>JBBGZY010000552.1:762500-1423750 GCA_037952925.1 Lithobates clamitans | reverse complement strand
GCGCCCTGCACATGCGGAGCTCTGCGGTGTGATGCAGCCGGTGTGCTGCACTTAAGCTGGCCCCTGGAGGGCATCCTGCCTCGTTGATGATGTGCTTCCTCCTCCTCCTCTCTTCTATTAGGCACCATGGAGTCAGTGACCTCATAATCCCCTCCCTCCTCATCACTGGAGAAAAGCTGGCAGTATGCTGCAGCTGGGGGAACATATCAATAATATGGTACCGAGGAAATCTGCCCTCTCCTATGTGGCAAACCCTGCGCTCATGAAGTCAGAGCCTAAAATTGAGCAGCCGCTTAAAATAATTAAATCAGTGCGAAAAATAAATGATACACTATAAACTAGCCCCAACCTAATAGTGAAATCAAATAGCAGCGCTAAAATCAATTAACCTAAAAGTGCATGCAAAAATTATATACGATTAGTAATTTAAAACCAGATATTATCAACACAATGTGACTTGTGTGCAAAATAAATGTTCATAAAATAAATTAGGAATCTCTGTGTAAACAGAGAACAATGTGTTGAAAAGGACCTATACAAACATAAATATTCTGCAAACATATAAAGTCCAATATTCAGTGAAACTTAGTGGCATTAGTGGTGATTAGGGATGAGCTTCGAGTCAAACTCATGGTCGACTGGAACATTGGCTGTTCGCAAGTTCGCTGAACAGCGAACAATTTGGGGTGTTCGCGGTAAATTCGAATGCCGCGGAACACCCTTTAAAAGTCTATGGGAGAAATCAAAAGTGCTAATTTTAAAGGCTTATATGCAAGTTATTGTCATAAAAAGTGTTTGGGGACCTGGGTCCTGCCCCAGAAGACATGGATCAATGCAAAAAAAAGTTTTAAAAACGGCCGTTTTTTCAGAAGCAGTGATTTTAATAATGCTTAAAGTCAAACAATAAAAGTGTAATATCCCTTTAAATTTCGTAGCTGGGGGGTGTCTATAGTATGCCTGTAAAGGGGCGCATGTTTCTCATGTTTAGAACAGTCTGACAGCAAAATGACATTTCGAAGGAAAAAACTCATTTAAAACTACCCGCGGCTATTGCATTGCCGACAATACACATAAAAGTTCATTGATAAAAACGGCATGGCAATTCCCCACAGGGGAACCCCGAACCAAAATTTAAAAAAAAAATGACGTGGGAGTCCCCCTAAATTTCATACCAGGCCCTTCAGGTCTGGTATGGATATTAAGGGGAACCCCGGCCAAAATTTTTTAAAAAAATGATGTGGGGTTCCCCCTAAATTCCATACCAGACCCTTCAGGTCTGGTATGGATTTTAAGGGGAACCCCGCGCCAAAAAAATCCGAGCACGCAACCTGGCAGGCCGCAGGAAAAGAGGGGGGGGCGAGAGTGCGGCCCCCACCCTCCTGAACCGTACCAGGCCACATGCCCTCAACATTGGGAGGATGCTTTGGGGTAGCCCCCAAAACACCTTGTCTCCATGTTGATGAGGACAAGGGCCTCATCCCCACAACCCTGGCCGGTGGTTGTGGGGGTCTGTGGGCAGGGGGCTTATCGGAGTCTGGAAGCCCCCTTTAACAAGGGGACCCCCAGATCCCGCCCCCCCTGTGTGAAATGGTAAGGGGGTACTTACCCCTACCATTTCACTAAAAAACTGTCCAAAATGTTAAAAATGACAAGAGACAGTTTTTGACAATTCCTTTATTTAAATGCTTCTTCTTTCTTCTATCTTCCTTCATCTTCTTCTTCTGGTTCTTCTGGCTCTTCTGGTTCTTCCTCCGGCATTCTCGTCCAGCATCTCCTCCGCGGCGTCTCTATCTTCTTCTCCTCGGGCCGCTCCACACCCATGGCATGGGGGGAGGCTCCCGCTGTTCTCTTCATCTTCTTCTTCTCTTCTTCTCTTCTTCTCTTCTTCATTTTCTTCTCCGGGCCGCTCCGCATCCATGCTGGCATGGAGGGAGGCTCCCGCTGTGTGACGGCATCTCCTCGTCTGACGGTTGTTAAATAACAGGGGGCAGGGCCACCCGGTGACCCCACCCCCCTCTGACGCACGGGACATGACGGGACTTCCCTGTGGCATTCCCCGTGATGTCACAGGGAAGTCCCGTCAAGTCACCGTGCGTCAGAGGGGGCGGGGTCACCGGGTGGCCCCGCCCCCCATTATTTAAGCACCGTCAGACGAGGAGACGCCGTCACACAGCGGGAGCCTCCCTCCATGCCAGCATGGGTGCGGAGCTGCTCGGAGAAGAAAATGAAGAAGAGAAGAAGAGAAGAAAAGAAGAAGAGAAGAGCGGGAGCCTCCCCCCATGCCATGGGTGTGGAGCGGCCCGAGGAGAAGAAGATAGAGACGCCGCGGAGGAGATGCTGGACGAGAATGCCGGAGGAAGAACCAGAAGAGCCAGAAGAACCAGAAGAAGAAGATGAAGGAAGATAGAAGAAAGAAGAAGCATTTAAATAAAGGAATTGTCAAAAACTGTCTCTTGTCATTTTTACCATTTTTGACAGTTTTTTAGTGAAATGGTAGGGGTAAGTACCCCCTTACCATTTCACACAGGGGGGGCAGGATCTGGGGGTCCCCTTGTTAAAGGGGGCTTCCAGATTCCGATAAGCCCCCCGCCCGCAGACCCCCACAACCACTGGCCAGGGTTGTGGGGATGAGGCCCTTGTCCTCATCAACATGGGGACAAGGTGTTTTGGGGGGCTACCCCAAAGCACCCTCCCAATGTTGAGGGCATGTGGCCTGGTATGGTTCAGAGGGGGGCACACTCTCATCCCCCCCTCTTTTCCTGCGGCCTGCCAGGTTGCGTGCTCGGATAAGGGTCTGGTATGGATTCTTGGAGGACCCCACGTCATTTTTTTTTTGGCACGGGGTTCCCCTTAAAATCCATACCAGACCTGAAGGATCTGGTATGGAATTTAGGGGGAACCCCACGTCTTTTTTTTTTTTAAATTTTGGCCGGGGTTCCCCTTAATATCCATACCAGACCTGAAGGGCCTGGTATGGAATTTAGGGGGACTCCCACGTCATTTTTTTTTTAAATTTTGGTTCGGGGTTCCCCTGTGGGGAATTCCCATGCCATTTTTATCAATGAACTTTTATGTGTATTGTCGGCAATGCAATAGCCGCGGGTAGTTTTAAATGGGTTTTTTCCTTCGAAATGTCATTTTGCTGTCAGACTGTTCTAAACACGGGAAACATGCGCCCCTTTACAGGCATACTATAGACACCCCCCAGGTACAAAATTTGAAGGGATATTACACTTTTATTGTTTGACTTTAAGCATTATTAAAATCACTGCTCCTGAAAAAACTGCCGTTTTTAAAACTTTTTTTTGCATTGATCCATGTCCCCTGGGGCAGGACCCAGGTCCAGAAACACTTTTTATGACAATAACTTGCCTATAAGCCTTTAAAATTAGCACTTTTGATTATTCATGTTCGTGTCCCATAGACTTTAACGGTGTTCACAACTTTTTTCCTGTTCGCATGTTCTGGTGCGAACCGAACAGGGGGTGTTCGGCTCATCCCTAGTGGTGATCCATAACGTATTATAGTGCAGATCTTCAATAATGCAATCTTCCACCACACCTCTGTGACTTGTGATTCCACTCCCCTTAGGCGAACAAACTCACCAGCTCCTTTTGCCTTTCACTCTCGTGCTTGGCCCCAAGGCTTATTCCCACACAGAAGGGGGCAGGATGGTGACCTCCAATGATTCCCCGTTATATATCCAGAGCATAAAAGCACAGCTCAGGGATGTCATCTCACACAGGGCAGACAGCTTTTCAGACACAGGTCTGTCTTGATACAGCAGCAGCAAGCTGCACACACTCCACCTTCCTCCTGGAAGGTCCTCCACCTGGAGGAAGGTGGAGTGTGTGCAGCTTGCTGCTGCTGTATCAAGACAGACCTGTGTCTAAAAAGCTGTCTGCCCTGTGTGAGACGACATCCCTGAGCTGTGCTTTTATACTCTGGATATATAACGGGGAATCATTGGAGGTCACCATCCTGCCCTCTTCTGTGTGGGAATAAGCCTTGGGGCCAAGCACGAGAGTGTAAGGCAAAAGGAGCTGGTGAATTTGTTCGCCTAGGGGGAGTGGAATCACAAGTCACAGAGGTGTGGTGAAAGATTGCATTATTGAAGATCTGCACTATAATACGTTATGGATCACCACTAATACCACTACGTTTCACTGAATATTGGACTTTATATGTTTGCAGAATATTTATGTTTGTATAGGTCCTTTTCAACACATTGTTCTCTGTTAACACAGAGATTCCTAATTTATTTTATGAACATTTATTTTGCACATAGGTCACATTGTGTTGATAATATCTGGTGTAAATTACTAGTCGTATATAATTTTTGCACGCACTTTTAGGTTAATTGATTTTAGCGCTGCTATTTGATTTCACTATTAGGTTGGGGCTAGTTTATAGTGTATCATTTATTTTTCGAGCTGGGGGAACATGACTGCCAGATTGCTGTCCTTCTTGGGCACCCCCTCTCTCTGCGTTCATGTTACTGCCTTCCTCTAGCTGGGTACCATCATCGGAGACTTCAAAACGCTGGGCATCCTCCTGGAGTATGTACTCAACACTGTGGTCAAACAGTTCGGGGGACTCCTCAGGAGGACATGGTGGGGCTAGGGAAGGTGTGACTGATGCCATTGAGCCGAGGCAAGAGGCCACATTGGCAGCTGCTTTGCCAGACAAAGTACCCTGAGCCTGGGTGAGAGAGGATGAGGATGAGGACGGCTTGGTCATCCACTCTACCAAGTCTTCTGCATGTTGTGGCTCAACACGGTCAGCTGCTGATGTGGATGCACCGTCTCCACAACCAGCACTGTTGCCTCTAGACACAGAGCCTGCTTGCCCTCTTTTATTGGCTTGTGACTATCTGCTTCTCCTTGTTGGCCTTCCAGACCTACTAATGGCCTGCAGTGAGATGCAGCTGCACAAAGCTGGAATATATATATATATATATAGATACTGATACTGCAGCCAGCAGAATCTACTGCCTGCTGTATTATTAGTATGAGAACACCACTAATTTTCTTCAGGTAGCTTTAGGTGCACACTGTGCAGAGGACACAGTGCACTAACTGTAAATTCTGTAGATTCCTGCCTGTGGTATTAATAGGAGCAGAACAACAGCAATTGTCTCCAGGTAGCTTTAGGTGCACACTGTGCAGAGGATGCACTACGCTAACTGTAAATACTGTAGCTGCATGCCTGTGGTATTAATAGGAGCAGAACAGCAGCAATTGTCTCCAGGTAACTTAAGGTGCACACTGTGCAGAGGACGCACTACACTAACTTGTAAATACTGCAGCTGCCTGCGGTACTGTACTAATAGGATCAGAAAAACACCACCAATTTTGTTTAGGTAGCTTTAGGTGCACACTGCACAGAGGATGCACTACGCTAACTGTAAATACTGTAGCTGCCTGCCTGTGGTATTAATAGGAGCAGAACAACAGAAATTGTCTCCAGGTAACTTAAGGTGCACACTGTGCAGAGGACGCACTACACTAACTTGTAAATACTACAGCTGCGTGTGGTACTGTACTAATAGGATCAGAAGAACACCACTAATTTTCTTCAGGTAGCTTTAGGTGCACACTGTGCAGAGGACGCACTACACTAACTTGTAAATACTGCAGCTGCCTGCGGTACTGTACTAATAGGATCAGAAAAACACCACTCATTTTGTTTAGGTAGCTTTAGGTGCACACTGCGCAGAGGACGCACTAAACTAACTTGTAAATACTGCAGCTGCCTATGGCACTGTACTAATAGGATCAGAAGATCACCACTAATTTTCTTCAGGTAGCTTTAGGTGCACACTGTGCAGAGGACATACTTCATTGATAAAAACAGCATTAAGAAAACAAACAAAATTCAGAAAAAAAAAATGCGTGGGGTTCCCCCAAAATTCATTACCAGGCCCTTCAGGTCTGGTATGGATATTAAGGGGAACCCCACGCCAAAAAAAAAATGGCATGGGGTCCCCCTAAAAATCCATACCAGACCCTTATCCTGGCAGGCTGCAGTGCCCCCCCTCCTGAACAGTACCAGGCCACATGCCCTCATAATTGGGAGGGTGCTTTGGGGTAGCCCCCAAAACACCTTGTCCCCATGTTGATAAGGACAAGGGCCTCAACCCCACAACCCTTGGCCGGTGGTTGTGGGGGTCTGCGGGCAGGGGTTTATCGGAATCTGGAAGCCCCCTTTAACAAGGGGACCCCCAGATCCTGGCCGTCCACCCTGTGTGAAATGGTAATGGGGTACTAGTACCAGGGACGATCCTGGCCGGGGTGCGCCGCACCCCAGCGCTGTCATTTCTGTTCAGAAGAGGGGCGCCGAGCTAGAATCGCCGGCCGCTTGGCTGGCGTCTAGCTGTGGAACAGAGTGACGTCACTCAGGGATGCCGCGGCCGCCCCAGCATTCAGAGCACGCCAGGGCCGCCCCAGCATTCCTTGCACGCCGCCTCTGCGGCTAGTAAAGAAGCTCAGAGCTGAGAGCTCCGCCCACCTCAGCCATCTTCTCAGACAGCGTGAGCGTTGCTAAGAGGGAGCGGAGCCGGAACGGAGTAGACTAGTGCCTGGCTCTGGCTGGCTGGTCTGAAGAAGACAGAGTGAAGAGCTGATCTGCGGCTGCCTGCCTCCCTGTCCCTACACTGCACCAGGCGTCCAGGCTGGTCAAGGAAGGAAGTTGGAAGTAAGTAGTCTGACTGTGCTGCCCATCAAACACAGCTACTGTTGTGCCCATCAAAAGCTGCCACTCTGCCCATCAAAAGCTGCCACTCTGCCCATCAAAAGCTGCCACTGTTGTGCCCATCAAAAACTGCCACTCTGCCCATTAAAAGCAGCCACTGCCCAAACACAGCCACTGTGCCCATCAAACGCCCACCGTGCCCATCAAAAGCTGACACTGCCCATCAAACACAGCCACTGTGCCCATCAAAAGCTGCCACTGTGCCCATCAAAAGCTGACACTGTGCCCATCAAACACAGCCACTGTGCCCATCAGACACAGCCACTGTTGTGCCCATCAAAACCTTCCACTGTGCCCAAACACAGCCACTGTGCCCATCAAAAGCTGACACTGTGCCCATCAAACGCAGCCAATGTGCCATTAAACGCAGCCACTGTGCCATAAAACGCAGACAATGTGGCATAAAATGTAGCCACTGTGCCCATCAAATGCCCACTGTGCCCATCAAAAGCTGACACTGTGCCCATCAAAAGCTGACACTGTGCCCATCAAAAGCTGATACTGTGCCCATCAGACACAGCCACTGTTATGCCCAGACACAGCCACTGTTGTGCCCATCAGACACAACCACTGTTGTGCCCATCAGACACAGCCACTGTTGTGCCCATCAGACACAGCCACTGTTGTGCCCATCAGACACAGCCACTGTTGTACCCATCAAAAGCTGCCACTCTGCCCATCAAAAGCTTCCACTGTGCCCAAATACAGCCACTCTGCCCATCTAAAGCTGACACTGTGCCCATCAAATGCAGCCACTGTGCCCATCAAATTGTGCCACTATGATAGCCCACTTGCCGTCTGCCCGGCACTTACCCTGTCTCGGTGGTGGCGGATGACGGCGGTGAGCGGTGGGACCTTGCAGCATGTCAGACAGTGACTCCTGTGTCCTCCATGCGTCTCCTCCCCTGATAGGCGTCCAATCGTAGTGCTTGTCATTTCAGCCAATCAGGTGACAGGTAACAGACCCACGCATCTGATTTCCTGAGAGGTGGTTCAGTGTTAGGAAAGCGAATATTCATTTGCTTTTCTAACACACCTGGGTGAACTGCTTAGCGCTCGCAGTTCACCTTTTTTGAAGCCTATTAGAGCCTATGGCTCTAATCAGGTACTTCAAAAACTCCCCCCTCCGCTGTAATTCAGGTGCCCGGCGTCTGAAAAGGGGCCAGGTGCCTGAATAGGGGGTGGCTACAGCGACCATGGATAGATCCATGCAATGCATGAATCTATCCATTATATATAGAGGGGGTGGCTGGAGAGAGGGAGCGGCACCCGTGTGCTCTTAATGGATGCACCGCCCCTGCCTGTTTTTGGCTGCTATTGGGGGTTAAAAGTGCCCCACTAGCGGCTGAAAAGCCGCTAGCGCCTCAGTGTGAAAGTGCCCTAAGTGTTCACAACACAAAAAGGGAGAAACACAGCAACCCGGCCCAAAAGGTGAATCAGCAAAAAGGCTTCAAATGAAGACTCCACCCAGGCCAGATCTCCATAATTAAGGCCGATGGTGAAATGCATCAGGGGCCATGGCTTGGGTGGAGTCAGGCTGAAGTCGTCATGTTTACTCACCTCTTGGGCTGAGTTCCTGTGTGGCAGTGCTTTTCCCTTTCTAGTGTATGCTAAAAAGCCAATGGGTGGGCTCTGTAGCCACCTGCACCCTTGAGTAGGAGTCATCGGAGTTGAAAGTGTTACTAAACCCAAGACCCTATAGCAATTTTATGGTCCTGGGGGTTGCTGTTATTCACAAAATGCAGTTACATTTTTTTTTTAAACTTCATATTTATTTAGAATGCATTAACCAATCCCTCCTTGCTTTTGCTTGGTAGTCTGCCCAGTTGAAAAATACCTTTGCATGCAAAGTAGACCCCCGTGCTGGAGGACGATGTACAGGAGGGGCACGCAGCATGCTTCTAAACCGCAGCAGCTTCAATCATGTATATATACACACATGACTGAGCCTTTATGTGCTGCCCCGCTGCAGTATATCTTTTTGGGGACCAGTGGCACTAATACAGGGATCGATGGTAACAATATGCACTGTCACTGTACTAATGACACTGGCTGGGAAAGGGTTAAAAAAAGGGGCGATTAAAGGGTTAACTGTGTGCCTAGCTGTTTCTTGTGCACTGTGTGGGAAGTGCTTTTAAAAGGGGAAGGAATGGATCCTGTGTTCTTGCAAACAGACATAATGGCGGTCTGCCTTGTTTACATATGCAGAACGCCATTCTGGCTCTCTGCCTAATGATAGCTGGTTTCTGGTGGACATCAAGTCTGCGGTACCCGCAGATCAGCTCCCACTGTGTGTAATCACAGCAGGAGAGGGTTGCCGGCGGTGCGTATGCACTCCCCAGACCCGGGAGTGTCAGATCATATAATACATAGATCTCTCTCTCTCCTCTCTCGTTCCCATACTCCTTGTTGTATGTTGCATAGTCCTAACCAAAGTGTTCATTCTCTCAACAGTTACTGATTGTAAAGAAGTTCTTCTGTAAGGTAGGCTCAGACAAAGGGATATCATTCTTTGTGCAAATGTTATTGAAAAAAAAATGTTTTAAAAAATGATTGTCTAGCCCTAGGTGTATGTGTAGCTGTGAGGCTGTCAGTTGTGGTCAGTAATTAGGAGAATTTTGTGGGTAAATAGACTGTGGCATAGGAGTGCAGTGCATAAAGTGACTAGGCCCAAGTTCTGACCATAATAACGCTTTTTCACAGTGTGCTATATGAATCTTTGCATGTGTTTTCCTTCCCCATCCAGAATTTTTTCCTAGGTTTTTCATCATTTTAGTTACACTCCACTTTTTATCAAGCAGACTTTTCAATTGTAGCGCCAGGCAGATAATTTATTACTGTATAGGTATTGCTAATGTTTACTGTAAACAGTTTACATATAGTTTAAATGTCAATAGTTGTGAATAGTTTCTGTCAAATTTCACGTTGTAAGTAACAATTGCATCTTGTCAGTACATTTTCTAGGTTTTAAAAAGTCGTAGGGGTTGGCAACACTGAGTACCGTGTATATATAATCTTATATGGACAGTGTGGCCGTCAGTAATACTGAAACGGGGCACGCAGCAGCTGTGAGACCATTCACTCACCTGTTCTCACAACTGCAGTATGCAGGACAAAATACACTAGATCTAGCCGGGGGCTTAATACAAGAAAGGATTTGGAAACCGCTGCTTGGCATTGCATCAGGGTGGATATAAATCAATGATTTAAAAAAAAAAAAGTTTTATTTTTATTTAAATCGATTTTTTTTTTTATCACGTTTATTTTATTAAAATGTTATTGGAGTAAAAACTGATCTAAAGACAGTTTTCTATTTAATATACCTTAATAATTTAGTTTATTCAGCATGAAATGGAGTTTAGTTATGTAGCATGATAAGACTGTATATTCTGCAATATTTGCATTTTTGGTAAACTCATTTAGCCCAGGTTCACACTAAAGTAATGCAGGAACCAGAGCAATTGCAGTGCCAGTTCCCTCATCGCATCTCTCCCCCAGAGGGCAGTTCACACTGCCCTCTGCAAACTGCTGGGGGTGTCAATACAATTGTGCCTTTACCAGGGATTAGATCATTAGAACTTGGTGTTTATCTCCATTTATAGAATTTGCACTGGCTGTGAGACTCTCATGTTCCTGGTCAGGATTAACAATTGGTTCTACCTAAGGTAACACACTCTTCAAATCAATGGTGTTTGGTATCAAATTGATATCTGATGCGATCCCTTATCTAATATACACTCTATCTGTCATTTCTTAAAGGGCCTGTTCAAACACTTTATATACCCCTGTGGTCACTTTATGACAGTGAGGTCCCACCTTTATGAGAACCCGCCATTTTTAAGTTGGCAGCAGCTCTATTCTATGCGGGCATTTACGCTACATGGTTGTACTACAGCTTGGTAAGATATGCAAATTAAAATCTTTTTCATATATAATTGTTTGGTTTATTTGGTTTTCAAACTTATGTATATATATTGTAATGTTCTGTACCACTTTATCAACCAAATCCAATATCTTTGGTTATATCTTGTATATATTTTGTATATATTTAAACTATTGATGTATTGATTTCTGCTCATTTTCTCATTATTCAGAGTCCACTACAATCATTGCCTTTAAATACAACTGAAGAAGCTCACATTTGAGCGAAACATGTCGAGCAAGCGGCAGATTGTCATGGCACCTTTAAGTAGTTGCTTTATGTAGCACTGTATAATGTTAATGAATTTAGGTCAAATTGTTCATGTTTAAGCATTTTTAGAATTATGTCTCATTCTTTCTATGTGAGGCACAGATGTTTTTAATCTTTATCAAATAAAAATAATAATTTTTTAACTGGTACGGAATTTATTGTTTAAATCGTTGAGTTAAGAAGCACCTTAAAAGTCCCTGGGGAAAAAGAATATTTCTCCTCTTTTTCCCCTATCCCCTTATAGGCTAACACAGCCTTTGTTTTCACTTCGGTGTCAATACAATGTTAATGACACCCCCAGATCAGTTCACAGATCGCAGTGCGAACTTTTAATTTGATCCATGTGATCCAATTTCAGTGTGGGAAAAACAAAGTCCCTGCACCTTTTTGTGCAAATCCAATGCGAGTTCAGCCATACAACTGTATGGCTGAATTCGCATTGCACAGAAATCACATGTGATCCGCACCATCAACGCAGCCATTGTGCCATCAAACGAGATAAAACAAAGTTCAGGAATATTCCTTTATCCCATTGTTTTGCAAATCTAAGTACACTACAAACTGTATGATTGAATCGGTTCTGATATCAATGTTTTACTAACCTAACATATTATTATTCTAAAGAGGAAACCTTTATTTTGTTTGCAAATATTAAAGATTTACTACCAGGAAGAATAAGATCCATCATGGCAGTGCCTGTTAGCGGGCGTCCACTCATCTGCTGCCGCCACGTCCCTCACCTTGTTGTGTCACCGCCGCATCACCAGCCATCCCATTTAAGTGAATGGGACTGTCGGTGAGTCAACAGCGAGTCAGAGGAGAAGCTGGTGGGGGACAGAGATGACAGCTGCTCTTTAAAAATTATGATTTCTATCGAGTGGATTTAAATCAAGCCTTTTTACTAGTGATTTAAATCCAATCCACCCTGCATTGCATGCTATTATTAAGCTTATGATATACCAGATCCTTTACCACCATTGATCCCCCAGCTGATCTCCTAGTGTTTATGATACATGCATATTCTTAGACCCAAGTGAATAACTGTACATTTATCAACATGAAACCTCATTTTGCCACATAGTTGCCCAATAAAACAGTGCATTGAGGTTGGGTTGTAAGTTGGAGACATCCTGTAAGGACGTTATTCCACTGCAAGAACTGCTCAAGTTCAGTTACATTTGATGCTGACCATTTGTGGACTGCAGTCTTCATGTCATTCCACAGATTTTCAATGGCGTTTAAGTCTGAGCTCTGACTGGGCCATGCAAGGGCACTCACCTTTTTCTCCTTCAATTACTATGTGCTCACTGTTCTCTGTGCTTTGGGTCATTGTCATGTTGGAAGGTAAACCTTCTTCCCATTGACAACCTTCTGGCAGTGGGCAGCAGATTTTCCACTGCAGAGAAATACCCCCATACCAGGATCTTACCACCCCCATACCAGGATATTACCACCCCCATACCAGGATATTATCACCTCCGTGGTTTACTATAGGAATGGTGTTATTTGGATGGTGAACTGTATTTGGAGTTCTGCCAGACATATTGTTTGGTATTGAGGCCAAATAATTCAATTTTAGTCTCATTGGACCATAACACCTTTTTCCATGTGGCCTCAGAAACTTCAAGGTGTGTTTTGACAAAGCTCAAGTAAATGCAGGTGGTTTTTCTTGAGGAGTGTTATTTTTTTATTGCAACCCTCCCATACAAGCCACATTTGTGTAGAATGTGTGATATTGTTGTCACATGCATACAATGACCACGCTTTGTTCTTTTAAATCAGGGATATGCAATTAGCGGACCTCCAGCTGTTGCAGAACTACAAGTCCCATGAGGCATAACAAGACTTTGACAGCCACAAGCATGACACCCAGAGGCAGAGGCATGATGGGACTTGTAGTTTTGCAACAGCTGGAGGTCCGCTAATTGCATATCCCTGTTTTACATATAGTCTTTCATGGGGCCTGGAGGGGACTTTTTCTATCAGAGACTCTCCAATGGTCACAGAGAGGGCCTATGTTAGAGACCCCCCTCCAGGATCCATTGGACTCCATTGTAGTTTGTAATGGGGCCTGGTGGGGGCTCTAAAGGACTCTCTAAGGCCCCTTTCACACGAGGCGGACTCTGCTTCCACGGAGCCTGCCTCGGTCCGCTGGCTCAGCAGGAGATCTGTCCGTTAATCTTCGCTGAGCCGGCGGATGACAGGTCCCTCTCTGCTCACTGAGTGGGAGGGGCTTTTCAGGGGCCGCTGCCGCCTATGGAGGGATCGGATGAAAACGGACAGCATGTCAGTTTTCGTCAGATCTCCCCCGATCCGATCCGCCAGCAATGGACCATCCGTCTGTTTTTAGCGGATCGGACTGGGTCGGATGTCAGCGGACATGTCTCCGCTGACATCCGTCGCTCCATAGGCTAACATGGAGCGCCCGTTCAGGTCCGCCGTCAAAACTGACAGTCGGACCTGAACGGTCTGATCGTGTGAAAGGGGCCTAATGGACACGAAGAGGCCCTCTGGTAGAGAGACCCCCCCACTCCATTTTTTTTTTCCGTGCTACTGCAGTTCTTTTGGGGTAGTTAATTCACCTTGTCGGTTCATTCTATTCCCCTCTCACAGTCACATCATTGTAGCTCATATTCCCCTTTTTTTTTTTTTTCCCTTTTATCTTATAATATGCAATCTCCCCTTTCACCCTTTTTTTTTATATTGAAAATTTATATAGTGTATATAAATACATTTATTCCCCCATACCAACGTTAAGTCTTATACCCCCCCCTCCCCCCCTCCATCCCCCCCAAACCCCTCTATCTACCAGTTATGATTCCGGACCTTTCTCTCGATTTCTCTTCAATGTTCCTCTTATTAGTTACCTATATTTTTCTTCTGTTCCCTTTCTATTCTCGACCCTAAGCTCCCATGACTTTGGCGTATCTCAATGTTAGTGTGAATTTAACCCAATCCTGCCATTTTTCCTTGTAGACTTCCAAATCCTCACTATCGCTAAACCTCAGGTACTCCAAGTTTTCTATCTCGTTTACTTTATTGCACCAGTTCCTCATTGTGGGTCTTAGTGGTTCCTTCCAGTGTCTGGGTATAAGACTTTTGGCTGCGTTTAAGAATGTCGGCAATAGGGTTCTCACATATTGTTTAGTTGGCATATTTATCCCATGAAATAAGCAACACCACGGATCGTCTGGGATCGTTATGTTGGTTATTTCCCCGATTGTTTGCCTTATCTCGTCCCAGTATTTATTAATTTCCGGGCATTGCCATCAAATATGGGACAACGTCCCTATTTCCTTACACCCTCGCCAGCAATATTTCGACTTTTCGTCTTGATATTTGTGTTCTTTATCAGGGGTAATGTGCCATCTAGCTAAACATTTATAGTTTATTTCTATCATATTCCAATTTACTGTAGTGACGTGTACCCGGCGCAATATTTGTTTGATCTCTTCTTTGTTTAGAGATGTTCCGAGTTCGGACTCCCATTTTTCAATGTAGGATGGTATCTCTGGTCCTATCTTTTCCAAAAGTACTCTATATATCTTTGAAATCGCCCTCTTCTTTCCCTTATCGACACAGATTTTCTCTAAAGGGAGCAGGTTTGCTTCCGATCTTATTGGCTGGGGTAGAGATTCTATAAAATGTTTTAATTGGTTGTACTGCCATTCTTTAATCGATCTCCACTCCTCTTTACTCTTTAAGTCGTGGTATGTGTAGATTCTACCCTGCTCCATGATGTCTTTCAATTGTGCGTTTTCTAATGTTATCCATTTCCCAAACCATACTTCCATTCCAGGGGTAAAATATTCTGTGTTAGTAAGTGGTATTAGTGGTGAGTTGTATTCCCATTTTTCTTTGTGTAAATGATCCCATATTTTTAGTGCGTTACCAGTGATATTATTTGTGCCCTTCCCTAGTTTTCTGAATCGTGGCGGGATCCATATTATTTTACCTAAATTAACTGTGCTCATAGTGCTTTCCATCTTAACCCATCTCTTTTCTCTATTTTCTTTTACCCATTCTACTATCTATGACAATATTACAGCATTATAATAGTTTCTGACATCTGGTGCACCCCAACCCCCTCTTGTCTTTTCTTTAGTTAATTGTGTCAAACTTATTCTTGCTTTTTTCCCTCTCCATATAAATTTAAGAAATAGCTTCTGTATTGTTTTGAAAAAAGCCTCCTGAAGTGGGATCGGTAACATCTGCATTTTATACATAATTTTGGGTAGGATGACCATTTTAAAAATGTTAATTCTGCCCCCCCAGGATAGGTTTCCTGTTGTTCTATTTAACTCTGTTTTAATCTCGTCTAATAGAGGGAGGTAATTTGCTAGATATAAGCTTGCGCTGGTTTTGGTTAACTTAACCCCTAGATACTTGATTTCTTTTTTACCCCATACTAATGAAAAGTTTTTTTGGAGTGTAACTTCTTCCTTTTTTGATATATTGAAAGTTAAGGTCTCAGACTTCCATGGGTTTATCTTAAAGTTTGATACCTCACCATACTCTTTTAAAGTCTTCATTAGATTTGGCAGGGAAATTCTTGGGCTAGTCACATAAAAAAGAATGTCGTCCGCGTATGCCGCTAACTTATGGGTTTCCTCCCCCACCTTTATCCCCCTTATGTCTGGGCTCTGTCTTATCTTAGAAAGGAGTGGTTCCAGTGCCAACACGAACAGCAGGGGTGATAATGGACACCCCTGTCTCATTCCGTTGAGCATTTCGAACGGTGCTGATAATGTCCCGTTTATCCTTACCCTTGCTGTAGGTCTGTTATATAAGGTCTTAATACGTTTTATCATTTTCTCACCTAGACCTATCTCTTCCCACGAACGCTGCATGAGGCCCCAGTCTACCCTTTCGAATGCTTTCTCAGCATCAATCGACAGGAGTAGACCTGGGGCCCCACCGTCCTTCATCTTCTGTATTGCTAACAGGGTTCTGGTTCCGTTATCTCTCCCCTCCCTCCCGGGGATGAAACCTACCTGGTCTGGATGTATTATATTTTGCATTATTTTTTTCAACCTGTCAGCAAGAATTTTTGCGTATATTTTAGTATCTAGGTTTAGGAGAGAGATAGGTCTATAGCTGGAACATAGCGTTCCATCTTTCCCTTCTTTTGGGATAACAACAATAGTGGCCTCCAGAGCTTCCTTACGTAGTTCCCACTTCTCCCCTATCCCATTCATGTAGGAACACATTTTTGGGACCAAAATATCTTTGAATTTTCTATAATAGAGTATCGTCAGGCCATCTGGCCCGGGACTTTTCCCCGCTGGCATTTCTTTTACTATTTTTGTTATTTCTTCCTCAGAGATAGGGGCTTCTAGTTGACTGATTTGCTCCTCCGAGATTCTCTCTAAGCCACTCTCCCTCATATAGGCTTTTATTTTTTCCTGTTTCTGATCTGCCTCTTCTTTGGTTCTTAGTTTATTGATGGTGTATAGGCTCTCGTAATACTCCTGAAACTTCCTGGCAATTTCTACTGTTTTATGTACAAAATCCCCTTTACCTGTCTGTATTTTGTCTATACCTGTATAGTTCGCTGATTTTTTTTTCGCTAGGGCCTGCGCTAGATATTTCCCAGGATTATTCCCATATAGGTACCTTTCTCTTTTTACTCTGTTATAAATCCTTCTTGTTTCTTTCTCTATAAGTTCTCTCATCTCCTCCCTCTTGTGGCTGAGTTTTAACAAAATTTCACTATCATTCTTATTCTTATGGAGCTGTTCTAGTGTATTAATTTCTTTACCCAGGACCCTTGTGTTCTCTCTGGTACTCTTTCTCTTCTCCGCCCCCTCCTTAATCATGATGCCTCTAATGTAGGCCTTATGGGCTTCCCACACCGTCATTTCTGATACCCCTTCTGTGTTATTTTCTTTTAAATACATCTCGAATTCTTTTTTCACTCGTTCTTCTATTGCTTTATCATGCAGAAGTTCCTCATTTAGTCTCCACATATTACTTCTGTTGTTAAACTCTCCTATCTTTAGTTGTAGCGTCACTGGTGCGTGGTCGGAAAAAGTCATTATGCCGATGTTTGTGCTAACAGCCGCCTGGAAGAGCCTATGTTCTATAAAAAAAAAATCCAATCTAAAGTACGACGCATGGACAGGGAGTGGAATGTATAGTTTCTTATTTTGGGGTGCTGTACCCTCCAAACATCTACCAGTTGGTATTGGTGCAATTTCTGTTTTAATTTGTTCCTCCATCTCATTCCAGTCCCCTGTACATGTGACGTACTATCCACCTTTGGTTCCATACAAAAATTAAAATCACCCCCCATTATTACACCCCCTCTCTTGAATTCCATTAGATCTGCTGTTGACTTCAGTAAATGACCAATAGAGTTTTTGTTTGGGCCATAGATGTTTGCGAGGGTGCACTCTACTCCATTTAATTTTCCTCTCAAGAATAAGTACCGCCCTTCAGGATCCACCCTTCTCTTGTCCAAATCAAATTGTACTCCCCTCGCGAACCCTATGGCCACTCCTTTTGCTCGGCTGATCGGGGAATTCCCATAATACCAAAGGGGGTAACCTTTCGAAAATATTTTGTAGTTCTTATTTATGGTGAAGTGGGTCTCCTGCAGCAGTACTACGTCCGCCTGCAGGAGTTAAGTTCGCCCACTATACAGTATTAGCCCTTTTCATGGGAGCGTTTAAACCACGTACATTATAGGTAATTATAGGTTTACCTATAATTACCTATAATGGTTTACCTATAATTACCTATTATAGGTAATTATCTTTAAGCCTGCCAGCCTTATTTACACTTTTTTATGTTTGTTCATATCTCCTTGGTAAAGTGAGGTCCTTATCCTTATTTTTCCGTTGTTTTCCTGGTAGATACCCCTACCCTCTCCCCTCCCCAAACCCCCCTCCTTACACCCCCCCACCCATCCCAACCCCCCCTCCCCACTTCCCCCACCTCCAGCCTCCCCCCTCTCTGTTGGGGGCGTCCGGTCTTTCCAAGACCTGAAAAACCAGGGGCCCACCCTCTCAACCTAGCCCTCTGGTTGTCCCCCTTGAGGTGGAACTCGGACTAGGCATCTCTGTATCCAGTGCTCCCCCCTGCTTCGGGGATTGCCCATGTCCGCCCCCCCTCACTCCAGCCCACCCCGGCCCCCCCAACCTCCCCCCCGGCATCTTTCAATTACTACTTTGTTATTTCCATACTCTTTGTGGGCTCAGTTCTGGTTATCTCCTTTTGGATTTGAAAACTGGCTTCCAGGTCTGCTGTTCTTCATTGGGGTCCCTATTTCCAGTTCTTTCCCACCAACCCGGTACTTCCACTAATGGGATCCCTAGACGGTTGCAAAATGTTTGTGTTTCTTCCGGAAATCTTAAGGTTGTACCCGTTTAAACAGGCTGGAAAACCCCAAGAATATTTAACTTCATGCGCTTTAAGCTGGCCCAGTAGAGGTTTTAACACTCTTCTCCTGGCCAACGTTTCCGCTGCCAGGTCTGCGAAAATCTGTAAGTTCGTCTCTCCGTACTTCATTGGTATGTTCTTTTTCATATACGCCTTCACCGCTTCTTTGTCGTTGTAATTGTGGAATCTCGCAATCACATCTCGTGGGACGTCTCCTTTGATTTCTGCGGGCTTGCGGATCCTATGAACTCTGTCAAATTTTATTTTACCGCTCGTATTGGATGCAGTGATCATTCCCCCAAAAATTATATCCATCTTTCCTTGTAGGTCTTCTTTTTCTCCTTGTGTCTCGGGAAGGCCTCTTATTCGAAGGTTCTTCCTTTTGCTCTTGTTCTCTTGATCTTCTATTCTATACAGGATACTTCTTTGTTCTTTTAGAACTTCCTCTAATTGTTTTTTGAGACCATCAAGCTGTTCACCATGTCTGTCCAACCTTGTTGCCGCCTCTTCCACTCTTTTTAGAGTTTGATTCATATCTTCTCGTAAGGAATCAATTTCTCCTTTTATTGAGGTTTCTAGCCTCGCAAACAATTCGCCCATCTCGCCTTTTGTTGGTAATTGATTTTTTAATTGGGCTTCAGCTGTTTCTTCGTCCAGTATCTCATCACTTACAGTGTGGGAGTCTATCTCTGCTGGTTGTCTTCTTGTCCCCATCTTTGGTAGACTCTCCGGGGCTTTGTTCTTAGCCCCCGTTTGTTTGCCTGGGCTATTTTTACTGCTTTCCTGTACCATGTACTTCCTGATGGTACCCGGACTTGCACTTGTTCTCAGCTGGTTAGATGCCATCCCCTTTGTTGATTTGCCTCTCATGCCTTCCTTCCTATTCCCTAGTATTCAGGAGTTTCCACCCTGCCTTACCTTCTATTACACTGATCCCCTCCCCTTCTCTCTAATCGCCTTGTTGGACTGGTTTTGCCTACCGTCCGGGGTGGGTTCCTAAGTTTTGGCGATTGACTATTGTTGCCTAATTATTGCCTAACATGGCACGGTCCTGTCAACAGTACCAGCAGAGGGGGTGTTTAGTGTAATGGTATTTGAGCAAAATATATTCCTCCCCCAGACCTCTTTAGTGCATTATAATATACTCTGTTTCTCCAATCCACTATACCTCCCCCGCGATCGTTTGGTACGCTATTTCTCAGCCCCTGCTACCCGATTCTCCTGGTTCTCTCGCACCTACGAGCGTGCCCCTCTTACTCCCACATGTCCACTGTGTGTTAGCAATAGCAATTAGCAATATTGCTAACTTTAGCAATATTAGTGGTGTAAACGGTCTTCAATATTAGATATTCGATAGTTCTTGCGGGTTTCTGATCCTAATCAGGGGTAGGAGCAATAGAAGATTTGGATGGAGGCATCGCTTTAACTTGCTTAACCTGTATATGACTTTTACAGTTATTATGATTGTTATTTCCTCCTCATGGAGGCAGCTTGGCATTATTAAGAAGAAGCCTCGTCCTGCCCCTCACGCTTCTTGCCCCTTCGCTCCATCTATCCTATGACCATAAGATTTATACAGAGTTCTACTACCAGGTCATTTCGTCTAGCATCTAGCATGGGGATTACTATTTTAAACTGATCCACATTAGGAGAAATTGGAAAAAAAACACAAAAAACAAAAAAAAAAAAAAAAAAACAAAAAACAAAAAATACAGTCCTGCTCACTCTTCAGCATCCAAAACACAGGGCATGTAGGGCATTATGTACAACATTAGAGGTTTGGTGTAAATCAATTTAGTTTACCGATGGAGAACCACAGGTAACGCAGGAGACGCCAGATATAAGAGTATGCTGCGGCGGGTCACAGGAACACGGGGTCACAGAGACCCGAGGTACAGAGGGGGGCTGCAAATGCGGCTATCGCTGATACTGTTCGATGGGGAGAGCATCAGGGGGGCCCCGGGCCGCTGGAGCTGACGCCTAAAGTCACATCATGGGTAGGGACACGGCTTCCCGGGCTTAGCCTCTGAACCAGCCCGACGCCCACATCCGGACCCCCCCACTCCAGATCCAATTAGACCCCATTGTAGTTGCCTAATATATCCGACCCCTTGACAGGTGCCATTGTAATGATATAATCAATGCTATTCACTTCACCTGTCAGTGGTTTTAATGTTGTGGCTGATCAGTGTAGTGTACATTTGCTTTTCCCCTTAGATGGCTAGCAAAAAACCAAAGTTGTCAGGACATCAAAACAAGCTATGCCAGATAAGCAAGGAAGAAGCTTTGAAAAAAATTACTTCTACCATCACAAGCTTCTTACAGCCACAGTCTTTATTAAGCAGTGGTCAAGATTCCCTTTGCACAGATGCATCCACATCAAGCAAAGAGTTAAGGTCTAGTGTCACAGATATTTCACATGGTGGAGAAGGTGAAAAAAATACAGGATTTAGAAGAGTCATCAGAATGTGATGATGATCTGGTCCCCGTGGATCCTGAGTGTGTCACTGAGCCAATAACAACTGGAGATGTAACTTCAGGTTACATTGTTTCAGCAGCAGAGCATTTTGACATTGAAGAGGAAGATGTATCTGAGGTTTCCTCTAATTCAGACACTGAGTCTATTGTACTTATGGATGAGAAAACGAAAATGGAACTTGAACAGCCATCAACATCAAGTGGAAGCTCAAGTGATCCTGCTTTCTGGCCTGAAAATATAGATGACCAACACAGACTAACTTTGATAAAAATTGGTCCTGTTCAAGAAAAGTTATCTACGTTCCCAAAAGATGATACCAGCAGGAGCTTTTCTGTCTCTTACTACCAAAGAGTACTGGATAATGGAGAGAAGATACAAAGAAATTGGTTGATTTATTCCATATCTACTAATTCAGTCCAGTGCTTTGCTTGCTGGCTATTCAACGGTGACAATATGGCTTTGGCCTCAAAACAAGGCTTTAATGATTGGCAGCATCTGTCAAGACATTTAAGCCGACATGAAAAAGACACAATCCATGTCACAAATTATAAGAAATGGATGGATCTTTCAAGAGCTCTGGAAAAGGGAACAACCATTGATCATGTCAATCAAAAGATCATTAAACAAGAAGCGAAATGCTGGTATTCTGTCATACATTATCCAATCTACATTATCCAATATTTAGCAGGACAAAATCTGGCGATTCGTGGCTGTGATGCCCGTTTGTTTCAAAACAATAATGGTAAGTTCCTGAAATTGGTTGAAATGATAGGGAAATTTGATCCCATCATATCTGAACACATTCAGAGAATTCAGTGCTCCATTTCACAGCATTCACAAATGCCACATTATCTTGGTTACAAGATTTAGAATGAAATAATTGCCATAGTTGGAACCAAAATACGAGAAAAAATTATACGAAGCCTGAATGAGTCCAAATATTTCTCCATTATCCTGGATTGTACTCCTGATGTGAGCCACATAGAGCAGATTAGCATTGTTGTCCGATTTGTTGTTCTAGATCAAAGTGAAAAAAAAATTGAAATCCGAGAACACTTCCTGGATTTTTGCCCAGTATACAATACAACATCTGAAAGACTGACATCCTTTTTACTGGCCTACTTAAAGAACAATCAGATTGCAATTGAGAATATGCGTGGCCAAGGCTATGACAATGGCGCAAATATGAAAGGAAAACATTATGGTTTGCAGCAAAAAATACTCAATATCAACCCAAGAGCCTTTTTTGTTCCATGCAGTGCACATACTCTCAACTTGGTTGTGAATGACGCTGCAAAGATTTCATACCCGACAATAGATTTTTTTGGCATCATTCAAGAACTTTGTGTTCTTTGTCTCATCCACCCAACGATGGCAAGTACTCAAGGAGCATGTTAGAAATCTAACTTTAAAACCACTCTCCAATACCAGATGGGAAAGCAGAGTTGCAGCAATTAAACCCTTGCATTATTTCCTACCTGAGGTATTTGATGCACTGTATGACATCTCAGATAATGACAACAGGGATATTAACACCAAACATCAGGCTCAATCCTTGGCAATGAAAATTAAATCATTCAAATTCATTTGTTCCATTGTCATTTGGTATGAATTATTATCAAAGGTGAACGTAATCAACAAAATACTGCAGCAAACAACATTAAACCTATCAGGCTGTGTACAGGAACTGGAGAAGTTCAAGCATTTGATGAAATACAGATCTGATGAAGGCTTTGAGAATGTGCTATCTGATGCCAAAGAAATAGCTGAAAAGCTTGATTGTGAAGCACGATTTCCTGATGCCGTTACAATTAGACCTCGACGGAGAAAGAAGATATTTGATTATCAACATGAAGATGAGTCTCTTGCAGACCCAGCACAATATTTTAAAGTGATTTTTTTCTTTGCCGTTTTGGACACATCCATCCAGTCCATAAATGAGAGATTTATGCTACTTCAGAGCCACTGTGACACATTTGCATTTTTATATGAAATCCCAAAACTTGTAATGGACAGAAATTATATATTGAAGTGTTGCATGGATCTGCAAAGCAAGTTAACTGACAGCCAGTTATCCCACTCTGACATTAGTGGAATAGATCTTTGTGATGAACTGGACACCATTAGACCTTTTCTAACTCAGGAGATGACAGTCACCAACATCTTGCAGTATCTAGTGGAGAATAACTTGACCAACATATTCCCTAACCTTTCTATTTCACTGAGAATATTGATGACACTTCCTGTAGGTGTAGCTGCTGGGGAACGTTAATTTTCAAAACTAAAGCTGATAAAAATTTATCTCCATTCCACAATGTCCCAGGCAAGACTTTCCAACTTATCCATAATGTCTATTGAAAAATCCTTCTGTGAAGACTTGGATATACATGTGATTAGAAATTTTGCTGTTGCCAAGGCTCGAAGAGTTAGTTTTGTTTGATTAAATAATCAAACAATGTGTACACACTGCATCCTTCCCTAGTGTCTCACAACTGGAAGGTAATGTACCAAAAATTTTTGGGAGACTGCAGATGTGTTTTTGCAATATTTTACTGAGTTTGGATGTTTTTATTAAGAAAAAGCTTGCCACTCTACCCCATAACCCAGACATATGAATAATACGGGAGATTATTGTCACATGTAGCACACAGCCAGATATTCCTGCAGCTCCTTTAATGTTGCTGTAGGTCTCTTGGCAGCCTCCCTGACCAGTTTTCTTCTTTTCATCAATTTAAGAGTGACGTCCAGTTCTTGATAATGTCACTGTTGTGCCGTATTTTCTGCACTTGATGATGACTGTGTTCACTGTGTTCCATGGTATATCTAATGCCTTGGAAATTCTTTTGTACCCTTCTCCTGACTGATAACTTTTAACAACGGGATCCCTCTGATGCTTTGGAAGCCCTCTGTGGACCATGGCTTTTGCTGTAGGATGCGACTAAGAAAATGTCAGGAAAGAACAGCTGAACTTTATTTGGGGTTAATCAGAGCACTCCGAGGCTAGGTTCACATCTATGCTGCTGCGCTTGATGCATTTTTCAGGCACATTTTGCACTTTTAAACCCTTGTTTTTGCATGCAGTTTTCATGCATTTTGCGGGTTTTTTTCTCTTTAAACACACTGTATATGGCTGGTTGCTAAGGAGGATGGAAAGCCAGCGGCTTTAACTTTATTTAATTGATATTTTCACTGTTTTGTGATTGTATGCATTATGCAAATCTGTTATTTGCACTTTAGTGATTGTATTTATTGAAAATATAAAAAGTACAGAATCAATCTATCTTGCATATTTTACATCTGTAGTTATATATTTTCTGCTACCTCATTTTCTGTTCAAAAGTTTAATATTGTTCAGTTCATATTTATATTCCAAGTTTTTTTTCTGATGCACTTTTTGATTTACATGCACTTGACACAGAATTGTCAATAAATAAAACATTTATTTTGACTTGTCAAAGCCATTAACCAAGTTATTGTCAAAGCAAAGTGGTGGGGCTTACAAATGGAGAGGTGGAGTTGTTGCCATAGAAACATTAGTAAAGGGGAGGAGTTAGTAAGATGACCACGCCCATGTGGGGGCACCAGAAATATTTCTGCACCCAGGCGCCTGTGACCCTAGGATCGGCCCTGACTAGTACCCCTACCATTTCACAAAAAAACTGTCAAAAATGTTAAAAATGACAAGAGACAGTTTTGACAATTCCTTTATTTAAATCCTTCTTCTTTCTTCTATCTTCTATCTTGTACTGGAACGCTGTAAAATGCATCAAAAACGCACTGGAACTTACCTAAATGCACAAAAAATGCACTGCATCACACTTGTCCTTATTTAAGGTTAAGAAAAAAGAGGGGGGGGGGGATTGCGTTTTTGGTGCATTTTTGATGCACTCCAGTGCTCCCCCCCTCTCATTTTTCTTAACCTTAAATAAGGACAAGTGCATTCCAGTGCATTTTTGATGCGTTTTACAGCTTTCCAGTACAGTCCAGTGCAGAAAAAATGCAGCATGTTCTACTTTTTTTTCTGTAACTGGAACGCACTGGAACGGCAAGCACTGGTGTGAACTATGCCATTGCAAACCATATAACCGAATTTCCATCCCTTTTTGATGCATAAAATATGCACTGGACTGCATTGGTGTGAACCGGCCCTTAAGCAATTTGGCATTAAAGCATTTCTCCTTGTTTCGTTTTTGGGGTTGTCCAACTGGTGACATTGATATATGTCCCTTAGGGTGGGACCTGGGCCCCATACTCATTTTAAGGCCAATAACTAGAAGATAAGCCAGCCAAGTGGGGACTAGCAAAATTGCCAAGTCAGTTCCTTTAGACTGCAATGGTATTTGTTGTATAACTATTGCACGTTAGGCTCTTTAGTTGCCCCCTGGACTGGGGGTGTTGTGTCCCATCTGTAATTTTGGTGCATGCTGGATGATGTGCTTAATTTTAGACAGTGGGGTGGCTTATTTTGTGCTAGCTGCATTTGGGTTGTTCTGGGCATGCTCAGGGACTTTGTTTTTTTTGGTGGTACTTTTTGTGTGTGAACAGCACTTGGATGTTTCTGGGCATGCTCAGAGTGTGTTTTTTGGGTTAGTAATTTAACCACTTCGCTACCCGGCCATAGTAATATGACGTCCACAGATGGGATCTCCCATCCTGGGTGGACATCATATGATGGCCTCGGCTTCTGGGCCGCCTAGGGGGCGCACCGGCCGCGTTGCTCGGGACCCGGTGCGTGTGCCCTGCAGCCTCGATGTCTGCCGGGCACCTGCGATTGCCCGTTGACCGGGCCGGACCATGGATCTGTGTGTGTAAACACACAGATCCACGTCCTGTCAGTTGAGAAGAGACCGATCTGTGTTCCCAGTACAGTGGAACACTGATCGGTCTCCTCCCCTTGTACGTCCCCGCCCCCTACAGTTAGAATCATTCCCTAGGAAACATATTTAACCCCTTGTGTCCCCCTAGTGGTTAACCCCTTCACTGCCTGTCACATTTATACAGTAATCAATGCAATTTTATAGCATTGATCACTGTATAAATGTGAATGGTACCAAAAATGTGTCAAAAGTGTCCGATGTGTCCGCCACAAAATCGCGATCGCCGCGATTACTAGTAAAAAAAAATATATATTATTTTTTTTTAAAAATGCCATAAATCGATCCCGTATTTTGTAGACGCTATAACTTTTCCTCAAACCAATCAATATACGCTTATTGCGAATTTTTTTTACCAAAAATATGTAGAAGAATACGTATCGGCCGAAACTGAGGAAATTTTTTTTTTCTTTTTTTAATTGGGATATTTATTATAGCAAAAAGTTTAAAAAAATGTGTTTTTTTCAAAATTGTTGCTCTTTTGTTTATAGCGCAAAAAATAAAAACCGCAGAGGTGATCAAATACCACCAAAAGAATGCTCTATTTGTGGGGACGTCAATTTTGTTTGGGTACAACGTCGCACGACCGCACAATTGTCGTTTAAAGTGCGACAGCACTGAAAACTAAAAATTGGCCTGGAAAGGAAGGGGGTGAAAATGCCCTGTATTGAACCAGTTAAGGACATCCTTAACAGGTGTACCCACATTGAAGTTCTCTCTACATTGGGTGAACTTGCATTTTGTGTGTTTCATGGACTGTCCATGTGTTTGCAATTGCCTCATTAGCACACAAACCTATGTTATATAAAGCTTGCAGATAGCAATCTTTACTTTGCCCTGAAAAGAGCCAAGATTGTGTGTGTGTGGAGGGCCGGCAAGAGAGTACATTTGGGTGTCCTTATCGAGTTTTTTTAAACACACGTATTTTCTATTTGTATTTTGTTTGTTATGTTGTTGCAAAACAGATGTGTTTTTATGCAATTTGTTACTTTGGTTTGTTGTTTTTTTTTTGGGTGGTGGTTATTTTACCATGAAATCTTTTTTATGTTGGCAATTTTGTTGTTTTTACGTTGTTCACTTTGAGTTAACTGTCTGTGCTGCCTTATTTTTAAAATTCTTTCTCAAGATGTTGTGCTAATGTTGTTTTAATCCTTAATAGATGTCCATTTGTGGGTGCACTCCTTTTAACTCCTGTTAATTTACACTGCAAAAGGGTCAAACCTCAAACATTCTGTTAGTGTCTCAAATTAACATACATGTGTGCATTTTGCTTTCCTTGCTTCTTTTCCAAGTCCTGTTTTTTTTTTTTTTGGAACAATAAAATTGTTTCAATTTCTTTATGTTTTATGTGTGTTCTTTTCATGCAACAGATTTCCCAGCTGCAGCTTAACTAGGCTGATTGGCATGTCTTAGACAAATCCCTTTTTCATTTTTTTTTTTTTTTTTTTTTTAGTTTTAAGCTACTTTCCTGGTGCCTTCATGGTAGCACATGCATGGATTGTGCGTATGCTGCCATGGATAGTGACCAGGAAAACAGAAAATTGTATACTCACCTTTCCGTAATTTTCCTTTCCTGGTCCACTTCATGGCAGCATACATATGGGTTGTGACTCCGCCCCTACAACCTGATAGGACTGGTTAACCATAAATCAAAGACAGACCCGACTCACAGCATTCTCTGTAACTCTCACCATTTGGGTGTGTATCCGAATGCTGCCATGAAGATGCACCAGGAAAGGAAAATTATGGAAAGGTGAGTATACAATTTTCAGTTTTCCTGGTGTATCATGGCAGCATACATATGGGGACTAACTCGCCATATGGGAGGGTGCAAGAAAAATTTTGTAATCATCAGTAGCGCAAGTATGCGCCATGAATTTTTCCAAATTTTACTGTAGCGAGCTGGGTTCACCTATTAAAGTGTAATGAAGGTGTCCTGGGAGGACCATATTGCTGACTTTCAAATAACCTCAGGAGACACTCAGCGCTGAGCTGTCCACAGAGCTGGCACTGCCCTAGTTAAATGTGCTCTTAAGACCTCCAAAACAGGAAGGCCTCAAAGAGTAGGCTCTTTTAATTGTCTTAACAATCTAGGAGGTGACTGAACGTGTTGATGCTGACTGACCCTGACTTAAGCCATGCTGGAACCAAGTACATATTTCAGCTTTCCTGAATGAAAGGGTAGCTGCCAAGCAGGTCACCAGTGTTAGCTCAACATGTGGTTCCCACTCAACCAAGAAAGATGGGGAATTGACTTCCTGGTTAAATTGGAAGGAGCCCCAGTTGTAAGAGAGAAAGAAAGAGAGAGAAAGAGAGAGAGAGAGAGAGAGAGAGAGCCAAAATGGTACATTTGCAATTATTGATACAGGAAGCTCAAATACTATTCCTCATAAGCTTAACATCCCATGACCTTAAGCAGCTGGTCTTTGAAATGAGTCCCCCAACTTTTCTAGCTGGGGTCTGATGTGATAATGTTCCATCTGAGAATAATTGGACAGTTACAAAGAGCCAAGGTTACTCTGGCACTGTTCTGCTGGAAGAGACCTCACTCCCAAAGTTCCTTTGGCTTTCTCTATCAGAGGATGGAAATTCCTTTGTGTAAGTTCTACTGAATTTTTCCCCGTCGCTATTGCAGACAGTAAGACCTTTGTGAATGCCCTTGGAGAGATGTACAGACTGAAGAGGAGGAACTCAACTGGTAGAGAAATTGAGGATGAATTTGGACAAGTAGGTGTCTGATAAACCTACAGGAGAATCCAGTCTCCCAGATTTATGAATAATATAATTGATTGGAGGTTTTCCATCTTGCACGACTAACTTCCTGTGCTGCTTGTCAATTTTTTTTTTTAAACTTTAGCACTGGGCACAGATTACCTGATTTTCATTTTTGCTAGGAACAGAGGTGAACCGAATCCTCATCTCGATTGCTCATTTTTTTTTTCTATCCAGCTACAAACTGGAACAGAATTTTTTACTTTCCCATCAACTCTGGTAGCCTGGCTGACTGGAAGAGTTTGAAAGGTGGACTTCCCACCTGTCAATGTTATATGATCGGCATGCTCATTAAATTATGCCTCTGCATGGGTGAGTTTGTCATGTTATACTTTTTCAATAAAAATTATTGTACCAAAAAGGCAGACCTCTCTTAAACTTCCACCAATGTCACGCCAATATAGCTGATATGGCCCACTGATCCTGAAGGTTTTCCCTCCAGGTGTGTGCATAAAGCTTTGCACAGGCACCCCCTGGATTAGTGCACCCTTAAAAGGAACTTCCGCTGTTCTCCTATGACAGGAGTCTTAGAGCTTTAAGGCTTCAATAATGAAGATTGGGTACTTCTCCAGTTCGTTTACTAATCTTTTTCCTGGTCCATGGGATTTTGCCTCCTGGTGTCTACTTGGGAGTCACCACCTGTATGCTGAACCTTTGAATTTTCTGTTTTTTGTCAGATGATTATTCACCCTGACCTGCTAATGGTCACCCTTGAGGTGGCTGTATCCTGTCTACTGCCAAATAGATTGGATCTGTGTTCTGGTGTCTTGCACCATTTTTTTTTTTTTGCGGGATCCATCAACCATGGCTTCAGCCATAATGCATTCCTTGCCGTAACTGCAGGGAACAACACTCTTGAAAAACATCAATGAATGTCTGACACATCCACCACAGAGTATGCCGCCAATTTCAGCTCTTACAAAGCTGTTACCACCTTGTCTCTTCACTTCTTCCAGACAAGCTTATTTAAAGGGTTACACCCCTTTTTTTTCAGGGCTGCAGTTTTCTGTAAAATGCAATTAAACATGACCATCTGGAGGTGCTCTGCACACAGAATGTGTACAGAACACCCCCCCCCTAAACATAATTTCCCAGAAGTCTGCACCAAGATAAAAGTCAGATTCTTTGGCATCCACCGCAATAAAAATTTCATTTTTAATAAGATACTCCCAAAAGGGAATCACGTCTAAAGGGATGCAGACCCTGCCACTTTCCTCAGAGTCCTGCAGGTACAGAAGCTGGTTGACAATTATGAAACCACTCCCATTAAGACTCATTCAGCACATGGGCTGGTTATTGCTGTTGTGCCAGCACCTGCAGATGCTACAGTATGAAGGAGAACTTCAGATCTAGATCTAATTTTCAGACTAGAGCCTCCTTGAATGTGCCATGTCTTGCCAGCTACATTCATGATGCATCCATCATCGGAGAAGACTGCAGCAGGTTGACCTCTAGCTTTTTGAGGATATACAGTTTTGACAGCCTGCTTATAAGGGCATTTTTCTCTGACCCCTTCAATTCTTCCTGGATTAACTCTCCCAGTTGTTCAGTGAAGGAAATTAGTACTTTCTAACCTTGTGGAGAGTTCCTCCACTTTAACCCAGGCAATTGCGTCCTTAGCTGTCCTTGCAAAAAAAGTCTCTATTGGGCAATCTTAAAAGCTTGTGCAAGCTTTCCTATTTGGACACCACCTACTGGTTCTGGTTGGAAGTGCTGGGCAATTTATGGACTGTAGCTTGTCAAGCAATGACTTTCCACCACTAATGCAGCAGCCATTAGGGCTGGTAATCTGTGGTGTTCATAAACAGGGAGCAAACAAAATGAGAGGTGAGAAGATGACATTGATCAATGTTACCTGTATGTCTGTGCGTTAAACGGTGACTGTTCTGGCTTTTAGCAGGATCTCTTTACCTTGAGGTCCTTGCAGGGCTGTATAGTGCTTGCTCCATGCAGATTTGACATAGTAGCTTGGCATGCAATGACTTTCCTCCACAAATGCAGCGACTATTAGGGCTGGTAACTTGTGATGTTTGTAAATGGGAGCAATGATAATGAGGGGTGAGATGATGAGTTTAATCAACATTGCCTCGATGTCTGTTCTTAGATGGTGACTGTCTTGACCGTCAGAAGGCTCCCTCCATCTTTTAGTCCTTACAGGACTATAGATATTGGCTCTCTTTTTCTCAATCTTCACTACTTACCTAATCCCTATACCTTAAAAGCAATGGGTGGTCTGGCTGGACAGCGTTTCCCATAGAAACAGAGCAAAGCAGCAGACTGAAATGAAAAACAGCATAAGCTAGGTCTCCACTATTGCGACCTGAAAGTTGCAAGATTTTGCTGCAATTTGATGTGACTTGAAGCAATGCCTGTGTATTCTTAAGGTCTATGAACACAGATATGAAAGGTACTCATTGGAAATCATGGGGTACGGCTTGACATGTGACTTTGCAGTGACAAGTCGCACTAGTGGAAACTGAGCCCAACACAGTGATCCCAGAGCAAGCATTGAAAAGGGCATAAGAAGAGCCCAGGTGAATGCCATAAAGAGCACAATGATCCTAGAGCAACACTGAGAAGGAGATAGGAAAAACAGGTGAATGCCATAAAAAGGGAAAACATACCTGCAAACAATGACCGCATAAGCATCCAGCATGCATGAGTAGAGAGCTCCACCATTGGTTGCCCAAAAATGCCATAAAACCATTTAGAACTCACATTTGCCATTAGTGATATCAGTGCCTGAGCATGTTCAGATCACCATCCTGGAAAAGCTCTAGCCTGGAAACACGGATGCCGCATCACTTCCTGCCTCTCATGCTCAGAGTGTACTTGCACTGCTGCAGCCATCTTGGAAATGGCAAACACCCATAACATAGAGAAAAGAAGTAAAAAGCATATGCAAAGCAAAAGGAAATGCTGTCACTTATGTCAAAGCTGAAATATACCCCCCAGACCACCAGAATGGGGCTCCAACCATATAGCTTCGTTTAGAGGCTGTACAGGAAGGACTTCCACCCAGGAGAGGCTGAACCTGGCTGGGGCGTCAAGCAGTAAGGGATAACTCGTGACTCCAGTCTTGATCAGGTGAGGAAAAAAAGGAGAATTCTGTGAGCCGGGTCTGTCTTTGATTTATAGTTAACCGGTCCTATCAGGTTGTGGGGGCGGAGTCACAACCCATATGTATGCTGCCATGATACACCAGGAAAGTAACATTTCAGAGTGGTAAGTATTCAATTTTCTTTTTGAGCAGTGGTTTTCAGCCTCAGTCCTTAAGTACCCCCCCCCCCCAACAGGACATGTTTAGGAAATTTTATCTTATCTAAAATAGCTGTCCAAAATACAAAGCCATTGACTTTGATTTAAAGCACCTGTGCAAGATGAAAGAAAACCTTCAAACATGGCCTGTTGGGGGGTACTTGAGGACAGGGTTGAGAAGCACTGATTTAGAGCACTGAACTAAAATCAAGCTGAAGACAATCCTATTCTAATTGTGGACATTTGAGGGAAATCAAGATCTTTATTTTTTTTATTTTTTATTTTTTTTTAAAGGTTGGGCTTTGTGTCCCTTTTCTTAAAATTGGCTTCACTTCCTGTCACATAGCCAAACAGGAAGTGAGAGTAAAACCCTAATAATATTTTTCCTTGGGGACACACAGGTCAATCTAACTAGTGCCCCCATTATGCAAATTGCACTCTAGCACTTTGTTGTGTACACCCCAAATTATTAGGTTTTTGGGGTTTATTAAAAGCAAATCCTTTCTGCAATACAAGTGTAGTTGATGTAAATCAGAGGGGTAGCACTGGTGATTTTATCATCCAATCATGTAGAGGCAAAGATGCTGTTTTTTTCTTTTCCTTGCATGTCCCCCTCGGATCTCCAGCAACTGCACTTCTAAGTGCACTTGTAGTGCAAAGTGGTTTTACCTTTTAATAAATAAACCCCAAGATACATAATAATTTGGGATGTACATGGCAAAATGCTAGAGTGCAATTTCCCGAATGGGGAAACTATTTAGATTGACCTGTGTGTCCCCAAGGACATACATTGGTAGGTGTGACAGGAAGTGAATAATTTTGAATGAGAAATTGGCAAAATTTGGGAGGTGTCTTCACCCTATCAGGGGTGTAGACATCCCCCAAAACTTATAATCCCCCTGCAGTCTATCCCCAAGCAAAAATATGAAAGGATTTTAATGAGTTTAACTTTGCAAAGACACATTCCTAAGTTCAATTGTGATGCATGTTAATGGCCCATTTAGACGTTTAATAGAAAGTCATCAGTTGCCTTTGACTATAAACATTATTTTTGGCCAGTCCTAGAAATCTGCATCTGTTTTTCTATTAACCACTTGGTGTCTGTGCTATAGCCAAATGATGGCCACAGCGTGGGCCTGAATTTCTGGGAGGTTGTCATAGGACGGGCTCCCGGCATGCTCCCTGCTGCGAGCGCACTGAGTCACTGAGACTCGGGTGATCACAGATCGAAGTAAGGGCCGATCTGTTTATTTTTTCTCCTCACACTGATAGCATGAGGATAAAAATAAAAGCTAATCACCGGCTTAGATGCAAGGGACATTGGTCCCGAAGAGGCAATTCTGCCTCATCTGTGCCCACCAGTACCACCTTCCAGTGCCACCTATCAATGCCCACCAGTGATCCCAAGCAGTGCTGACTATCAGTGTAACCAATCAGTGCTGCCTCATCAACGTACATCAATGAAGGAGAAAAATTACCTGTTTGCAAAATTTAATATCAAAATATCCAAAAATATACAAAATTATTTATAAAAATCTGTCTTTTCTTTTGTTTGAACAAAAGAAAACAACCACACAGGTGATCAAATACCACCAAAAGAATGCTCTATTTGTGGGAACTTAAAAAAAACAAAAACATTTGGCATTTAAGTATGACTGCGCAATTGTCATTCAAAATGGATCAGCGCTGAAAATTGGTCAGGACAGCAGGGGGGTTTAAGTGCCCAGTAAGCAAGTGGTTAATTTCCATGCCAAAAATGGATTTCTGTAATAAAGATCTGTGCCCGCTGTGTATACGGCATGTGCATAAGCAAGTTGCACACATATGAATGGTACTCATTGTAAATCATGGGGTACAACTTGTGATGCAACTTTTCAGTCCCAAGTGGCCTTAGGCTCTCTTTCCACTACTGCGAGTGCGACTTGACACATGTGAAGTCACAGGACAAGTCAAAACACATGTATTTCAATGTCCCCCGTTCTAATTGGTGCAACTCCAAAAAAAGTTCTTGCACTACTTTGTTCCAACTTCAGTGCGACTTTTTCTCAGATCTTTTGAATTAGTCGCATGACACGGCATTAAGGCTTGGTTTCCACTATTGCAGCCCAAAGTTGTGTGTTTTTTGACGTGAGTTTCCCGCAACTTTTTGCCAAAACTTGAAGCAATGCCTGTGTATTTGTGAGGTCTATGGACCTCAAGTCGCATCAAAGTGGGACCAAAGTAGTGCAGGGACTACTTTGAAGTTGCTGTGACTTGAAGTCGCACACATATGAACGGTACTCATTGTAAATCATGGGGTAGAACTTGTGATGCAACTTTCAGTCCCTAGTGGCATGACAAGTTGCAATAGTGGAAAACAAGCCGAAAAAGCACATTGTAAATCGCGCAACTTTGGGGTTGAAATAGTGGAAAGAGAGCATTAGGCTAAAGCGGTAATAGGAAGATGCACTGTAAGAACTACTTCTAATTGTAGAAAATCAAACAGGCTCTTGCACTGAATCTAATTTATGGAAGATCTAACTGATTGGCCAGTGTATGGTGACCTTTAAAGATATGAAAACATGAATTTCTGGTGTTTAAGCCTCATACACACGATGGGACTTTGTACCCCGTGTACGGAGCCCACTCTGCTCAGTGGGGGATCGCTTCATCGATCCCCGCTGGGCAGGCAGATGACAGGTCTGTCTCTGCACACTGTGCAGGGACAGACCTGTCAGAGTGCCGCTCTCCTCTATGGGGGATCGGATGATGACGGACCGTAGAGTCCGTCGTCACCCGATCCGATCCTCAGATGGATGGAAAAATAGGTTTTTCCTCCGTTACACTTTTTAGGATTGGAGTGGGTCGGATGTCAGCGGACATGTCACCACTGACATCCAACCCTTCATAGAGGTCTATGGAGTGTCCGTCCAGGTCCGAGGTGGACCTGAAAGGTCCGTCCGTGTGAGGGGAGCCTTAGGCCCCTTTCACACTGGGGTGGTGCGGGTGGCAGCGGTAAAACTGCGCTATTTTTTGCGCTGCTTTACTGGCGGTATTCAGCCGCCACTGATTTTAACCCCATGCTAGCGGCAGAAAAGGGGTTAAATCCACACGCAAAACGCCACTGCAGCGGCGTTTTGCCGGCGGTATAGCTGTGCTGTCCCATTGATTTTAATGATGCTGCTAGCAGGACTTTTTTTAGGCCCCTTTCCCACTGGGGCATTTTTAGGTGCTTTGGCACTAAAAATAGCGCCTGAAAAACACCCTAAAGCAGCGGCTCCATTCACTCCAGTGAGGGCTTTCACACCGGAGTGGTGCGCTGGCAGAGCATCACAAAAAGTCCTGCCAGCAGCTTCTTTGGAGTGGTGAACTCACTGCTCCTCCCCATTAAAATCAATGGGGCAGCGCTGTCATACCGCTGGCAAAATGCCAATCCAATGGCGTTTTGCGGGCTGATTTAACCCCTTTTCGGCCGCTAGCAGAGGGGTTAAAACCGACTCGTGTAGGGCTAAAACTGCCCCGCTAGCAGAGGAATAACACTGCTAAAATGACAGTAAAGTGGCGCTAAAAATAGCGACGCTTTACCGCAGACGCCCCCACGCCCAGTGTGAAAAGGGCCTTACGCTCTATTCACACTAATGCGTTTTTTGATGCATTTTGCAAAAATGCATGGGAATTTTTTAACCTGGGTTCCTATGGAACATGTTCACATCAATGCATTTTTGTGCCTCTACGTTTTTGGAAAGGGTCGGGGACTTTTTTCCCCACAAAATGCAGTGTTTTGCTTATAATATAATTTCAATGGACCTGCATCCAAAGCGCAAGTACCGCGTTTTTACTGTGATTTGCATTTTTTTTATTTCTTTTTTTTTACACTATATATAGCTGGTTACTAAGAAGGGGGCCAGGAAACCGGCCGCTGCGTCCTTAACAACCTATGAGTCATCAGCTGTCAGCTGACTTCCCGCTCAATGTAAAAAAAATGCCGGCTAAAAAAAAAAAAAATGTGAAAAAAAACAGCGTGGGGTCCCCCCCCAGGTCCATACTGGGCCCTTTGGTCTAGTATGGATTCGGAGGGGACCCCCGTGCCAAATTTTTTTTTTAAAATGGTGTGGGGGTCCCCCCAAAATCCATACCAGACCCTTATCTGAGCACGCAGCCCGGCAGGTCAGGAAAGGGAGGGGACAAGCGAGCGCCCCCCCTCCTGAACCATACCAGGCCGCATGCCCTCAATATGGGGGATGGGTGCTTTGGGGCAGAGGGGGCTCTGCACCCCCCACCCCAAAGCACCTTGCTGATGGGGACAAGGGCCTCTTCCCGACATCCCTTGCCCGGTGGTTGTCGGGGTCTGAGGGTGGGGGGCTTATCGGAATCTGGAAGCCCCATTTAACAAGGGGGCCCCCAGATCCCAGCCCCCCTATGTGAATGAGTATGGGGTACATTGTACCCCTACCCATTCACCTGTAAAAAAAGTAGTGTAGTGTTAAAAAATACAGTAGACAGTTTTTGACAAGTCATTTATTACAAATCTTCTTCTCCGCTTCTTCCTCCATCTTCTCCCGCATCTTCATCCTCCGCTCTTCTCCTTCTCCCCCTGCTTCTTCTTCCACTCTTCTTCTGTCTTCTTTGTCCAGTGTTCTTCTTTCTCCACTCCCGGCGATGACCTTGCTCCGATGCTGCGTCCCCCTGATTTGTCGGCGTCAATGTCCTGCATTTCTTAAATAACGAAGGGGGCCTGGCAATCGGAATACGTCACCAGAATGCCACGCCCCCTTGTGACATCACAGACCCATCATGCCCCGGGCTGTAACGTCATAAGGGGGCAGGGTCACCGGATGACATCACCCGGTGACCCCGCCCCATGCCTATATAAGTCATTGGGCACGGCGCACACGGCATTACAGCGGGAGACAGTGACGAGTCAACATCGGAAGAAGAAAAGAGGGGAGAAGAAGACGAAGACCGGGCAAGAGCTAGCAAAAGAACGGGCAAAAGAGCAGAAGAACCCGGAAGAAAGCACAGGACAACGAGAGAAGAACCGGAGAGCGCGGAGAAGAGACCCCCGGAGCTGCATAATAAAAGACTTGTCAAAAACTGTCTACTGTATTTTTTAACACTACACTACTTTTTTTCCCCAGGTGAATGGGTAGGGGTACCATGTACCCCATACTCATTCACATAGGGTGGAGGGCCAGGATCTGGGGGCCCCCTTGTTAAAGGGGGCTTCCAGATTCCGATAAGCCCCCGCCCACAGACCCCGACAACCACCGGGCAAGAGTTGTCGGAAGAGGCCCTTGTCCCCATCAACATGGGGGCAAGGTGCTTTGGGGTGGGGGGGCGCAGAGCCCCCCTGCCCCAAAGCACCCATACCCCCATGTTGAGGGCATGTGGCCTGGTATGGTTCAGGAGGGGGGGGCGCTCGCTCGTCCCCTCCCTTTCCTGACCTCCTGGGCTGCGTGCTTGGATAAGGGTCTGGTTTGGATTTTGGGGGGACCCCCACGCTATTTTTTTTTTTTTAATTTTGGCATGGGGGTCCCCTCCGAATCCATACTAGACCCGAGGGCCTGGTATGGACGCTGTTTTTTTTTTTCTCGTTTTTTTTTTTTTTTTTTTCTTTTAGCCGGCATTTTTTTTTTACATTGAGCGGGAAGTCAGCTGATGACTCATCGGTTGCTAAGGATGTGGCAGCCGTCCAAAAACACAGCAAGCACCTACAAAAAGCACTGCAGAAACACTCAAAAGCAACATGCATAGATGTGAATCGAGCCTTACTGTCCTGATAGCGCACCGCTCCAGTGTGAAAGCCCGATTCACACCGGAGTGAATAGAGCCACTTCTTTAGGGCGTTTTTCAGGCACTATTTTTAGCGCTATAGCACCTAAAAAACGCCCCAGTGTGAAAGAGGCCTTAGGCGCCTTTCACACGGACGGCTATTCTGCCGCAGTTAAAAGCATGTTTTTTTTTCTGTGAAATTTAAGACTCCAGGCACTGCGATCAGCTGCATTGGTACAGTGTGATTTGCTGTAGTTGCGTTTAGCTGCAGTTTGCCATTTCCATAGCAACCCAACAGGGTACCAACTGTATTGAATGGGTATCCGACTTGGATCCCTGCCAATGCATGGCACTGTTTGGTATGAATCTTGAGGGGGAACTCCACGCCAAATTTTAAATAAAAACCAGCATGGGTTCCCCCCAGGGGCATACCCGGTCTGGTATGGATTCTAAGGGGAACCCCCTACGTGAAAAAATGGCGTGGGGTCCCCCCCTCAAAATCCATACCAGACCCTTATCCAAGCACGCAGCCCGGTCGGTCAGGAAAAGGGGTGGGGACAAGCGAGCGCCCCCCTCCTGAACCATACCAGGCCGCATGCCCTCAACATGGGGGGTTGGTGCTTTGCGGCAAGGGGGGCGCCCTGCGGCCCCCCCACCCCAAAGCACCTCGTCCCCATGTTGAAGAGGACAAGGGCCTCTTCCTGACAACCCTGGCCATTGGTTGTCGGGGTCTGCGGGCGGGGGGCTTATCGGAATCCTGGAGTCCCCTTTAATAACGGGGCCCCCAGATCCCGGCCCCCCACAGTATGTAAATGAGTATGTGGTACATCGTACCCCTACCCATTCACCTAGGAAAAAAGTGTCAATTAAATAAAACACACTAGACATGTTTTTAAAGTAATTTATTAGGCAGCTCCGGGGGTCTTCTTCTGACTTCGGGGGTCTCTTCCGTGCTCTCTGGATCTTCTCCCGGTCTCCGGCTCTTCTCCGTGCTCTTCTACCGGGCTCCCCCGCTATCTTCTACTCTTTTGCCGCTTTTTTGCTAGCGGAGGAGCTCGGTCTTCTTCTGACTTCTGGGTCTCTCAGGCCTCTTCTCCCTCTCTCCGGTGTTGTCGCCGCGCTCTCTGGTTCTTCTCCGATGCCTTCTGCCGGGCTCCACTTTCTTCTGCTCCTTTGCCGCTCTTTTGCTAGCGGAGGAGTCGGTCCTCTAAGACGTCTTCTTTCCTCTTTCTTCCTGAGATGTTGACACGACGCTCCCTCTTGCTGTAATGCCGTGAGCGAGGTCTGTAACCAATTATATAGGCATGGGGCGTGGCCACCGGGTGATGTCACCAGGTGACTCTGCCCCTTATGTTGTCACAGTCCCAGCATGCCCCGGGACTGTGCCATCATAATGGGCGGGGTCACTCGGTGACATCACTCCATGCCTATATAAATCACCACACACCTCGCAGATGGCAGTACAGCGGGAGAGAGCGTTGTGTCAGCATCGGAAGAAGAGAAGAGGGGAGAAGGCGGCGGCGACGAAGAAGAAAAAGAAGAACAAGACGACTGGGCCACTGCTAGCAAAAGAGCTGGAAGAAGATAGCGGGGGAGCCTGGCAGAAGAACCGGAGCGGAAAAGAACCGGACAACGACAGAAGAACCGGAGAAGACCGGGCTCCTCCGCTAGCAAAAGAGCAGCAAAAGAGCAGAAGATAGCGGAGGAGCCCGGCAGAAGAGCCGGAGAGCACGGAGAAGAGCCGGAGAGCGTGGAGAAAAGCCGGAGACCGGGAGAAGATCCAGAGAGCGTGGAAGAGACCCCCGAAGTCAGAAGAAGATCCCAGGAGCTGCCTAATAAATTACTTTAAAAACCTGTCTATTGTGTTTTTTTTCTTGACACTTTTTTTCCCCCAGGTGAAAGGGTAGGGGTACCATGTACCCCATACTCATTCACATAGGGTGGGGGGCCAGGATCTGGGGACCCCCTTATTAAAGTGGGCTCCCGGATTCTAATAAGCCCCCAGCCCTCAGACCCCGACAACCAATGGCCAGGGTTGTCGGGAATAGGCCCTTGTCCTCATCAACATGGGGACAAGGTGCTTTGGGGTGGAGGGGCCGCAGTGGGTACGCTCGCTCATCCCCACCCCCTTTCCTGACCGGCCGGGCTGAATGTTTGGATAAGGGTCTGGTATGGATTTGGGGGGGACCCCCACGCCGTTTTTTCGGCCTGGGGATTCCCCTTAAAATCCATACCAGACCGAAGGGCCTGGCATGCACCCGCAGGGGGAAACCATGCCGGTTTTTCTCCCGCTGCTTTAATAGGAAGATGTATTTTTCCTATTGCAGCGAGCACGAGATGTACCTCGCCAAGAACCAGCGCAATCCTATTGCACTGGAAACATTCTCACGTGCAGGTACTCCTGTGTGTGCGATGGGTCACAAGCTGGATTAAGGATCTATCCAGCGCACCAATTAAGGTCTGAACCAGCGCAGTGCATTCATTTTAATAAATGACCCCAACTGTCTATCTGACTATCTCTCTCTCAACGCCAAAACACACTACACAGGGCCGCCGTGCAGGCGGCCTTATATAAAGTGGGGCGTGTACTAAACCCCCTGAGCCATAATTGGCCAAAGCCACCCTGGCTATGGCCAATTACGGCTCTCTGTACAGACGGCGCTGTGATTGGCCAAGCATGCGGATCATAGTGCATGCCTGGTCAATCATCAGCCAGCAATGCACTGCGATGCTGCAGTGAATTATGGCCCGTGACACACCACTCAAATTTGACAAGAACGGCCCATATGGTTCGGAATTTGGCGAATGACCGAACAGGCAATGTTCGAGTTGAACATGCATTTGATTCGAACACGAAGCTCATCCCTAGTCCAGACAGCCAAAGGAAATGTCCAGGAATTGTCCAGGTAGCAGACAGATATGGAAAAGTATGAACAGTTCAGTACAGTCCATGGTTTAGCTGGCGGTTCAGGTAACAGGCAGAGGCATGGCCAGTTCAGGTGGCAGGTAGAGGCATGGAAAGTTCAGGTGGCAGGCAGAGGCATGGTCAGTTCAGGTGGCAGGCAGGGGCATGACCAGTTCAGGTGGCAGCAGGTAGCATTATAACATTTAGGCCTTTGTCAGATAAGACCTGAGGACATTGGTAGAGGCTTCTTCCCACCCAAATCTTTACGAAGCCTCCGAGTCTCCAGACGCTAATCCAAGAAAACTAAAAACCCGGAGAAAAACGTTTTCTCCACTTGGAAAACCGTTTCTGGAGCCCCTCACATATGTGAGACCCCTGTGCTGTACAGTGGCAGGGCAAATGATCAATTCAGGAGGCAGGCAAAAAGCATGGTCATTTAACAGACCGTGGTCAATTCACGTTGTAGGCAGAAACATGTTTGGCAGAGGCATTTTCATTAACAGTCATTCACTAAAATGGCAGATAGTGGAAAAATCATCTTCACTTTATTATTAGTGTAGTGAAGTATGATAGCTCCGATAGCACTCTCCAATACAGAGGCCTGGCTGGGAGGGAAATTGGGGATAGTAGTATCGGGTGTCACGGCGAATTCCTCTACTTGAACACACACAACATTTTTTGGGGGGTTTGCAACCTGTTTGGGTAAGAGGGAGGATTTTGGGAAAGTGCCTTTCATGGAGTCTGGATAATGTATCGGAGCAAATTAGTTGAGGGGCTTGGCCATGGGGATAGAGAAGGGCTGTGATAACGTCTTCTTGGAATTTTAGGGAACTTTGAGTGCGCTTAGAAAAAATAATATACGAATTGAACAGGGCTATTTGCATCAAATAAATGGCAACTTTCTTGTACCAAAACAGTGATCTCCTGGTGGCCAAGTAGGGCTGCATCAGTTGGTCGTTCATATCTACCCCCCATGTAAAGGTTATACTCATGCACACATTTTGGCTTCTGGACGGGGCCTCCTCTTCTCTGCAGTTCCACCAAGGTGTCATCGTGCATTGTGGAAAGGATGTAGACATCTCTTTTATTATCTCTCCACTTCACTGCTAGTACCCCTTCAGTCCGCATACTGGCTATTTCCCCCTGTTTCAATTTCTTAGCGAACAATCTGTGGGAAGCATTTGCCATTGGTCCGTGCTGTCCAACAGGCCACAGTCTACTTTTGGTACAGATGGCGGAAAAGTGGGAAACTTGTGTAGAAATTGTCTACATATAGGTGGTAACCTTTCCCAAGCAATGGTTCGATCAGCTGCCAGACAATTTTGCCACTTGTTCCCATGTAGGTAGGGCATCCAGGGGGGTTTAGCTGTCTGTATTTTCCCTCATAAATGATAAAATCATATGTGTAACCCGTGGCCCTGTCACACACCTTATAAAATTTTACTCCACGTCTGGCTCTTTTACTGGGGAGGTATTGCTTTATTCCAAGTCTTCCAGTGAAGTGTACTAGGGAATCATCTACACAAATATTTATATCAGGGGTAAACATCTGCTTGAAGCTGGCGCAAAAAAAATTGATTAGGGGACGAATTTTGAATAATTTATCATAACTGGGATGAATTCGAGAGAGGCATTGAGCATTGGTCAATCTCCCGATTCTCCTTGTTAGGATTCTATCTGCCTCAGTTTCCATTTCAGAGCCACTGCTTTCCACTTGCTCATAGTCGCTATCCGAGTCTGACGGAGAGAGTTCCCCGCTACTCTCATCTGACATACTCTGGAGTATCTGGAGAGCCTCCTCTGTGCTGTAGAATCTTTTAGCCATGTTGGTGGGCAGATGTGCCAGATGTTGGCAGGCAGATGTGCCAGATGTTGGCGGGCAGATGTGCCAGACGTTGGTGGGCAGATGTGCCAGATTTTGGCGGGCAGATGTGCCTGATGTTGGCGGGCAGATATGCCAGATGGCAGGCAGATGTGCCAGATGGCGGGCGGCAGATGTGCCAGGTGTTGGGCGGCAGATGTGCCAGATATTGGGCGGCAGATGTGCCAGATGTTGGGTGGCAGATGTGCCAGATTTTTGGTGGCAGTTGTTGGGCAAATGTGCCAGCTGTTGATGGGCAGATGTGCCAGCTGTTGATGGGCAGATGTGCCAGCTGTTGGTGGACAGATGTGCCAGCTGTTTACGGACAGATGTTCACTGTATGACAGGTGTTTTCACTGTTTTGGGGACACCGTGTTTTGGGGTCACTGGCTGGGTGATCAGTGTGTAAACAGCAGACAAACAGCTAAAAACTCACTGATCTCCCGGCTGCTGCACAGATCTCTCTTCCTCTCCTCACTGACAGGCTCTGTGTGAGGAGAGAGATGAGAGCAGTTACAACAGCTCTCTATTAACATTACGTCTGTGATTGGACACAATCGTCATGTGATCAGGAGGGCCAATCACAGAGCCCTCCTGTGATGTACCACTCTCCTGTCTCTGGGGAGCACAGGCAGATCGGAATCGCGCTGTGCGGGCCTGCAGCCGCGCGATCCCCTGTCTAATGACACCCCTTCCCCATTGTTTACATCAGGATGGCTGTAATTAGACACAGCCATTGTGCGGATTAGGAGGGCAAATCACAGTTCCCTCCTGCCGCTCCGACATGCGGTGTGTCCGGGGGACACGCGTGTATCAGGATTGTACGGGTGCGCTGGCGTGTGCCCACGCGATCCCACTCCTTCTGAGGGACGTTCAGGAGCATCCACTCAGAAGCAGTAAGCTCCCACCTGGCCATTTATGTGCAGTGGCTGGGTGGGAGGTGGCTAAACATGTGTGATTTAACTGTACTTCTGTCTTGGTCTGATTTCATGGTTTCTGACAATACTGCCTTGCTCGCGTTTCTCTGGCACGGTAAGAAACCTAGAATTGAGCTTCAAAAACAAAGTCTTCCAAAGAGTGAGAGTGGAGCAAGCCTCCAATATTAGATTCTATAATCTTTCTTGCATACTGCAGCAGGGCATTGATTGGTTGTCTAAAAGGTCTCGGTACTCCAATTATATGCTGGAGGGTGCCCTGGTGTCCCCGTTCAATCTTCAGGCCGTGCTTCATTCCAGGCTGCATGCTTTGCCTCCTGTCTTAAAATCAAATTTATTGATTAGAGACATTGATTAAGTCTGGAGAGAGGTTTGGAAAATCCTGGGTCTACCCTATACCATCTCATCCCACCTGCCTATAATTGGCAACCCAATGTTCTCCCCCTCCGGCACACATAAAGCCTTTGCACAATGGTCTGCTTTCAGCCTACAGACTGTCTCCAACTCCAATCCCACACAAGGAACTCTCAGACCTTTCTCAGAACTGACTCAACAATACTCCATACCACTGTCACAGGTGTTTCACTACTATCAACTATCCAGCTACCTCAAATCTTGCTTCAGTCCACAACAAAACCCTTGCCAGCACTCATTCATTGATACAATGCTTCAGTGGGGTCAATACTCTATTTCAGAAATATACTCTAACCTTGTCACCCACCAGACCTTTAAGTACGCAACCTTCCTTTTAAATCCTGGGCATCCGTGCTTGACATCCAAGACACCCCAGAAAAAATTCTTGCAGGATGCCAAAAAATCCACTCCCTAGTGGTCTGTGGCTAGAAACTCAATTCAAAATCGCTCATCGTGCATATATCCCATTTCGGGATAGCAAAGTAGATCCCTCCCTCTCTATGTGTCCCTGGTGCGACACCTCTCAACCTTCTCTGTTTCATAGACTGTGGACTTGCCAAGCTACCTCCACCTTCTGATACTGGGTACTTAAATATATTAATAAGATTTGACAGAGATTCCTCCCTAAAAACCCATCGCTGTGCCTTTTTAGCTGTGATGCCTTGATGTCCTCTTCCTCTTCATCTACCTGAGCCTCACTCCCACAGTGGATCCATATTTGCCTTTTGATAGCTTGTAGAGTGCTCATGCAATCCTGGATTCAACCCACCCGCCTCATATTACTTCAGTAAAACATGCGCTACAAACCCTATTTCTTATGGAAAAGCTGGAAACTATTACCCAACACTCTAATGCCCCGTACACACGGTCGGATTTCCGATTGGAGCGTGTTGTCGGAAATTCCGACTGTGTGCGGGCTCCATCGGACATTTGCCATCGGATTTTCCGACACACAAAGTTTGGGAGCAGGCTATATAATTTTCCGACAACAAAATCCGATTGCGTCAATTCCGACCGTGTGTGGCCTGTTCCGACGCACAAAGTGCCACGCATGCTCAGAAGAAATTCTGACACGGAACAGCTCGGTCTGGTAAACTTAGCGTTCGCAATGGATACAGCACTTTCGTCACGCTGCAATGTTAAAAATGGTTTAATACAGCGCACTCTCTTATTCTTTATAATGTGAGAAGAATTAAGTAGTTTTGCTGTTCATATTCACACAGACTTCTCACAAACTTATTTCTTTACTATTTATCAGGATTCCCTCAATATATTTTGATTTGTCACATCTGACAACATTATTTTGGTGTTTTTTTTTTTTTTTTTGGTTTTAAGGCAGATTAGTTATTTTTGGTTTGTATTTTTTTCAAGGCTGATTTTTGGTTTATTGTTTTTTTTATTTGTACTCCAGAACATTTTTGTGTGTGTTTTTTGTGTCAAGTTACCATAACACCATTGATATGTTGTTATATTTAATCTGTAGGAGATTGTTTGGTGTTGTTGTCCCTTGTTAATTTCACATTGTATTTTAGAAATGTACCTGAATCGTAACCAACAAACTGTCCTTTTTGAATGAAAACACACATAGGAGAGTATAATTTTCCATAAAAAAACATTTATTAAGGGCTCACAACTAAACAAAGAGGGAGGCAACGCTGGAGAAACAGCAGAAATGGGTGAAGCCTTGAACCCCCAGGGCACACATCAACTATTTTAAAGCAAAATTGGTGGCCTGAGGAGTCCATACCTAAGGGAGTGCAGTCTGGTCCAGAAGTTCCAGAGATCCGGAAAGCAGCAGATGACATCTGTGTCCCCAGGCTGTGGTCATACAAGAGACTGCATCTTTTGTCAGACCAGACTGAACCCAGGGCCATCACTCTCTGGTCTTCCTTCCATGCTTCCTTCCACGCGGTGGCTCTGGTGGTGGAGTTGTGGCAGCAGGAGGAGGAGGAGGATGGTCCAACTCAATAACGTCGGTCTTGGGTGTTAGTTCCCCACTCACCCCCTTACTTAGGACTTTATAAAGCAGGTCCTCACACAGCTTGCATTGACCCTCCTTCATGCCCTGCAGTTTTGTGGCAGCCATGCAGGCAAAGGCCTCTTCAGGAGTGGGTAAGGCTCGGAGGGACGCAGAAGCCTCTTGAATGAGCCTGAGTGCTGAATCCTGCATGTGAGTCGCCTTCCTCGCTCTTTTGTATGGAAGGCGGAGGGGAGGAACCTACAATTCAGTCAGGCTGCGACTGGTCCCAGGCTTCTCTTGGCTGACACTTGGCCCCGCCTCCTCCTGGCTGCCACTAATCCCTGCCTCCTCCTGGCTGCCACATTCCACAACCTCCTCCTGGCTGAGGTCTTCCTGTGTATGAAAAGGGGACATAGTTTGAGTTTTCTATTCATCAATCACACACAATTTTCATCTCCTCACTGTTGCAAATTGAATGTTAACAAATATAACAGACTATCCTTCTGAGCCCACCATTTTTCATTCTTGTCCAAATTTTTGGTGCCCACTACTGTCTATTGATATGTAAAACACTTTTTTCAATCAGCAATTAGTGATTATTAATAACATCTAGTAAACATCATTTATTTATTGACCAGAAATCTGTAGAAGAATGCTATACCTGACTCCAGCTGGGCTCCTCCACTTCTTCCTGGCTGGAAGGCCCAGGTTGGACATCGGAAGCCTCAGCTGGGGTGGAAGGAAGAGTGGAAGGAAGAGTGGAGAGGGATTCCCTGACTTCAGTGTGGCCTGACAGAAACCGCAGTCTCTCATAGTACCACAGCCTGGGGACATAAACTTCATCTGCTGCAGCTCTGGACCTCTGGGAATCCGTGACCTTCTTGCGCTCCCTAAGATAAGTGCTCCTCAGGCCACCAATTTTGGTTTTTAAATAGGGGTTGGTTGCTGTGGGGACCACTGGCTTCACCAACTCCAGCAGTTTCTCCAGCGCTGCCTGCCTCTTTTGTTTATGGTTATAATGGGGATGTCTCACCTGCCACAGACAGGGCAGCTCCCTGTACTTGTCTATGAACAGGGGAAGGAAGTTGTGGTCATTGAAGCCATCCATTTTCTCTGCAAGACATAACACAAGACAAACCCTAATGTCAGGCCAAACTCCCCTAATCTTGTTACAATATAGGCTTCCATTTCGAAGCAGTATAGGCCCAAGTTTAGATCTTACCTTCGTTATCACGATCGGCGCCTCCTTCCTCCACTCACAGATCGTACGTAATGCACACGCGTGTTACGCTTTATACACACTGCGCATGCGTGTAACTCCGCCAGCCCCTGACGTTCTTTCTAGTCTATTCCCCGGCCCTTTTCGTTCGGCGCAGTGGGGGAAGAGCACATGGCGGATACACACCATGTGTGTGCTAATTATAGCAACGAGGAGGAGGAGGAGGAAAGCCCGGAGCCGGAAACGTCCCGATCCAGAAGGAGATTTAAGGCCTCAAATATGTCCTTTGGGAAGATGTTGGAGATGGTGGACATCCTGAAGAAGGCCGACTATGATGGAAAGTATGGACCTTACCCCAACCCCAATGTCAGAAAGGCCAAGATAATTGCTAAAGTAGTCAGGAGTCTGCACCAGCATTTTGGGGTACGACGATCGAAAGATCAGCTCAGGAAGCGGTGGTCAGACCTGAAATTACGAGAACATGAGCAGTACAGAAAGATCCGGAGAGCGCTGCAAAAAAGTAAGTAGTTGTCCTGTGTTCCTATTCTCTATGTTTATTACGTTCGTGCTGCTCCATGTGCTTTTCTTACAAGTGTATAATTTTCAATGGCAACTTTCACGTTCATGGCCACATTATTCGTTCGTATCAAACATTTTTCTTTCGGCCTATAAAACACCATTGTTTAGGCCATATGCATTTGGCCACAATTTTTACGCCCTACTTGTATGAAACTAATTTGGTTGTGTAGATGGCTTTGTTACTAGAATGAAATGCAAACTAGATTCTGTGTAACGAGAGGACACTCAGCAGCTGTTCTGACATCTGGACTCTGGAGCACTAGTGTGGGACACAAGAACACCATTTTTATTAGGGGGCCACACAGGTGCTCCAGTGTATACTATAGGGGGGTCTCCATCTGTGAAGCTTTTACAAAACAGATAAAGTATTGAAGCTTGACAAAGGACACTGAAAATGCTCCATTTTGGAACTCGGCCAAAATAGACAATTGTACCCCACTTCCAAGCAATATTTCATATTTATAGTTCTGCCATCAAATATCTGTGTGCTAAGTATACCATTTTTGTTTTACATAGGGGAGAAAAGACTTGGAGGACACCCCTCATCCGAGGAGACCACAGACCCCCCACCTCTGGAAGAAGGGGAAATCCCCCAACCCAAGAAGAGCAGGAGGAGGAAGACGTGGTGGAAATTGGCACCACAACAGGCTCAGGTAAGAGATGGATGCCGGCATATTTTTGATACCTGTTTTTTTTGGTTTCTCTCTTTTTAGGTGATCGTGATGTTGTGGATCCAGATCCTTTCACCTCAGAAAGTGCCCAGATCCTGATCGGGGAGATCATGGGGTGTAATTTACAATTGAAAAACCTCAAGAAAAACATCAATGATGTTATTAAAAAAAATAAAAACATCATTGATGTTTTGGGGCGAGTTTAAAACCCCTCCAAATCCCTTTGTTTTTTTTGTATGCTACAATGTTCTAAATGTTTTAGCGATTTTTTGGAAAGCCAAATTTGGAGGATGCACACAGTGTGTCAACATGTGCTATCTGCCATCACGGGAGATCAATGGATGCGTTTTGGGGGTGCAACCCCTTCCTCAATAATAAAGTAGCTGAGAGGAAGAGGTTGCTCCCCCAAAACACGTCCCTTGATCCCCCGTGATGGCAGGTCGCACATGTTGACATTGGTAAATTTGTGTTTTTTGTGCAAATTTGGCTTCTTCTGGGGTGACTTCACCCCATCTGAACGCAATATCAAACACAGTTCCTAAATACTCATGTCTGATATTGCCTTCAAATTCTACCAAATGTGAACTTTGTAAGTTCAAGATTTGTGTTTTTCTTGTTGGTTTTACACATGCCTGTTTTAGCTTAAATGGACATTTCTATTTTTTATAATGCTACCCCAAAAATTTGTTATACAACAAACATGTTGGTTTGTTTTAAAAACCTTTTCTAAATGCACATGTGATTGTGCAGGTATTAAAGAGAGTAATTGGTGTTTTCTGGGAAAATGGGGGTTATTTCCTAAGGGCAAATCCTCTTTGCACTACAAGTGCAGTTTCAGTGCAGTTTCAAGTGCACTTGTAGTGCAAAGTGTCTTTGCCTTTAGTAAATAACACCCAACAGTGCTTTGTATAAGGTTACACAATCATGCCATTTTCTGGACTCACCACATTTATGTCAGAGTCATCTAAAACAAACACAAGCTGTAAATGTCAACAAAGATTTTCTTTTTTTGGGTTTTTATTTGATAAAGGCTTCACAAATTTGCTGGCATATTGATGGCCCCCCTACCCGCAAAGAACTCCAGGTATCGTAACCGGACATCACGGGCACTCAGGGAGGGCAAGCCAGGACGGCCACTTTCAAGCACCGTCAGTGTTGTTTCATGTATCATTCCGGCCTCAGGCCCAACTGAGCCAGCATAGTTGGCAGAATGTTTGCGTAAAAAGTTATGTAGAACACAGCACGCCAGGATTATATAATTAAGTTTATACTCCGCCATATGGATGGGTGTCAGAAATAGGCGGAACCAGCTGGCCAGGATTCCAAATGTGTTCTCCACCACTCTTCTGGCTCTGGCCAGCCGGTAATTAAAAACCCTCTGTTCCGGGGTGAGGGTCCTCATCGGGAATGGCCACATAAGATGGTCCCCCAGCACAAATGCTTCATCCGCTATGAAGACGAATGGGAGTCCTTCCACATTCTCTTCTGGAGGTGGCAAGTCCAAGCTGCCATTCTGGAGACGCCTGTAAAACTCCGTCTGGGCGATGATTCCACCATCGGACATCCGGCCATTCTTCCCCACGTCCACATACAAGAAGTCGTAATTAGCCGACACCACCGCCAACATCACAATACTATTGAACCCCTTGTAATTATAATAGTACAACCCCAAGTTTGGTGGTGGGACGATGTGGACGTGTTTCCCATCAATTGCCCCTCCGCAGTTAGGAAAGTCCCACCGCTGGGCAAAGTGTGAGGCCACAGTCTGCCATTCCTGTGGTGTATAAGGAAACTGTTGAGGAAAACAAAAAAAAATTAGTATTTTTGCACATAAACATGGAAAGCAGATTATAGACACAAACATTCTTGCCCAACATCCAGATAACATTTATTAAGGGGAATTTTACAACAATAAAGTATAAGGTACACCTATCATATTCCCCCTCCCCCCCTCTCATGGGCCAGTTCTAACATTATAGGGGGGGAATCTTGGACAGGTAACCTTCTTCACTTCATTGAGAGATGAATGGCTAAATACAGGGTATTACTTGGAACAGCCCCTCCTTAGTTACACTATTGGCAGACCACTGGACAGGTAAGAAGTGTCATAATACAAAGATATAAATACACATTGTACACATTTGAGCACATTTGGACATTCTGCTATTACCTAGCAATATAATAATAGGATAGAAAAACTTGAAACAGTACCATTTGAAAGTATACAGGCAGGCCCTTGCACTACATGTTTTGGGGAATTCATCCATAAATCTAAGCACAAAAGAGATGGGTATAGTGTGTATGGGTTTGGCAAAGTCAGCAGATAGATGATTGAGGATAGATAGAGAATTTGTATCAGCTGACTTAGCAGTTGGGGGGAGGGAGGGTTAATAAAAATGATTTGGGGACACTACAAAAAAAAGCCTCTGGCCCTCTGCCTGAATTTAAAGCACAAATCACATTTCAAAACATTTTAGGGGTGTTTGGGGTAAAGCACTACTATGGAGCTGATAAAATACATTGTTAAGTGACTACATAAGGTGAATATAGGGCCAGGAGAGCATGCTGGGGAGGTTAGTGAAGGCAAATAGGTATGAAGGACCTAAAAATCCAGCATGCATGAGGACAAAGGGGACATTCACAGCATAATACAATCATGGTAATTAGGAAATGAGGAAAGAAATACAATATATTAGCAAACATTCAATACAATAAAATGTGATATTAAAGGATAAAAATCTTACCTTCATATACTCCTTCTGCAGGACCTGGATGATGGCAGAACAGGTCTCTGGGATAATGATCCTCAGAGCCTGGGGGGAGATGCCTGTTGAGAACTTCAAGTCCTGCAGGCTTCTCCCTGTCGCCAAGTACCACAGGGTAGCGACAAGCCTCTGCTCCGGAGTGATGGCTTGCCTCATGCTGGTATCCTGCCTGCTGATATAGGGGGTCAGCGAAGCCAACAAATGGTGAAATACAGGGTCCGTCATCCTGAGAAAGTTCCTGAAATCATCAGGATTATTCTCACGGATCTCACAGAGCAAAGGCATATGAGAGAACTGGTCACGCTGGAGCAACCAATTCTTGGTCCATGAACTCCTCCCCACCCTGTTCATGGACTGGACTTGTGTCAAGGTCAGGACCCCAACACCAAGCCCCCGCACAGCACGAACTCTACGAGGAGTACGTATACGCAACATGGCTAGAAAACGGTCGGCTGCTCAGAACGAAGTAACAGAACGCACTGAAGAACAGCAAGGCCTGTGAAGAGCGACCTGAAAAACAGTAACGAACGAACAAGAACACAATGACTAAGTCATGCGGAACTTGCTTGCACGCACTGAAGAGCAGACACAAACCCACAAGCACAAACTGAACCGCAGAAAACTATCTGAAAGCCAGGAGTCTGAAAAAGCGCGAATCGTCTCTCACCAAACTTTTACTAACACGAGATTAGCAAAAGGAGCCCAAAGGGTGCCATGCTTGGTTCTGAACTGGCCTTTTCTAGTCTCGTCGTACGTGGTGTACGTGACCGCGTGGTTGGCGATCGGAAATTCCGACAACTTTGTGCGAACGTGTGTACGCAAAACAAGTTTGAACCAACATCCATCGGAAAAAATCCTAGGATTTTGTTTTCGGAATGTCCGATCAATGTCCGATCGTGTGTACAGGGCATTAGTCCTTGAAATGTTTTATTGCCAGATGGTGACGTTATATGGAACACTCCTTTTCTCCAGAAGAGATCTCTCAACATATGACACCCTTCCGATATATGGACTGGTACTTGCGTGTGGACCTTGCCAATACGTTGGGTGAACTCAGGATCCAAGGTACCCCTGAACACCAGAATCCACTCGTTCCCCCATAGCATTCCATATACTCCATTTGCTCTTTTGCTGCTCTATTTGAGGTGAAATTTGTACTTGTTATTAACCCTAATAGTCTCTATTCCCTTATCCATTTAGAATGTATACTCACTTCCACTCCTCAGGTTGTTTCTTTGGTGCAATTTCTTAATTAGTTACTATTGCTATACCAGATGCGCAGTTAACTATGATTGTTCTGACTTTAGCTGTGCTGTTAAGGCTTATTCTATATTACTGTTATTTTTGTTCTACTATGCAAAGTCTATGTTATCTGTCTTACAGCATTCACAGATACATTTGTGTTTGCAATACTTTTATATTTTTTGAATGAAAATTCTTAATATACATATATATAAAAAAAAATGATTGGATGAATAAATTGACTCCACCCATATTACTCAGAAGAAAAATGCAATGGAAAAAATCTATTTGTTTGTTTTGTAATAGTTGTTGCTATGATGATTTGTGTTTGTATATAGTGCAGGTCTTTTCCTGGCATTGAAGTACGCATTCTGTAACAAGATAATTTATTCCTTTCTACAGGGCTCACAAATAAATCTCTAATGTAGTTGTAAACAACTGAATAAATCCATTAACATATTGACAATTCTGCTTTTGTCACTCTTACTTAGAGAGCTTCCTTGGAAAGGCTCACGTAAAGATTTTTTTTCATGTGTTTCTTTTTCCAACACAGTGATAATAAAAAAAAATCATATAACACTATAATGAAGAGCCACTAATGCAAAAGTTACATTGTATAGGAATTCAAAAGGACCAGTTTCCATTACCATCACAAGCTGTAGAAGGAAGTTATAAAATGTTACTTTCTACTAACAGGTACAAGATTTTTAAATGAGAATGTATAGTGTTTCATTATTTTTTTATATATGTGTGTCAAATAAAACAGCTCAGTTTAAATATTGTCACTTATGTTTTATAAATCCTGTTGCTGGAATAATATATGTAACTATACAGTATATGTGCATGGGCATTTGTGCTCATTAAATATTCAGGCTCTACTTTTTTAACTAGGGTTCACACATTTTTTTAATTAAATCCAAAAAACGTGTAAATCTTGGGTGAAAGCTGTGTGAATCTTATGTATAGTAAACAAAACAAAAAAAAAATCAGAACCTTGTTTTGCAGTGCTACTCAATGGATGTGCTTTACTGCTGCTTCTCGCAATTAAAGTTTATGAGTCAGCTAATGCATGCAAATCACGGGATGTCTTACCTCAACAGCTATTATGAAGAAAGGCAGAGTGTTTATTAAGTGTATGTTTTCTTTCTCCAATAGCTAACGTAAACATTGCTATATTATTTTCAATACTAAAAATCTAGAAGAACAAGCTTGTAAAGTGAATGCCGCATCAAAAATTACTTTGTAGTAATCATGTCAGTTTAATCAGGACAACTGACAAGTTCTGGATAAGATACCTCTGCCTCCCAATACCATGGGGGGACCTAAACTCCCAGAAAAACCGAATGCCATATTTAGAAGGAACACTGCCCTTAAGGATACCTTGGCACCAAACAGTATTAATCCACCTGAACCAAATATTGGTATGTTTGGAAATCTGAAAGGTTTTTTCCCATGTAAAAGATGTAAGATGTGCAGAACATCTAAAACCATTAGAACATCTTCTTTTTCCTCCAAATTTACAACTATGAGGTATGAGATTTATGCGTTCATCACGTGTGGGACAACAGGAGTCATTTATTTACTAATTTGCCCATGTGGTCTCCAATATGTGGGGAGGACCGCATGAGCTCTAAAGGTCAGAATTGGAGAACTTCTGATTAACATCCGCAAAGGCTTTATTGACCATTCAGAATTAAAAATTATAACTATAGAGAAGTACACCCCATATTGGAGGGGGAGCAATATGATAAAAACAAATATCCAGACAAGAAACTCAGTGGATTTTTGATCTTTGTTCTTACCATCCTATGGGGCTTAACATTGAATGGGATATTAATTGCTATATTCTCAATACCATTACCTCACTTCCCCATTGCTCATTTCACCAGCTGAAGTCCTGGGAAATATCCAGTACTTTCTAGCACATGGGAGCATGTGACCTTCTCACCTTCCTCTCACAATTCAATGCTCAGGCCTCAGAAGTCTGCTTTTATGCTTAAACACCATCATGTGGGTGTTAGTTATTAACAATGTGTAAGCTGAGGCACAGACACTCACAGAGCCCATATGGGGCTTTCTATTTAGCACTTCATCTGGCAAACAGGGTGGCAGAGGAGCACAGGGGATGCAAGCATCTTTAGGAAAGGGAGAAAATCTGTCCTAAATGGTTAATGTATTTGGTTTACTGGAAAGTAACCACTGCTATAATAGCTCAATATACTTTATGTGCTCAGTGAAATAATACTATACTGTATCTTTAAGAAAGGAAACATGTACTGAGGAAATGCATAGCCTGTCATTTCTGGCTCATCCTTTTGAAAATGTTAGTTGTCTGAGTGTTGTGCTGATCCAATGACTTCAACTTTTTGTAAGTTATTGACCTGTAACAGGCTGGCAGATCAGGAGATCTAGCTTAACTAGCTTAGTTTTACTCAGAACTCTGAAGGTATTGGAATCAATGACAGCCACATGACAATCGTTTTCAGAAGGAGGTCATAAATGAGGGATTCTGTATTTCTCTCAGTTTAGTTCTTTTTTCAACACAAAGGGTTGTAGCTAAAAGTTTGTGCCCCCCTCCCACTTCCAGTTCTGGCTCAGTTCGCAGAGGGGAACTGAACTGGAAGTTCGCCCCCCTCCTGTCCAGCAGCTGCCGCATTTGCACAGTGCAGTGCACTTAGCACAATAAGAAACCTTCTGTGAAGCTGCAAGGTTTCACTGCCAGTTTCCCTTAGTCAAGATGGGAGCTCCAGCGCCCGATAGCCAATTGAAAAATCGACTCGGGTGAGGACACTGCTGGCTTCCTGGACAAGTAAGTGCCCTAATATTAAAAGTCAGCAGCTGCAGTATTTGTAGCTGCTGACTTTTATTTTTTTCTGAAGGAGCCTGGAGCTCCTCTTTAATTTCGTTCAGGGTTTGTTCCTATCAGACATGTTGTCGAGGATTTTGCAGTGCATGCAAAATCAAATCTGTTTATCATAAGAACTCTTCCTAATACAGTACTGAATTACACCATATTAATTTTTTTTTATGTATTCTGCATTTCAAAAGTATTGCAATGCACATTTCCATTCAAGTTACCTCAGGATTCTCTAGCAAAACGCACATCAAAATGCATTGTAATGAGCATTATTGTATAAACACCATTACTATTTCAGTTTGCAGCCTGCTTTTGCGTCTCTAGCAATATATTCTTCATGAATTTATTTGCTGGTTTACATACTATCAAAAAATCTTATAGGGTGCTAGGTATCTCCATACTGGTGGTACTTTTTAAAAATGGAAAACAAGTAAAGTGCTACATAAACATATAAGCAAAATGTCCATATATAAGTCCATTGCAAAAACGTCCATAATGTGACCACTGGTGAATCTCCACCTCCAGAGTGCTCTAATCATGCAGACAATCATGCCATTGACAAGTGTTTCTGTGATCCACACCACCTTAATAACACACTGCCACTCACCAGATTCTAGGACCCAGTTTTTTGTGAGTCAGCTTGCACTCAATCAGACAATAACTCTCTTCCGGCCTCTGCTCCTCACCCGCTGGTTAACTCAAAAACAAAAGGCAGACATGCTCCTCATAGCACATCCAGGCTTAAAATTTATTAAAATGTTTAAAAGACACAGTCAATTTACAACTCACATTTGTTGGTACCAGAGCTGGTGCCCGAGCCAGCACCCAGCGATATCAGCAGTGTATAGTGTGCCTCCAGCTGCCTTCTTCCAACATGGAGACTCACATGCATTTCAGCAACCGGAACCTCCATCACCCGGATGTGATGTCAATAACCACGTAACCCCGCCTCTACGCATTTCACTATAATAGCTTTATCAGGAAGCTGGGGGACATGGTCAATCAGGGCTCCTAAATACCCTCCCCTGTCAAATCCTTGGAGAATTAGCTCCCCGGATCTCAGAGTGCATTGCTCATAATCCCCTGCTGAAATCTCTCTCTTTTAAAAACAGTCACTTAAAATAATTTTCTTATTACAATATACCAAGTATAAAAACATACAGTATGTATACAATAATTATACTAAAAAACAACTTTTTGTGCAATCCCATTCCCATTTCACTAATTCCTATGTGCCAATCCATAAACATATATATCCTTCCTTGGACCCTATACTTTTAGATGGCTACTGCCATCTAGTGTTGGATTTTAATATTTTTCTTTCATATTTCCAGCACATATATATAAAATTACCAGTAAGGCTACAAATATTTATTGCAATGTTATTATACATTATTTGTTATTCCTCAGGACCTCTTAATCTCTATTCACCTTTTGATTTGCAAATGGATCCTCCCTCACTTTTATCCATGTTCAAAATGCTATACACATATCACAATTTGTTTAACATTGTTAATCATTGGATATGAAACAGTTTATGGCCAGATCTATATTTAACCCCTGGGAGTCAAGGTACCCATTTCAAATATCCACCTTGTTTTGTTTTTTTTGAGATGGCTTGTTTTAGGTGGGACCCCCTCCAATGTTGTTCCATCCAATCTATACCATAGAATTTTAGGCCTCTTGGGTCCCTATTATGTGCCACTCAGAAATGATTTGAGACACTATGTAATTTAAAACCTTTTTTAATATCGTTGATGTGTTCTCCTATATGTGTCTTCAATTTCCAAGTGGTCTGGTCTACATATTGATATTGGCATTCTAGAACACGCATGACATTAGTGGTGTTACATGTTATAAACTTTTTCATTTGGTATTCCTTTCCCGTTTGTTTGGATTTAAAATCACTTCCTTTTCCTATTGGTTCTCTGGACTGATGTGCAAGGTACGTACCTCCTACATCCAAAGAAACCTGTGGCATCTGTGATTTTCCTGGTAGGATCTGAAATATTGTGCACCATCTTTAATCTGAGAATGGGGGCTCCCCTATATATAAACTGGGGCTTTTTGGGTTAAACCTTCCCTATTATCAGGTCCTTCCTCAAAATAGGCCAATTCTTTTTAATAATCCCTTCCAGACCATTATATTGACTATTAAAGCCAGTGATGAAGGCCCATTTCTGGTCCCTTATGAGTTTCTGAGTTAACTATCGGGTGAGGAGCGGAGCCTTGCGGAGAGCTAGAATCTGGTGAGTGGCAGTGTGTTAATAAGGTGGCGTGAATCACAGAAACATGCATCAACGGCACAGTTGTCTGCATGATTAGAGCACTATCTTGAGGTGGTGATTCACCAGTGGTCACATTATGGACGTTTTTGCAATGGACTAATATATGGACATTTTGCTTATATGTTTATGTAGCGCTTTACTTGTTTTCAATTTTTTTACAGTTCCATGGTTATACAGTGTATACAGTGTATACAACACTTTAATCATGGAGCTTCTTGGTTTCTTGGCCATATGAAAGTTCTAGGGGGTGCATGACTTAAATTACCCCAGTGACTAATAGAAACATTGTAGGCTGGTTACATGACACCTAAACTATCTAATATTGTTATGATACTATCCTTTTTTGTTGTAGATTTTTCAAAACTACTGTGCATCTTTTCATTCAGTCTACTATAACATTATCTTTTGAAATTATAATAATATTTCTTTGTAAAATATTATACCTCTAGGATAATATAATTACAATAACTTGTTTCTTTAAAAAGAAATAATAAAGCATTTTCAGTGTGTACATATTTTGTATTATTATTGTAATTACACATTTTTACATGCTTGTTCACTTTTATATGAATGTTTTTGTAAATAATGTGGGTTAGCCGATAGAGTCAGAGAAGATTACAAATTATACATAGAAACAAGATTTTTAAAACAGTAATCCTAATATGGATTTCATCAGAGGAAGTGCATAGAAAATGTGAAAAAAGAAAACTTTGGATATTTTGATGTGAGTGTTATAAAAAATAGAGGTCAAATCCCTCACCTTTGTGTTTCATGTGACAAATAGTAATTCTTAAAGTATTAAATAGTAACTCATTTCATGCTGCCTGGACATGCACAATGATGTTAACCAGTTAACGACCGCGCTATAGCTGAATGACGGCTACAGCGCGGCTTGATAACTCTGGGAGGGCATACATTTACGTCCTCCCAGAATCGCGCTCCTGCGCGCCCCCTGGGGCGCGCACCCAGGAATATCCATGACCATCCAGGATCACGGTAAATGGCCGCTGACAGTGGCCGTTTACCACGTGATCGCTCCGTCAAACGACGGAGCGATCACTAGTAAACAAACCAGCGTCATGTCCGGTTCCTCTCTCCCCTCTCTGTACCGATCGGTACAGTGTGAGTGGAGAGGGGAGAGATCAGGTGCAGCAGCGCTGTGGGCTGGATGTGTACTTCCCACAGCGCTGATTTGGGACAATTCCTGCCTCATCCAGCCATCCATCCATGCTCAGCCATCCTATCTATCCCCATCCATAATCAGCAATACTCAGCCATCCATCCTCATCAATACTCATCCATCCATGCTCGGCAATACTCATTCATCCATACACAGCAGCAATACTCATCCATCCATCTATCCATACTCAGCAATACTCATCCATCCATGCTCAGCCATACATCCTTAAAGCGGGGGTTCCACTAAAATTTTTAACTTAATCTTACCCCCTTCAGTTAATTGCATAGATGTTCAAATGCCGCACGGAAATTTTTTTTTATCGCTGTAATTACCTTTATATTGTACTTTATTGTGGCACTTCCTGTCTCTCCTCCCATGGGAGTAGGCGTGTTTATTGCCTTTCCCCCGGCGCCGCACTGTCTCCTGGGAGCTTAGTGTCAGGCTTCCCAAGATTCAGTGCGGGAACAATGATCATGCTTGTGAACAAGCTGTGAATGAACAGCATTCACCGCATGCTTGTGGGCTTCACATGCCCACAAGCAAGATGGAAACAGCCAGCATCACATTTTTAAAGCTACTCTTCAGTACAAAAACAGACAGAGGCGGAAATATTACACCCAAACTGTGAGTATTATTTTGGGATTAGCAAAGTGTCTCAATGACCTAAAAAAAAAAAAAAAAGATTGGTCGCCGGAATCCCACTTTAATCAGCAATACTCATCCATCCATCCATACTCAGCAATACTCATCCATCCATGCTCAGCCATCCATCCCTATTCAGCAATACTCATCCATGCTCAGCCATCAATCCATATTCAGCAATACTCATCCATCCATCCATGCTCAGCCATCCCATCCACCCCCATCCATACCCAGCCATACCTAGCCATACTCAGCCATACCCAGCCGTACTCAGCCCTAACCAGCAGTACCCAGCCGTACTCAGCCGTACCCAGCCGTACTCAGCCGTACTCAGCTGTACCCAGCCATAATCAGTCATACTCAACCATACTCAACCGTACCCAGCCATACTCAGCCATACTCAACCATACTCAGCCATACTCATTCATGCTCAGTCATCCCATCCATACTCAGCCATCCCCATACACTGCTCATCCATCCCTATTCATGCTCTTCCATTCCACATCAGTTCTCATCCATGCCACATCCATGCCACTAGAGTGCCTCACAAAAGTGTAATAGGTAGTCAAATTAGATTTAAAACGTATGCCCCTAGAACACCTGATGGTGCTTTCTGCATGTTGGGCCTCTCTATGTGGCCAGGCTGTGTAAAAGTCACCCACAAGTGGTATCGCCGTACTCAGGAGGAGTAGGAGAATCTATTTTGTGCTGTAATTTTTGGTATGTACATGCCTTTGTGTTAGGAATATTGTATAAATGGACAACGTTATGTAAAAAAAAATGCGTTTTCATTTTCTTTACACATTTTCCAAAAACTTATAGAAAAAAATGACATGTTCAAAAGACTCATTATGCCTCATAGATTATACATTGGGTTGTTTTTTTTCCAAAATTGGGTCATTTTTGGGGCGTTTCCATTGTCCTGGTGCTCCAGGGCCTTCAAAAGTGTAAGAGGCAGTCAAGAAATATGTGTAATTTATACTCCAAGAACGCCTGAAGGTGCTCCCTGCATGTTGGGGCTCTGTATGTGGCCACGCTGTGTAAAAGTCTCACACATGTGGTATCGCCATACTCGGGAGGAGTAGTAGATTGTGTATTGGGGTGTAATTTGTGCTATGCATATGCTGTGTGTGAGAAATAACCTGCTAATATAACAATTATGAGAAAGAAAAAAAAGGAAAAAAAATCTTTATTTTGCAAAGAATTGTGGGAAAAAATGACACCTTCAAAAAACTCACCATGCCTCTTACTAAATACTTTGGAATGTCTACTTTCCAAGAAGGGCTCATTTGGGGGGTATTTGTACTTTCCTGGCTTGTTAGGGTCTCAAGAAATGGGATCAGTACATCAGGTGTGATCAATTTTCAGAGATTGGCACCATAGCTTGTGGACTCTATAACTTTCATAAAGATCAAATAATATACACCAATTTGGGTTATTTTTACCAAAGATATGTAGCAGTATAAATTTTGGCTAAAATTTATGAAGAAGAATTACTAATTTGCAAAATTTTATAACAGAAACAAAGAAAATGCATTTTTTTTACAAAATTTTTGGTCTTTTTTCTTTAATAGCGCAAAAAAAACCAAAAAACCCAGCGGTGATTAAATACCAACAAAATAAAGCTATATTTGTGTGAAAAAAAGACAAAAATTTCATATAGATACAGTGTTGCATGACTGAGTAATTGTCATTCAAAATGTGAGAGCACCAAAAAAGTGCCCAGTGGTCAAGTGGTTAAACACATCAACATATCAAGACATCATGTGTGGTATCAGGACAACTCCTGCTGCCTCCTTGCTGACATTTTTTTTAAACAGAGGTGGAAAATTATATGTTGCACATTTTCTTACCATATATAAAAATGAAAGTATAACCATAACAGATACATCTTTGTGAGTTTAGCAATCTCACAACATTTTTAAACTTTTTTTTATATTATTCATCTCTAATTAGTATATGTTTACAATGTACAATTCACATTTTCTAATTATTCATTCAAGGAGGTTATGAAATTTAATCAATTTGTAGGAATTTTTACTGCCATTAATTAGTCACTCTCATGAGATATGCCGTTGATTGGAATTGACAAACAAATACATGTAGAAAGTTTAATAATAATGTAAACATATAATGATTCTAAATTATTAGAACTAAACTAATGAAAAAAAATCCTAATGAGGATATTCTCCCCTCATTATAAAAAGCATGTGATGTCAACATGCACATCCAGGACTGCAATGCATTTTATTTCTATTGGCCACATACAGCATATATAAGATAAGGTAACCTAAAAGCCCTATGTGCTGTTATCACACTGTATTGCTAACATTACACTGACATAAATGTTTTTGTTCTTCTATTTACATTTCAATTCACGTTTTATGTTCTCAGGTCTTAGGCTCCCAGTGCCAAGAACTAGCATGATCATAATCCAACTGCTCTATTTCAATAGGAGTGTTAATACAATTCTAGATAAATTTGAATAAAGATATTAGCATACTTTTTTTTTATAAATCTCTTTATTAAATGTTTTTAAATTGTATAAGTTTATCTCAAAGTGAAACCAAAATCTGGAAAGGGAATCCCCATATCTCCTCCCAGTTCTCCTCCTCTAATTTTGGAACATTTCTCATCCACTTATGTCTAGCAATGCAGTTTTCACTAAATGAGTATATAAAGTTTAAATCGGTTTCTTTTCCATTCTTCTTCTAGTTATTTGTTCTAGTCCCGATTCTGCCAATTGCGGGAAGCCTTCGGGAAATTGAGCAGAAAGAGCATGGGCAAGCTGCATATATCTAAAAACATAACTTCCTGGGATATTCCAAAGTTCTATCATTCCTGCAAAGGACATCATTGTTTCTCCCTGCACTACCTGAGATAACTTTTTAACCTTAAATCTGGTCCAAGCTCCTGGATCTTGGATAGAGTTTAAATGGGGAAGATGAGGATTCCTTCACAGCAGAGATTTGGAGACAAAATCTCCTTAAAGTGTTTTTCCCCAACTAAACCGGCTCTCCATACTTTTATAGTTGTTACCATCAAGGGGGTCAGATCATATATGAATTTCAACCCTCGGAACAACAGTGCCTGAAGTGGTTCAATAAGGTGTACCGCTGCAGTCTCTAACATTGTAGCAGGGTAGAGATGAGCTTCGTGTTCGAGTCGAACCCATGTTCGACTCGAACATCATCTGTTCGCCCGCTCGCCGAATTGCGAACGATATGGGCTGTTCGCGCCAAATTTGTGTGGCGTGTCATGGTCCATAATTCACTGCGGCATCGCAGTGCATTGCTGGCTGATGATTGGCCAAGCATGCACTATGACCCGCATGCTTGGTCAATCACAGCGCCCTCTGTAGAGAGAGCCGTAATTGGCCAAAGCCAGGGTGGCTTTGGCCAATTATGGCTCAGGGGGTTTAGTACACGCCCCACACTATATAAGGCCACCTGCACGGCGGCCCTGTGTAGTGTGTGTTCCGGCGTTGAGAGAGATAGACAGAGAGACAGTGTCATGTGATTTAAGTTAGATAGATTAGGCAGGACAATCAGTGAGTTAGCTGCACTTACAGTGTATTGTGTATATATATGCATCCCAGGTGTTCTGTGTGTGTATATATATATATATATATATATATATATATATATATATATATATATATATACACCGTATTCAGTTTAGCTAGATCCGTTCCTGTTATTATCTTCCTACTGACAGGCAGGCTTGTTTTGTTACAGTATTTACAGCTACCTGAAGAAAATTGCTGGTGTTCTTCTGATCCTATTAGTACCACAGTCAGGCAGCTAGACTATTTACAGTTAGTGTAGTGCGTCCTCCTCACAGTGTTCAGCTAAAGCTACAAGTTAGTAAAGTGTGACCTCTGCACAGTGTTCAGCTAAAGCTACCAGTTAGTTTAGTGCGTCCTCTGAACAGTGTTCAGCTAAAGCTACAAGTTAGTGTAGTGCGTCCTCTGAATAGAGTTCAGCTAAAGCTACAAGTTAGTGTAGTGCAACCTCTGCACAGTGTTCAGCTAAAGCTACAAGTTAGTGTAGTGTGTCCTCCTCACAGTGTTCAGCTAAAGCTACAAGTTAGTGTAGTGCATCCTCCTCACAGTGTTCAGCTAAAGCTACAAGTTAGTGTAGTGCGACCTCTGAACAGTGTTCAGCTAAAGCTACAAGTTAGTGTAGTGCATCCTCTGAACAGTGTTCATTTAAAGATGTGTAGTGCACAGTGTTCAGTTAAATCTACAGGTTAGTGTAGTGCGTCCTCCTCACAGTGTAGTGCGTTCTCCTCACAGTGTTCAGCTAAAGCTACAAGTTAGTGTAGTGCGTCCTCCTCACAGTGTTCAGCTAAAGCTATAAGTTAGTGTAGTGCGCCCTCTGCACAGTGTTCAGCTAAAGCTACAAGTTAGTGTAATGCATCCTCTGAACAGTGTTCAGCTAAAGCTGTGTAGTGCACAGTGTTCAGCTAAAGCTACAGGTTAGTGTAGTGCGTCCTCCTCACAGTGTAGTGCGTCCTCTGAACAGTGTTCAGCTAAAGCTACAAGTTAGTGTAGTGCGTCCTCCACACAGTGTTCAGCTAAAGCTACAAGTTAGTGTAGTGCGACCTCTGCACAGAGTTCAGCTAAAGCTACAAGTTAGTGTAGTGCGTCCTCTGAACAGTGTTCAGCTAAACCTACAAGTTAGTGTAGTGCGTCCTCTGAACAGTGTTCAGCTAAAGCTACAAGTTAGTGTAGTGCGTCCTTGTCACGGAATGTCCCACACTCTGCTTGAGTGCTTCCGTCATATACCACTTCCTCCCAGTCTGTATACAAATATCCCAACCTCTCTGAGCACAAACAAGGCGACACTTTCTGTTGCTACCAAGAACTCACTTTATTTAGAACCAGAATTACAAGACTTTATATGCCGTTGGAACCTCCTCTAACAATACAACTGTAACTTAATTAACATGAGCTAATTATCTAATCCTTTATACAGCCTAGGTGACTGAGACATGACCTTTCGCCCAGACTTGTGGTCACCAAGCTTCGCACAGTTATATCAACATAATAGCAGTCATCCCGTCTCCTACATTGTATAGAGGACAATGTCATCAGCTCAGAATCAACCAAACCAATAATAGTCTCTACATACATCCTGGGAGATATTGTGGACAAATATTACTGTCCCATTTTAAGTAGTCCAAGATATATTTTCTCACTCACCCTGTGCCAGGATGGCACAGGGTGCGTTAGACATAAGATGTATTCTGAGTTCCACGGGCCCTCCCGTCACATCTCTCCCCTTTCGGCAGGAGACTAACACAGGAGGAGACCCCAGACGGGTTGACCCCGAAGTTAGTCCATAGTTCCAGTCCTCTACTGCCTGTACCCACACAGTACCCCAAACAAATTATTCCAAACAGAGTATTACTCACCCAGCCATCCTCTGCCTCTCTCAGAGAACATATCTGCCATTGGGGAGAGGCCCGGACTGGCCCTTCTCCCTGGAATCCTTTCTGCCGCTGGAGAGAAGACAGGGGGACTGGGCTCACTCCATCCTGCTGTTGGGGATCTGGGCCGACTGCCCAGCATCCCTGGGGTATACAGGTGGGGACTGAAGCCCCATCAACCGACACCAGATCAAGCTGCAGTTGTGAGGTGATGACTGTATTCTCTCCTTGGATCCTGATCTGCAGCTCGTGATAGACTGTCACCTCCTCACCTTGGGCCTCCACAATTGCTGCAGGTGTGGGGCAGAGGTCTTGGACCCTCTGTCCGGTTGCCAGCACTTCTGCTGGGGGTTTGCCAGGTGGTTCCTCCTCTACAGAAAAGTCTATTAAATCCCCAGTCTCTGGAAGTGGTAAAAGTGTGGGGCAGAGGTCTTGGACCCTCTGTTCAGTTACCAGATCTTCAGCTGGAGAAGTTTGTTTTAACTCCATAGATGCTGCTGGCAGAAAATCACATGTCCCTGTCAGTGTTGTGGGAGAAAGGCCGACTACCTCTTCTCTCAGGAAGGCCGAAGCCACTGTTGGTGCTGGGCAGAACACAGTGAACTTTGGCCCTGATAGCAGCTCTTCTGCTGGAGGCTCATCAGGTTGTTTATCCTCAGCAGAAAAGTCTATCAAGTCCCATGTCTCTGCAACTGATGTCTGGGGATAGAGGTTCACCATCTCCTGTCCATGGAACCCAGAAGATGATATCATTTCTGGGCAGAGGTTAGCAGAGCTCTGCCCTGTTGTCAGCACTTCAGGTTTGGGGACGGCAATCTCCGGATTTTCCACTGCCGATTCTCTGGCATGCTGCTGAACTTGTTCTAGCAGTTTCCTGTATGCCCTTTCCAGATGCTGTTCCTTCCTTAGCAAATGGTCCAGATCAGGTTTGAGCTCTGAGACCCCTGCAAGACCGAGCATAGACTCTCTATAGTCTCTCAGGTCCTCAAGGTCAGGTTCCCCTTCATCGCCAAACATAAAAAGATCTGTAAGGCTCTCCCACAGCAATCCAGGGCCGCCAAAGTCATATCCCTCCGGAGAGCATTCTGTTGTCTCCCCTAAATATCCCTCCTCTGCGTGCCATTGCAGAGCCCGATAATGATTGTCCAGCTCCATCTCCTGCTGGACCAACCTGTCCAACTCAGTCACCCATTGCTCCTGGGGCTGCTCCCCCAGGAATGCCATCCGCAATGCCCGTTGGTCACTGGCCCGTTGCTCTTGGGTTGGAAAGCACTTGCCCTGTTTTATACCAGCGAGACGGAGGGCTGCAATCCAGAGCTCCACCCGAATTTGCTGCCTAAGCTCCAGGTATTCATCCTCAGACACAGTCCTGGTGTATGTTGAAAGGATGATCCGCAGCAGCCCCGGGAACTCTGATGCCAGGTCCATATCTCCGCTGGGGTGACTGAAATCTGCTATGCTGATCTTGGATCCAGTTGGAGGTTTGGATGTCCCAGACTTCAGGAAGCTATCCCACTGCTGCCACCAATGTCACGGAACGTCCCACACTCTGCTTCAGTGCTTCCATCATATACCACTTCCTCCCAGTCTGTATACAGATATCCCAACCTCTCTGAGCACAAACAAGGCGACACTTGCTGTTGCTACCAAGACTTCACTTTATTTAGAACCAGAATTACAAGACTTTATATGCCGTTGGAACCTCCTCTAACAATACAACTGTAACTTAATTAACATGAGCTAATTATCTAATCCTTTATACAGCCTAGGTGACTGAGACATGACCTTTCGCCCAGACTTGTGGTCACCAAGCTTCACACAGTTATATCAACATAATAGCAGTCGTCCCGTCTCCTACATTGTATAGAGGACAATGTCATCAGCTCATTCATTTAACATAAACACAGGTTGCGTTCAGAATCAACCAAACCAATAATAGTCTCTACATACATCCTGGGAGATATTGTGGACAAATATTACTGTCCCATTTTAAGTAGTCCAAGATATATTTTCTCACTCACCCTGTGCCAGGATGGCACAGGGTGCCTTAGACATAACATGTATTCTGAGTTCCACGGGCCCTCCCATCACAGTCCTCCTCACAGTGTTCAGCTAAAGCTACAAGTTAGTGTAGTGCGTCCTCTGAACAGTGTTCAGCTAAAGCTACAAGTTAGTGTAGTGTGAACTCTGCACAGTGTTCAGCTAAAGCTACCTGTAGAAGGTTGGTGGTGTTTTCCTGATCCTATCACTACTGCAGGCAGCTACATTATTTTAACGTTAGTGTAGTGCGTCCTCTGCACAGTGTTCAGCTAAAGCTATCTGTAGAAGGTTGGTGGTGTTTTCCTGATCTTATCACTACCGCAGGCAGCTACATTATTTACATGTTAGTCTAGTGCGACCTCTGCACAGTGTTCAGCTAAAGCTGCAAGTTAGTGTAGTGTGACCTCTGCACAGTGTTCATCTAAAGCTACCTGTAGAAGATTGGTGGTGTTCTCATACTAAAGGCAGGCAGTTGATTTTGCTAGCTGCAGTATGAGTATATATATATATATATATATATATATATATATATATATATATATATATATCCCAGCTTAGTGCAGCTACATCTCACTGCAGGCCATTAGTATGTCTGGAAGGCCAACAAGGAGAGGCAGACAGTCACAAGCCAATAAAAGAGGGCAAGCAGGCTCTGTGTCTAGAGGCAACAGTGCTGGTCGTGGAGGCGGTGCATCCTCATCAGCACGTGGGCGTGGGACACGCTTGGTCTTTTTTTCGGCAGCTGGCCGTGTTGAGTCGCAACATGTGGAAGACTTGGTAGAGTGGATGACCAAGCCGTCCTCATCCTCCACATCCTCTCTCACCCATGCTCAGGGTACTTTGTCTGGCAAAGCAGCTGCCAACGCGGCCTCATCCCTCAGCTCAATGGCATCAGTGACTCCTTCCCTAGCCCCACCATGTCCTCCTGAGGAGTCCCTCGAACTGTTTGACCACAGTGTTGGGCACATGCTCCAGGAGGATGCCCAGCGTTTAGAAGGCTCTGATGATGATACTGAGCTAGATGAAGGCAGTAACGTGAGCACGGACAGAGGAGGTGCCCAAGAAGGACAGCAATCTGGCAGTCATGCTCCCCCTGCTGCAGCATACTGCCAGGTTTTCTCCAGTGATGAGGAGGGAGGGGATGATGAGGTCACTGACTCAACGTGGGTGCCTGATAGGGGAGAGGAGGAGGAGGAGGAGGCACATCACCAATGAGGCAGGATGCCCTCCAGGGACAGCCTAAGGGCAGCACACTGACTGCGTCACACCTCAAAGCTCCGCATGTGCAGGGCGCTGCTGTCTCTGCACATTATTCCAAAAGTTCTTTGGTGTGGGCCTTTTTTGAGACGAGTGCATCAGATCGCACCGCTGCTATTTGCAACATATGTCTCAAGCGTATCTTGCATGGCCAAAACATCTCCCGCTTGGGAACCACATGCTTGACCAGACATATGTTGACCTGCCATGAAGTTCGTTGGCAAGCGTATCTAAAAGACCCACACCAAAGAACAAAAAGGACCTCTCCTTGCTCCTCATCAGCTGAGATCTCCAACCCCACTATACCTTAAGTCCTCTCTGAGACCTGCACTGAGAGGAATGAAGGTGTAGAATTAGGTGGGTCACAGCCAAGTACTTGTGGGCAATCTGCTTTCGGTACACCGACGTCAGATTTTACCAGGCAAATTTCCCTGCCCCAGCTGCTGCACCGCTGAAAGAAGTTCGCTCCCAGCCATCCACATGCCCAGCGGTTGAATGCTAACTTGGCAAAATTGCTAGCACTTCAACTGCTACCTTTTCAGTTGGTAGACTCTGCCCCCTTCCATGAGTTTGTGGAATGTGCAGTTCCTCCGTGGCAGGTACCCAAACGCCACTTTTTCTCATGGAAGGCGATTCCGGCTCTTGCATGTGGAAGGCAATGTCCATGCCTCGCTTGACAGGGCGGTCAGAGGTACGTTGCATATTACCGCTGACTCGTGGTCCAGCAGGCATGGACAGGGACGTTACCTAAGTTTCACGGCGCATTGGGTGACTCTGCTGGCAGCTGGGAAGGATGCAGGACAAGGTGTAGTAGTGTTGGAGGTTGTTCCGCCACCACGCCTCCAAAATGCCACTACTAATGATTCGGACACACCTCTCTCCTCCACCCCCTCCTCTTCTTCTTCCTCCATAGCCTCTTCCTGTGCTTTGCCCTTAGAACCAGCGGTGCTCCGTAGGCGTTCAAGGGGCTACGCAAGTATGCAGGCCAAAAGATGCCATGCGGTGCTTGAGCTGGTGTGCTTGGGGGACAAGAGCCACACTGGGGCAGAGGTTCTATCAGCTCTGCAGGGGCAGGTTCAGAGGTGGGTGACGCCACGCCAACTTAAGGCAGGAATGGTGGATTGCGACAACGGCACCAACCTCCTCTTCGCCCTCCGACAGGGACAACTGACCCATGTGCCCTATTTGGCTCACATCCTTAATTTGGTGGTGCAGCAGTTCTTGGGCAGGTACCCGGGCTTACAGGATGTCCTGAGGCAGGCCAGGAAAGTCTGTGTGCATTTCCACCGGTCATATAATGCCAGTGCTCAGCTGGCAGACCTCCAAAAGGAATTTAACCTGCACAAGAACCGACTAATCTGTGACATGCCCACCAGGTGGAACTCAACGTTGGCCATGCTGCAGCGGCTGCACTATGTTTTTTTCCCCACGCCAGTGGGCCATGATCAGGGATGCATGCACTGTCCTGTCACCATTTGAGGAGGCCACGAGGATGGTGAGCAGTGACAGTGCATGCATCAGTGACATTGTCCCCCTTGTCCACCTGTTGGAGCACACACTGCGTGGAATAATGGACAGGGCACTTGAGGCAGAACAGAGGCAGGAAGAGGAGGACTTCCTTAGCTCTCAAGGCCTCCTTTATCCAGACAGTGTTCCTGCGTGCCCGCCAATGACACAGGAAGAGGAGGAGGAGGAGGATTGTGTCAGTATGGAGGTGGAGCCTGGCACTCAGCATCAGCAGCAGTCTTTAAGGGATCATTTACAGTCCCAAGAAACACATGGACTTGTACGTGGCTGGGAGGAGGTGGCTGCAGATCATGTCGTCCTTAGTGACCCAGAGGACTCCGGACCGAATGCCTCAGCAAACCTACGCTGCATGGCCTCCCTGATCCTGCAAAGCCTGTGGAAGGATCCTTGTATTCGTGGTATCAAGGAGAAGGATCAATACTGGCTGGCAACCCTCCTTATTCCACATTACAAGGGTAAGGTTATGGACCTTATCTTGCCATCGCAGAGGGAGCAGAGGATGAAACATCTTCGAGGGGTCTTGCAGAAAGGTCTGTGCAACGCGTTCCCAGAGACTGGGAGGTTACAAACTCCTGTTTCTGGACAACGTGTTGCTGAGGCTTCGGTCAGTCAAAGAAGGAGCGGTGGAGAAGGTGGCCATCTGACCGATGCGTTCAGACAATTTTTTAGTCCGCAGCCCCAAGGTATGATTGGTTCCAGCAACCATCGCCAGCATCTGTTTTACATGGTGCAGGAATACCTAGGGGCAAGATCTGACTTGGACACCTTTCCCACCGAAAATCCTCTGGGTTACTGGGTCTTGAGGATGGATCACTGGCCGGAGCTTGCACAGTATGCAATTGAGCTACTGGCCTGTCCTGCATCCAGCGTTCTTTCACACATTCAGTGCTGCTGGAGGCTTTGTAACCGATCACAGGGTGCGTCTGTCCACCGACTTGGTCAATCGACTGACCTTCATAAAAATGAATCAGTCTTGGATCACCACCAGCTACCAAGCACCTGATGCTGATGTAACCGAATACATTTTTTGAAATGTCAGATTCCTTCAAAGACTGCCTATGCTGATGCTGAGTGACTATCCTGTTATACTGAGTAATTATCCTCTTCCTCCTCAATGATCATGATGATAGCTTGTAAGAACATTTTTGGTCCTGGGCGCCGCCAGTCCCGCCACCAGTGCCTAAGGCCCAATTTTTCAGCCCCTGTTTAACAGGGGCATGTAATTACAGTTTTTCATGCAATTCTTTGCAGCAGGGCTAGCTCCTGCGCTCCAACTAGAGTATCTGTGAGGGGTTGCGGTGTTGTGGCACCAGCACCAGTGCCTAAGGCCCAATTTTTCAGCCCCTGTTTAACAGGGGCATGTAATTACAATTTTTGATGCAATTCTTTGCAGCAGGGCTAGTTCCTGCGCTCCAACTAGAGCATCTGTGAGGGGTTCCAGTGTTGTGGCACCAGCACCACCACAACCAAAGGCCCAATTTTTTGCCCCTGTTCAACAGGGGCATGTAATTATAATTCTTGATCTAATATTTCACAGCAGGGCCCGTTTCTGCGCCCACCAAGAGTATCTGTGAGGACTTACAGTGTTGTGGCACCAGCACCACCACCACCACCAAAGGCCCAATTTTTCTGCCCCTGTTCAACAGGGGCATGTAATTACAATTCTTGATCTAATATTTCACAGCAGGGTCCTGTGAGGGCTTATAGTGTTGTGGCCACAACAACACCTAAGGCCCAAATTTCTGCTGAGTATATAGGGCAGGCCCCTATTTTCAAACATCCAACGTACAAACGACTCCTACTTGCAAATGGAAGGAGACAACAGGAAGTGAGATGAAATCTACCCCTAGGAAGGGAAATTCTCTCCTGTAAGAGTTAATATGGGAAAAACGTTTCTCCTTTCCACTGATGCTTTATCACCAATCCTTGTTTCACAAAAAAACCCAAATTTTCAAAAAACATTTGTCATTGGGACAAAAATTGAGGTGAAATCTTCTGAAGAGGAGCACAGACTGCAAAACAAATGTCACAGGGGTGATAACCCTTCCCTAGGTTTTCCAAAAAGCTTAAAATAGATTTTTTGGCTGGAGCTAAACACGTTAAAAATGTACCAGTTCAAAATTACAAACAGATTCTACTTACCAACAAACCTACAATCCCTGTCTTGTTTGCACCGCCTGTATACTGCTGTTCAGAGTATATAGGGTCTGGGGGCCCCACACCTTTCCTTTTTTAATTTGGGTGCAGGGTTCCTCTTAATATCCATACAAGACCCTAAAGGGCCTGGTAATGGACTTGGGGGTACCCATGCCGTTTGCCTCACTGATTTTCATCCATATTGCCAGGACCCGACATTACATTAAAGCTGCAAGCAGTTTTAAATGACTTTTTTTCCTTTAAAAATGACATTTTGTGCAGAGACTGTTCTAAGCACGGGAAACACGCGCCACTTTACAGGCATACTATAGACACCCCCCAGGTACGATATTTAAAGGAATATTTCACTTTTTTTTCTTTACTTTTAAGCATCATTAAAATCACTGCTCCCGAAAAAACAGCCATTTTTAAAAGTTTTTTTTTTGCATTGATACATGTCCCCTGGGGCAGGATCCGGGTCCCCAAACCCTTTTTAGGACAATACAATGCAAATTAGCCTTTAAAATGAGCACGTTTGATTTTGAACGTTCAAGTCCCATAGACGTCAAAGGGGTTCTAACGTTCGTGCAAATTTTCGGTCCGTTCGCAGGTTCTGGTGCAAACCGAACTGGGGGGGGTGTTCAGCTTATCCCTATAGCAGGGTTATATTTATCTGGGTTTAACCATCCACCCGCCGTTACCAACTGCGTTGCTAAATAATATTTATTAAAGTCTGGGAAGGCCAATCCCGCTTGTGCTAAAGGAGGCTTAAGTGTAGTTAATTTTATTCTAGGTAACCTATTTATCCATAAAAATGAGGAAAAAATACTGTTTAATTGTTTAAAAAAATCATTTCGGTAACCATTGTGGTGAATTTCTAAACAAATATAAAAATTTAGGAAGAATCTTATTCTTTTTTAAATTTATGCCCCCTAGCAGTGACAGGGGGAAGGTCTCCCATACCTTCAATCTATTCTTAACTTCCTGTATGTCTGGATTTAGATTTAACATAAAAAAGCCACCAGCCTGTCTTGAGATTACTATACCGAGGTATTTAAATTTTGTTACCCATTGCAGTGGCAAATTTGAAAAAGCCGTATCATGTGCTCCTTGATCAATAGCAAACAGTAGGGATTTACTCCAATTGACCTTAAGCCCTGTAAATAATGAATATGTATTTAACACATCTTGAGTTCCTTGTAACGGTGGACCACCATCACCCAGGAATAGCAGCATATTGATTGCCTATAGGGCTACCCTCTCCTCCAGCCCCCCAATTTGTAGTCCCTGAATATCTTGGGAAGACCCGAGTGCCTCTGCCACCAGCTCAATTGCTATAGCAAAGAGGGCCAGAGAGAGGGGGGCAGCCCTGCCTTGTTCCTCTATATAGCTTAAAAAAGGTTGACAGCCTTCCTCCCAACTTAACCGCTGACATAGGTTTATTATATACTATTTGTATCCAATTAATGAACACTAATGAAAATCCCATCCTTATGAGTATTTCCCATAGAAAGGGCCATTCAATAGTATTGAAGGCTTTCACTATATCCAAAGAGGCCACCGTTCTGGATCCCTCGTTAACATGATGAGCAAGTATATTGGTATGTAATCTACGTAGATTAATATCTGAGGCATAAATTCCGTATTATCTAAATCTATAATGATTTTTAACAAGGGTTGTATTCTCAACGTTAATATTTTAGTTAGTATTTTAATGTCCATATTCAATAATGCTATTGGCCTATATGAAGAACATCATTTTGGATCCTTCATTTCCTTATGTATAAGGGCTATATGTGCCTGTCTTCTTGAGTCTGGAAGAGCCCCTTTCAATAACCCACTTGTGAATACTTCTGCTAATTTTGGGGCTAAAAAGTCTCCATACTTTATATAAAATTCAATAGGGATTCCATCAGGGCCTGGGGCCTTTCCCCTCAGGAAAAAGTGTTTATAATCTTCAAAATCTCCTCACTTGTAATCAGGCTAACCAATGTCCCTCTCTCCCTATCCAACAGCCACCCGAGGGCTATCTGGTCCAAAAGGTCCGACATCTCCCCCGGGCAAAGGTCAGAGGGGAGAGAGGATGCATAAAAGGAACCATAGTACCTCTTAAAAGTCTCCAAAGCTCCTTCAGGATTTACTACCATTTCTCTTTCTGGGGTCCTAATTTCCAGTATAAGTGTAACCTGATGTTCCTGTTGCACCAATATTGCCAAGAATCTCCCACTTTTATCCCCTTGTTCAAAAATTGTCTGTCTATTTTTGTATAGTTCTAACCTAGTTATTTCCATCATATGCAAGTGTAAATCTCTTTGCGCAGCCATCATTGTATCTAAATTAATTAGATTAGGATCCATGCTATACTTTTCCTTCTGTAGTTCCTACTTCATTTATAATACCTGTATATTAGCCTTCTGTTCCGTCGCAATAGTTGAGATATATTGGGCCCAATTTGGACATTTTCACTTAGGGGAGTACTCACTTTTGTTGCCAGCGGTTTAGACATTAATGGCTGTGTGTTGAGTTATTTTGAGGGGACAGCAAATTTACACTGTTATACAAACTGTACACTCACTACTTTACATTGTAGCAAAGTGTCATTTCTTCAGTGTTGTCATATGAAAAGATAAAATAAAATATTTACAAATATGTGAGGGGTGTGCTCACTTTTGTGAGATACTGTATCTGTAAGACCCAGTACATTTGTCAATAATTTCTCTGAGAATTCAAATGGTTTATCTCTCTCCGCTCTGGCAGGCCTATGATCTGGATATTATTCCTCCTCAAACGGCTTTCTATATCAATTGCTCTGTCCTGTAAAGCACTAATTTGTTTTCTCCAGATAAGTTCTCTATTATCTGTTCCTAGATGATCTTCTACATTTGAAACATGGACTTGCACCTCTAAAATCTTTTGCTTGACTTTATCAAACTCATGCCTCATTATATTGATATCTACAGCCAATGCACCGATTTTTATTGTGAGAGTCTCACTGCATGCTTTAATAGCCGCCATAATGTCCTTCCCAGAGGGAGCCAGCTCCACCTCCTTGTCAACTACTGTCTGATTCCCTGCTGAAATTCCAGCTTGGGGGGATTTTACCACAGAATTTCCTGCTGTCTTAGCTGACATTGATGTGGGAGAGGAACAGGGGGTAACAGTCTGGGCTTTGACCTACGTGGCTTACCTGCGGCCATCCAGACCCGCTGTTAGGGAAGCCTCAAGTTTCTGACAATCTCAAGCTGTAAGGCCGATTCCACGCTTCCTCTCCACCTCTCCTCCTCCCCCTGCAGCCTCCCACACTTCCTCTGAAGCTGCCTGCAGTGTCCCCCACGATCTCCTTTCCTCACCACTTCCACACGAGTGCTTCTCCACTCCTCCGCTTCACATACAGTGGGGATGGAAAGTATTCAGACCCCCTTAAATTTTTCACTCTTTGTTATATTGCAGCCATTTTCTAAAATCATTTAAGTTCATTTTTTTTCCTCATTAATGTACACACAGCATCCCATATTGACAGAAAAACACAGAATTGTTGACATTTTTGCAGATTTATTAAAAAGAAAAACTGAAATATCACATGGTCCTAAGTATTCAGACCCTTTGCTGTGACACTCATATATTTAACTCAGGTGCTGTCCATTTCTTCTGATCATCCTTGAGATGATTCTACACCTTCATTTGAGTCCAGCTATGTTTGATTATACTGATTGGACTTGATTAGGAAAGCCACACACCTGTCTATATAAGACCTTACAGCTCATAGTGCATGTCAGAGTAAATGAGAATCATGAGGTCAAAGGAACTGCCTGAAGAGCTCAGAGACATAATTGTGGCAAGGCACAGATCTGGCCAAGGTTACAAAAAAATTTCTGCTGCACTTAAGGTCCCTAAGAGCACAGTGGCCTCCATAATCCTTAAATGGAAGATGTTTGGGACGACCAGAACCCTTCCTAGAGCTGGCCGCCCAGCCAAACTGAGCTATCGGGGGAGAAGAGCCTTGGTGAGAGAGGCAAAGAAGAACCCAAAGATCTCTGTGGCTGAGCTCCAGAGATGCAGTCCAGAGATGGGAGAAAGTTGTAGAAAGTCAACCATCACTGCAGCTCTCCACCAGTCGGGGTTTTATGGCAGAGTGGCCTGACAAAAGCCTCTCCTCAGTGCAAGACACATGAAAGCCCGCATGGAGTTTGCTAAAAAACACCTGAAGGACTCCAAGATGGTGAGAAATAGGATTCTTTGGTCTTATGAGACCAAGATAGAACTTTTTGGCCTCAATTCTAAGTGGTATGTGTGGAGAAAACCAGGCACTGCTCATCACCTGTCCAATACAGTCCCAACAGCAGTGAAGCATGGTGGTGGCAGCATCATGCTGTGGGGGTGTTTTTCAGCTGCAGGGACAGGACGACTGGTTGCAATCGAGAGAAAGATGAATGCGGCCAAGTACAGGCATATCCTGGAGGAAAACCTTCTCCAGAGTGCTCAGGACCTCAGACTGGGCCGAAGGTTTACCTTCCAACAAGACAATTACCCTAAGCATACAGCTAAAATAAGGAGTGGCTTCACAACAACTCAGTGACTGTTCTTGAATGGCCCAGCCAGAGCCCTGACTTAAACCCAATTGAGCATCTCTGGAGAGACCTAAAAATGTCTGTCCACCAATGTTTACTATCCAACCTGACAGAACTGGAGAGGATCTGCAAGGAGGAATGGCAGAGGATCTCCAAATCCAGGTGTGATAAACTTGTTGCATCTTTCCCAGAAAGACTCATGGCTGTATTAGATCAAAAGGGTGCTTTTACTAAATACTGAGCAAAGGGTCTGAATACTTAGGACCATGTGATATTTCAGTTTTTCTTTTTTAATAAATCTGCAAAAATCTCAACAATTCTGTGTTTTTCTGTCAATATGGGGTGCTGTGAAGAAAAAGAGGTCTCTGACAGGGAGTAGTACTAAGCAGAGGGTGTGCCACATCCCATGGCTTTCAGCATTGTCAACCTCTCCTCCCATATCCTCACAGACAGGGAAACAGATATACTTCAAAGAGGACTTGGATTCTGCCCAAATGAAAATATGGACAGATTCGAGGTCGTCAAAGATCTCGAGATGTTCGCACGCAAACTCATGCTCAAAAATATGTATCAAAAACCCCAGGGGTCAATAGACCTAACACCCCAAGAAAATCAGGCCATTGATCAGCTGGTGTCGCTCCTGGAGGAGAGCGACACGGCTGACCTTATTGACCGCATTGACTTGCCCACAGTGCTATCTCTTCCTTTGGACAACAAGGAGGGGAAGGTCCAGGAGTCAAAACAAGGGTACAAACTAAAGAAAAAATCGGTCCAGTTCCCACCCCCTAGTTCCAACCCGAATATTTCTACGTTTCTCAAATTGGTATATAAAGAGATTGATAGACTACACATTCGTACCCCCAAAGTGATTAACACCAATACGGCTGATAGACAGGCACTCAAGGAACTCAGTGACAACAAGTCAATAGTTATCAAACCCTCTGAATAGGGGGGGTAACATTGTCCTGATGGACAATGCTCAATATGTTTCAATGTGCCAGAGAATCCTAATGAATAAGAATTGGTACAAGAAAATTACTAGAGACCTGGTAAATAGGTTCCACCAAGAATACTATACCTTGGTGGACACAGCATACAACAATAAAGTAATCAACAAAACCACCTGGGATTATATCAGAGTCAAATTTCCGGTTGTACCAACCTTTTATTCATTACCTAAGATTCATAAAGACAGCCACAATCCCACTGGGAGACCGATCATCTCCGGTAGAGGGTCCATCAGTGAAAACGCAAGCCGTTTAATTGATGAACATCTCAAACCTCACGTCACAAGTTTACGATCTTTTGTGAGAGATACCATACATTTTCTCAAAATTATTGAAAATCTTACAATACCAGAAAATGCATATCTGGTAACAATTGACGTTGAGGCCTTATACAGCTCCATTCTCCATGCTGGGGGGCTGAGAGCTGTTAAGAAGGCTATATACCAGAGACGGGATGGAGACTGGGCCTACAATGAGTTTATCCTACAGTTGTTGGAATATATCCTGTATCATAATATCTTTACTTTTGATGGTTCCCACTTTCTCCAGGTACAGGGTGTGGCGATGGGGACTTGCTGTGCCCCATCATACGCAAACCTGTACCTGGGGAGTGGGAAACCACATTCCTCAGTGATGAAAACTTGTCGATGTATACGAACCACTTTTTATTATGGTTCAGATACATCAACGACATTTTCACCATCTGGGACGGTCCCATAGAGCTCTTGCAGTCATGCCTAGAGAGCATGAACAAGAATTGCTTCAATTTGAATTTTACCATGTCATCAAGTTGCAGTGAGATTGCATTTCTGGATGTCATGGTCTATAGGGGTCAGGATGGTGGACTCAGCAGTGGCCTCTATCGTAAGGCCACTGCTGGGAACACCATCTTACATGCCTCCAGTTTCCATCCACCTAGTCTCATTAGGTCTATACCATACAGCCAGTACCTAAGGGTGCGCAGAAATTGCACTGACGAGGCGACCTTCAAAACTGAAGCAAATAAGTTGCGTGCAAGACTCCTTGAGAGAGGTTATTCACACACCTCCCTCAAAAAGGCCTTTAGGCAGGCCACCACACATACTAGACAGGCTTTGATTTACTCGCAAAAGAACAAAAAACAGGATAACCATCTGCGCATTATTACCAAATACTGCAATCAACATGCTGAAGTTAAAAGAATTGTGTCCAAGTTCTGGCACATTCTTACCATGGACCCAAATTTGAATAGACTCCTCCCCGAGAGTCCGCTCTTTACTTTCAGGAGGGCTACTTCCTTATCCTCCAGATTGGTGAGGAGCGAATTCAAAGATGAAAATTTTGCCCAGCACTGTAAATATAGGGGCACATTTATGTGTGGGGCCTGTGGGTACTGTAAGTATATGTATACTACCAAAAATCCCACCTTACCCGATGGCAGTACCTTCAGGCCAAAACACTTTGCAAATTGCAAGACTAAGGGAGTGGTGTACATGCTATGGTGTGATTGCGGATGCTTCTATGTTGGGAAAACCAAGTTGTAATTCTGGCATAGGGCATACCGCCACATCAGAAGCATGCAGACCTGTGACCCTGATCTACCACTGGGGAGACACACTGCCCTGGTACATCAGGGACTGTTTCCAAGAATCAAATTTTTGATTTTGGATCGAGTCCACCCCAGTTCGAGGGGGGGAGATTGGAATAAGGTTCTCCTCCAGCTCGAACTGAGGTGGATCTAAAACTTGCGGGCGACTAGGCCCCCCGGACTTAATGACACTACATGTTTCAAACCGTTCCTGGAGGGTTTTGACTTTGGGGGTATGGAGAGGTAGTGTTACCTCTCAGTACCTTCCGGTGAGCACCCCAGGTTACACTGTCGATTGTAGGAGGCTCATACTTAATTCTGGTTCCCATATCTATCCCTGTGGTTCAGTGGTAGAATTTTTGCCTGCCACGCGGGAGGCCTGGGTTCGTTTCCCAGCTAATGCACCTTTACCTGCCCCTTTATTTTTTGAATTTTTGATCCTGCTGGTACATTAGATATCATGCAGGACACAAATACAAGGTTTATATAATTTCTAAGGGGCCAGTTGAAATCTTATGCCTCTGCATCCAATGGGGACTGTGGCACTTATGGGATCAGACTCCAGGATTGGGATTTGAGCATGTTTTAAAATTCATTTGTGCATTTTGTGGCTGCTATACAGTTTTTTCCTCTCCGTGTGACAGCTTCATAATAGTCTCCCATGCAGTGATTGCATTTGCCTTTAATTTACATGCCATTCTGACTGAATGGTGCTTGATGCAAGAATAATGCATTACACTGTTACTGTTTTCTTATCGCGGACTGTCATTAAATTTTTTCCTTTTTTTTTTAATTTTTTTTTTTTCCTTTCCTTTTCATTATGAATGGCATGGAGTCCCTGAGTCTGTTGGTTGCTGTTTTTGTAGTGCGCGGACCCGGCACGGCAAGGATGTCCCTTTTGTGGGACATACTGAGGGGATCATCCTCGGATGCTCCTCCATCCCTGATCTGGTTCAGCATGGCTGTATTCCAGCTCAGGCTTGCCGTGCCGGTGGGGGTGGACGGCGGCACGTAGCTCCGGGGCGCGGCTGTGATGTCCGCCGCTATCCTGCGTTCCAGCCTGGCTGGCGCACGTGGGTGGTACGGACTCGGGGCCGGCGCTTGCGGGGAGGCGTGGCGCGGTCCACGCCCAGGGGGCCCATCGACAGGACTTGACGTAGGGTGCATCCCTTCAGGCTGACAATGAGTCACCTGTTGGGAGGTGGGAGGAATTAACATAGGGGAATCAACAAATTGACATAGGGTGTATCCCTTCAGGCTGACAATGAGTCAGCTGTTGGGAGGTGGGAGGAATTAACACAGGGGATGGACCTTGGCTTCAGCTGGTCGGCATTGTAATCAGCCGACAGCGTGAGGTGTGTGTTATAAATATCGAGTTCATTCACTCTGATCTTGTGATCGGAGGAGGATGCCTCGTTGATACTATGCTGTTGGACTGATTATACAGGTAACCTCAGCAACCTGGATTGCTGTTATCTCCACTTTTTTGCATACCTTAAGTGGTGTCTGGTTTTTTACCATTTAAATATGTTTACCCATATTAGAACCTTGTTTCCCTTTTTCTAATTAGATCCCTCTCTCTCCTTTACTATCTGCAGCTTTATGGTTGTCAGCCCGAACCCCGAGCCCTCCTCCTTCCCCCTACATCACAACATGTAGGTCTCCCCCGTTTGGATCTAGCTTACAGGTATGTTTCCTGTGGCTAGTCCCCACATCTGCCATGTTTTTTACACACCCTGGGATTTGATATATTTTCAATCCCAGGAGATATGATTGTCTATTGATTATCAAAATCATCATTATTTATGGGGTTTTGTCCTTGTTTTCAGGTCCGGTTAATTTTTGGACCCCAGCCCGCGCACAAACGCCGCGCCAAATCTTAGGCGCGGCGGTTCTCAGCACCCATTGAGATTGCATTATATGCACCAGTCATTACAATTTCATTCTACATGGTCCACGATCTGGCTCTCTTTGTATGCACATTGCCTGGGAGACCGTTGTGAAGCTGATTTTATGCCTTGGATACTTCTATAGCACATGTATTTTGGAAGTGAGTATGACTCTCACACATACCTTCACTGGATGTGGGGGGAATGTTATCTGTTTTTTGTGTGTGATGTTAATGTTTCTTTTTAATTTTGTAATTTCTTAGATGGTAACTCTCACTTAATGAACCCTGATGAAGGATTCCCCGAAACGCGTCGGTTCAGTGAGACTTATTACATTTCCATTTTTGGTTTTCCTCTCAATGTGATGCAGTTGTGTCCAAATTACATGTCCTTGCTTTTTGATGTATCCCATTGTATATATTGTTTGTGTTTGATTTGTATTTTTGTATATATTTTTTGTTGTACTTTTGAATTTTGTAATAAAATTATATATTTTTTACTTACATTGCATCATTGATGGTAGTGCCTTAAAAGTCCCACTCTAGGGGAATGTTTTGGTCTATATGGGGTGCTGTGTGTACATTAATGAGGAAAAAAATGAACTTAAATGATTTTAGCAAATGGCTGCAATATAACAGAGTGAAAAATTTAAGGGGGTCTGAATACCTTCCGTCCCCACTGTAGGTAAGCTCCCGCTATCTGTCCAAAAATATAGCAAGGGGGGGCCGGGGACCGTCCTCCACCCACCCGCCATTTATTCCTCACTGATCCTCTCCCCTCCCAATTACCACAGTGAGGAAGTCAGCTGGAACTGCCATATTTTGCTGGAACTATCGCGAGATCAGAGCACTGTGTCACCACGTCCGCACGCTCTCACATCCTCCCCCCGACAGTATTAGCAAACTTTGACCAAATTATGCCACCAAGGAAATCCAGATGTTTGTTTACATCCAAGAAGCTGATGATCTTTCATGTATGAAGGTAATGTAGAGGGAGGACATCAACAGATAGCAGGGAGATATTTTTGGGCAGGGAGTCATCATGAGTGGTAAGAATATACTGCAGTACTCACTTCCCTGAGAGTAGGCAGATATATGTGGGGCCCTATAATAAATGGGGCTTCCAATCCCTAACCTCCACTAACCCCCACATTATTTTTGGGGGACGTGATGTCCTTTAACATTGGAACAAGGTGCCTTGCAAGCTGGGCAGGCAGTACTGCCACCTCTTGCAAGATACCCCCAATGATAAAAAGGTATTTGGTCTTGTATGGTACAGGAATAAGATGGCATACTCACTGACCCCTCAGTCTTGGCCACCCATGCTGTATGCCTGGATAAAGATTTGGGTGGATTTTAGAGGAAACCCCACATTATTTTGCCATTTGTTTTTTAATAATTATTGTTACTTTTAAAAGTATATATATTACAGCTTTGTAACACCATGTACAGCTTTAAGGCATCCCCCAAACATGTAATTTATCCCTTTTCTTGTCTTATTGCCATAGACATAGGGTGTACTAAGACAAAGAACCATTTTAGCTGGCTAGGTCAGTACACCTTATGCCCATGGCATTCCCCCTTCTGCTATATGCAGAACTGTCTAGCAGTCTCTGCTGAATAAAAGAATAGCTGTGATCAATGGCTGACAAGCTGCTAATTGAAGCTATTCACCTAAAATGTGACCCCCCCGTCATTGCCACCTCTGCTCCTGCCCCCTTTTATATGCTTCCCTACCACTTGATGATCCCTCACCACTCTGCCTGTCCTTGCCAGTTCTCTAAATGCCCCCACCACTCTTACCTGTTTCTCCTGCAGCACCAGTTCCCTTGTGCCACCCCTCTCCCCCCGCAGCATTGCTGGCTTCTTCTACTCTCTCTTTCACTGGCTTCAGCTGATGCAGGGGTGCACAGGGAGATTGGACTCTGTAAATAGATCCTCCCCCGCTGCTCTGACCCTCCAACCCTAGAAACCCCTCTCCCTGCAATTCCCAAGCCCCTCTTCCCTGCAGCCATGCTGAGCAGCTTCCCCTCCTCCCCCTTTTGCTGGCTGTCAGCTGCTACTGAGACACACTTTGGGGACCTCAATATGAAATTCATAAGGAACACATAATCTTGTCTCTAACCTTATAGTTTGAATACAGATATAGAAATTAATGTGTTTTATTGATAACTCGTAAGAATACTCTATAATGGTTCAACTGTATGGCCTACCTCTTTTTTGATGGCACGGCTGTGTGTTTATATATGAGGATTTGATGTCATGGAACTTTTCTATAAACAACCCTTTGTTTAAAATATTCCCCCTTCTTATTTTTTGTTTTGGCACTATATGCGTATTTATTTAAGGTTTGGCAGTTTACTATCAAATGCGATTTAACTCTGTTTTATATAGAGACACGATTATGTGTTCCTTATGAATTTCATATTGAGGTTTCGCCCTGTTAGGTTGAAGCCCCAAAATGAGGCTTGGTACCATGTTTGAGTGATGTGTCAGCACATCGCCCGTGCCCCAGGAAGACGCAAGGTATTGCGAAATATGTAGGGCTGTGCGTTGTGCTGACGCAATCACGCCACATGTGACCTGGTACAAGGGTGCTTTTTATTGTTTGTTTTAGCTAGCCGGCTTTTTATCTATTTATCTATTCATGCACCTTTATACAATTTTTCTGTGCAATATTCCTGTACATTACCTCTGTACATGTCTTATGAGCCTTTGCTTATCTAGTTAACATTAACATTTTGAATTTTAACTTACTACACGACTGGAGTCCCTTTCTGTCTGCTCACTCGTGGCTGGGAGCCCGAGTGTGCTTCTCTTTTTAGATTGGGGACATCCAGCTGCTAAGCATTTACTGCTATCTGGCGAAATCTTCACGGACCGCTCAAGGCAAACAAAGGACTCGAGATACCAGAGGATTCAAGTGTCCCCGCAGAGGGCTATATCTGTCTGCTCAAATAACCCTGCTCTTTAGGGGGTCCACCGGTTCCGGTAAGGGTTATCACATACAGAGTTTACATTGAGCTGTCTTTCATTTGTGGACATTTTAAGGCTGAATATCTGGACCTTGATACCTGCTATGCAATATAACTCACATATTTTTTCTATCACATCTAAAGAAAACGCTGCTCATTTTATTTTGTTTGTATATGGACACTAATGGTCTTATGGACATTGTTTTTTCATTTATTGATTAATGTACACATGATTTTTTTCAGCTGTCGCTATTTTGTTTATTTCACAATTCATTTATATATACATCACCTGAAGGAGTTTAGGATGCTCAGGATGCACTCTTGATTCGGGTGTGTCCTGGTTTTCTGTATGGTATTGGTTCACACTATTTCTTACATAAGAAATATTTAATGTAGAGCAACTTTTCTTACTTTGATATTTAAAGTTTTGGGCAAAACCACAAAATATGAATTAGTGTGCCAGAGCAACCACAAAGCCTCCAGCATTTTGAGGAGGCATTGTGGTAGATCTTAGAAATGTGGTGTGGTGTCAAGTACCAGTGAAGTATTATTTTATAACTATTTAGTGGAGGTGTAAATGAGATGTAAAGTTTTTTCCAGTGTTTAGTTGGGTATTCTGTTCTTATTTCCTGTTCCCAGGCTTGATTTTGATTTAATACAGATGTCTTTCTTTTGTAGGCATGAGTAGATAATTGATATACCTTTGGGTAGGATTGGAAGTTGTTGATAATATTGGGTTACTTTCGCAGGGAGTATTGTGAGTAATTCAGAATTATTTTTCAGTAGGTGAGCTATCTGCGTATATTTATATTGTTCTGTAAGAGGCAACTTATGTTCTAGTTGTAAGGCACTAAAAGGTTTAAGTGATGGGCCTTCTAAGATATCTTAAAGTAAGTAATCCCCTTTTCTTTCCATGTATTAAGGTAATATCTGGTATGATTTGGGCAAGTGCAGAGATGGGGAGTTTCAAAGGTGTTATTTTATCACTCCACTGTTGATATTTACAAAGGTGTACGCATGCTCGTACTGATGCTAGGATGGGGGGCTGCTAGCCTACTGTCTAGAGAGGTGTTATGAGGAGCAGTTAGTAAAAAGTCTTGTAAGTTCCCTTTTGGGATTTGAGATTAGGTAGCATCCAGTGTTGGGGTTGTACAAGTATTGATGCAAAATAATAGTCCTGCAAGTGCACATAACCCACTCCACTCGCCTTCCTGTGTTTAATTAACCTGCTAGATGCGCATCTGGCCCTCTTGGCCTGCCAGAGGTATTTATTCAGTATTGGTTGTAGGGAATTAAAGTAAGAATTGGGTAGAGGGATTGGTAAAGTCCTAAAGAGATATAATAATTGTGGCAATATTTGCATCTTAAAAGCTGCCAGCCTGCCCAACCATGATAATTCAGTTTGAGCAAGTTTGTTCAACTTGGCCCCTAATGAGTTTAGCAAAGGTGTGTAATTGGCTGATATAAGATCTTCAAGTTTTGGAGTTAACGTGATGCCCAAGTATTTAATACCCACCTTTTTCCATATGTATGGATATTGTTGCGCTAGTTTTTGTTTGGTGTCATTTGGGAAACTCAGGTTTGAAATGTAGGACTTGGTCCCATTTACTTTATAGCACTATACACCATTAAATGTTTGCAATGCCAGGTGAACTGAAGCCAAGGAAGTGTCTGCATTTGTAAGCATCGGTATGATGATATCAGCAAAAAGACGGATGGTGTGGTGTCTCCTACCCACCTGTATAACCATTATGTGAGGATGTGAGTCTAAGTAGGAGGCCAGGGGCTACATCAACAAATTGAAAATCAGTGGGGAGAGAGGGCAGCCTTGTCAAGTCCCATTAGTTATTTAAAATGGGGTAGACAATGCCCCTGAGATGTAAACTAAGCCGATGGGTGGGTGTAGCATGCCATTTTGGCTGAGTAGATGGAGCCCCTTAAACCAAACCTAGTCAACGCCTGTGCTAAGAACTGCTAATGTGTCCTATCAAACACCTTCTCTGCATTAGGGATGAGCCAAACACCCTCCTGTTCGGTTCGCACCAGAACTTGCGAACAGGCAAAAAATTTGTTCGAACACCGTTAAAGTCTATGGGACACGAACATGAATAATCAAAAGTGCTAATTTTAAAGGCTTATATGCAAGTTATTGTCATAAAAAGTGTTTGGGGACCTGGGTCCTGCCCCAGGGGACATGGATCAATGCAACAAAAAGTTTTAAAAACGGCCGTTTTTTTGGGAGCAGTGATTTTAATAATGCTTAAAGTGAAACAATAAAAGTGTAATATTCCTTTAAATTTCGTACCTGGGGGGTGTCTATAGTATGCCTGTAAAGGGGTGCATGTTTCCCGTGTTTAGAACAGCCTGACAGCAAAATGACATTTCAAAGGAAAAAAAATAATTTAAAACTACTCGTGGCTATTAATGAATTGCTGGTCTGACAATACACATAAAAGTTCATTGATCAAAACGGCATGGGAATTCCCCACAGGGGAACCCCAAACTAAAATTTAAAAAAAAATGACGTGGGGGTCCCCCTAAATTCCATACCAGGCCCTTCAGGTCTGTTATGGATATTAAGGGAAACCCCGGCCAAAATAAAAAAAATGGTGCGAGGTCCCCCTCAAAATCTATACCAGACCCTTCAGGTCTGGTATGGATTTTAAGGGGAACCCCACGCCAAAATTAAAAAAAATGGTGTGGGGTCCCACCAAAAATCCATACCAGACCCTTATCCGAGCACGCAACCTGGCAGGCCACAGGAAAAGAGGGGGGATGAGAGAGAGCCCCCCCTCCTGAACCGTACCAGGCCACATGCCCTCAACATTGGGAGGGTGCTTTGGGGTAGCCCCCCAAAACACCTTGTCCCCATGTTGATGGGGACAAGGGCCTCATCCCCACAACCCTTGCCCGGTGGTTGTGGGGGTCTGCGGGCGGGGGCTTATCGGAATCTGGAAGCCCTCTTTAACAAGGGGACCCTCAGATCCCGGCCCTCCCCCCTGTGTGAAATGGTAAGGGCGTACCCCTACCATTTCACAAAAAAACTGTCAAGAATGTTAAAAATGACAGGATGCTTCTTCTTTCTTCTATCTTCCTTCATCTTCTTCTGGTTCTTCTGGCTCTTCTGGTTCTTCCTCTGGCGATGGAGGGATGCTCCCGCTGTGTGGCGCTTCTCCTCTTCTGACAGTTCTTAAATAACGGGGGGCGGGGCCACCCGGAGACTCCGCCCCCTCTGACACACAGGAACTTGACAGGACTTCCCTGTGGCATTCCTCGTGATGTCAGAAGGGGGCGGGGTTATGTAACAGGTGACCCCACCCCCTCTGACATCACGGGGAATGCCACAGGGAAGTCCCCGTCAAGTCCCCGTGCGTCAGAGGGGGGCAGGGTCACCGGGTGGCCCCGCCCCCCTTTATTTAAGAACCGTCAGAAGTGGAGAAGCGTCACACAGCGGGAGCCACCCTCCATGCCATCATGGATGCGAAGGAGAAGAAGGGAAGAAGACGCTGCAGATGAAGATGCAGGACGAGAACACCGGAGGAATAACCAGAAGAACCAGAAGAAGAAGAAGATGGAGGAAGAAACCGCAGGAAGATAGAAGATAGCAGATAGAAGATAGAAGAAAGAAGAAAGAAGAAGCATTTAAATAAAGGAATTGTCAAAAACTGTCTCTTGTCATTTTTAACATTATTTAGTTTTTTTGTGAAATGGTAGGGGTTCTTTTGTACCCCCTTACCATTTCACACAGGGGCGAGGGCCGGGATCTGGGGGTCCCCTTGTTAAAGGGGGCTTCCAGATTCCAATAAGCCCCCGCCCGCAGACCCCCACAACCACCGGGCAAGGGTTGTGGGGATGAGGCCCTTGTCCCCATCAACATGGGGACAAGGTGTTTTGGGGGGCTACCCCAAAGCACCCTGCCAATGTTGGGGGCATGTGGCCTGGTACGGTTCAGGAGGGGGGGTGCTCTCTCATCCCCCCCTCTTTTCCTGTGGCCTGCCAGGTTGCGTGCTCAGATTTTTGGGGGGACCCCATGCCATTTTTTTTTTTTTTGGCTCGGGGTTTTCCTTAAAATCCATACCAGACCCTTCAGGTCTGGTATAGATTTTGAGGGGGACCCCACGCCATTTTTAAAAAAAATTTTGGCTGGGGTTCCCCTTAATATTCATACCAGACCTGAAGGGCCTGGTATGGAATTTAGGGGGACCCCCACATCATTTTTTTTAATTTTGGTTCGGGGTTCCCCTGTGGGGAATTCCCATGCCGTTTTTATCAATAAACTGTTATGTGTATTGTCGGACCGGCAATTTATTAATAGCCATGAGTAGTTTTAAATGACTTTTTTTCCTTTGAAATGTCATTTTGCTGTCAGCCTGTTCTAAACACGGGAAACATGCACCCCTTTACAGGCATACTATAGACACCCCCCAGGTATGAAATTTAAAGGAATATTACACTTTTATTGTTTCACTTTAAGTATTATTAAAATCACTGCTCCTGAAAAAACGGCTGTTTTTAAAACTTTTTTTGCATTCATCCTTGTCCCCTGGGGCAAGACCCAGGTCCCCAAACACTTTTTATGACAATAACTTGCATATAAGCCTTTAAAATTAGAACTTTTGATTTCTCCCATAGACTTTTAAAGGGTGTTCTGCGGCTTTCGAATTTGCCGTGAACACCCCAAATTGTTCGCTGTTCGGCGAACGGGCGAACAGCCAATGTTCGACTCAAACTCGAAGCTCATCCCTACTCTGCATCCAACGCTAGGAGCAGAGAAGACGTTTTGTGTTTATTGGCCAGATGAATCACATTTATTAAATGTCGGGTAACATCAGCTGTCTGGTGCCCCTTAGTAAATCCAGACTGGTCCACATCTATAAGAGAAGTTAGGATGTCCACCAGTCTGATTGCCAATAGTTTTGCATACATTTTTAGATCATTGTTAAGTAACAATATGGGCCAAAAATGTTGTGGAGTGGTTGGATCTTTCCCCGGCTTCGGCAGAGCCACTATCATGGCCTTAAGCATCTCTGGGGGGAATGAGGAAGCAGCAGCAGAACCAAAGATCTAAACTAGATGTAGAGTCAAAATATCTTGAAAGGATTTGTAATCCTCCCCTCAAAAGCTATCTGGGCAAGGGATTTGTTGTTTGGGAGAGATTGTATTATCTAACGTACCTCAGATTCAGTGATATGAGAGTTTAGGTTAGTAAGGTGTTCCAGAGTAGGCTTGGGGACGTTAATTTTGTCTAGGAATGTTTCTATGATAGCTGGTGTTGGTTGTGGTATGGTGGGGTCATTCTTAAGATTATATAGTGAACCATAATATTGACTGAAGGCATTTTCTATGGCTTGGGGATGGTACTGTTTTGTTTGGGTGTTGGGGTGTAATATGTATGGGGTTTGGGTTTTATATCTGTGTCTTCTAATCTGGCTAGCCAGAAGTTTTCCTGCTCTGTTGCCACTCATATAATAGGACAATTTGAGTCTCCTGGAGGCTTTTTCAAAGTCCTCCAGGAGGGGCAATCTAAGCTCATTACGGGATTGTGTCAGTTGTTCTGTCAGTTGTTGGGAGGGGTGTGTCATATTTTGTTTTTCAAGAGTGTCAATTTTTGATATTAGCACCCCGGTGTGCTGTTGCCTCATCCTCTTAATTCTCGCACCTTGTTGAATCAGAATACCTCTCACAAATACCTTCTGAGCATTCCATATAGTAAATGGATCGGTAACCGATTTCGCAATTATTCTTAAAAAACTCGCTGAGTTGCTGTTCAATTTTGGACTTGGTCGGAGCATCCTGGAAAAGTCGGGGTTTGGACCTCCATAAAAAAGTAGGGTTGTGGGTGGTATGATCCGCTGCTGCTAGCTTCATTAAGGCATGGCGTGACCAAGTGATAGTATTGGATATATTTACATTTGAACAACAAACATTTGTCTACCAAGAACAGGTCAATTCTGCTATAAGACCTGTGACTATTAGAGAAGAATGATTAGTCCTTCTTGTTAGCAATGAAGCATCTCCAGGCGTCAGTAGGTTCTTGTCAGAAACCATGAATCAGACTGAGACAGAAGTACAGTAAAATCACCCTTGTTTATTAATAAAAATAAAAAGGTAAATAGAGTAAACGTAGTCAAAGCATAAATAATGATATTTGAAGCGCTTCACAATGTGCATAAAAATGAATATATATGAATAAATATAAATACTCAAATAAATGCAGCGGTGAGTAAAAATTCCTAAAAAATCCAGCGATCAAAATAGTGTAAAATTATAAAAAATTAGTGACACCAAATGTGTAAAAAAATCCACATAAAAATAAATATATAGGGATGTATTCAGAAAGTTCAATTATGCAAGTGTAGAATCCGATTGGTATAGAGCTTTGAGCCGGTCCCACTAGCAAAGCTGTTTAAAAACACTTGCTTAATTAGGGTGCTCATTGACCTTTATAGTAACAATGTTTCTTTTGCTTCTGTTCACAACCAATGTGAGAATCATAAACAGATCTCATTTGACAGGCAGATAAGAGAAAAAAACAATCATTGTGCAATAGTTAGGATACCAAGGTACACAGGCAAACTTCAATCCACTCACGTGTGCCTTATAATGATAAGGCATATGCAGGTTTTACTATAGCATTCAGCCGCCTTAGACAGGAGTAGATTCACTGCAGTACACTGTGTGATACTGCTGATCTGCACAGAGCGTCCTTGGCTCCTCCCATGCATTACATAACAGTCACGTGACTTTTTCAAGGATCCTTGAAAAAGTCACGTGACTGTGATGTAACGCGTGGGAGGAGCCAAGGACGCTCTGTGCAGATCAGCAGTATCACACAGTGTACTGCAGTGAATCTACTCCTGTCTAAGGCGGCTGAATGCTATAGTAAAACCTGCATATGCCTTATCATTATAAGGCACACGTGAGTGGATTGAAGATTGAAGTTTGGTATGGAGCCAAAGCTCCATACCAATCGGATTCTACACTTGTATAATTGAACTTTCTGAATACATCCCTATATATTTATTTTTATGTGGATTTTTTATGTGGATTTTTTTACACATTTGGTGTCACTAACTTTTTATAATTTTACACTATTTTGATTGCCGGATTTTTTAGGAATTTTTACTCACCGCTGGATTTATTTGAGTATTTATATTTATTCATATATATTCATTTTTATGCACATTGTGAAGCGCTTCAAATATCATTATTTATTCTTTTTAAGTGACTCTGAAAACACTCTCTTTTGATAGCAGCCTTACTTGGTTTTATGTGTAATTATCAGCTATATAGCATCACAGCGCTTTGTGTTTTATATATATTCTTAGTCAAAGCATAGCCAGAGTCCAGTAATCGGATTCTGTAGTCAGCCAAGCCAGAGTTCAGTAACCAGATCGGGTAATCAGCCAAGCCAGAGTTCAGTAACCAGATCGGGTAATCAGCCAAGCCAGAGTTCAGTAACCAGATCGGGTAATCAGCCAGGCCAGAAGTCAGGGAGACAAGTAGAGGAACAGCAAGCAGGATAAGGAGCCAGAAGGGATGTCAGCAAAGCCAGTCTTTAAACCGGAACACAGGAGATGGTTTCTTGTGATGTGACCAAGGCGAAGGCAGGAATGAAGTGAGCTGGACGTCTTTAAGTAGGGGGGACTGGCGAGCAGATCCACAACAGTTGGTTAACTGTGGAGAGAGATGAGAGCTGGCAATTAGCCAGCTCAGAGAAGGAAGTGCTGAGCCAGCCCTGACAGTATCCCCTCTTCAACGACCCCTCCCCCTTGTAGGACCACTGGGCTTGAGGGGAAAACATCTATGGAAATCACGGAGGAGGGCAGGGGCATGTACGTCCGAGGATGAGACCCAGGAGCGTTCCTCCGGACCGTACCCCTTCCAATGCACCAGGTACTGTATCCACTCCTACGGGAGTCAACAATGGATTGTACCTCATACTCCTCATGGTTCTCAACCTGTATAGGGTGAGGAAGTGGCACCGAGGTGGTAAAGCGGTTGCAGACCAACGGTTTCAATAAGGAGACATGAAACACATTTGAGATGAGCATACTCGGAGGAAGGTCCAACGTGTAAGCCACTGGGTTAATCCTGCGAAGGATACGGAACGGCCCAATAAACCAAGGTGTGAACTTCAGTGAGGGAACACGAAGTCGGAGGTTGCGAGATGACAGCCAGACCCTGTCCCCAACCTGGTAGGAAGGCACAGGCAGGCGTCTGTGATCAGCATGGAGTCTGTACCTATCATTAGCATGACGCAAAGCCTCCTGGACTTGTGCCCAAGTGGAACAAAGACCACAGACATGCTCCTCTAGCACAGGAATACTCTGCAGAACAAATGAGTCAGGCAACATGAAAGGTTGGAAACCATAATTCGCAATAAACTGAGACAATTGTGAAGCAGAATTCAAGGCACTGTTGTGAGCAAACTCTACCCATGGTAATAGGTCTGACCAGTTGTTGTGATGGTCAGAAATATAGCAACATAGGAATTGCTCCAAGGACTAATTGGCTCGTTCTGTGGCCCCATTAGACTGCGGGTGATATGCAGAGGAGAAAGCAAGCTGAATTCCCAGCTGTGCACAAAAGGCTCGCCAGAACCAGGACACAAACTGACTACCCCTGTCCAAGAAAATCACCTTGGGTAGCCCATGCAAACGAAAGATCTCCCGAACAAAAATGGAAGCCAGTTCCTTAGAAGTGGGCAACTTTTTAGGTGGAATACAATGATACATATTTGAGAACCGGTTAGCCACCATAAGGATAACTGTGTTGCCTTGGGAGTTGGGCAACTCCACAATGAAATCCATAGGCAGGTGGGTCCAGGGCCTCTCTCCATTGGGTATGGGTTGTAGGAGGCCCACTGGAAGTTGTCATTGAGTCTTACTTTGAGCACACACAGAACAGGCAGCTACGAAGGCAGTTACATCAGCATGTAGACTAAGCCACCAGAATTGTTGGGAAATGGCCCAAATGAGTTGATTCCTCCCAGGGTGGCTAGCTGCCTTGGGAGAATGGTAAGTCTGGAGCACGGCAGTACAGAGACACTATGGGACAAAGCAGCAGTCACAAAGTTTGTCAGGAGGAGCATCGACCTGAGCAGCAAGAATTTTGTCACCCAAAGGAGAAGTAAGACTGGTTCAAACCATAGCCAGGATACGAGGCGTCAGCCCTTACATTCTTAGTACCGGGTAAGATTGAGACAATGTAATTGAAACTTGACAAGAAAAGAGCCCATCGTACCCTTCTGGGAGAGAGGCATTTAGCCTCAGACAAGAATGTGAGATTCTTATGGTCAGTAAGAATGAAACCAGCACAGTGGTACCTTTGAGGACATGTCTCCATTCTTTCAGAGCCAAAATGTTCGCTAAAAGCTCTCTGTCGCCAATCTCGTAATTGCACTCCGCAGGTGACAATTTCATGGAAAAGTAGCCACAAGGATGCATAGCACTCTCAGAGGTAGGACATTGAGACAGAAGGGCTCCAACACCAGTCTCAGAAGCATCAACCTCAAGGATAAAAGGTAACGCAGGATCAGGATGTGCCAACACAGGAGCAGAAACAAAGGCAGCCTTGAGACTCTCAAAGGCTTTAACGGACTCCAGAGGCCAACTCTGTGGGTTACCGTCCTTTCTGGTCATATCAGTCAGGAGTTTGACCAGAGACGAGAAGTTACGAATAAACTTCCGATAATAGTTGGCAAAGCCAAGAAAACGTTGCAAGGGACGTAAACCCACGGGTCGGGTCACTGTAGCACTGCTGAAAATTTCTCGGGGTACATCGAAAAACCAGCAGTGGAAATTACATAACCCAGAAATGTAACCTGTTCACGATGGAATTTGCACTTCTCCAATTTACAATAGAGATTGTATTCTTTTAGTTTCTGAAGCACACAACAGACATCTGTGTGGTGGCTCTCCAGGGACTTGGAAAATATGAGGATATCATTGAGATAAACCACCACACATAACTGCAACAAATCTCGGAGGACATTGTTAATAAATTCCTGGAAAACTGCCGGGGCGTTACAAAGGCCAAAAGGCATTATGAGGTACTCATAGTGGCCTGTTCTGGTATTAAACACAGTTTTCCACTCGTCGCCCTCCTTAATCCCCACAAGATTGTATGCCCCTCCCAAATCAAGCTTTCTGAAAACCGTTGCTCCCTTGAGGCGGTCAAATAACTCTGTAATCAACGGAATCAGAAAGGCATTCTTAATCATGAAATGATTAAGAATCCTAAAATCAATACAAGGTCTCAGTTTACCACTCTTCTTCTTCACAAAGAAGAAACCAGCAGCAGCGGGAGACGAGGATTTGCGGATGAAACCTCGAGAAAGTGTGTCTGCAACATAATTCTCCATTGCTTTATCCTCCAAGACCCACAAAGGGTAAACCTGGCCACGAGGGGGTATGGCACCAGGTTGAAGGTCAATTGCGCAATCATACGACTGGTGTGGAGGCAAACTACCGGCTTGACCTTTGTCAAAGACATCACTAAAATCTCAGTACTCCTCCGGCAAGGAGGAGAGTGAAGAGGTGCACAGGACCTTGGCTACCTTCTGGAAGCATGTCTTACTGCATTGTGGTGACCAGGAGAGAACCGCAGCACAGAGCCAATCAAAAGAGGGGTTGTGCCTTTGTAACCAAGGATAATCAATAACCAGCAGAAACTTAGGCGAGGAAATAACTTGGAATTAGATTATCTCATGGTGAAGAGCCCCTACAGCCGTGGACAACGGACAGTCTTATGAGTCATATGGGCAGGCTGTAGAGGTCTTCCATCAAGAGCCTCAATGGCAATTGGAGTGTCACGCAGCTGCAGCGGAATCAAGTGCTTCGATTCAAAGGCAGCATCAATGAACAGACCCGCAGCCCCAGAGTCGATTAGAGCCTGTATCTCCACGATGTATTCTGTCCACTGCAGGGTCTAAGGCAGACATATCAGGCATCAAGGATACGGAAAGGCCCAATAAACCGAGGTGCGAACTTCAGTGAGGGAACACGAAGTCGGAGGTTGCGAGATTACAGCCAGAACCTGTCCCCAACCTGGTAGGAAGGCGCGGGCAGGCGTCTGCGGTCAGCATATAGTCTGTACCTATCATTAGCATGACGCAAAGCCTCCTGGACTTGTACCCAAGTGGAACAAAGACCATGGAGATGCTCCTCTTGTGCAGGAATACTCTGCGGAAAAAACGAGTCAGGCAACATGGAAGGTTGGAAATCATAATTCGCCATAAATAGAGACACGCAGCTGCAGCGGAATCAAGTGCTTCTATACAAAGGCAGCATCAATGAACAGGCCCGCAGCCCCAGAGTCTATTAGAGCATGTATCTCGATGGTGTATTCTGTCCACTGCGAGGTCTAAGGCAGACATATCTGGGAGACATAATTGTGCAGGTCTTGCTGCTGGACAGAATTCGGAATCCCCCTTATCTTTACATTGTTCCTTCTGGATCTGTCCTCTATGTCTGCCATTTTAGCCTCAATCGCCTCCAAATCATCCTCTTTACTTTCATTAGCATCTACTAAGTCCTTAATTGTGGTTGCATATTTCCCCATCTTAGTCTCTATGTGTGTCACTCTAGCTGAAACAGACCGTAGTTCTGAGCTGAACTTATGTACACAAGAGATCATGTCTTAATGGAGAGTGCTTCTCAGGGAGACCAACATCTTCTTTAGAACAGTGTCTATAACAGGCTGGTTATTTGTGGGAAACAGTAGACATGCGCATTCATTTTCGTCCGAATGCATTTTCGTCCGAATTTTTAGTATTTTCGTTATTGTTTTAACAAACGATAAGAAACATGCAGAATCCGAAAACCGAAAGATCTAACATAAATTCTTTTTTTTTTCATTTTCGTTGTGACAACAGTTCGATATAGATAGGAGATTCGACATGACGCTGACAATAGCGATCTGTGTCCATCGAACCTGTGGTCGAATGTGCCTAACCTTTGCTCTATTAGTTCAAGATTATTCTACATAGAGAGAAAAGATTTGACATAGAGAGAAAAGATTCGACATTATAGAGACAATAGCAAAAAAGGTTGAATGTGCCCAGGGGCGGACTGATAACTCATGGGGCCCCCAGGCAATCAGAGATTATGGGGCCACACAGTATACACACACAGAGTATACAATCACACACTATACACATACATGTACACACAGTATACACAGACAGATGTAAAAAAAACACAGATTTATACATACTGTCCCTGGTTTTACTGAGGCTGGCAACCCTGATGGGGCCCCCTAGTGGCCCAGGGCCCTTGGGCAGTGCCCGAGTGGCTCAATGGTCAGTCCGCCCCTGAATGTGCCTAACCTAACTCTATTAGTCCAAGATTATTCGACATAGAGAGAAAAGATTCTTCATGAAGATTTGAGGAAGCAGTCCCCGCGAGCGGACATTTATGGTCAAATGCGCCGCCCATAGGCTATAAAAGAATTCTAATGTTGGTTGACTAGTAATGATAATTAATAAATATAATTATTACTAGTGTCATACAACATTAGAATTCTACTATAGCTTGTAGGTGGAACATTTGACCGGAAATGTACGATTGCGGTGTTGTACAGTTTAGCTGCTCTGTCGAATCTTCTTAGAACATTCGACAGACACCATAATGACAATTCAATGACAGATTCAACCTTAATTATTTCGGATTTTCGGAGGAATGCATTTTTTAACGAAACAAAATACATTAAAATTAATTTTGGAAGTAACTAAATAAATTTATTTTTCGGACGATAACGAAATTCCGAAACGAAATATTTCAGTGGACACATGTCTAGGAAACAGATCTATGGAGTCTGGCAGCTCCCTGGTGTCATCCCCTGAATCATGGAGAGAGCTCACCTCATGATCTGCATCCATGACATCCATCTGGAATCTTGCCTTTTCTGGGCTCCCAGAGGTTGGTGTGGCTGGCAAAGATTGTGGACATTTAGGAGTCCTTTTTTGAGTTGTCCCCTTCTGTGCGGAGTGTTTAGTAGAGATGAACACTTGTTGAAGAATGCTGTTAGTTTCCTCTCCTTCCTGTGCCTGGGCATGATGTCTCTTCATTCCTCGGGTGCTGTAGCGCTAGAATGCCGTGTTAGGGTGAGAAGAGATGGCCCTGGTAGGTCGATGTGAGCCATGTTTGTCCCGTTAGTACCGGAACTCCACAAATAAAGCATCCATCACGGTCTCCGGCTAGCTCCGGCCCCCATCAAAGCAATATTTTTGCTAACAATACTCTAAAATCATGATTAGCACACACAAATACAACATGGCTTACAAACCTCCGGCCTACACAAACAGTAGCACCTGCTTCTATTTTACAGGTTCTTTCAGAAAATGCATGGTTTGTCCTAAAAAATTCTTAAAGTTGTAAGTGAAAAATTATAACCTTCAGATTTTTAGAGTAGTTTGCTTATTTACAGTTTTGCATACTTTCGATTTTCATCATTTTCAAAAGGGCATGATTCAAAATTTACAAATATTTGTTACTTAATATGTCAGTACAGTTTTAGCTTTTATATTTAGTGCTCATTTAGCAGGGATTTTGTAAGTTTTGCTGTGTTTGCGCCCACTAATAACATTTTTTTTAAACTCTGTTTATTGCAAAAAGGCATGTATAAAAGACAGAGCATTAATAAAACATTCTCAGTAAAAAAAAAGTGCACTGTCCCTTTAAATAAAAAGTGTGTAAAATTCTCTGAATATAATCAAACATATATCAGTGTCAATAATTCTTAAATGTGAAGTACAATGTAATCACTTCACTTAGAAAATTTATATGCATAATTAGTGACCACAGTGAATCAAAAAAATAATTATGTTGAAAAGTTCATATAAACATATAGTTCATAACAACTTATATGTGATTAAAGTTCTCCGTGCTCATAAATATCCATAAGAAAATTGTTCCAGTGCTAAAAGTGCTTCTAAAGCAAAAGGACTAAAGTCCTTTTTTTTATTTAAATATAACAAACATGTTATATTTACCTGCTTTGTGCAGTGGTTTTGCACAAAAACAGCCCAGATCCTTCTCTTCTTGGGTCCATCACCAGCACTCCTGGTCCCTCCCTCCTGTCGAGTGCCCCCACAGCAAGAAGCTTGCTATGGGGGGTCCTGAGCTGCTGCCCTATGTGTCCATTCAGACACAGAGCTACGGCTCGGCCCAGTCCCTCTCTCTCCTCATTGGCTCACTGACTTTGATTGACAGCTGCTGTGTCCAAGCCAGTTAAGAGAGAGAGTCCCCGGACATGCCTAGGCTCTCATGTAACATCGCTGGGTCGAGATGAGGCTCATGTAAGTTTTAGGGGGGCTGAGGGGTGCTGCTGCACACAGAAGGTTTGTTTTATTTTAATGCATAGAATGCATTAAGATAAAAAAACCTTGTGCCTTTAGAATCACTTTAAGGGGTCATAACTCTAAAGCCTTGCAAAAAAGTTTCCTGGAAAAGAAGAACATGGGGATTATCACGAGCCAGGTTTTCGATTGTTTCACCTTAGAATTGAGTCATCTAATATTTCAAGAATCTATAAGTAGTAGATACATAGAAAGACAGTAGAAAACATCAAAAGCATAGGATTATACCTGAATACACGCAGTAATATTCATAGTACAGAACTCCCAGACCAAAGAGGACCATTGAAATGTAGACTTAGGAGTAACAGCATAACAGTTAAGACACAGTACATGAAAGGAGCATATACATTAAATGGACATTTAATGCTGCCAACTAGTCAGATAATTGGAACAATTGTGGTAACAGAACTACAGAACAATTTTTCTTAGCCCACTCGGCTCCCAAACCCCAACACTTGGAAGCTTTTTCCCGGGAACCAAAACAAAACATTGGGGGAACGCTGTTCCCCCCCCAGTGGAGGACAGAGCAAGCGCTAATTATTAAAAGTAACAAAAGCGTACAATAAACACTAGCGATGGGCAATAGGGCTCATGTCCCGACCACACTACATCAAAAACCAAAAAAAGTGGGGAAGGGGGAGTGAATATTTCACCCCGAGCTGCGACAAAAAATTTAGTGCCTGAGGAACAAAACCAAAAGTAGGTGCTTGTAAGACTAGTAGGCACATCAGAAACACCAGCACAATAGAACAAAATAAAACATGGGCCTGTCACAAAAAGTATATTGGACTTTTGAGAAAAAGAGGACAGGTGACAGCCACAGATGACTAGTTGGCAGCATAAAATAAGACATCTGAAGGACATCAGGCGGTAAGTATATTGATGAGGTGTCCAGATAAGCAGAGCTTTCTAATACACAAGCAGCTGAGGTGACAGAATGGATTCAAGATGTTCAGTGAAGAGCAGTGCGTCAGGCAGAGCATGATGCAGCCATGGGGCCCAAGGCATCCACCTATTGCACAGCATCTTGAGGATCCATGAAGAAGTGAACCTTGTCCTGGTGAATGACTTGCAGCCGTGCTGGATAAAGCATACTATAAGATATTGCAGATCATGTAGCTTCTTCTTGATAGAAACAAATGATGCCCGTTGTTTTTGCGTAGCAGCAGAAAAATAGTGATGGTAGTGCCATTGTAATAAAGCTGACCCTTCTCTCTAGCTGCTCATAATACAGCCTCTTTATCACAATAATGTAGCACTTTGAAATAAAGTGCCGCATTACCATGTGACCACCACATAAACTAGTGCTACTAATACCTTCAATATATAAATACTATATCATATACTTATAATACACATTGCAATCATGGATGATTATAACTCGTGATAGCAAAGTGACCATGTGCAAAATTGTATATATATATATATATATATATATATATATATATATAACGACTGGTTGCAATTGAGGGAAAGATGAATGTGGCCAAGTACAGGGATATCCTGGACGAAAACCTTCTCCAGAGTGCTCAGGACCTCAGACTGGGCTGAAGGTTTACCTTTCAACAAGACAATGACCCTAAGCACACAGCTAAAATAACGAAGGAGTGGCTTCACAACAACTTTGTGACTGTTCTTGAATGGCCCAGCCAGAGCCCTGACCTAATTGAGCATCTCTGGAGAGACCTAAAAATGGCTGTCCACCAACATTTACCATCCAAGCTGACAGAACTGGAGAGGATCTGCAAGGAGGAATGGCAGAGGATCCCCAAATCCAGGTGTGAAAATTGTGTTGCATCTTTCCCAAAAAGACTCATGGCTGTATTAGATCAAAAGGGTGCTTCTACTAAATACTGAGCAAAGGGTCTGAATACTTAGGACCATGTGATATTTCCGTTTTTCCTTTTTAATAAATCTGCAAAAATGTCAACAAATCTGTGTTTTTCTGTCAATATGGGGTGCTGTGTGTACATTAATGAGGAAAAAATGAACTTAAATGATTTTAGCAAATGGCTGCAATATAACAAAGAGTGAAAAATTTAAGGGGGTCTGAATACTTTCCGTCCCCACTGTGTATATATATATATATATATATATATATATATATATATATATATATATTGCATTCACTTATATATACAAACAGTGCTTATATAAAGTGCTTAAATGATACATAACCAGACATTAATCCAGTGCATTAAAGTGCTAGTGTGCAGAATTCTTCATACATTAACATGCACTAAATAAAATACATAAAGTCTGTTCCAATTGAATCCTATCCTCTGATTCTATTGGAAATGATCAAAATGTGCGCTTGTGTCCAGGGATGGTCCGAACACCACCCATTCGGTTCGCACCAGAACATGCGTACAGGCAAAACATTAGTTCGAACATGCGAACACCGTTAAAGTCTATGGGACACGAACATGAAAAATCAAAAGTGCTCATTTTAAAGGCTTATGTGCATGGTTTTGTCTTAAAAAGTGTTTGGGGACCTGGGTTCTGCCCCAGGGGACATGTATCAATGCAAAAAAAAGTTTTAAAAATGGACGTTTTTTCGGGAGCAGTGATTTTAATAATGCTTAAAGTGAAACAATAAAAGTGAAATATTCCTTTAAATTTTGTACCTGGGGGGGTGTCTATAGTATGCCTGTAAAGTGGTGCATGTTTCCCGTGTTTAGAACAGTCTGACAGCAAAATGAAATTTCTAAAGGGAAAAAAGTAATTTAAAACTACTCGCGGCTATAATGAATTGTCGGTCCGGTAATACACATAAAAGTTCATTGATAAAAACGGCATGGGATTCCCCCACAGGGAAACCCCGAACCAAATTATTTTTTTTTTAAATGCGTGGGGGTCCCCCTAAATTCCATACCAGGCCCTTCAGGTCTGGTATGGATATTAAGGGGAACCCCGTGCCAAAATTTTTAAAAAAATGGCGTGGGGGTCCCCCTTAAAATCCATGCCAGACACTTCAGGCATGGATATCCCAATGTTTATAGAACACTAAGGCTCTCTCTTCTTTATATGCAAACTTTTTTTCCATTGTATATTGTCCATTCATTCTTCATATTACTTCTTCAATTTTTGGGGATGCCTTTGAGCACCATTCCTTTGCTAGGGTGATACATGTGGCAAATAGGATATGAATGACCACTTTCCTCATTAGAGGGGGAAACTGCTCAATACCAAGACTCAAGAGTGCTAATGAAGGGGTTATGACAAATTTGTACCCTGTAGTTTCTTGGATAAGAGACGAGACCTCTGTGCAGAAAGGACGTATCACGTCACAGCTCCAAAGTATGTGTAGGAGATTACCAGTACAATGACAGTCTCGCCAGCACAATGAGGAAGTAGTTGTGTCCATTTTATTTATGTGTAAAGGAGATACCATCTGTGAAGTATCTTCTGTGCATTGCCCCAGTGATCCACACATGCTGAGGATTTACCACTATATTGTATAGCTAACTGCCATTGGCGTAATGTGAATTATTTTTGTAGTTCTTGGTAGTTTAGTTTGTATACAGAGAGGGAAGCAGATTTATAAAATAAAGATATCCCTTTAGATTTAGTTGGGTGTTTGTTCCATAGTGTCAGAGATAACTCTATGGGGTGGATTTGTTTTGAAGCCATGTAGTGCTTTTTTTGGTATATTTTTTACCTGTCCAGTGCATCCGGCTCGAATAAATCAGACGCGGTGAAATGCGCCCCTTTTTTTCCCCAGGATTGAATGGATTGTCTAGATATTCATAGGATGCTAGGGGGACAGCTAGTTTGCAAACTGGTGTGTCAGCAAATTTTTGTCTTGTCAGTGAGGACCATGCTGCCGTGGTGGCTTGAATAGAGGGATTGATGGACTATGATGAAGGTTGGTGGCCATTGCTAAGGCAGGAAGGTTATGTCCTGGTGTGACCTCCCTTTCTAAATCAGACCAACTATTATCTGTTTGACAAGAGAACAAGTACCGCATTTGATTAAGTACTGCGGCTCTGTAGTATTCTTGCGCATTGGGAAGATCTACACCCCCAAGTTGTTTAGGTTTGTATAGATTTGTTAGGGCTATTCTGGATTTTTTTCCCCACCCAAATGTACTTCCAAAAGCAAGCCATTAGTTGTGAGAAAAATTTCTGAGGGATGGGAATAGGCAGAGTCCTGAAATAGTATAACAATTTGGGTAAGACTTGCATTTCATATGCAGCTATTCTCCCAATCCATGTCAGATGTAGTTTGCCAATCTGGTTTAGTTCCTCTTCCACTTTGGTAAGTAGAGGAGGGTAATTACTGGGATATAATCTAGGGGAAGATGAGGTTAGCTGTATACCAATGTAGGTAATTGAGGGGGAATCCCAGTTGTAGGGGAACCTCTTTTTGAGCTGACTGACTTTTTCCTCAGGTATGTTTAGTGCAAGGGCATAACACTTATGCCCCGTACACACGGTCGGATTTTCCGATGGAAAATGTCCGATCGGAGCGTGTTGTCGGAAATTCCGACCGTGTGTGGGCTCCATCGGACATTTCCCATCGGATTTTCCGACACACACAGTTGGAGAGCAGGAGATAAAATTTTCCGACAACAAACTCCGTTGTCGGAAATTCCGATCGTGTGTACACAAATCCGAAGGACAAAGTGCCACGCATGCTCAGAATAAATAAAGAGATGAAAGCTATTGGCCACTGCCCCGTTTATAGTCCCGACGTACATGTTTTACGTCACCGCGTTTAAAACGATCGGATTTTCCGACAACTTTGTGTGACCGTGTGTATGCAAGACAAGTTTGAGCCAACATCCGTCGGAAAAAATCCTAGGATTTTGTTGTCGGAATGTCCGAACAAAGTCCGACCGTGTGTACGGGGCATTAGTTGTGCTGACTTTATAAAAGGAGACCTCTCCAAATTTGTTCAGTAAGGATTGTACTACCAGGATAGAAGATTCTGGCTTAGATATAGTTAGTATGATATCATCAGGGAATACTCATAGTTTGTGACTTGTTTGGCCTACTTTGATACCTTGTACTACATCATTGGATCTGATGTATTCTGCCAGCGGTTCAATAACAAGTGAAAAGATGATCAGAGATAATGGGCAGCCTTGACGGGTCCCATTTGATAGAGTAAATGGGTCAGAGAGTAAGCTGAAGGTATAGACTTGGGCTGTGGGGTTGGAGTATAATGACATGATCAAACCAGATATTCTAAATTTATTTAGAGTCTTATAGGGCGTACACACGGTCGGACTTTGTTCGGACATTCCTCCTTTTGCTAATCTTGTGTTAGTAAAAGTTTGGTGAGAGACGATTCGCGCTTTTTCAGACTCGTGGCTTTCAGATCGTTTTCTGCCGTTCAGTTTGTACTTGTGGGTTTGTATCTGCTCTTCAGTGCGTGCAGTCAGTTCGTATTGGAGTTCTCTGTGCGATCTTGTCTGCTCGTTGCTGTTTTTCAGGTTGCTCTTCACAGGCCTTGCTGTTTTTCAGTGCGTTCTGTTACTTCGTTCTGAGCAGCCAACCGTTTTCTAGCCATGTTTCGTATGCGTACTCCTCGTAGAGTTCGTGCTGTGCAGGGGCTTGGTGTTGGGGTCCTGACCTTGACACAAGTCCAGTCCATGAACAGGGTGGGGAGGAGTTCATGGACCAAGAATTGGTTGCTTCAGCGTGACCAGTTCTCTCATATGCCTTTGCTCTGTGAGAATAATCCATATGATTTCAGGAACTTTCTCAGGATGACGGACCCCATATTTCACCATTTGTTGGCTTCGCTGACCCCCTATATCAGCAGGCAGGATACCTGCATGAGGCAAGCCATCACTCCGGAGCAGAGGTTGGTCGCTACCCTGCGGTATTTGGCCACAGGGAGAAGCCTGCAGGACTTGAAGTTCTCGACAGGCATCTCCCCCCAGGCTCTGGGGATCATTATCCTAGAGACCTGTTCTGCCATCATCCAGGTCCTGTAGAAGGAGTATATGAAGGTAATATTTTTATCCTTTTATATCACATTTTATTGTATTGAATGTTTGCTAATATATTGTATGTCTTTCCTCATTCCCTAATTACCATGATTGTAATATGCTGTGAATGTCCCCTTTGTCCTCATGCATGCTGGATTTTTATGTAATTATTATTTTATGTCCTTCATACATATTTGCCCTTCACTAACCTCCCCAGCATGGTGTCTCCTGCTCTATATTCACCTCATGTAGTCACTTAACAATGTATTTTATCAGCTCCATAGTAGTGCTTTACCCCAAACACCCCCTAAAATGTTTGGAAATGTTATTTTTTATTTAAATTCAGGCAGAGGTTTTTTTTTTTTGTGGTGTCCCCCAAAATTTTTTAGTAACCCTCCCTCCCCCAACTGCTAAGTCAGCTGATCCCAATTTTCTATCCTCAATCATCTATCTGCTGACTTTGCCAAACCCATACACACTATACCCACCTTTTTACTGGTCAGATTTATGGATGAATTCGCCAAAGCATGTAGTGCAAGGGCCTGCCTGTATACTTTCCAATGGTACTGTTTAAAGTTTTTGTATCCTATTATTTTCTTGATAGGTAATAGCAGAATGTCCAAATGTCCTCAAATGTGTACAATGTGTATTTATATCTTTGTATTATGACACTTCTTACCTGTCCAGTGGTCTTCCAATAGTGTAACTAAGGAGGGGCTGTTCAAAGTAATACCCATTATTTAGGCATTCATCTCTCAATGAAGTGAAGAGGGTTACCTGTCCAAGATTTCCACACACCCCCTATAATGTTAGAAATGGCCCATGAGAGGGGGGGAGGGGGAATATGATAGGTGTACCTTATACTTTGGCCTTGTTAAATTCCCCTTAGTAAATGCTATCTGGAGGTTGCCCCATAATGTTTGTGAGTAAAAATAGTAATGTTTATTGTTTTTTCCTCAACAGTTTCCTTCCACGCCACAGGAATGGCAGACTGTGGCCTCCCACTTTGCCCAGCGGTGGGACTTTCCTAACTGCGGAGGGGCAATTGATGGGAAACACGTCCACATCGTCCCACCACCCAACTCGGGGTTGTACTATTATAATTACAAGGGGTTTAATAGTATAGTGATGTTGGCGGTGGTGTCGGCTAATTACAACTTCTTGTATGTGGACGTGGGGAAGAATGGCCGGATGTCCGATGGTGGAGTCATCGCCCAGACGGAGTTTTACAGGCGTCTCCAGAATGGCAGCTTGGACTTGCCAGCTCCAGAGGACAATGTGGAAGGACTCCCATTCGTGTTCGTTGCTGATGAAGCGTTTGCGCCAGGGGACCACCTGATGCGGCCATTCCCAATGAGGACCCTCACCCCGGAACAGAGGGTTTTTAATTACCGGCTGGCCAGAGCCCGAAGAGTGGTGGAGAACACATTTGGAATCCTGGCCAGCCGGTTCCGCCTATTTATGACACCCATCCATATGGCGGAGTATAAACTGAACCATATTATACTGGCGTGCTGTGTTCTCCATAACTTTTTAAGGAAACATTCGGCCAACTATGCTGGCTCAGTTGGGCCTGAGGCCAGAATCCTACATCAAACCACACTGATGGCGCTTGAAAGTGGCCGTCCTGGCTTGCCCTCCCTGAGTGCCCGTGATGTCCGATTACGCTACCTGGAGTTCTTTGCGGGTAGGGGGGCTATCAATATGCCAGACAATCTGTGAAGCCTTTTTATAATAAAAAAAAAAGAAAATATGGTGGACATTTACTGCTTGTGTTTGTTTTAGCTGACCCTGACAGAAATGTTTTGAGTGCAGAAAATGTCGTGATTGTGTAACCTTATACAAAGCACTGTTGGCTGTTATTTCCTAAATGCAAAAACACATTTCACTACAAGTGCACTTGCAAATGCACTGAAACTGCACTTGTAGTGCCAAGAGGATTTGCCCTTAGTAAATAACCCCCATTTGCAATGAAAACAGCAATTACATCACCCCAAAAGTGTTGTAGCGTTGAGACAATAATCCACACATTCTTGATTAACAATCTTTTTAATACCTGCACAATGACATGTGCATTTACCAAAGGTTTTTAAAAAAAAAACAACATGTTTGTGGTATACCAATTTTTGTGGTGGCATTATCAAAACTCAAAATGTTCATTTTACATAAAACAGGTATGTGTAAAACCAACAAGAAAGACACAAATCTTGAACTTACAAAGTTCACATTAGGTAGAACTTGAAGGCAATATCATACATGAGTATTTAGGAACTGTGTTTGATATTGCGTTCAGATAGGGGGAAATCACCCCTGGAAAAGCCAAATTTGGAAGATGCACACAATTTTGCCAATGTCAACATGTGCTAGCTGCCATCACGGGGGATCAAAGGATGTGTTTTGGGGGAGCAAGCCCTTCCTCTCAGCTACTTTATAATTGAGGAAGGGGTTGCACCCCCAAAACGCGTCCATTGATCTCCCGTGATGGCAGATAGCACATGTTGACACACTGTGTGCATCCTCCAAATTTGGCTTTGGGAAAAATCACAAAAACATTTAGCACATTGTAGCACAGAAAAGAAGAAAGTGATTTTGAGGGGATTCAAACTCGCCCCAAAACATCAATGATTTTTTTATTTTTTGGAATAACATCATTGATGTTTTGCTTGATGATTTCCAATTGTAAATTACACCCCATGATCTCCCCGATCAGGATCTGGGCACTTTCGGATGTGAAAGGATCTGGATCCACAACCTCACGATCACCTAAAAAGAGAGGAACCCCAAAATAAATTAGGTCTAAAAAAGATGCCGCCATCCATCTCTTATCTGAGCCTGTGGTCGCAGACACTCACCTGTTGTGGTGACTAGTTCCACCACATCTTCTTCCTCCTGCTCAGCTTGTATTGGGGGGATTTCCCCTTCTTCCAGGGGGGGGGGCTCTGGTCTCCTCGGATGAGGGATGTCTTCCGAGTCTTTTCTCCCCTATGTAAAGCAAAAATGGTATAATTAGCACACAGATATTTGATGGCAGAACTATAAAGATGAAACATTGCTTGGAAGTGGGGTACAATTGTCTATTTTAGCAGACTTCCAAGATGTAGCTTTTTTAGTGTCCTTTGTCAAGCTACAATACTTTACCTGTTTTGTACAAGCTTCACAGATGGAGACCCCCCTATAGTATACACTGGAGCACCTGTGTGGCCCCCTAATAAAAATGGTGTTCTTTTGTCCCACACTAGTGCTCCAGTGTCCAGATGTGAAAACAGCTGCTGAGTGTCCTCTCCTTACACAGAATCTAGTTTGCATTTCATTCTAGTAACAAAGCCATCTACACAACCCAATTTTTTGAAGACAAGTATAGGGCGTCAAAATGGTGGCCAAATGTATATGGCCTAAACAATGGTATTTTATAGTTTGAACGAAAAATGTTTGATCCGAACGAATAATGTGCCCATGAACATGAAAGTTGCCATTTTAAACTGTACAACAGTTCCTAAAAGCACATGGAGCAGCACGAACGTAATAAACACAAAAAGAATAGGAACACAGCACAACTACTTACTTTTTTGCAGCACTCTCCGGGTCTTTCTGTACTGCTCATGTTCTCGTAATTTGAGGTCCGACCACCGCTTCCTGAGCTGATCTTTCGATCGTCGTACCCCGAAATTCCGGTGCAGACTCCTGACCACTTTCGCCATGATCTTGGCCTTTCGGACATTGGGGTTGGGGTAAGGCCCATACTTTCCATCATAGTCGGACTTCTTCAGGATGTCCACCATTTCCAACATCTCCCCAAAGGACATATTTGAGTCCTTAAATTTCCTTCTGGATCGGGACGTTTCAGGCTCCGGCCTTTCCTCCCCCTCCTCGTTGCTACAATTAGCACGCACCTGCTGTCTATCCGCCATGTGCTCTTCCCCCACTGCGCCGAACGAAAAGGGGCGGGGAATAGACTAGAAAGAACGTCAGGAGCGGGCGGAGTTATACGCATGCGCAGTGTGTATAAAGCGTAACACACGTGCGTATTACATATGATCTGTGAGCGGAGGAAGGAGCATCGGAGACGCCGATCGTGATAATGAAGGTAAGATCTAAACTTGTCTCTATACTGCTTCAAAATGGAAGCCTATATTGTAACAAGATTAGGGGAGTTTGGCCTGACATTAGGGTTTGTCTTGTGTTGTGTCTTGCAGAGAAAATGGATTGGTTCAACGACCACAATTTCCTGCCCCTGTTCATTGACAAATACAGGGAGCTGCCCTGTCTGTGCAAGTGAGACACCTCCACTATAATCACAAACAGAAGAGGCAGGCAGCGCTGGAGAAACTGCTGGAGTTGGTGAAGCCGGTGGTCCCCACAGCAACCATCCCTTATTTAAAAGCTATAATTGGTGGCCTGAGGAGCACATATCTTAGGGAGCGCAAGAAGGTCACAGATTCCCAGAGGTCCGGAGCTGCAGCAGATGATGTTTATGTCCCCAGGCTGTGGTACTACGAGAGACTGCGATTTCTGTCAGACCACACTGAAATCAGGGAATCCCTCTCCACTCTTCCTTCCACGCTTCCTTCCACCCCAGCTGAGGCTTCCGATATCCAACCTGGGCCTTCCAGCCAGGAAGAAGTGGAGGAGCCCAGCTGGAGTCAGGTATAGCATTCTTCTACAGATTTCTGGTCAATAAATAAATGATGTTTACTAGATGTTAGTATTGATCACTAAGTGCTGATTGAAAGTGTTTTACATATCAATAGACAGTAGTGGGCACCCAAAATTGGGACACAAATGAGAAATGCTGGGCTCAGAAGCATAGTCTGTTATATTTGTTAACATTCAATTTGCAGCAGTCAGGAGGTGAAAATTGTGTGTGATTGATGAATAAAAAACTCAAACTATGTCCCTTTTTCATACACAGGAAGACCTCAGCCAGGAGGAGGTTGTGGAATGTGGCAGTCAGGAGGTGGCAGGGATTAGTGGCAGCCAGGAGGAGGCGGGACTAAGTGTCAGCCAGGAGAAGCCTGGGACCAGTCGCAGCCTGACTGAGTCTCAGGTCCCTCCCCTCCGCCTGCCACATAAACGAGCCAGGAAGGCCACTCCGAGTCCCGTGCAGGATTCACCATTCAGGCTGATCCAGGAGGCTTCGGCGTCCCTCAGAGCCTTACCAACTCCTGAAGAGGCCTTTGCCTGCATGGCTGCCACCAAATTGCAGGGCATGCAGGAGGGTCAACGCAGGCTCTGTGAGGACCTTCTGTACAAAGTCCTACGTAAGGGGGTGAGTGGGGAACTAACACCCAAGACGGATGTCATTGAGTTGGACCATCCTCCTCCTCCTGCTGCCACAACTCCACCATCAGAGCCACCGTGTGTAAGGAAGCGTGGAAGGAAGACCAAAGAGTGATGGCCCTGGGTTCAGTCTGGTCTGACAGAAGATGCAGTCTCTCGTATGACCACAGCCTGGGGACACAGATGTCATCTGCTGCTTTCCGAAACTCTGGGACTTCTGGACCAGACTGCCCTCCCTTAGATAAGGACTCCTCAGGCCACCAATTTGGCTTTCAAATTATTGATGTCTGCCCTGGGGGTCCAAGGTTTCACCCACTTCTGCAGTTTCTCCAGCGTTGCCTCCCTCTTTGTTTAGTTGTGACCCCTTAATAAAAATTTTTAGGTAAATTCTACTCTCCTGTGTGTGTTTTCATCCAAAAAGGACAGTTTGTTGGTGACGATTCAGGTACATTTCTAAAGTACAATGTGAAATTAACAAGGGATAACAACACCAAACAATCTCCTACAGATTAAATAGAACAACATATCAATGGTGTTGTGGGAACTTGACACAAAAAACACACACAAACATTTTCGGGAGTACAAATTAAAATCGCCCAAAAAAAAAAAAATACAAACACAAAAAAAGAATCTACATTAAAGCCAAAAATATATAAAAAATATACAAAAATATGTTGTCAGATGTGAGAAATAAAAAATATATTGAGGGAATCACGATAAATAGTAACGAAATAAGTTTGTGAGAAGTGTGTGTGAATATGAGCAGCAAAACTACTTAATTTTTGTCACATTATAAAGAAGAAGAGATTGCGCTGTATTAAACCATTTTTAACATTGCAGCGTGACAAAAGTGCTGTATCCATTGCGAACGCTAAGTTTACCAGAACGAGCTGTTCCGTCTTGGAATTTCTTCTGAGCATGCGTGGCACTTTGTGCGTCGGAACAGGCCACACACGGTCGGAATTGACGCGATCGGATTTTGTTGTCGGAAAATTTTATCTCCTGCTCTCCAACTTTGTGTGTCGGAAAATCTGATGGAAAATGTCCGATGGAGCCCACACACGGTCGGAATTTCCGACAACACGCTCCGATCGGACATTTTCCATCAGAAAATCCGACCGTGTGTACGGGACATTAGACAGGTATCCCCAATGGACCCTGTCAAAGGCCTTTTCTGCATCCAGGGCCAGTAAAACACTAGGTTCTTGGGTGACTTCTGCAAAATGCATTAGGTTTAGCATTCTCCTAGTCCCATCAGGTGCCTGCCTGCCCTTTACAAAGCCAACTTGGTCTAGGCCTATGAGGGATGGGGTGATTTCCATTAGCCTGTTGGCTAGAATTTTGGCGTATATTTCAAGGTCTGCGTTCCTAAAATTTTGGGGTCTTTGCCTGGTTTGGGAAGAGTGACTATTATTGCTTGGAGCATTTCACTTGGGAAGGAGCCAGACATGGCTGCCGTATTGAAGACATCAACTAGTTTTGGAGTAAGGAGTGTAGTAAAAGCCTTATAGTATTCAAAATTTGTCCGCTCCGGGCGATTTGTGCATAGGGAGGGATTTTATAACTGCCTCAGCTTCTGCATTGGTAATGGGAGAATTCAGTTTCTGGAGTGTGGTGTCATCTACTGGGGGCAGCTGGATTCCTTGGAGAAAATAATTGATCTCTGAGTCTGTAGGTGGGTGAGTAAATGGGTCTTTTTTAAGATTGTAGAGGGATTCATAGAAATCTTTAAATGTGTTTGCTATGTCTCTTGGATTACGTAGAATGGCATTAGATTGATGGTGTTTTATCTGTGTGAGGTTGGAAAGTGCTTGTCGCTTTTTGAGTTGGGATGCCAGGAGTTTTCCTGCCCTAATATTTTGTGAATAGAAGGACAGCTTCATTCTTTTAAAATATGTGTCATAGTCCGCCCTAAGCTCCTGCCGTAAATTTTAAGAGGTAAGGCTTTTTAGCATGAGGATGGAAGAGGAGTAGGGATTTTTGTATTGAGCTTCTAATTCAGCAATGGATTTGTGCAAATGTGATATGTGCTGCTGTTTTTTTTTCCTTTCTCTAGAAGAAATTTGGATAAAGGTTCTCCTGGTGAACGCCTTGTGTGCACACCAAACTGTCAGTGGGGAACATTCTCCATTGTCATTAATTTGGAAATATTCATTCATTTTTCCTTCAATTTCATCCCTAATCTTGGGGTGTGATAGAAGGAAAGTATTGTTGTACCATAGGGGTTTGTGTGATATTTTGCTTGTATCCACAACATCAATAGTTATAAGTGCATGGTCCGACCATGTGATGTTGTGGATATCAGTTTTACATATATTCTGCAAGGTATACATATCTGTAAGAAAGAAATCTATTCTAGAATAGCTGTTGTGGACCATTGAGTAATATGTATAGTCCTTTTCAGTGGTTCGAAGGCATTGTCATGGATCAAAGAGTCTCTCTTCTAGGCCTAATGATCCTAAAGTTGGACTCTGCCGTCATAGTAGCTTGCGACAAATCGGCATAGAGTGTGATTCCTGTGAAAGCATCTGGGAGTGCAGGGTGTTGTCTGGAGTATCACATCAGTTGATCCTTTACATGGTAGAAATGGATCCTTGCTATTACATCTCTGGGAATCTTTTTAGGCAGGTATGACAGTTTTGGCAGTCTATGGGTTTTGTCTATGGTGATGTCAGCAGGCCCCAGAGATGGGAGAGCTGTTGTCATGAGCTTTTGGAGATATGAGTACGGATCAGCTGGTTTGATGGATTCAGGGATCCCCCTGAATTTGATGTTGTTCCTGCATGACCTGTCCTCAATATCCGCCATTTTGAGGCGCATGGATTGGATCTAATCTTCAATGTCAAAGTGGGAATCCACTAGTTCATTATGCGCTAAAGTAAATTCCTCCATTTTTTTTGTCCACATATTCAGCTGTTACAGACTTCTGTCATTTCCCTCTTTGTGGATCGCATAAAGGATGCCATGTCTTGCTGGGGGGCCCCCTGCAATGTTTGAAGCATCTCCTTCATGGTAGTGTCTATGATGGGCTGTCCTGTGGTAGGGAATGCATCTAGATGCTGTCCGTATGAGGATGCTTCCTCTATTCTTCCCCCTCTATGCCTGTGTCATCCTGTACACCTCCCTTCTCCCCTAGCCTCCGTTTTTGCTTCACAGAGCTATTAAATGCAGAGAATGGCAGTGGATGGCCTGTATCAGGCGACTCACCCTTGGAAGGGAGTAGATGGCTGAGCATGCTGGATGGGGATGAGGGAGGACGGCTCCCATTGTCTTGGATCGTCTGACCCACTACAGGGGGAAGAAGTCTGTCAGTTTTCTCGGTCTTTCTCTTTCTTTTCTTCTATTCATTCTGCTCCGGCTATGCTCCTCGGTCTCCCCTTACTCTGGAGATTGAAATCAGGTGTTTCTATGAGCTGTGAGCCACTGTACTTCCCCCGTTGTGGCAGAGCTTCTCTCTCACACCACCATCTGCTCTGGCCGCTGGCTCCTCCCCCTCTTATTTTGACTTTAAATAGTTATTTTGGTGAAGCTTGCCAATATATAGGAAGTCATTCCAGACCTATCATTTGGTGGGAGTGAGGCACCAGAATCATATGTGCATCAGCGGGTGTTTCTTTCCTTTTGGAAGGCTTTTTTTTTGTTTCAAAAAATGTTATTCGTTTTCAGGTAAACAGTAATACAGAGACAAAACATTTCAGTGTGTTTGTATTGTATACACATTGTTATATAAGAGGTATTAAGACAATCTAGCGTAGTTGTTTCAGAGAAGGAAATCCAGTTAACAGGTTTTCAACCAATACGTGTATAAGGTACATCCTGATTGTATTCATTTGGGGGTTTGGGGGAGTTGGTTTGAGGGTTTTAAGTGAAAACTACCCAAACACCCAAACACCCCCAATGGGAGCTAGCTGTGGTTGGGTGGGGTAGAAAATTGGGAGGCTTGTAAACATATTAGTTCTGGTTTGCTTAGGTATATGCCGGGATTTATTTTGTGTCCAACGTGATAAAGTTGAAGCTAGTTCCACTTATGGGGTGGATAGTAAGAGAAGATTCTCAGAGGGTCCCTTCTTTTATGGTGAAGAGTCGAGAAGCACGGTAAGAGTTAGGGTCACCTGTAGGTGATGTCGCTAGGTTTTGGGACTGGGTTGAGGAGAAGAAGAAGGGGAAAGATAAAAAAAGGGGGCGGAGGATGGGAGTGGTCATGGGTTGGTCAGGAGGTTGTGGAATTTTGGCACTTTCCTTGAAGTGTATCCAACAAGCCCAGGTTGTTTAATACTTTGCTGGGGTTTCTTTAGTTTGATGAATAAGGGCTTCCATTTCTGTTATTTTTTCTATGCGGCGAAGCCATTCAGAAATCTTGGGGGAGGTCTTCCTCCAGTGTACCGGTATGCATTGTTTGGCCGCATTGATGAGGTGTAGGGTGAGAGATTTTTTGTAGGCCGAATATGGTATGGAAGTGTGATGGAGGAGATATTGAGCTGGGTTATAGTCTGGAGTGCAGGTTGTAATGTGGATGGTTAATCGGTTTTCTTCCTGCCAGAAGGATTGTAAGAGTGGGCACTCCCACCATATGTGGATCATGGTACTTAAAGCAAGCTCGCATCTCCAACACAGTGGGGATACACTGGGGTGGTATTTGTGCAACTTATCAGGGGTCCTATACCAATTGGAATATATTTTGGAGCTATTTTCCTGGACGGTGACGTTACCAAGCTGTGTGTTAATTACGTTATGGGGGACTAGACTGCCACATTACACTCTCAATCCTCATGCTATGCCTTTGCGACATGTCCTCACAATCTTGCAGACTGTCAAGTGGTGCATGAGGACACACACAACAGCTATTCATGCTGCCCTTCCACAACCAGACCTTATACACTTAGCGGCTTGCTCCAACGAACGTCCCAACAACAATGCACTTTCTGAGGAGGATTCACCACCGCAACCCGGACGGGTACCTCGTACTAAACCCTAGATCGGATGGTGTCATCAAAACTGTATTGGCTATGACAATAGAAACAGCCCTAGCTGGGCCGGGTAAGGTTGGTCCCGATGGAGTTGCACACTGGGGGTCTCCCCCATGTTTGCATGCTGGATCTCCCCTTCCCAGATCCTGATAAATTAAAAAGTACATAGAGCTTGCTCACACGCAAACCACATTTTCTGACACGATGTGAACACACTTGGTCCCAACGGAGCCCCCAGCGTGCACTCCTGCAAATAGGGACATTATAGAAGTCCATGCACGGTGATGTACATTCCCATACCAATATGGGATAGAGCGGCAGGAACACTAACAGAAGACTGTGACTATTTTGTTGGAGGTCCATGCATTATATGAACACATAAGAAAAGTATTTTCACAGTTCATATTTTTGTAGCACTGCAGTATTGGGGCAGGGGTGACTGGAAGTCAAAAAATATTTGGGCTTTTTGCACTATAGTAATGTTTCACTAAATTTGTGAGTAGCTGTTGGGAAATTGATCATAATACTTTAGGTTTGACTCCTTGGTTCACAATGTTTTTGCTTTGTCGCATGTAACTGTCTTTCTGTCATTTCCACTAAACATAAGTTCAATTTAGTTGCAAGAGTTTTTGAGCTTACCCTATTGTAATCAGGGAGGCCATGGACCCAGTATTTAACTATAAAACATTTTAATTAAAAGCCTGTAAGCTATAGTATCTTATCAATAATTTTAAAAACCGTATTTATCGGCGTATAACACGCACTTTTTTCTCCTGAAAATCGGGGGCAAATCAGGGGTGTGTGTTATACGCCGACAGCTTACCTCACCGAGCCATCATGTCCTCTCCACTCGGCTCCTCGGTTTTCACTCGGCTCTCACATCACACACACACACAGTCCCGCCTCAACTACCGGCATTGGACCAGTGTTCTGCCTATCACAGGAGCCGATGGCAGAGGCGGGACTGTGTGTGTGTGTGTAATGTGAGAGCCGAGTGAAAGCCGAGGAGACGAGTGGAGAGGACATGACGGCTCGGTTATTTCCTGATTTCAGGCTGCTGGAGAGGGAGTATTGATTTGTTTAGGCTGCATTGAGGACTTTATTTAGGCTGCAGATGGACATTAATCAGGCTGCAGATGGACATTGATGGGCACTGACCCTTAATTTGCTTCAAAGTTGTTTATTTTAAAAAATATGATTTTTTCCTGAATCTTCCCTCTTAAAATTAGGGTGCGTGTTATATGCCAGCGCGTGTTATACGCCGATAAATATGGTAATCAATTATGGAGTTCTTCTCCCCACACCCACTGTCACTTTATAAAAACAGAGTGGCTGTGTGGGGCTCGAGGCACACAGCTGCTGTCATTCATTCACAGATTCCTGTGAATAAATAAACTTCAAATACTGTTTTCCACCGCAGCAGACAGACTTGTAGTTTCAGTGAGCTGTTTTTTTTTTTTGTAAAGGTGAATTTAGCCTTTAAATAATAACACAGGTACAATACCATGTTCCCATTTCCCCCCCTTACACACATACACACGCACGCACACACACACGCACACACACACACCCCAATCTCTGTTTGAACATTTAAATCTGGTATAAACACAAACTGTGCCTCATAAGTTTGCTTGTTATGTCTCCTATTGAAATATCCACTTGAGTTGAACTTGTGGCTGACAGTCCATGATCAAAACATACAGCATAATGGGTACATCATTAAGCTAGCAATCTATGCTGAATTGGGGACATGATACTGTGGTACGCTTGGCGGGGGAATCGAAGTTCTGAAGATTTAGTGCAACACGTTATGGGAAACCATGGTGGAGTATATAGCTTCTGAATGGCATCCAGATAGATTAGTGACAGAAGTTGCAAAGGATCTCTCCCAGTCAAATTCTGAGGAAACTGGAAGTAGGGAGGAAGAGAGAGAAATGTGGAGATGGGGAAGAAATAGAGAGAAAGGGAGAATTCCAGCAGAAAACAGTCCAAATGGAGAATTAAGTGATTAAGCAAAGTTACCAGGTTAAGAAGGGCATTTCTAACCATTAAGGGTTCATAAAAACACCAAATCTCTCTCTGTGGAGTAGCATGTAATGACAAGCAGGTAGTACAGCACCAGGGTGGGAGTATATCTAGTGTTCCCTATGAGGGGAAGAATGGTTGATGGTGTGTTGCCTGAATTACGAGACCAAAAGGATAATTATGATAAATATCCTAACTGCAAAACCATGACCATTTACAACCTATAAACCTGGTGTCAGGAAAGAAGAAATATGCCCAGGTCCATAATTATGCGCAGACAGAGAATTCCTGTTAGACAAAACTGTCAGGAAAGAAAAGATGTGCCTGTTAGCTTGACCCGTGCTCATGCACATGCACGCACACGGCAGCGTGCCTGCCCGCCAGTAGAGTGGTGCAAAGTGGGCTATTTAAACACCTCTGCTGCACTTGGACCTTGCCTTAAGGTCTACAGCATTATGCTACCTGCTACCTGTTCCTGTGTTTGATCTCCTGTTGCCCTTCTAATCAGTCTGACCACGCTTGTACTCTGCCGGAACCGACCCCTGTCTTGCTCGTCGACCTTGTCTCTGTCTGATTCTTCTGTTTGCCTGTTTACAGTTGCCAACTCCAGCCTGAATCTGACTACTCTGCTGCCTGCTGCTCTGTTCCTGACATGTCTGCTAGTGACCGACCTGGCTTGTCTGACCCTGCTCTGTGTCCTGCCTGTGGTGGCCATCTTTATTCCTGCTGCCTGTCAAGTACCCGCTGTCTGCTACCTGCCAATCTTCCAAGTACCTGCTGTCTGCCACCTGCCAGCCTGCCAAGTGTCTGTGAACTGCCAGCCCACCAAGTGCCTACTGACTGTCTACCAGCCTGCTGTGCCTGCTGCCCTGCATCACAATCCAGCATGCATCCAAGTGCACACAGACTTCTCATCTGCAGCCACCATCACCTGAATAGCCAGGCACTCATGCCACTCCAGGCTTTCATGTTTCCTGTTACTTTACCAGGGGTACCAAGTGGGATGTGTAAGAGACTGCCTTCCTCTCCACGTCAGGCTCTATCACCAGGTACGTGACACCTGGTCAACAAACAAAATATAAATAAATTAACCACTTCAATACTGGGCACTTAAACACCTTCCCGCCCAGACCAATTTTCAGCTTTCAGTACCCTCACATTTTGAAAGACAATTACTCTGTCATGCTACACTGTATCCAAACAACATTTTTATCATTTTTTTCTCACAATTAGAGTTTTTTCTTTTTTGCGATATAAGGGAAAAAAGAGCGAAAATTTAAAAAAAAAAACACTTTTTTTTAGTTTCTATTGTAATATTTTGCAAATAAGTCATTTTTCTTCATAAATGTGGGCCAAAATTTATACTGCTACATATCTTTGGTAAAAATAACCTAAATTAGTGGATATTATTTAGTCTGTGTGAAAGTTATAAAGTCTACAAGTTAGGGTGCAAATCACTGAAAATTGATCACATCTGATCACACCTGATGTACTAAAGGCCTATCTCATTTCCTGAGACACTAACAATCAAGGAAAGTACAAATACCCCCCAAATGACCCCTTTTTGGAAAGTAGACAGTCCAGGGTATTTAGTAAGAGGCATGGTGAGTTTTTTGAAGTTGTGATTTTTTCCCACATTTCTTGGGAAAATGAAGACTTTTTTTTTTTTTTTACACAAACTTATTGTATTGACAAGTTATTATTTGCGCATACTTGCAACCACACCCAAAAATACATTCTACTACTCCTTCTGAGTATGGCGATACCACATGTGTGAGACTTTTACACAGCCTGGCCACATGCAGAGGCCTAACATCCAAGTAGCATCTCCAGGCATTCTAAGAGCAAAATTACACATATAATTTCATGAAGACCTATCTCAGGTTTTGAAGGCCCTTGAGCACAAGGACAATGGAAATGCCCACAAAAGGACCCCATTTTGGAAAGCAAACACCCCAACGTATAATCTATGAGGCATAATGAGTCTTTTGAACGGTTCATTTTTTTCCAGAAGTTTTCGGAAAAGGTGGGAAAAAAATGAAAACGCATTTTTTTTACACAAAGTTGTCCATTTATAAGATATTTCCAACACATAGCATGTACATAGCAAACATGGCATCCCAAAATACATTCTACTACTCCTTCTGAGTATGGCAATACCACATGTGTGAGACTTTTACACAGCCTGGCCACATACAGAGGCCTAACATCCAAGTAGCACCTCCAGGCATTCTAAGAGCAAAATTACACATATAATTTCATGACGACCTATCTCACTTTTGAAGGCCCTGGAGCACCAGGACAATGGAAATGCCCACAAAATGACCCCATTTTGGAAAGCAAACACCCCAACGTATAATCTATGAGGAATAATGAGTCTTTTGAACGGTTCATTTTTTTCCAGAAGTTTTCGGAAAAGGTGGGAAAAAAATGAAAACGCATTTTTTTTACACAAAGTTGTCCATTTATAAGATATTTTTAACACATAGCATGTACATAGCAAACATGACACCCCAAAATACATTCTACTACTCCTCCTGAGTTTAACGATACCAGCCTGGCCACATACAGAAGCCCAACATCCAAATAGCACCTCCAGTCGTTCTAGGAGCATAAATTACACATATCATTTCATGATTACCGATCATATTTTTGAAGGCCCTTCATATTTCTAATACATAACATGTAAATACCAAATAACAAAAGATTACCTGTGGTTTTAGTAGTGTAGTGGTCCACAGAGGAGAGCATCGGTCCAGGCAGCAGGCAGGGATGTGGTCAGCGACAGCAAAAGCAATCGTCCAGGCAGCAATACTGTCCATAGTTAGTTCAGGCAGAGATACTGTCAGCACAGCCAAAGCATTGGTCCAGGTAGCAGGCAGAGATGTCCAAGCAGAAATACTGTCTATAGTCAATAAAGGCAGCAGGCCGAGATATGGTCAACACAGCCAAAGTATTGGTCCAGGCAGCAGAAATACACACAGTCCATAAAATCCTGGGTCATTACAGGCAGCAATATGGTCAGCACAGCCAAAGTATTGGTCCAGGCAGCAGGAAGGACCATCAAGCTTAGGGCCAGGGGGACAGGGGTAGAGGCTTCTCCCACCCAAATCTCTTTGAAGCCTCCGGGCAACCAGACCCTATTCTGGGAACACAGAAAACCAAAAACGGATTTTCTCTACCCAGAACGCTATTCTGAAGTCCCTCACATATGTGAGACCCCTGTGTACTGAAGTAGAAGGGCAAAAGATCAGTCCAAGTGGCAGGCAAAAACATGGTCGATTTAACAGGCCTAGGTCGGTGCACGTGGAAGTCAGAAACGTGGTTAAAACGGCAGGCAAAGGCATCATCGGTAAACAGGCTGAGGTTGGTGCATGTGGAAGTCAGAAACGTGGTTAAAACGTCAGGCAAAGGCATCGTCGGTAAACAGGCTGAGGTCGGTGCATGTGGTAGTCAGAAACGTGGTTAAAACAGCAGGCAAAGACATTGTCGGTAAACAGACCAGGGTCAGTTAACATGGAAGGTAGAAACATGGTGGCAGGCAAATGATGCACACAGGTAATTGAAATGGGGAAATGGCATTCTGTTACTAATAAGGGGAACTAATATCTGATGGATGTGTGATAATTTTTGAAGCAATCACCGATACACAGGCCAGGTTGAGAGGGACATTGGGGACAATAATAACTTGTATCTCTTCTGGCTCCTCTACTTGAGCATACACGACATTTCTTTTGGCGTCTTCTTCTGGATTCTGCAGGGGTAATGTTATAGGGAAAATGTTGCTCATGAATAGGGATGAGCCGAACACCCCCCTGTTCGGTCCGCACCAGAACATGCGAACAGGAAAAAAGTTCGCTCGAACACACGAACACCGTTAAAGTCTATGGGACACGAACATGAATAATCAAAAGTGCTAATTTTAAAGGCTTATATGCAAGTTATTGTCATAAAAAGTGTTTGGGGACCCGGGTCCTGCCCCAGGGGACATGGATCAATGCAAAAAAAGGTTTAAAAACGGCCATTTTTTCAGGAGCAGTGATTTTAATAATGCTTAAAGTCAAACAATAAAAGTGTAATATCCCTTTAAATTTCGTACCTGGGGGGTGTCTATAGTATGCCTGTAAAGGGGCGCATGTTTCCCGTGTTTAGAACAGTCTGATAGCAAAATGACATTTGGAAGGAAAAAACCCATTTAAAACTACCCGCGGCTATTGCATTGCCGACAATACATATAGAAGTTCATTGATAAAAATGGCATGGGAATTCCCCACAGGGAAACCCCGAACTAAAATTTAAAAAAAAAATGACGTGGGAATCCCCCTAAATTCCATACCAGGCCCTTCAGGTCTGGTATGGATATTAAGGGGAACCCCCGGCCAAAATGTAAAAAAAAAAATGACGTGGGGTTCCCCCTAAATTCCATACCAGACCCTTCAGGTCTGGTATGGATTTTAAGGGGAACCCCGCGCCAAACAAACAAAAAAAAACGGCGTGGGGTCCCCCCAAAAATCCATACCAGACCCTTATCCGAGCATGCAACCTGGCAGGCCGCAGGAAAGGAGGGGGGACAAGAGTGTGGCCCCCCCTCCTGAATGGTACCAGGCCACATGCCCTCAACATTGGGAGGGTGTTATGGGGTAGCCCCCCAAAACACCTTGTCCCCATGTTGATGAGGACAAGGGCCTCATCCCCACAACCCTGGCCGGTGGTTGTGGGGGTCTGCGGGGCTTATCGGAATCTGGAAGCCCCCTTTAACAAGGGGACCCCCAGATCCCGCCCCCCCCCTGTGTGAAATGGTAAGGGGGTACTTACCCCTACCATTTCACAAAAAAACTGTCAAAAATGTTAAAAATGACAAGAGACAGTTTTTGACAATTCCTTTATTTAAATGCTTCTTCTTTCTTCTATCTTCCTTCATCTTCTTCTGGTTCTTCTAGCTCTTCTGGTTCTTCCTCCGGCGTTCTCGTCCAGCATCTCCTCCGCGGCGTCTTCTATCTTCTTCTCCTCGGGCCGCTCCGCACCCATGGCATGGGGGGAGGCTCCCGCTCTTCTCTTCATCTTCTTCTTCATCCTCTTCTCTTCTTCCTTCTTCTCTTCTTCATTTTCTTCTCGGGCCGCTCCGCATCCGTGCTGGCATGGAGTGAGGCTCCCGCTGTGTGACGGCGTCTCCTCGTCTGACGTTTTTTTTTTTTTTTAGCGCGGGGTTTCCCTTAAAATCCATACCAGACCTGAAGGGTCCTCTTCCTGGGGTCTGGCGCTGCTGGTGGTAGGCAGGTGTTCTGATCTTGGTCTTGATCTCCTTACTCTTTTAGGAGGGGCGGCTTCCTCCGCTGACTCAGACTCCGATCCACTACCCTCCACTGGCTCCTATTCCGAACCAGAATCGGATAATGAGAGCTCCTCGCTGCTCTCATCATCCGACATGGTAAGGATGTTATATGCCTCCTCAGCTGTGTAACCTCTTTGGGACATGATGGTGGTACTTTTGGTGGGCCTGTGTGACGGAACTGGTGGTGCCACTGACAGCTCACTAATGGGGGGCCTGTGTGATGGTACTGACAGGTTACTGATGACCTGTGTGATGGTACTTATGGCGGGACTGTGCGATGGTAGTGATGGCTGGCCTGTGTGACAGATGGGCTATGACAGATGGGCTGTCAGATCTAGATGGTACCGATGGCGGTACTGATGGCGGTACTAATAGCGGTACCGCTAGTGGTACTGATGGCGGCCTGTGTGACAGATGGGCTGTCAGATCCAGATGGTGGCGGTGGCTGTGCTAATGGCGGTGGCTGTGCTGATGGCGGTACCGATGGCGGTGCTGATGGCGGGCTGTGACAGGTTCTGATGGGCTGTGACAGATCTTGATGGGCTGTGACAGATCCAGATGGGCTGTGACAGGTCCAGATGGGCTGTGACAGGTTCAGATGAGCTGTGACAGGTTCTGATGGGCTGTGACAGGTTCTCTTTATTGGTGGGGGGGCGTGTTGTGTAGACAGTAGACCGTAGACAATAGTGTTATAAAAAGTGTTTCACTCACTGATCGGATCTCTCCTTCTCTCTCCTCACACGATCGGTGTGTGAGGAGAGAGAAGGAAAGATCCCTGGAAACCGCTACTATGTTTATACTTGTGACCGGCTGTGATTGGACACAGCCGATCACATGTGTAAACAGCCATTTGATTGGCTGTTTACCCTGATCAGGATGGGACTGTGTCCAAGGGACTCTCGGCATCTCCGATCGGCGCGCTGCGGGCCCCCGGCGGCGCGCATTGTACGCACGCCCGATTTGTTATGACATGTGACCGGCTGTTATTGGACACAGCCGATCACATGGTAAACAGCCAATTTCATTGGCTGTTTACCCTGATCAGGGATGCGCTGTGTACGAGGGACAAGCGTCATCCCCAATCGCTGTGGTGCGCGCCCCCGGGGGCGCGCGATAGCGGTGAATCCTGCGGACATCATATGACGCCCAGTCAGGATTTTCAAACCACTTTGCCACCGTCATTTTGTAATAGGGCGGGTGGCAAGTGGTTAAGCTCCACAATGAGTTAAGGAGCATCGGTTAAGGCCAGTGTTGCCAACCTACTATAAATTTCAACAAATTTTTGGGCTGCTTGTAAATGCCTATTATGGACGGCGGCCGCCCGTGAAAAAAATATGGCTGCGAGCCGACATTGGAACTCCGCATACACAGTTCCAAAGCCTGCTGGGCTCGTGCAAGTTCGTACATGCTCAGCCATTTTCAGCAGTCAGCACTCAGTCTCGGCTGCCTCAGCAGCATATCAGAAGGCATGACCCAGAGACCGGACCCTGGGGCCGCACCATGTCTGGAGCCTGTGGAGACTAATCCCACTGCAACGCCTCTATAAGCATGTCCACATGGAGACCGGACCCTTGGGCCCTGCACCAATCATGCATTCATGGCTGCTGGAGACTCTTAGCATGTCACTGTGAGCACAGCCACACGGAGTCCTGGAGACTAGACCCCTGCAAAATCTATCAATCCATTCATCCTTCCATCCATGGCTGCTATATCTATGTGATGTCCAGGAGGCACCGCAGTTACCAGACAATAATGACAGTGGTATGATTTTAAAGAATCACAGATGTTCACAATCTCTAGCTATCTACTGTATCCTGTCCACATCCTTTGACAACCTCCTGTATCCTGTCTGCAGCCTCTAACTACATACTGTATCATGTCTTCAGCCTCTAACCACCTCCTGTATCCTGTCCGCATCCTCTAACCACCTCCTGTATCATGTCAACAGCTTCTAACCACCTGCTGTATCATGTCCTCAGCCTCTAACCACCTCCTGTATTATGTCTGCAGCTTCTAAACCACCTCCTGGATCCTGTCTGCAGTCTCTAACCACCTCCTGTATCAGGTCCATGGCCTCTAACTACCTACTGTATCATGTCCACAGTCTTGAACCATTTCTTGTATCATGTCTGTAATCTCTGACTAAAACTTTGTATTATGTCCGTAACCTCTAACCATCTCTTGTATCATGTCCACAATCTCTGACCATCATGTCTGCAGTCTCTGAGGGGGAGCTTGGAGTGGAGTCAAGAGTCAGAGCGTAGCCAGAATGGGGATCACGGGAGGAGTCAGACGTGTGTGGACTGTGGAGAGAAGACTCTAAGGTAAAACCAGAGCTGCCAAACTGGTGCCCGGAGAGGACTGTCTGACTAAGCTCTGCACTGTACACCCTGATATAAGCGATGTAAGACTCTGATGTAAAGGGGAACACAGTGGGCTCTGATATAAGATGGTCTCTAGTCACCAGAGCCCCCTTTTATATTAGAGTTCTCCCTTAGATAATGATCTGCAGCATTTCCCTTTACATAAGAGTTCCCTTGCACGGTAAGGAGGAATCTTGCAGACTCTGTGCTGGCTGGGTCATATTAACCTTACCTTCATGTAAATAGAGAAATATGTTTTTTGACTTTTGTTTAACTTAAACACATTGATAATAGCACTCGCTACAAGTTTATAGTTTAAATATTGATATTTGCACTGCAAACTGCCATTTTATTAACTTTTTTTGCAGTGTCAGTAAAAAGTGTGGTTCTGTCAGTAAATTTCATGATTTTTTGTCAGCAAACAAATTGGTGCTGTTTGTTGGCATCCTGTTAGTAAATTTCAATTCTGGGAGGCTTGGCCAACACTTGTTAAGGCTTTGGTGTAGGTCAAGGATAAGACATCTCACAGAAATTCTCAGGTATTTATGGGAACATTACAGAGTGTTAGCTGTGCATCCAAGGCACATCATTGGAGTCCCCAGGTTGTACAGGAGAAGAATACATCTTGCACACATTAAAAAACAAAAGTAAAATACCTGATTGGGACTCAATCAACCACTAAATATGTCAAATACCAAAACCTACCATAAAGTAAAAAAATGAAAACTCTGCTTACAGTATTATGTTACATGATTTATTGTACATACAAAATATATACCTAAAAATGTGACCAATATATTTAAAATACGGTATTTCCCTATAATCTGCTCCCATATTGATATACACCATATTAATCATAATTGTGTGGAAACAGAATAGCAAAATTGCGCTATATGTCCATGTATAGCAATCAAAGCAAAGTTTGGCCCATGCATATAAATCATCCAGTGTATAGTATAGTAGGATAAATATTCACACATCACAGAACACAGAGCCATAGAAGTTACTATGTGGGATGTCCCATAGCAATGGCACCTGAAGGGAGGGAGGCACAACGAAAGTAGGGCACTAAGAGACTAGAGGACTTATACTGCAGCCTGCAGTACACTGCGCCCAAAGGTGATATCCGCATGACCTTTTACATCTACTTGGCAGAATCTAGTAAATGTATGGAGTGAAGACCAAGTTGCGGCCTTGCAGATCTGAGCCATGGAGGCTTGGTGATGCACTGCCCAAGAAGCACTAACAGTCCTGGTGGAGTGCGCTTTAATATGAAAACTAGGAATTTTCCTTTTTAAACCATAAGCTTGAACAATCACTTGACGAATCCATTTAGTAATAGTAGATTTTGATGCTGCCTGTCCTTTTTTAGGACTGTCTGGCAATACAAACAAAACATCTGTTTTATGAATCTGAGCAGTCACTTTCAAATAGACCTTGACCGCTCTCACCACATCAAGAGAATGTAGTGACTTTTCTTCCACAGAACGAGGTTCTAGAAAAAACGAAGGCAGAACAATATCCTGATTTAAATAAAAACCTGACACTATCTTCGGTAGGAAATTAGGATGAGGCCGCAATACAACCTTATCCTTATGAATAATCAGATGGCTCTTTAGAAGAAAGAGCAGCCAATTCTGATACTCTTTTTGCAGAAGATATGGCAACCAAGAATATTATTTTTCTCATCAAGAGGACCAAGGGAATATCTTGAATTGGCTCAAAAGGCTGTTTTTATAAAGCCAACAGGACTAAATTTAAGTCCCAAGGGTTCAGGGGTGACCTAACTGGGGGATTAATCTGCGTTACCCCCTGAATAAAACTACGAACCAGAGAGTGTGAAGCAAGTGGTCGTTGAAAAAATACTGATAAGGCCAACACCTGGCCTTTGATAGTACTTAAGGCCAGCTTAATTTCTAATCCCATCTGTAGGAATTCAAGGATCCTACATATGACATATTTTCTGGGGTGCCAACCCCTGGATTCACACCAGGTGACAAATGCCTTCTAGACTCTATAGTATATGACTCTGGAGGCTGGCTTCCTAGCATTAGCCAAAGTAGAAACTACTGAAGCTGACAGCCCACGGTCCTTTAGAATGTGGGTCTCAATAGCCAAACCATTAAATTTAGCATTTGTAAGGTAGGATGGAATACCGGAACTTGTGAGAGAAGGTCTGGCCATAGTGGTAGGGTCCAAGGGTCCCCTACCGCCTTTTTTATGACCTTGGCAAACCAAGATCTCCTGGGCCACCAGAATCACCTCTGTCCCTTCTTGCTTGATCCTGCGAAGAAGACGCGGGAGCAGAAGAACAGGAGGGAACGCATACATCAGTGAAAACTGATCCCACGGAAAGACCAAGGCATCTGTTCCGTATGCCATTGGATCCCTTGTCCTTGACACAAAGTTGTCGAACTTGTTGTTGAACCTGGACGCAAACAGATCCACATCCGGAACTCCCCATTTTTGACATATTGACAGAAAGATGTTGGGATGAAGGGACCATTCTCCCGGGAACAATTGTTGGCGACTCAAGTAGTCCGCCTGCCAATTCTCTATCCCTGGAATGAAAATTGCTGATAGACAAGGAATGTTTTCTGCCCAAGAAAGAATATGATTCACCTCTTTCTGGGCCACACAACTTCTCGTGCCCCCTTGGTGATTGATATAGGCCACTGCTGTGGCATTGTCAGATTGGATTCTGACAGGACAATTCTGTAGTCTGGACATCCAGGCCTCCAGGGCCAGGCATACTGCCCGAATCTCTAGAATATTGATGGGCAAGGTCATCTCTGATTTGGACCATTTCCCTTGGACAGATGCTTCTTCCAGGACTGTTCCCTAGCCCAGAAGGCTGGCATCTGTTACCACCTTCCAGGTAACTGGTAGTAAGGGATAAACGCTATGGGAAGTCCAGAGCTTGGACCTTCTTTTTCCAAGTTGACAGGATACTGTTTTGCAGCAGTCTTGAATGAAACTGCGCATAAGGAACGGCTTCAAAAGAAGCCACCATCTTTCCCAACAATTTCATGCAAAGTCCAATAGAAGGATTCTTCCTTGTCTTGACCAACTGAATCTGTTCCTTTATGGAACTGATCTTTTCCTGGGGCAAAAACACCCTCTTCTGAGCTGTATCTATAATCAGCCCCAAGTACTGCAATCTCCTTGATGGTTTTAAGGAGGATTTCTCTAGGTTGAGAATCCAACCTAGGTATTCCAGGTAGCTGACTGCGGTGACCAAAGTTTGGTTTAAGCAGGCTACCGATTGATCTATCAAGAGTAATATCGTCTAAGTAGGCTAGTATCGTTATACCTTGGGCCCTTAGCCTGGCTAAAGGAGGAGCCAGGACCTTTGTAAATACTTGAGGTGCAGTAGCTAGACCAAATGGCAGAGCTACAAACTGGAAATGAAGATTTTCTACCTCGAAGCGTAGACCTTTCTGGTGAGCGGGGAAAATCGGTACATGGAGATAAGCATCCTTGATATCGATTGACGCCAGAAGTTCTCCCCCTTGGGATGGACACTACTGATCGGATTGACTCCATGCGAAAAGAAAGGATATTCCAAAACCGGTTTAGATCTTTGAGGTCTAAAATGGGTCTGACATCCCCGTTTGGTTTTGGAACCATGAACAGGTTTGAATAAAACCCCAAACCTTGCTCTTCCAATGGGACCACCGATATTACTCTTTGAGACAAGAGATGATCCAAGGCTAGAAAGAGAGACTTCTTTTTCACTGGATCTCTGGGAACATTTGATCTGAGAAAATGAGGGAACTCTAGGAACTCTAGTTTGTATCCTAGAGAAATTGAGGAAGCCACCCATCTGTCTTGACATTGTTCCTGCCAGATCTTTGAAAACTGTAGAAGCCTTCCCCCTACTCGAGCGAGTGGGGGCACACCTTCATAAGGAGGCTTTAGTATTCTGTTTTGTGGGTTTCTTCCCCCAGGTCCTTTTTTGGCCCTGGGACTGACCCTAAGGTTTACCTCTTGAACCTGACGGTGGAGGCCATCGTGACTGCCTGGAGGTTGATGCCCCCGCCACTAGAGAAGAAGCATGTTTAAAAGAAAAATGCTTAAACTTCTTTTTAACTGGTAAAAGAGAACTTTTCCCGTTAGAAATTCTTGGGATATACTTAGCCAGATCGTCTCCAAACAACCGTTCACTATAAAAACAAAAAATGGCCAAGAGCTTTTTGCATGGTGCTTCGAATGACCAATTTTTCAACCATAGGATTCTATGCACATGTACCAGCCCTAGCATGAGCCGTGAGGCCTGGAGAATAGAATCTTTCATAGCGTCTACTGTAAAACACAACGCTTCTGATATCTCGGCCAACTCCTGGGCCTGCTGATCAGGAATAACTTTGAGTATCTCTATAAACTGGTCCTTTAGAGACTGAGATACTCCGATCGCTGCCAGTGCAGGTTGAACGACTGAACCTGCCAGCGTAATATAGTTTTTAAAAAGGAATTCCAACTTTTTATCAGTTGGATCCTTTAGCATATGAGCATTGTCTACTGGAGAAGTCAGATTTTTATTTACAGATATAGCAGCATCAATTGCTGGAATTCCACATTTCTTATAAAACTCTTGCTCCATAGGATAAAGTATTGAAAACTTTTTCGGAGGAAAAAACTGTTTATCTGGGTACTCCCACTCAGAATACATTAGCTTCCTTAGCCATGAATGGATAGGAAAAGAATGAACAGATTGGGGAGGCTTTAGTGAACCCAAACCAGAAGTGGGCTCATCGACCGACTGCGTTATTGGCAGTAAAAATGTGGAGCGGATTAATTCAGTGAGAGACTGTACCAACAATCTTTCCTGTGAACCAGACACTTCTGTATCAGGTTCTTCAGAAGAGGAGACTTCAGCCTCTTCCTGGTCCTTTGAAAGTAATTCATCATCTCTTGCTCCTTGTTCCTCAGCAAGAGGGTCCTAAGCAATGGGCGGGGACCTGCTGCACTTAGTCCCACTCTGGGACTAAGCATCAATTTTTTGCTCTAAGCTTAAAATGGTTGAAGAAAAAAACTCCTTATGCCCTGTACACACGGTCGGACATTGATCGGACATTCCGACAACAAGATCCATGTATTTTTTCAGACGGATGTATGCTCAAACTTGTCTTGCATACACACGGTCACACAAAGTTGTCGGAAAATCCGATCGTTCTAAACGCAGTGACGTAAAACACGTACGTCGGGACTATAAACTGGGCAGTAGCCAATAGCTTTCATCTCCGAATTTATTCTGAGCATGCGTGGCACTTTGTGCGTCGGATTTGTGTACACACGATCGGAATTTCCGACAATGGATTTTGTTGTCGGAAAATTTTATGGCAAGCTCTCAAACTTTGTGTGTCGGAAATTCCGATGGAAAATGTGTGATGGAGCCCACGCACGGTCGGAATTTCCGACAACAAGGTCCTATCACACATTTTCCGTTGGAAAATCCGACCGTGTGTACAGGGCATTAGTGATATACACAGGGGCTGCAGTGTAAAGAGCAGCTGTAACACTTGCCCCTCCTGATGCCTCATTCTGACCAGCCATATTACTCTCAGGGGAGGATGTCATCTTTTTTGCGATGGTTCTAGGCTTCTGTGTGACTGTAGCGGTCCTTTTAGAGCCCTTTTTTGAGGTGTTTTTCACCCCCCCTTCTGACCATAGCCTGATGCACAAAGCAGAGGTACTACCAGAAGGAATGCATCCACTGCTTGAGCAATAGTCCAGCCCTGTTGGTGTTATTAATGCTCAGCCTGATGCAGTAGTAAATGTGTCAAAAGGAATGCCTGTCTCACCAAACCTGTTATATGCCACCTTTGCTCTTGTGTCCCTCCTGCATCATGTAACAGCAAAAATGGTACCTTTTAAAACACACCTTCCCTCGCTGGACATTGAAGAATGCCAAGCCCCTCCTCCGTGGCCTACGGCCCTTCCCCTCTTTTTAAAAAGAGCTCTTTCCCACGTGAGTGTGGGCTCCTGATCCTATGGGATCCACAAGGAGGAAGGAGTAATGGCGAGGGGGGGTCTGAAAGCCGCCGATCGGCGCCATTTTTTAAATTCTTGTGGCGCTCTTTCCCTGAGAAGGGGGGAGGAAAAAATGGCATAGGGGACATCTGGTGGGGAGAGGGACCCCCCTAGGCTTACCGGAGGTCTGCTGCTTGGCTGGAGGAAGAACTGCTGCTTCCTAGACACAACGTGGGCTTTCTGAGAAGCATGAGACCGTAAGTGCTCAATAGAGCCCCCAGTGGTGACACATAGGCATGACAACATTTACTAAATTTAAAGGAGACATTTTATAAGAAAATTTAAAAAATTTCTTAGAAAACTCCACTTACCTTTCCCGCTGCAGAGTTTTCTGTGGTAAACCAACAGACCCAATCTTCACCCTTCACTGTGGGTTCCGTTAAACCTTCAGAAGCTGGGGATCCTCTAGGAAACCCATAATCCTGAACTTGTAATAGCACCACCGCCAGTAAAAACCTTATGGCCTTAATACCAAAAAGTACTGGATCCCAGGGTCCAGCTATCTAAAAAGAGAAGCGTATTGCCCCGTACACACGGTCGGACTTTGTTCGGACATTCCGACAACAAAATCCTCGGATTTTTTCCGACGGATGTTGGCTCAAACTTGTTTTGCCTACACACGGTCGCACAAAGTTGTCGGAATTTCCGATCGCCAAGAACGCGGTGACGTCAAGCACGTACGACGAGACTAGAAAAGGCCAGTTCAGAACCAAGCGAGGCACCCTTTGGGCTCCTTTTGCTAATCTTGTGTTAGTAAAAGTTTGGTGAGAGACGATTCGCGCTTTTTCAGACTCGTGGCTTTCAGATCGTTTTCTGCCGTTCCGTTTGTGCTTGTGGGTTTGTATCTGCTCTTCAGTGCGTGCAGTCAGTTCGTATTGGAGTTTTCTGTGCGATCTTGTCCGCTCGTTGCTGTTTTTCAGGTCGCTCTTCACAGGCCTTGCTGTTCTTCAGTGCGTTCTGTTACTTCGTTCTGAGCAGCCGACCGTTTTCTAGCCATGTTGCGTATGCGTACTCCTCGTAGAGTTCGTGCTGTGCGGGGGCTTGGTGTTGGGGTCCTGACCTTGACACAAGTCCAGTCCATGAACAGGGTGGGGAGGAGTTCATGGACCAAAAATTGGTTGCTTCAGCGTGACCAGTTCTGTCATATGCCTTTGCCCCGTGAGATCCGTGAGAATAATCCTGATGATTTCAGGAACTTTCTCAGGATGACGGACCCCGTATTTCACCGTTTGTTGGCTTCGCTGACCCCCTATATCAGCAGGCAGGATACCTGCATGAGGCAAGCCATCACTCCGGAGCAGAGGGTTTTTAATTACCGGCTGGCCAGAGCCCGAAGAGTGGTGGAGAACACATTTGGAATCCTGGCCAGCCGGTTCCGATTATTTATGACACTCATCCATATGGCGGAGTATAAACTGAACCATATAATACTTGCCTGCTGTGTTCTCCATAATTTTCTACGAAAACATTCAGCCATCTATGCTGGCTCAGTTGGGCCTGAGGCCGGAATCCCAAATACATCAACAATGACGGCACTTGAAAGCGGCCGCCCTGGCTTGCCCTCCCTGAATGCCCGTGATGTCCGGTTACGATACCTGGAGTTCTTTGCGGGTAGGGGGGTTATCAATATGCCAGACAATATGTGACACCTTTTTCAAATAAAAAACAACCAAAAGAAATTCTTGGTGGACATTTACTGCTTGTGTTTGTTTTAGCTGACCCTGACAGAAATGTGTTGAGTGCAGAAAATGTTGTGATTGGGTAACCTTATAAAAAACAGTGTTGGCTGGTACTTCCTAAATGCAAAAACACATTTCACTACAAGTGCACTTGCAACTGCACTGAACCTGCACTTGTAGTGCAAAGAGGATTTGCCCTTAGGAAATAACCCCCATTTGTGCATAAAACAACAATTACATCACCCCAAAAGTGTTGTAGTGTTGAGACAGTAATCCACACATTCTTGAGTAAGGCACTTTTTTATACCTGCACAATCACATGCGCATTTACCAAAGGTTTTTAAAACAAACCAACATGTTTGTTGTATAACAATGTTTGCAGTAGCATTATGAAAAATCAAAATATCCATTTCAGGTAAAACAGGCCTGTGTAAAACCAACAAGAAAGCCAAAAAACTTGAACTTACAAAGTTCACATTAGGTAAAACCTGAAGGCTATATCAGACATCAGTATTTAGGAACTGGGTTTGATATAGCGTTCAGATGGGGGGAAATCACCCCTTGAAAAGCCAAATTTGGAAGATGCACACCAATTTACAAATGTCCACATGTGCTATCTGCCATCATGGGGGATCAAGGGACGTGTTTGGGGGGAGCAAGCCCTTCCTCAACGCTACTTTATAATTGAGGAAGGGGTTGCCCCCCAAAACGCGTCCATTGATCTCCCGTGATGGCAGATAGCACATGTTGGCACACTGTGTGCATCCTCCAAATTTGGCTTTTCTAAACATTGAAAAAAGTTTGCTACGATAAAACAGGTGATTTTGTGGGGTTTAAATTCACCCCAAAACATCAATGATGTTATTCTTTCTTTTTTTTAATAACATCACTGATTTGTTGCTGGATGTTTTGCAATTGGAGATTACACCCCATGATTTCCCCGATCAGTATCTGGGCACTTTCAGATGTAAAGCGTTCTGGATCCCTCACATCACGATCACCTAAAAAGAGATAAAGAACAAATAAAAAGGTCTCAAAAATCTGCCACCAGCCATCTCTTTTACCTGAGTCTGTGGTCGCAGACACTCACCTGTTGTGGTGCCAATCTCCACCACGTCTTCTTCTTCCTCCTGCTCAGCTTCTTGGGTTGGTATTTCCCCTTCTTCCAGAGAGGGGGGGTCTCTGGTCTCCTGGGATGAGGGGTGTCCGAGTCTTTTCTCCCCTATGTAAAACAAAAATGGTATACTTAGCACACAGATATTTGATGGCAGAACTATAGAAATAGGAAACATTGCTTGGAAGTGGGGTACAATTGTCTATTTTAGCCGAGTTCCAAGATGTATATTTTTTATTGCCCTTTGTCAAGCTGCAATACTTTACCTGTTTGGTACAAGCTTCACAGATGGAGACCCATTTAATAGTATACACTGGAGCACCTGTGTGGCCCCCTAATAAAAATGGTGTTCTTGTGTCCCACACTAGTGCTCCAGTGTCCAGATGTGAAAACAGCTGCTCAGTGTCCTCTCCTTACACACAATCTAGTTTGCATTTCATTCTAGTAACAAACCCATCTACACAAACAAATATATGGCATCCAAGTAGGCCCCCAAAAATGTGTGAAAATGCATATGGCCTAAACAATGGTGTTCTAGAGGTCGAAAGAAAAATGTTTGATATGAACGAATAATGTGCCCATGAACATTAAAGTTGACCTTTGGAAACGTTACAACTAATCAAAGCATATGGAGCAGAACGAACGTAATAAAGACAGAAAGAATAGGAACACAGCACAACTACTTACTTTTTTGCAGCACTCTCCGGATCTTTCGGTACTGCTCTGGCTCTCTCAACTTCAGGTCCGACCACCGCTTCCTGAGTTGATCTTTAGACCTTCGTACCCCGAAATTCCGCTCGAGACTCCTGACCACTTTCGCCATGATTTTGGCCTTTCGGATATTGGGGTTGGGGTAAGGCCCATATTTTCCGTCATAGTCGGACTTCCTCATGATGTCGACCATCTCCAACATCTCCCCAAACGACATATTTGTGGCCTTAAAACGTCTCCTTCTGGATCGGGACGTGCCTGGATCCGCCCTTTCCTCCTCCTCCTCCTCCTCGTTGCTACAATTAGCCCGCACCTGCTGTATGTCCGCCATCATGCTCTTCCCCGACTGCGCCGAACGAAAAGGGGCGGGGAATACACTAGAAAGAACGTCAGGGGCGGGCGGAGTTACACGCATGCGCAGTGTATATAAAGCGTAACACGCGTGCGTATTACGTTTGATCTGTGAGCGGAGGAAGGAGCATTGAACGCGGCGATCGTAAGAACGAAGGTAAGAGACAAACTTGGGCCTATACTGCTTCTATAGATTGAGGCCTATATTGTAACAAGATTAGGAGAGTTTGGTGTGACATTAGGCTTTGTCTTGTGTTGTGTCTTGCAGTGAACATGGATATGGTACTGGAAGATCAGGACTTCATTTCAGTCTTCATAGAGATGCTAAGGGAGCTGCCCTGTCTGTGGGAGATTAAACACCCCCATTACAAGAACCAAGCAAAGAGGAAGGCAGCACTGGAGCAATTGTGTGAAATTGTGAAGCAGGTGATCCCCACGGCAGACATCACTTTTTTAAAGATTTTCATTGGTGGCCTGAGGAGCACATATCTGAGGGAGCGCAAGAAAGTCCTGGATTCACAGAGATCCGGAGCAGCAGATGACATCTATGTCCCCAGGATGTTGTACTACGACAGGCTGCACTTTCTGGCAGGCCAGACTGAACCCAGGTCATCACTCTCCAGTCTTCCTTCCATGCTTCCTTCCCCCCCGGCTGAGGCTTCTGACGCCCAACCTGGGCCTTCCAGGCCACATGTGGAGGAGCCCAGATTGAGCCAGGTATAGCATTCCTCTAAATATTTCTGCTTGTCCAATCAATGATGTTAACTAGATGTTAGTTGGGAGTACTAATTTATGATTGTGATTGATGATGCAAAAACTAAAACCATGTCCCTTTTTCATACACAGGGAAGTCTCAGCCAGGAGGTGGCCGGGCTGAGCCGGCTGGCTGATCTGCAGGTCCCTCCACCCCCCCTGGAAACAGAAAGTGGCAGTAGGAGGAGTACCCTAGAGGAGGCTGCTATCAGATTTTTTTGTAGGGCTACAGAGGTCCTGGGAGCACCCCACACCAGGCAGGAGAACATTGCTGCATTCATAGCCTATAAAATGCAGAGGATGGAGGAGGGCCAAAAAGCCATGTGTGAGGCCCTCATATCTGAGGCTCTGGCGAAAGATGTGCAGGGCCAAATTACACCTCAGACACACAGCTTGGGGTTGGTCCTCCTCCTCCTCCTGCAGGTCCTACTCCTCCTCCAGGTCCTACTCCTCCTCCTGCCACATCTCCAACTGCACAGCCACAGCCCGGAAGGAAGTGTGAAAGGAAGACCAGACAGTGAGGACCCTGGATCCAGTCTGGTCGGCCAAAAGATGCAGCCTCTTGTGGTACTACAGCCTGGGGACACTGATGTCATCTGCTTCTATCCGGATCTCTGTGAATCCCGGACCAGACTGCCCTCCCTTACATGTGGACTCCTCAGGCCACCAATTTTGAGGTTTAAGAATTGATGTCTGCCGTGGGGGTCCCAGGCTTCACTAATTTCTCCTGTTGATCCAGTGTTGCCTTCCTCTTTGTTTGGTTCTGAGCCCTTAATAAAGGATTTTTGTTTTGAATTATACTCTCCTATGTGTTTTACTTCAAAAATGATGGTTTGTTTGTGAGGATTCAGGTACATTTCTAATATACAATGTGAAATGAACAAGGGACACCAACAACAAAAAATCTCCTGGAGATTAAATAATAAAAGATATCAATGGTGTTGGGGTAACTTGCCACACAAAACACACACAAAAATATTCTGGAGTAAAAATAAAAATAACATTGAACAAAGATCAGCCTTGGAAAAAATCCAAACATTAAAGAAAAAAAAAGGCTTAAAAACAAAAAAAAAAAAACATAAAAAATATAAAACTGTCAGATGTGACAACTAATAACAATATATTGAGGGAATCCCACTAAAAAAACACAAATAAAACTTTGTGAGAAGTGTGTGTGTGAATATGAGCAGCAAAACTACTTAATTCTTGTCACATTATAAAGAAGAGTGCGCTGTATTAAACCATTTTTTACATTGCAGCGTGACGAAAGTGCTGTATCCATTGCGAACGCTAAGTTTACCAGAACGAGCTGTCCCGTGTCGGAATTTCTTCTGAGCATGCGTGGCACTTTGTGCGTCAGAACAGGCCACACACGGTCGGAATTGACGCGATCGGATTTTGTTGTCGGAAAATTTTATCTCCTGCTGTCCAACTTTGTGTGTCGGAAAATCCGATGGAAAATGTCCGATGGCGCCCACACACGGTCGGAATTTCCGACAACACGCTCCGATCGGACAATGTCCATCGGAAAATTCGACCGTGTGTACGGGACATTACAGGCAAGACTTCGTTTTCTTCAGATACGAGGCCCGGGTACCATTCAATTCAGCCAAAAAGACACTTTGAATGGATACGGCTGCATGGCTAGCCCCAGCAAGGATTGCTCCAGAGGAGCTCAGTACAGCACATCTTTACTCGTGACCAACACCTTAGACACTGGTAAAAAAACTGAGGTACTCCCAGTAGTGGGAGGGGTTAGTTAGGGAGTGCACTTTTTGTCTTAGGGCGTGCCAGTGTCCATCACCTGCAGGTGGCCTATAACCCACATAGTAACTACTATGACTCCGTGTCCTGTGATGTACGGTAAGAAAATGCTTTAGAAAGCCCTTAACTTCCTTGGTGGTATGATTATGTCATATTTTTGGTGCTGAAAGCGGTACAATTATTTTGCATGGAAATTTGGCATTTTGTATTGTAGGCCTGTAATTCTTCTTTTTTTTTAACAATCAGGTTCTTTTTATTGAGAAGATAAATTGCAGAACAAGAACATAAAAAAGAAGAGCAATCAAGATACAATGGCTAGTTAACCAATAGACATGACATTTTAGGTACAATGGCAAGTTAACCAATAGACATGACATTGTAGGTCAGGTGAATTCAATTAACATCGAACAACCATGTACAACCTAGAGTACGTTGGATTCATATAAAGGTATAGAATGATAAGACCTATCTAGGTCTACTATTGTAACTAGGTATTGTCAATGATAAATCAGGTGCAGAGGGGGTGGGAGGCAGGGCCCAGGGCCACGTGGTAGACTTTTCTCCTAGGTCGATGTCCACAGCTGCCACACTTTATCAAATTTCCAAATTCAATAAATTTTAGTCAATAATATAATCAAATCAAAAACACTGACATTTTTCTGGGCCAAACAAGGGTGCAATATTACTAGTCATATTGTTTCAGTAAACATCCCGGGTAGGGGTGAGCTTCGAGTTCGACTCGAACATCAGCTGTTCGATTGTTCGAAGATCGAACATTATGGGCCGTTCGCACCAAATTCGAGGGGCGTGTTACGGCCCATAATGCACTGCGTCATTGCAGTGGTTTGCTGGCTGATGATTGGCCAAGCATGCACTATGACCCGCATGCTTTGGCCAATCACAGCTCTGTAAGCATACAGAGCCATAATTGGCCAAAGGCAGGGTGCCTTTGACCAATTATAGCTCAGGGGATTAAATACAGGCCCCACACTCATAGGCGTGCACAGGGGGTGTGCCGGCTGTGCCTGGGCACACCCTACTCACCCCATGTGGTGCAGATTTCCCCTGCTGATAGTTTGCCAATGCCCCAAACAGGTCTCCTAAAAAGAATTGTAAAAAAAATTTTTAAAAATAAAAACCTACTGACACCATCCACTGCCCTACTGAAACCAACCTCTGCCCTACTGACAAGTCCCCTGCTCTACTAACACTGTCCATGTTTTATTAAATTTGAGGTGCACACCTTAATGCAATAGGCTGCACACACCTATGCCCACACTATATAAGGCTGCCTGCACGTTGGCCGTGTGTAGTGTGTCCCGGCGTTCAGAGAGAGAGAGAGTCATTTAATTTCATTTAGATAGATTGACAGTTGATTCAGTTAGCTCCAGTATATTTAATATATATATATATATATATATATATATATATATACAGTATATATAAATATATATATATATTGTATCCAGTTTAGCTAGATCTCACTGCAGGCCGTTCCTGTTGTTCTGTTCCTAATATACTACAGACAGGCAGCTCATTCAGTTAGCTGCAGTATATGTAGTACTGTAAACTGTGCAGCTAGATCTCGCTGCAGACCGTTCCTGTTGTTCTGTTACTAATATACTACAGGCAGGCAGTTCATTTAGTTAGCCGCAGTATATTCAGTACTGTATCCTGTGCAGCTAGATCTCGCTGCAGATCGTTCCTGTCCTCTTTCTAATATACTACAGGCAGGCAGTTGATTCAGTTAGCTGCAGTATATTCAGTATATACACACATCCCAGCTTTGTGCAGCTACATCTCACTGCAGGCCATTCCTGGTGTACCTATTCAAATACATTACAAATACATCAAATACAGTATGTCTGGAAGGCCAACAAGGAGAGGCAGACACTCACAGGGTCAAAGAGGTCAAGCAGGCTCTGTGTCTACAGCCAACATTGCTGGTCGTGGACACGGTGCATCCTCAGCACGTGGCCATGGGGCATGCTTGTCCTTTTTTTCGGCAGCTGGCCGTGTTGAGCCACAACATGCAGAAGAGTTGGTAGAGTGGATGACCAAGCCGTCCTCATCCTCCTCGTCCTCTGTCACCCAGGCTCAGAGTACTTTCGCTCAGTGTCATCAGTCACTCCTTCCCTAGCCCCGCCATCATGCCCTGAGGAGTCCCCTGAACTGTTTGACCACAGTGTTGGGTACATCCTGCAGGAGGATGTGCAGCGTTTTGAAGGCTCCGATGATGGTACCCAGATTGAGGAAGGCAGTAACGTGAGCCCAGAGAGAGGGGTGCCCAAGAAGGACAACAAACTGGCAGTCATGTTCCCCCAGCTGCACCATACTGGCAGGTTTGCTTCCTGTGACGATGAGGGAGGGGATGATGAGTTCACTGACTCTACGTGGGTGCCAGAGAGGAGGAGGAAGCACATTTCCAACTAGGCAGGATGCCCTCCAGGGGCCAGCTTAAGGGCAGCCAACCAACTGCATCAGAGCAGAGCTCCGCATGTGCAGGGCGCTGCTGACTCCACGCGTTTTTCCAAAAGTTCTTTGGTGTGGGCCTTTTTTAAGACGTGTGCAGCAGATCGCACCGTTGCTGTTTGCAACATATGTCTGAAGCGTATCAAGCGTGGCCAAAACAGCAGCCACTTGGGCACCACATGCTTGTCCAGACATATGTCGAACTCCCATGCAGTCCGTTGGCAAGCTTGCTTAAAAGACCCACACCAAAGAACAAGGCGGAACTCTCCTTGCTCTTCATCAGCTGGGATCTCCAACCCCACTATACCTTCAGTTCTCTAAGAAACCTGCACTGAGAGGAATGAAGTTGTAGAATTAGGTGTGCCAAGTACTTGCGGGAAATCTGCTATCACTACACCAATGTCCGATTGTAGCAGGCAAATTTCCCTACCCCAGTTGCTAAACCAGTGAAAGAAATTCGGTCCCAGCCATCCACATGCCCAGTGGCTGAATGCTAGCTTGGCTAAATTGCTAGCACTCCAACTGCTGCCTTTTCAGCTGGTAAACTCTGCCCCCTTTCGTGAATTTGCGGAATGTGCGGTACCTTAGTGGCAGATTCCCAAATGCCACTTTTTTACACGGAAGGTGATTCCGGCTCTCTACCGGCATGTGGAAGGCAATGTCTTGGCCTCGCTGGACAGGGCGGTCAGTGGTAAGGTGCATATTACCGCTGACTCATGGTCCAGCAGGCATGGGCAGGGACGTTGCCTATCTTTCATGGTGCACTGGGTGACCCTGCTGGCAGCTGGGAAGGATGCAGGACAGGGTGCAGTATTGTTGGAGCTTGTTCCGCCACCACACCTCCAAAATGCTATGAGTGATGATCCTCCATGGCCTCTTCCTCTATAGATTTGTCCTCGGAACCAGTGGTGCTCTGTAGACGTTCAAGGGGCTACGCAAGCACTCAGGCAAAAAGATGCCATGCAGTGCTTGAGCTGGTGTGCTTAGGGGACAGGAGCCACACTGGGGTCGAGATTCTGTCAGCTCTGAAGGGGCAGGTTCAGAGGTGTTTGATGCCATGCCAGGTTCAGGCAGGAATGTTGGTCTGCGACAATGGCACCAACCTCCTCTCCGCCCTCCGAAAGGGACACTTCACCCATGTTCCCTGTTTGGCTCACATCCTTAATTTGGTGGTGCAGTGGTTCTTGTGCAGGAACCGAGGCTTAAAGGATCTCCTGAAGCAGGCCAGGAAAGTCTGTGTGCATTTCCAACGGTCATATAATGCCAGTGCTTGGCTGGCTGACCTCCAAAAGGAATACAACCTGCCCAAGTACCGCCTAATCTGTGACATGACCACCAGATAGAACTCAACGTTGTCCATGCTGCAGCGGCTGCACACGCAGCAGAGAGTCATCAATGAGTACCTCTGTGACTATGGCACCAGGACAGGGTCAGGGGAGCTTGGCTTTTTTTCCCCACGCCAGTGGCTCATGATCAAGGATGCATGCACTGTCCTGTCACCATTTGAGGAGGCCACGAGGATGGTGAGCAGTAACAGTGCATGCATCAGTGATACTGTCCCTCTTGTCTACCTGTTGGAGGACAGGGCACTTGAGGCAGAACAGAGGCAGGAAGCGGAGGACTTCCTTACCTCTCAAGGCCCCTTTATCCAGACAGTGTTGCTGCGGGCCCGCCCATCACACAGTAAGAGGAAGAGGAGGAGGAGGATGAGGAGGAGGAGGTGGAGCCTAGCAATCAGCATCAGCAGCAGTCTTCAAGGGATTGTTTACAGTCCATAGAAACCCATGGACTTGTATGTGGCTGGGAGGAGGTGGCTGCGGATCAGGTCATCCTTAGTGACCCATAGGACTCCGGACCAAATGCCTCAGCAAACCTATGCTGCATGGCCTCCCTGATCCTGCAAAGCCTGCAAAAGGACCCTTGGATTCGTGGTATCAAGGAGAGGGATCAGTACTGGCTGGCAACCTTCCTTGATCCACGTTACAAGGGTGAGGTTATGGAACTTATCCAGCTGTCACAGAGGGAGCAGAGGATGAAACATCTTCGGGAGGCCTTGCAGAAAGGTTTGTGCAATGCGTTTCCAGAGCCTGGAAGCTTACAAGTTCCTGGTCCTGGACAACATGTTGCTAAGGCTTCGGTCAGTCACAGAAGGAGCCGTGGAGAAGGTGGCCGTCTGACAGATGCGTTCAGACAATTTTTTAGTTTGCAGCCCCAAGGTCTGATTGGTTCCAGCAACCATCGCTAGCATTTGATTTACATAGTACAGAAATACCTAGGGGCAAGATAAGACTTGGAGACCTTTGGGTTACTGGGTCTTGAGGATGGATCACTGGCCAGAGCTTGCACAGTATGCAATTGAGCTACTGGCCTGTCCTGCATCCAGCATTCTTTCAGAACGCACATTCAGTGCTGCTGGAGGCTTTGTAACCGATCACAGAGTGTGCCTGTCCACCGACTCAGTTGATCGGCTCACCTTCATTAAAATGAATCAGTCTTGGATCACCAGCTACCAAGCACCTGATGCTGATGTAACCGACTAATTTTTTTATGAATGTGAGATCCCTTGAAGACTGCCTATGCTGATGCTGAGTGACTATCCTGTTATGCTGAGTAACTATCCTATTCCTCCTCAATGTTCATGTTGATAGCTTGTAAGAACATTTTTGGTTCTGGGTACCACCACCAGTGGCTAAGGCCCAATTTTTCTGCCCCTGTTTAACAGGGGCATGTAATTACAGTTTTTACTGTAATATTTTGCAGCAGGGCTCATTCCTGCGCACAACAAGAGTATCTGTGAGGGGTTGCAGTGTTGTGGCACCAGTGCCTAAAGCCCAATTTTTCTTCCCCTGTTAATCAGGGGTGTGTAATTACAATTTTTGATCTAATATTTCACAGCGGGGGCCGTTCTGCATCCACCAAGAGTAATTGTGAGGGCTTACAGTGTTCTGGTACCACCAACACCTAAGGCCCAAATTTCTGCAGAGTATATAGGGCAGGCCACTACTTTAAAACATCCGACTTACAAACAACTTCTACTTACAAATGGAGGGAGACAACAAGAAGTGAGAGGAAATCTACCCCTAGGAAGGGAAATTCACTCCTGTAAGAGTTAATATGAAAAAAGGTGTCTCCTCCACTGATGCTTTATCACCAATCCTTGTTTCCCTAAAAACCCCAAATTTTCAAAATCCAATTGTCATTGGGACAGAAAGTGAGGTGAAATCTTCTGAATAGGGGCACAGACAGCAAAACAAATGTTACAGGGGTGATAACCCTTCCCTATGTTTTCCAAAAAGCTTAAAAATAGATTTTTTGGCTGGAGCTACACTTAGAAAATGTACCTGTTCCAAATTACAAATGGATTCAACTTAAGAACAAACCTACAGTCCCTATCCTTCTTGGAACTGCCTGTATACTGGTTTTCAGAGTATATAGGGCCTGGGGGCCCCACGCCTTTTCTTTTTTTAATTTGGGTGCGGGGTTCCCCTTAATATCCATACAAGACACAAAGGGCCTGGTAATGGGCTGGGGGGTTACCCATGCTTTTTCTCTTAATAATTTTTCTTGCATATATACGTGAACAAAGCGGCACGGGCAGGCAAAATCACGTACCTGGTACGTGATTGCCTTCCCGCGGGCGGGGGGTCCGATCGGTCGGCATTTGTCTGGGAGTGTTCCGTGATGATGGGGAGGCCATCCGAGCGTGGCCCCTCCCTCGCGATCGCTCCCAGCCAATGAGAAACAACCCCTGCCTCTGTATAGTACACAGAGGCAGAGGATGTGATGTCATCTCTCCTCGGCTCGGCAGTTTCCGTTCCGGCGCCGAGGAGAGAAGACAAGTGAGTGCACAAAACATACACACACACACAGTAGAACATGCCAGGCATACTTTACACCCCCGATCCCCCCCCCGATCGCCCCCCGATCCCCCCCAATCACCCCTCCCCCTCCCTGTCACACTGACACCAAGCAGTGTTTTTTTTTTTTCTGATTACTGCATGGTGTCAGTTTGTGACAGTTAGAAGTGGTAGGTCAGTTAGGGTTAGCCCCCTGTAGGTCTAGGGTTCCCCCCTAACCCCCCCTAATAAAGTATTAACCCCTTGATCACCCCCTGTCACCAGTGTCGCTAAGCGATCATTTTTCTGATCGCTGTATTAGTGTCACTGATTCCGCTAGTTAGGGATGTAAATATTTAGGTTCGCCGTCAGCGTTTTATAGCGACAGGGACCCCCATATACTATCTAATAAATGTTTTAACCCCTTGATTGCCCCCTAGTTAACCCTTTCATCACTGATCACCGTATAACCGTTACGGGTGACGCTGGTTAGTTAGTTTATTTTTTATAGTGTCAGGGCACCTGCCGTTTATTATCGAATAAAGGTTTAGCCCCCTGATCGCCCGGCGGAGATATGCGTCGCCCCAGGCAGCGTCAGATTAGCGCCAGTACCGCTAACACCCACGCACGCACCATACACCTCCCTTAGTGGTATAGTATCTGAACGCATCAATATCTGATCCGATAAGATCTATACTAGCGTCCCCAGCAGTTTAGGGTTCCCAAAAACGCAGTGTTAGCGGGATCAGCCCAGATACCTGCTAGCACCTGCGTTTTGCCCCTCCGCCCGGCCCAGCCCAGCAAACCCAAGTGCAGTATTGATCGATCACTGTCACTTACAAAACACTAAATGCATAACTGCAGCGTTCGCAGAGTCAGGCCTGATCCCTGCGATCGCTAACAGTTTTTTTGGTAGCGTTTTGATGAACTGGCAAGCACCAGCCCCAGGCAGCGTCAGATTAGCACCAGTACCGCTAACACCCACGCACGCACCATACACCTCCCTTAGTGGTATAGTATCTGAACGCATCAATATCTGATCCGGTAAGATCTATACTAGCGTCCCCAGCAGTTTAGGGTTCCCAAAAACGCAGTGTTAGCGGGATCAGCCCAGATACCTGCTAGCACCTGCGTTTTGCCCCTCCGCCCGGCCCAGCCCAGCCCACCCAAGTGCAGTATCGATCGATCACTGTCACTTACAAAACACTAAACGCATAAATGCAGCATTCGCAGAGTCCGGCCTGATCCCTGCGATCGCTAACAATTTTTTTGGTAGCGTTTTGGTGAACTGGCAAGCACCAGCCCCAGGCAGCGTCAGATTAGCACCAGTACCGCTAACACCCACGCACGCACCATACACCTCCCTTAGTGGTATAGTATCTGAACGCATCAATATCTGATCCGATAAGATCTATACTAGCATCCCCAGCAGTTTAGGGTTCCCAAAAACGCAGTGTTAGCGGGATCAGCCCAGATACCTGCTAGCACCTGCGTTTTGCCCCTCCGCCCGGCCCAGCCCAGCCCACCCAAGTGCAGTATCGATCGATCACTGTCACTTACAAAACACTAAACGCATAAATGCAGCATTCGCAGAGTCCGGCCTGATCCCTGCGATCGCTAACAATTTTTTTGGTAGCGTTTTGGTGAACTGGCAAGCACCAGCGCCCTAGTACACCCCGGTCATAGTCAAACCAGCACTGCAGTAACACTTGGTGAGGTGGCGAGTCCCATAAGTGCAGTTCAAGCTGGTGAGGTGGCAAGCACAAGTAGTGTCCCGCTGCCACCAAAAAGACAAACACAGGCCCGTCGTGCCCATAATGCCCTTCCTGCTGCTTTCGCCAATCCTAATTGGGAACCCACCACTTCTGCAGCGCCCGTACTTCCCCAATTCACATCCCCAACCAAATGCAGTCGGCTGCATGAGAGGCATTTTCTTTATGTCCTCCCGAGTACCCCTACCCAACAAACCCCCCAAAAAAGATGTTGTGTCTGCAGCAAGCGTGGATATAGGCGTGACACCGGCTATTATTGTCCCTCCTGTCCTGACAATCCTGGTCTTTGCATTGGTGAATGCTTTGAACGCTACCATACACTAGTTGAGTATTAGCGTAGGGTACAGCATTTCACAGACTAGGCTTTCCCAGGGTCTCCCAAGATGCCATCGCATTTTGAGAGACCCGAACCTTGAACCGGTTACCGTTATAAAAGTTACAGTTACAAAAAAAAGTGTAAAAAAAAAAAAAACACACAAACAAAAATATAAAATAAAAAAAAGTAGTTGTCGTATTATTGTTCTCTCTCTCTCTATTCTCTCTATTGTTCTGCTCTTTTTTACTGTATTCTTTTCTGCAATGTTTTATTGTTATTATGTTTTATCATGTTTGCTTTTCAGGTATGCAATTTTTTATACTTTACCGCTTACTGTGCTTTATTGTTAACCATTTTTTTGTCTTCAGGTACGTCATTCACGACTTTGAGTGGTTATACCAGAATGATGCCTGCAGGTTTAGGTATCATCTTGGTATCATTCTTTTCAGCCAGCGGTTGGCTTTCATGTAAAAGCAATCCTAGCGGCTAATTAGCCTCTAGACTGCTTTTACAAGCAGTGGGAGGGAATTCCCCCCCCCACCGTCTTCCGTGTTTTTCTCTGGCTCTCCTGTCTCAACAGGGAACCTGAGAATGCAGCCGGTGATTCAGCCAGCTGACCATAGAGCTGATCAGAGACCAGAGTGGCTCCAAACATCTCTATGGCCTAAGAAACCGGAAGCTACAAGCATTTCATGACTTAGATTTCGCCGGATGTAAACAGCGCCATTGGGAAATTGGGGAAGCATTTTATCACAACGATCTTTGTGTGGTCAAATGCTTTTAGGGCAGAGGAGAAATCTAGGGTCTAATAGACCCCAATTTTTTCAAAAAAGAGTACCTGTCACTACCTATTGCTATCATAGGGGATATTTACATTCCCTGAGATAACAATAAAAATGATTAAAAAAAAAAAAATGAAAGGAACAGTTTAAAAATAAGATAAAAAAGCAAAAAATAATAAAGAAAAAAAAAAGCACCCCTGTCCCCCCTGCTCTCGCGCTAAGGCGAACGCAAGCGTCGGTCTGGCGTCAAATGTAAACAGCAATTGCACCATGCATGTGAGGTATCACCGCGAAGGTCAGATCGAGGGCAGTAATTTTAGCAGTAGACCTCCTCTGTAAATCTAAAGTGGTAACCTGTAAAGGCTTTTAAAGGCTTTTAAAAATGTATTTAGTTTGTTGCCACTGCACGTTTGTGTGCAATTTTAAAGCATGTCATGTTTGGTATCCATGTACTCTGCCTAAGATCATCTTTTTTATTTCATCAAACATTTGGGCAATATAGTGTGTTTTAGTGCATTAAAATTTAAAAAAGTGTGTTTTTTCCCCAAAAAATGCGTTTGAAAAAATCGCTGCGCAAATACTGTGTGAAAAAAAAAATGAAACACCCACCATTTTAATCTGTAGGACATTTGCTTTAAAAAAATATATAAAGTGTGGGGGTTCAAAGTAATTTTCTTGAAAAAAAAAATTTTTTTTTTCATGTAATCAAAAAGTGTCAGAAAGGGCTTTGTCTTCAAGTGGTTAGAAGAGTGTGACATAAGAGGGTCAGACGTTAGACGTTAAGACGTTAGAAGCTGATGTGTGACATAAGCTTCTAAATGTTGTGCATAAAATGCCAGGACAGTTCAAAACCCCCCCAAATGACCCCATTTTGGAAAGTAGACACCCCAAGCTATTTGCTGAGAGGCATGTCGAGTCCATGGAATATTTTTTTTTTTTGTTAAATATATTTATTGAGTTTTCACAGAAGAAGAAATAAAATGATACAATACATGGATACATATCAGTCGTCAGAAGATCTTTGCAGTATGATAAAAAAGATAAATAAATAAGTTAATAAAATAAAGTAATTTTAGAGATATCTTACAACCATATTTACTATACACTAGTTGGGATTCTAGATGTAAGATTAGAGAAATAAATCAAGTTATTAGACTAAGTATCCACAGGAATATTTTAGGAAATAATAAAAGAAAAGGAGAGGGAGGAGAGATAAAGATGGAAAGAAGGAAAGAAGAGAGAGAAAAAAAAAAAGAGAGTTTCCCGGGATGATGATCCAGCTCTCATTAGGTATACAAATATAATATATATTTCAGTAATAATATGATATATATCTTAGTGTGGTAACAACAGAGATTGGTCAAAATCTGTAGGGAGATAGTTTTTAACCCATGGTTGCCAAATTTTGCGAAATTTATTTATTTTATTTTCTTCAATAGCTGTCATCTTGGCGTATAAAAGTGCTCTGTTCATTCTGTGTTTAGCTTCAGCAAAAATTAGATTTGGGACTTCCACGCCTTGGCAATCGTTTGTTTAGCTGCAGTGCTAAGTTGGATAAACAATTGTAATTGAGTATGGGTGAGTATTGTGGGTTTAAGGTTTAGGAGTGCCGTTGCAGGATCTGGAGGAATCGTGATTTCCAGGGCTTTAGAAGCCATAAGAAATATATTCTTCCAGAATTCTTCAACTACGGGGCATTGCCACCATATGTGAAAATGTGTTCCTGCTGTGTCACATCCTCTAAAGCAATTAGGTAAATATGTGGGGACAAATTTAGCTATTCTAGCTGGTACAAGGTACCAGCGTGCTAGAACCTTGTAATTAGTTTCTGCAGCAAAACAATTTGGAGAGGAAGTTTTGGTGGCTGACCATATATTCGACCAATCTTGTTTATTAAACACTTGATTCATATCTTGTGCCCATTTAGTTGTGTATGAGGGTATAAACTCACTAGATATCATATTAAGTTGGAAATATAATATTGAGATAAGTCCTCTAATGTGTGGATCACTTAAACAAATACGCTCAAATTGAGTCATTTGATTAAGAGTTGAGCCTGTACTAAGAAGTGGTTCATAAAAATTTTTAATTTGTAAATATCGAAATATTTCAGTTTTAGGTAACCCAAAGGTTTCACATAGTACAGGAAATGTATAAATAGCTTTAGCCGAGGAAAGATTGTATAAACGAGTCAGGTTTGTAGAGGTCCATGCAGAGAATGATTTTGGGAATTTCCAGGCAGGATAAAAGGCTGGATTATTAAGAAATGAAAGCAAGGGATTATGTGTTGATTGAAGATTATGTGCAAATTTACATATATCCCATACTGCTAGGGTCTGTTTCGTGATAGGATTAGAAAGATGTATTCTATCAGCAGGACAGAGCCAAAACATATTTGCCACTGAGATAGGGTCACTTTCCACTGATTCAATAGCTACCCATAGGGGAGCTTCTACAGAAGTATGATACTTGGGTATAAGTGCTAGCTGTGCAGCGTAGAAATAGGAGGAAAAGTTGGGCAATCCCAAACCACCACTCAATTTATTAAGGTAAAGCATAGATTTAGGTATACGAGGTTTGGTGGTACCCCAAATGAAGGACATAACTCTACGTTGAGTAAGTCTAAGAAAGTAAGATGGTAAAGAAATAGGGAGTACCCTAAATAAATATAAGAATTTTGACAGGATTGACATCTTTACCGCATTAATCCTTCCCAACCATGACAATGATAGAAGAGCCCATTGTTTCAGGAAGCCGGAAGTTTGTTTAAGGAGGGGTAAGTAATTTGCTGCAAAAAGGTCTTTAAGAGAGATTGTGAGTTTTATTCCTAGGTATGGAAGCTGCTTTGGAACCCAAGTAAAGGGTAAGAAAGTTTGTGCCTGCCGAAGTTCTAATTGAGATAAGGAAATATTTAATGCATTTGATTTTGTTGGATTAACATGTAGTCCTGATATTTGGGTAAAATTATCTAGTGTTTTTAGTAGATTAGGGGCGGATATATGGGGATGAGACAAAAATATGAGAATGTCATCCGCAAAGAGACATAGTTTATGGTGATAACCACCTAGTTCGATACCTTTAATGTCAGGATTGGTTCTAATAAGGTGTGCCAGGGGTTCTATTATTAGGGCAAAAAGTAGAGGGGAAAGAGGGCATCCTTGTCTAGTGCCTCTTTTGATATCAATCATTGTTGACTTATAGCCTGCATATTTGATATATGCTCTAGGATTATTGTATAAGGATGAGACCCAGGTTAAAAAATTGTTTCCAAATCCCCATTTACCAAGGACATATTCCATATAAGGCCACGTAACCGAATCAAATGCTTTCCTTATGTCTAAGGATACAAGGCAAGCTGGGATTCGTCTAGTTTTAGCCCCATTAATAAGTAAGAGTGCTCTCCTGATATTATCTCCAGCTTGGCGTTTAGGCATAAAGCCTGTTTGGTCTTTATGGATTAGTAGGCCAATAATATTATTCAGTCTAGTGGCCAAAATTTTAGCAATTAATTTTATATCGAGATTTAGGAGGGATATAGGACGATAATTAGTCCAGGAGGTGGAGTCAGAATGTGGTTTGGGGATCATTGCTATTATAGAGGTGAGAGTCTCTGTTCTAAATGAGTTACCTTTAAGGATCGAATTGAAGGCTTTAGTTAAGACAGGTGTTAAGATTGATGCAAATTGTCTATAATATGTTGCCGAAAATCCATCTGGGCCTGGTCTTTTACGTAATTTTAAAGATTTTATTGCATTAAGGACTTCAGTATCTGTAATTGGACATTCAAGAAGATCTTTCTGTTGTTGATCAAGGTTAGGAAGCGTGATATTGGAGAACAGTGTGTCTGTTTTAGTTTTATCAAAATTTGAGGGAGAAGAATATAGTTCAGATAACTTAGAGCAAAAAATTTCAAGTATTTTCACTGGGTTACTAGTGTAAGATTCCCGGGATACTTTCAATCTGATAGGCGTATGTATATGTTGTAAATTTTTTAAAATTCTGGCCATAGGTGTATCAGGTTTATTTGCCCTGCGATATTGAACATGCTGGCGTTTACTTATAAGTTTATCTGCGGTATCAGTAAGAAAAAGATCTAGATCCAGGCGGGCTTTTTCTAGTTTGGTACTGTTGGTAGCATTCAGGGAGGTTTGAAAAGTTTGATGACAGTCATTAAAGGTAGATTCAAGTTTTGCAAACAACAGTTTGCGTTCTCTTTTAAGGTTAGTTGCTTCTTGTATCAGTCTACCCCTAATGACTACCTTGTGCGCCTCCCATAATGTAATAGCAGAGACATCGTCTGTATCATTGGATTTTAGGTAATCAGAAAGTGCTTTTTCAATCTCAACACGATGAGAAGGGTGGCTCAGAATTGAATCGTTTATGCACCAAGTGGTATCGTGTGATCTAGGAATTGTGGAAGTAATGGTAATGAATACTGCGCAGTGGTCTGTCCATGGAAAAGGAATGATTTTGGATGATATGATTTCTGGTAGCATACTTGACGGGATTAGAATATGATCTATTCGTGAAAAAGAGTTATGCGGATAAGAATAATGAGTGAAGCGCCTACTAATAGGGTTCATCTCTCGCCAAGTATCTACCAGGCTATGAGTGGTGAGTAGATGTTGAAAAGTTAGGTTTATTGAGTTTGTGGTGGGTCCAGGGGGAGATTTATCTAAGAACGGGAAAATAGTAGCATTAGAATCCCCACAAATAACAACAGTACCAAACTTATGTACTTCTATAAGTTGAAAAAGGTGGGATAAGAAAGCAGTTGGGCGTTTGTTAGGGGCATAATAAGACACAATAGTAATAGGATTATCAGAAATAAATCCTGTTCGGAGAACATATCGTCCTTCAGGGTCTGTTATTTTGGATACAAGATTAAACGGAGTGGAACGGTGAAAACCAATGAGAGTTCCGCGCTGTTTAACCGTAGCTGAAGCAGTATAGAATTGTGGATATGATGATGAAAGAAATTTGGGATAAACTTTGTCAGTAAAATGCGTTTCCTGCAAACATATAATATTAGCTTTTTTCATAGCAAAAGAGCGTAAAGCCTTGGTTCGCTTATGTGGGGTATTAAACCCCTGTACATTTAATGACAAGATATTTATAGGAGCCATAAAACAACGAATGCGAATATTATAGCATAACAAGCAGAGTACTCACCGAGAGCCAGGATCACCAACCCGAGAGTCAGGAGGGAATAGCAAAGATTAAAGAAAGAAGCAATAGAATAGAAAAAGAAAAAAGGAGAGGAGAATCGAACAAACCCAATATGAAGAAAATTTAGCAGTATATAAAGGCTAAATAATAGGGTGTAGGAGCATCTCAGGAGAGTTTTTAGAACTCTCTGAGAGGGTCCGGGACCACCAATAGAGACCCCCATAACAATGGTAGGAGTCCTTAGGTGGAATAAAGGGCAACAAGAAATTCCTAAGGGATGTATAACATCGGAGGACCACAGGAACTATTCCATTACTATCATGGAAAAATTTTGCTTAAATTGTTACAAAAAAAGAAAAAATAAAGTTCAAAAACTTGAGAGGAAAAAAAAAACAGAAAAAAGTTAATATAAATAAAAAAAAAAAATTTTTGTAACATAACAGTAGTATGTAGCCATAACTCATTTTAGTCATGAATATGGCCAGTTAATTAACTCTGTCAGCATACTGTGCTGGAAAAAAGTAGCAAGGACAAATAACTAGTCTGGCTTAGATTGTCAGTCCATTGAATCCTCATTGTTTGGTGGTGAATGTTCATATCGACCTCGCTTGTTAAGATTTTGATGGGAAGATGTGGAATAGCTGGGTTTTGGGTCTTTGTTTTGCTGTGTAGAACGAAAAGCTGAGCGCCTATGAGACTGGTCATTTGGTAAGATTGCTTCGGCTAGGCCCATATCAAATAGGGCTGACTTCAAGTCCTCTGAAGAGCGACAAACATATTTTGTTTCCAAATGAGTAAATCTGAGACAAAAAGGAAATCCCCATTGATAGGAAATTTGATTTCTCTGGAGTACCTGGAGTTGAGGTTTAAGTGCACGTCTTTTTGCAACCGTTAGTGGGGACAAATCTGTGAAGAGTTGATAGGTATTGCCCTGGAAGCTAAGAGATTCTCTTCCTCTGGCAGCTGTTAGTATCTGTTCTTTGGTTCTGTAAAAGTGCAATTTAGCTATAATATCCCTCGGGGGACCATTTATTTTGCGTGGGGCTAACGCTCTATGCACTCTATCCATTTCGAACCTGTCAATAGGGGTTCCATGTAATAATTCTTGAAAGAGCGCCGTGATATTAGCCTGCAGGTCTAGAACAGATTCAGGGATTGCAGATTCGATCGAGGATCTCTGTTCTCTTGGTCCTCTAAACGATTTTGTAATGTAAGGTTTTCCTCTTTTAGTACCTTCATCTCAGACATGTAGTTCTGTGTAAAATTATCAATTTCATCAACCCTCAGTTCTAAGTCAGCTGTTCTCTGACCTAGTTCTCTAATTTCAGTCAGTTTGTCAGTTATATGATCAGAAGTCTGTTTGAGGGCTTTCTGAAGCATACATTCAAATTTTTTGAAGATGTCAGACTGTGTAGCAGCTTGTAATTCACAGTATTCATATTCAGACTCAGACTCACCGTTAGCAGCCTGTGTCTTCTGACTGTGAGGTAAATATTTTTCAGTGTATTCACCGCTGTGCTGACTGTGAGGTAAAGATTTTCCAGTGTATTTACCGCTTTGCTGACTGTGAGGTAAAGATTTTCCAGTGTATTCACCACTGTGCTGACTGTGAGGTAAAGATTTTTCAGTGTATTCACCGTTGTGCTGACTGTGAGGTAAAGATTTTCCAGTGTATTCACCGCTGTGCTGACTGTGAGGTAAAGATTTTTTAGTGTATTCACCGCTGTGCTGTGGGGGAGAGGATGCCGCTGCCATTCCAGCCGCCAGCCTGTGTGCTGTTTCCTTTGTTTTTCCTGCTTTAATTTTCATTTTAGGAGCTCTCAAGACCATTGTCAGTGAAGCTGACAGTATTAGGTAGGATTTTCTGCAGTTTTGGGATACTTGCTGGTTCACTGGGACCTGTAGTCCTCCGATGAAAACTCCCGAGGAGCGGAGCTCTAAGGTAACATTACCTTCACCTCAGGCTGCCGCACATGTGCCCTCGTCCATGGAATATTTTATATTGTGACACAACTTGCAGGAAAGAGACTATTTTTTTTCTTTTTGCACAAAGTTGTCACTAAATGATATATTGCTCAAACATGCCATGGGAATATGTGAAATTACACCCCAAAATACATTCTGTTGCTTCTCCTGAGTACGGGGATACCACATGTGTGAGGCTTTTTGGGAGCCTAGCCGCGTACGGGACTCCGAAAACCAAGCACTGCCTTCAGGCTTTCTAAAGGCGTAAATTTTTGATTTCACTCTTCACTGCCTATCACAGTTTCGGAGGCCATGGAATGCCCAGGTGGCAAAACCCCCCCCCCCCCAAGCTATTTGCTGAGTGGTATAGTGAGTATTTTGCAGACCTCACTTTTTGTCACAAAGTTTTGAAAATTAAAAAAAGAAAAAAATTTTTTTTTTCTTGTCTTTCTTCATTTTCAAAAACAAATGAGAGCTGCAAAATACTCACCATGCCTCTCAGCAAATAGCTTGGGGTGTCTACTTTCCAAAATGGGGTCATTTAGGGGGGGTTTGTGCCACCTGGGCATTCCATGGCCTCCGAAACTGTGATAGGCAGTGAAGAGTGAAATCAAAAATTTACGCCCTTAGAAAGCCTGAAGGTGGTGCTTGGTTTTCGGGGTCCCGTACGCGGCTAGGCTCCCAAAAAGGCCCACACATGTGGTATCCCCATACTCAGGAGAAGCAGCTGAATGTATTTTGGGGTGCAATTCCACATAGGCCCATGGCCTGTGTGAGCAATATATCATTTAGTGAGAACTTTTTGTAATTTTTTTTTTGTCATTATTCAATCACTTGGGACAAAAAAAATGAATATTCAATGGGCTCAACATGCCTCTAAGCAATTTCCTTGGGATGTCTACTTTCCAAAATGGGGTCACTTGTGGGGGTTTTGTACTGCCCTGCCATTTTAGCACCTCAAGAAATGACATAGGCAGTCATAAATTAAAGGCTGTGTAAATTCCAGAAAATGTACCCTAGTTTGTAGGCGCTATAACTTTTGCGCAAAAAAAAAATATACACTTATTGACATTTTTTACCAAAGACATGTGGCCGAATACATTTTGGCCTAATTGTATGACTAAAATTGAGTTTATTGGATTTTTTTTAGAACAAAAAGTAGAAAATATCATTTTTTTTCAAAATTTTCGGCCTTTTTCCGTGTATAGCACAAAAAATAAAAACAGCAGAGGTGATCAAATACCATCAAAAGAAAGCTCTATTTGTGGTAAGAAAGGGACGCAAATTTCGTTTGGGTACAGCATTGCATGACCGCGCAATTAGCAGTTAAAGCGACGCAGTGCCAAATTGTAAAAAGTGCTCTGGTCAGGAAGGGAGTAAATCCTTCTGGGGCTGAAGTGGATATAGGGCCTGGGGGCCCCACGCCTTTTCTTTTTTAAATTTGGGTGTGGGGTTCCCCTTAATATCCATACAAGACACAAAGGGCCTGGTAATGGGCTGGGGGGTTATCCATGCTTTTTCTCTCAATAATTTTTATCCATATTGCCGGGACCCGACATTACATTACAGTGCAAGCCATTTTAAATGACTTTTATTCCTTTAGAAATGTCATTTTGTGCAGGGACTGTTCTAAACACGGGGAACATGCACCACTTTACAGGCATACTATAGACACCCCCAGGTACGATATTTAAAGGAATATTTCACTTTTATTTTTTCACTTTAAGCATCATTAAAGTCACTGCTCCCAAAATGTTTCCGCACAAGAAAACGGATTTAAAATCTACTCAAGGTGGAGGGGGCGTGACTGAATGCTGAAGTGAGAGATCGAGGCGCGGTCGGACCTATCCCCCTCTCCTATGCCTGACGCGGTAGTATAACGTGGAGAGGGAGATGCCAAAAACGCCCGAAGCGCCTGGACTTTGATGCCGCTGTATGAGGAGAGCCGGTCACAGTGTCTGAGTAGTGAATTGTCCGCACACACTTCCAAAGCTCTCCCGGGTAAGGCATCAGCAGCGCCTATCCCAGTGAGAGAGAGAGAAGCATATACCCGGGATTGAGTGGCAGCCAGAGACATCTGCAGGGAACACAGTGCCGCCATAAGAAGTGTCAGGTCCCAGCGCCAGAGCGGTGAGTAATTTGTAAACTCACCTGAAGAACTTTGCACATTCTCTTGAAGTCTCCCGGACAGGGTAACAGCAGCATCTATCCCAGTGAGAGAGGGAGGTGCATAGTTCTGGGATAGAGCGGCTACAAGGGGCACTTGTGTGATCTATCAGGGCGGTGGGATCGAGCCAATATGACTAGGAAGAAGGGGATGGAGGAGGCGGCAGTGCAGGATGGAACAGGTGTCCCTGCACAGTGCGGCCCTAAAGAGAAAGTAAATCAAGTGTCCGCTAAATTGGAACGCTTTGCACATACGCCAAATCAGACACCTAAGGTCATGCAGGGGGGGCGCAGCACCAAGCTGGACACCCTGGGAGGAGAAGTCAAGCCTCCGTTACAAGGGCGGTGACAGGTACATCGTCAGACCCGGCAGTAAGTGGGGTCCTGGAGGGGATACATGGTTCAAATATGGAGTCAGAGGTAAGAAGTGGTGCGACAGTACCAGCAGCTGAGAAGGAGCAATCTTTGAAAGATATCCTCTTGGCAGTCAACAATTGTAAGTCATCAATAACTGATTTATCTGAACAACTTAAAGGTATTAGAGATGAATGACTTTCTTTAAAAAATGAAGTACAAGTGGTTTGTACTCGGACAACCGCCCTTGAGGGTAGACTCAGTCAGTTGGAGGATGATGTGTATCCATTAAGACAAGAAGTATCACTCATGAAAGACCAATTAAATGCATGTATGCAGTAAATGGACAGTATGGAAAATAGGTTGCGTAGAGAGAATTTAAGGGTACTGGGTCTCCCCGAGGGCTGTGAAGGAAATAATCCTATAAAATTCATGGAAGACTGGCTAAAGGAAAAATTTGGTAAAGATTTGTTTTCAGATTTTTTCTCTATCGAGCATGCACATAGAGTCGCCTCCAGGACCCCGCCCCCAGGGGGACATCCAAGACCCCTTATTTTTAAACTCCTATGTTTCAGGGACAAAGTTACTATTCTTCAGAAAGCAAGAGAGATGAAGAATATGCAGCATAAGGGTGTAAGGATTTAAATATATCCAGACTTTTCCCCTGAGCTACAGAGACAAAGAGCTAAATTTGCAGAGTGTAAACGGAAGCTTCAACAGTTTAGAATTAACTATGCGCTACTGTATTCTGCACGTCTACGTATATCAGCTCTGGGGGAAGTTAGGTTTTTTAATACCCCTACAGAAGTATCAGCCTGGTTAGAGAAGAAGGAAGGAAGATTACAGCGGGGGGAAGAAATTTGAGAAGATCAGCAGTCTACAAATGTCTCTTTCCTTCTAGGGTCCGGGACTTTTTTTTTTTGTCTCTATTCCTCTCCAGGACTTATGATGGGATATATATATATATATATATATATATATATATATATATATATATATATATATATATATATATATACCGTATATACTCGAGTATAAGTCGTTCCGAGTATAAGTCGAGGCCCTAATTTACCACAAAAAAATGGGAAAAACGTATTGACCCGAGTATAAGACGAGGGTGAGAAATGCACAGCTACTGTAAGTGGAAAAGAGGGTCAACAATGCCCATTTGCAGCCTCACTGTGCCCATTTGCAGCCTCACTGTGCCTATTTGCAGCCATAGGTCCCCTGAACTTCAAACTCGGTAGTTAAGGGTTCCTAGATGCCCCCTAGCTGCAGCCAAAATTTGGGGTCTCTGAACCCAAAGGGTCCCGAAATGACATTGCTGCAGATGGACACAGTTGACTAAATTTGGGGCCCCGTATCTCGAGGCCACTTAGTGCTAAGAACCCCAAATTTGGTGTGCAAACCCAGTGGAACTAGCACCATAAAATTTCCAAAGCTGGGGTTTCTAGCACCAAGTGGCCCCGAGATACAGGGCCCCAAAAATCAGTTCAGAAAATGTCAAGCACTTTTCTGCAGCAGAGAATGACATTTTACAAACCAGATTTGGGGCCCCGTATCTCAGGGCCACTTGGTGCTAGGAACCCCAGCTTTGGATATGTTATGGTACCAGTTCCACTGGGTTAGCACACCAAATTTGGGGTTCCTAGCACCAAGTGGCTCTGAGATATGGGGCCCCAAAGTCGGTTCAGAAAATGTCAAGCACTTTTCTGCAGCAGAGAATGACATTTTCTGAACCGATTTTGGGGCCCCGTATCTCGGGGTCACTTAGTGCTAGGAACTTCAGCTTTGGATATGTTGTGGTACCAGGTCCACTGGGTTTGCATACCAAATTTGGGGTTCCTAGCACCAAGTGGCCCTGAGATACGGGGCCCCAAAGTCGGTTCGAAAAATGACATTTTTTTTTTGCTGCAGAAAAGTGCTTGACTCGAGTATAAGTCGAGGGGGGCACTTTCAGCACAAAAAAATGTGCTGAAAAATTCGACTTATACTCGAGTATATACGGTATATATATATATATATATATATATATATATATATATATATATATGTGAATAGGGGGCAGGGAGGGGGGAACATACATTTATATATTTATGCAAAATGTAAAAGAATACAGCGCTGTCAGAAAAAACATAACATGACATACATAAATTGATCCAATATATAAACTCCAAATTGAATGATAAGCTGCGGTTGCAAAAATGCGAGATACCCACACTATAAATATTAGAATTGTATAAGAAACCGCGCTACATGAACTAAAAATTAAAAAATTAAAAATGAAAAATATGCACATCAAAATACTGAGTCCATCTGAAGATAATGTCAATAAATGTCCGACAAAAAATCACCAAGGGATATAAATCTTCATCCACATTATTAGTGACATCACACTCAGTTCACCATTGGAAGTAGTGTTAGAGATAGGACAGTCCTCCACCTTAAAAACAGCTGCCACTTACCAGCTCCCTTGATCTCTGGTCAGGAGATCAATAGCGCCTTTTGGCTTATAACCCAGCCACAGTCTCAGATAGGGATGGATATAAGGTCAGATCGACTCCTCCTATTATTCTAAACAGCCCATACACAACTTGTCCACCCTGGACGACGTCAGGTTTGACGAAACGGCGTAGGGAGAGCGGCGTGCTGACGCCACCACAACATACACACGCAGTCCCGGAAGCTACGGGTGCTTTGTAGAGAGAGCCGGCCGGCTCGTTCATCTGTTTTTGCCTGAACGATTTCGCTTACATGTGAGTGCATTACTGTTTTAATAATAAACATTATATACGTTTTTACACTATGGAGGCTTCTTTTCTCCTTTCATGATTGGCCATTGGACAAGTTGTGTATGGGCTGTTTAGAATAATAGGAGGAGTCGATCTGACCTTATATCCATCCCTATCTGAGACTGTGGCTGGGTTATAAGCCAAAAGGCGCTATTGATCTCCTGACCAGAGATCAAGGGAGCTGGTAAGAGGCAGCTGTTTTTAAGGTGGAGGACTGTCCTATCTCTAACACTACTTCCAATGGTGAACTGAGTGTGATGTCACTAATAATGTGGATGAAGATTTATATCCCTTGGTGATTTTTTGTCGGACATTTATTGACATTATCTTCAGATGGACTCAGTATTTTGATGTGCATATTTTTAATTTTTAATTTTTTAATTTTTAGTTCATGTAGCGCGGTTTCTTATACAATTTATATATTTATACTCACATTGATATTATGTTGGGGATAGTTCCCCTCTTACTAGGTCTAGGTAACACAGAATTCTCACTTTAGGAGGTTATGATGGTCACAATAGAAGCCATTGGGGTAGGCCCAAAATTGGGTAAAGGGGTAATGACGGGTGGGGGGGAGAGATAGGGGGGTTGGGGTGGTTAGGGGGGGAGGTGGTTGGAGTGAATGTGTGGGTATGTGGGTGCACAAGGAGGGAAGAGAAGCGGGAAGGTTTGATATGAGAGGTTTTGTGCAAGTTCAGGTAGGAGTAATAAATAGATTTGAAGGGGGAAGGTTAAAACATAATTGTCACAAGAGTAGGTGGTTTAGGTTAGAGGGTGTCCTGAGAGGTATAAGGGTACAGGGACTGAAGAATGATGAGTACTAACAAATCCCCAGACTTATGTCGTTGTAACAAATCCCCAGACTTAACAAAACAAGTTACAATATGCTCATGGAATGTGCGGGGGGTAAAAGATGGCTCTAAAAGACAGGCAGTTTTTTCTATGGCTAATAAAGGGAGAGTCAAAATACTCTGTCTGCAGGAGACACACCTGGTGAAGGATACAATTAAGGCCCTGGATCATAAGAATTACCAGGTGCAGTATCATTCCACTTACTCCTCTTATTTGAGAGGTGTGAGTATACGGATAAGCTCGGGTTTGTATTTCTCCTGCAGCCAGAGTAAGGTGGATGAAAATGGACAGTATATTTTTCTCTTTTGTTTAATCAAAAATAGAAAATGTGTACTAGCTAATGTCTATATCCCTCCTCCATTTAGTATGGAAATATTGGTTGATTAACTAGATTTATGGCGGATTTCCCAGGGACACCGGTTACAGCGGTTGGAGATTTTAATATGACTATGAATAACGGTATAGATAGGTTTCCACCGAAAATTATCAGCAATGGAGCTCCCAAGAGTCCTCTCCTACAATATTGTGACGAGATTGGGCTGGTGGATATCTGGAGGAGGAGGCATCCTAGGGTAAGACAGTATTTGCCACTCCAGGACACATGCCACCCTATCTAGAATCGACCTTGTTCTGGGCAATGGGGAAGCATTGAATACAGTGGAGGAGATGAGCCAAGAGGGATTTTGGACCACTCACCAGTGGTAATTGGTATAAAGGTGGGGAAGTGTTATAGTAGAGGTGACTGGAAAGTAAACCCCTTTTGGCTCTAGATTGTCGAGGACATGGGGACCATTATGGATGGGTTGGCGGAATTCATAAAGTTAAATCTAGAAACGGCCCCATTAGGGATAGTATGGGATTCCCTGAAGGCTTTTCTGCGGGGAGTCCTAATTCAAAAAATCTCCTATACCAAAAAACAATCACAAGTTAAAGAGTTAAAGGCAAAAGAGAGGGTAAGAAGTGCGGAAAAGCAGTACGTGGAGACACCAACCCTAACTAGTTATGAAACCTGTGTGGAGAGGCAAGACGATTATAGGAGAGTGATCTTAGAGAAGATGGAAAAGAAAAAATTATTTCAGAGACAGAGTTTTTTTGGAGAAGGTGAGCAGGTTAGGAAAACTCTGTCTCTGATTATTAAGGCAAACGGTTCCTCGACCACTATACCGGCAATCGAAGGGAGGGAAGGAATAATTAAAAAAGCTACCCCAGAAATATTAGAAGAGTTTAGAAAGTATTTTAAAAATTTATATAGTACGGCGCAAACAAATGTGGAAGGGGAAATGTGAGATTTTTTTGAGAAATTGAAAATAACTCCCTTATCAAAAGAAGACAGGGAAATGTTAGATGCCCCATTGACATTCGAAGAGTTGCAAAGAGTTGTAGCAGACATGGCGAACCAAAAAGCACCGGGCCCTGATGGGTTACCCATAGAAATATTTAAAAAGTATGGGGAAATTCTACTTCCTATACTTTTGGAGGTGTTTAACGGAGCTATGGAGGACAGGAAATTACCCACATCCATGACAGAAGCTATTATAATTGCCTTGTTGAAAGAGGGGAAAAATCCACTTGATGTGACTTCATATAGGCCTATATCGCTGTTATTTTCGGATGTGAAGATCCTGGCAAAAGCTTTGGCAACAAGGCTGAATAAAATAATTTCTAAAGTAATACATTCAGACTAAACTGGGTTTATCCTGGACAGATCGACAAGTACGAACATAAGACGAGTGTATTTAAACATGCAACTACCAATAGAGAACAGTGGTAAGAGAGCCATCCTCTCATTAGATGCAGCTAAAGCATTTGATTGTCTGGAGTGGCATCATATGTGGAAGGTACTAGCCGAATTTCAATTTGGCCCTAACTTTGTCCATTGGCTGAGTCTATTATACGATAGCCCAAGGGCCAAGGTTAGAGTCAATGGTGAGTGTTCAGAGTGGTTTCAATTGAGAAGGGGAACGAGACAGGGGTGTCCTTTGTCACCCCTGCTCTTTGCCCTGGCAATGGAGCCATTGGCTATCGCTTTGAGGTCTGCCCAAGGGATGCAGGGTTTTAAAAGAAGGAGGGGGGAGGTGAAAGTTGCTATGTATGCGGACGGCATTTTGGTGTTTTTGGGAGATACACATTCTTCCTTGAAGATAGCTATGGGTATAGTTGAGGAATTCGGTTGTTTCTCTGGGCTAACAATTAATTGAGAAAAATCTGTAATTTTGCCAATAGACCCTCTCACAGAGCCACTCCCACATCAAATATCCCAAATTAAAGTAGTAAGTCAAATGAAATATCTGGGTATTATTATAATAAGAGATCCAGGGCAGTATATAACTGGAAACCTGGATCCACTTATGAAAAAATTAAAACAGAAATGTTGGGTATGGGGCCGATTGCCTCTCTCGGTCGCCGGGTGCTGCAATTTAATTAAGATGGTTTGGTGGAAAATAAAAATAAGATTAAATGGGAGGGAGATGTTGGGCCATTGTCGGATAGCCAATGGGATTATGTTCTGGCATTAGGGCCCAGGATCTCCCTCTCTCCTTCACAGATAGTTTCTCATCTGTACTTGTTATACAGGACATATTATACACCATTGAAGCTGTTTAGGTCTGGAAAGAAGCCTGATGCAAAGTGCCAAAGATGTGGAGGGGGGAGAGGGGATTTGGTACATATGTTCTGGTGATGCCCAAAGCTGTATAGATATTGGAGGGGTATTGTGGATAAAATAAACTCCGTGTTTGGGACATCGCTGGGCATGGAGGTTAGGACGTTTTTAATGGGCTTGATGGAGGAAAAAGGGTTTTTAGGGATACACAGACTGCAATAATTAGATGTTTGTTTCAGGACAAAAAATGTATTGCACGGAAATGGCAGAGAAAAGATCCCCTGACGGTAGGGGAATGGGTGAATGAAGGGAGGTGATTAGTAGAGAGAAATATATTTATAAGAAGAGGGGCAATTACAAGAAATTTGAAAAAATATGGAAGTTATGGTTGAATCTGGACGAGGTCATAATGGAAATTGGGTAGGATAATAGTGGAAGTGGGGGGGATGGATGGTGGGTGTGTGTGGAAGGGGGAGGGGTGTGGGAAGTTGGGGAGGGAGGGGGTGTAGTGAGAGAAGAGTTGGGGGGAAGGGGGGGGAAGGGTAGGGAAGTGGGGGATTAAATAAAAAAAAGGAAAAGATAATACATTACTGTTTACGGAAGTTTTGGCCTTGTGTATAAATGACGTAAATATAATGTCTGGATAGATGATGGCTTTTTTTTTTTTAATGAAGTTTTTCAATAAAAAGAAGAAAAAAAATAAAAAAATAAAAAAGTCACTGCTCCCGAAAAAACGGCCATTTTACAAAAAATTGTTTGCATTGATACATGTCCCCTGGGGCAGGACCCAGTTCCCCAAACCCTTTTTAGGACAATAACTTGCACATTAGCCTTTAAAATTCGCACTTTTGATTTCTCACGTTCGAGTCCCATAGACTTTAATGGTGTTCGAAAGTTTGTGCGAACTTTCGGTCCGTTCGCGTGTTCTGGATGCAAATTGAACTGGGGGGTTTTCGGCTCATCCCTAATCCCGGGTATGGTAAATTTTGAAAGTGTGGGACTGCACAAAGTCCGATGTCACAATCAGGACAATAGAACCTGAATTCCTTTTGGATTTTCCTTCCAGTGTCATCATTCTTTGAGCAACAAACTATGCACATCCTTGTGGGTACTGACTTTTTTTCAATTGATGGAATGTGGTCCATTAAGTGACGACCAGTCAGGCGTTCCGGGTTGACAACACCAGCAGCACAATGTCCAGCTCTGTTTGAAGCCGTTAGGGTTTACTGGTTCAGAAAGATACGTTCTGCAACTTTCCAAACAAAATCAGCATGAGCCGCAGGTTTGTCACACTTTCTTTTTTTTTTTTTAGTAGAATGAAGGCATTCCATAAGCATTGCTCAAGAAGATGCCTGAAGATCTTCTTGTAATACTTTTTTTGTTGTTTTCTCATGGCTGGATAAAATGTCATTGCCTGGTCGGCTCTGTCAACACCTTCCATAGTGTTGTAGTCTATCACCACTTGAGGTTTCATGATGTCTTTCCCACCTTTTGTCTGTACTATGACAGGGGATTGTTATGGATTGTACTCATTAGGCACACATCTTTTTTTGTCACGCCATCGCAGTGCCATAATTTTGCTTTTCTGCCAGGCAACCATTTCTCCCATCTTGAGCTTCTTATTGCCAAAGGTTGGTGGCATGTCACGCTGGTTAGCCCTAATGGTTTCATAGGCATCCATTTTGTTCTGTAAAAGGAACTCAGAGTTCAGGAGATGTGTAAAAATTGTCTGTGGTTACACAATAGCCCTGATTTAGCAATGGCTCAATCAATGAAAGAACTGAAGATGTTGCCATTCCATGACTGCATTTTTGGTTGAATTTGGTTCCTTTCCCCAGTGGTGGAATTATCAGGGTTGCAACAGTCGCAAGTGCACCTGGGCCCTGTAGTTCTCTGCCACTTCATAGGGCCCACCGCTGCCTGACCACCACGTGAGGGGCCCACCTGACTGTCCGGGGTGTGTGTTCGTGTCTGACTGTCGGGTTCATGCCGTGGGGAGGGGGGCTTTTACCCGCTATACCTCAGGGGAGAGACCGTGAGAGAGAAGCGCTGAGAGACTGTTTGTGGGCTCTGCCCCACCTATCCAGAAACAGAGAGACTGCAAGTGAGGGGTGGACACTGAAAAGTCTCAGCAGACCAATTCAGTGAAGGCGGGGGAGGAGCTCTCCCCTCTACGACTGCACAGTGTGTGGAGTACCTACGGTGACGGTTTACGGTGTGACCTGAGGCAAGCAAGGCATTCCTAGAGGAGGCACGCCATGAAGGATAACTTCTGAGGAGGGGGAATCGATCGATTGATTGGAGGTAAGTCACCATTTTGCACTGCAATCGATCGATCCCAACCTCCACCACCTCTGCGGCTCTGCCTCTTACTGATCCCATCCCCCCACCACCACCACTGATCTCATCCCTATCCCCCAACCCCCCATCACCTCTACAACACAGGTGATGGGGGGTGGGGGGATAGGGATGAGATCAGTGGTGGTGGTGGGGGGATGGGAACAGTAAGAGGTCCCCCTCCAGTATCACCTCCCTCCAGTACCATCACCACCCCCCTCCAGTACCACCACCACCCCCCCTCCAGGCTGCACCTGTGACACAGGTTGCATTGGTGACACCTGCTGCACTGGGGACAGAGGCTGCATTGGTGACACCAGCTGCACTGGGGACACAGGTTGCATTGGTGACACCGGCTGCACTGGGGACACAGGCTGCATTGGGGACACAGGTTGCATTGGTGACACAAAGTGTAACAAGTAATTTTGCGCTACCCCCAAAATTAGCAGTTGACACACCAAATTAGATAAATGGCAAACATAAACGAAAACAAAAAGTGTAGCACTAAAGAGTGATGTGCCAAAGTCAATATGGGCTGTGAGCCCAAATGGCACTAAAAAACCTCAAAAAGTAAATTAAAATATTTTTAGCAAACATATATATATGTAAAATAAAACAATTAAAGTCCACACAGATAGTAGTGCAAAAAACTCAATGTATATATAGTCCCAGTCTATATGATTAAAGGTGTAAAACTCATCAGTGAAAAACTCCAATGTGGGGAATTATTTCCAAAGGCTGGGATATGTGATTGTTAAGAAACCACCACCATGTGAAGAGGAGGCTTACCAGAGTGTTTATGTTCTGCGTGCCAAACAGGCTTGTGTTAAGGTGAATGGACTCCGGAGCTGTCGGTATCCTAGGACGGAGATTCCCGATTCTCAGCCAGGTGGAAAGATATGGAAAATGACATCTCATGCGGAAAATGCTCAGAAATCTACTGTGAAAACAGGATCCTCTTTACAGTCCTCTTGTTTCTGCCGTCCTCTTTGTGTCACTTTAATGTGAAGAGCTTGAGTCCAAGAATTCATCATCCAAAATTATGCCAAAACCAATCTTGTTACCATCTGCCATTCATTTCAATGCTGGTACATTGCTGCATTCTTTGCCACAGAATAATTTCTTCTCCGCATATACTGAATCAGTCACATGCTGTTTCATGCAATGGGTTGATTCCGTTATCCCTGATAAGTAGTCAGGCTGCAGGTGGAGTGATGGGGTGAACGGCCGGTCACAAAAAAGTGTCAAAATAGTAAAAAAGACAAGAGACAGCTTGGGACAAGTCCTTTATTAAAAGATAAAAAAATAAAAAATGTAAATCAACGCAGCCCAATGGACCGAAAAAGAAAAAAAAAAATCTGCAACAGTTCCGCCTCCATGGGAGGCTCCCGCTGAGCGACGCTTCTTCTGGGTGACAGCTGTTATATAGCTGAGGGTGGGGCCACCCGGTGACGTAAACGGGTGACCCCGCCCCACTCTGACACCACGGGGGCTGTATAACAGCTGTCATTGAGAAGAAGCGTATCTCGGTGGGAGCCTCCCATGATGGTGGAACTGTTGCGGCCTTTTTTTTTTCCTTTTAGGTCCGTCGGGCAGATTGGATTTACATCGCGGGACATTTTTATTTTTTTATTTTTTTAATAAAGGTCCCAAGCTGTCTCGTCTTTTATACTATTTTTGACACTTTTGACACTCAGACCCCAAAGCACGCTCCCCATGTTGAGGGGATGTAGCCTGGTACAGTTCAGGAGGAGGGCGCTCTCTTGTCCCCCCTTCTTTTCCTGTGGCCTGCCAGGTTGCATGCTCGGATAAGGGTCTGGTATGGATTTTGGGGGGGACCCCTATGCCATTTTTTTAACTTTGGCCCAGGGTTCCCCTTAATTTCCATATCAGACCTGAAGGGCCTGATATGGATTTTGGGGGGACCCCCACACAATTTTTAAAAAAAAAATTTGGTTCAGGGTTCCCCGTAATATTCATACCAGACCCAAAGGGCCTGGTAATGGACTGGGGGGGACCCATGCCATTTTTTTCAATGAGTTTTATCTATATTGCCGAGACCCGACAATTCATTACAGCCGCGATCAGTTTTAAATGACCTTTTTCCATTAGAAATGTTATTTTGCTGTGGTATTGTTCTAAACATTTTTCCAATAGCAAGTCACGCAAAATTTCCATAAAATGAATCCGTGCAGTGAGTTAAAAATGATTCAACCATTCTAGAGTAAAAATCATAAATAAAATTGATCAAACTGCACAATGTAAACAGTCCATTCTATTGATAGTAGATCTCCATTGTGAAATCAGCACACAATACACCCGGGAATAGTGAGTGATGAGAAAAAGATCTGCCTTCCACCTCCACACACACTGCCGCTTACTGACTCCTGTTGATCTCTTTATTACAGGAGATCACATGCACTTCTGGCTTGATATCCAGCCCGGGACTTTTATGTGCGCAGCCAAGGTCTCAGCGTCTTCTCAGATGTTATACCCTTTACATGTACACTTGGATAAGGATACTCAGGTGAATCCAGCACAATTTCCAAAAATGTGGTACAAAAGGGAGTCCAATAATAAGGTCAAACGTAGCAGAAGGTCAGGGCAGGCAGCAAAGGATCAGAGTCAATAAATGTAGCAAAGGTCAGGTAGCAATATCACACGGCAAGGAACAGGTACAGTACACACTGTGGGTAGCTCTAAAACAGGGGTCCTCAAACTACGGCCTGCGGGCCGAATCCGGCCCTCCAGCGTTTTTTATCCGGCCCGCGGACTGCCCCTTTAAAATTGCAGCACTCCCCCTGCCCCCTGCTCCCTCCATCACACAGGATGGGAAACATGACAGGCCGGGCAAAGGACCTTCTGTGCTAAGAAGCAGGTGATTGGTTACTAGGCATTAGAGTGGTCCCAGGAACCAATCACCTGCCCCTCACTTCCAAAGTCCCGCCCTCCGTCCGGACCTACCATGCCTCGTGTCCTGCGTGATACAGGTAAGAGTTGAGTGGGAGTGCTGTCATATTATAGGGGGCGGCGGGGGGAGTCTGTGCTATGGTGGGGATCTGTGCTATGGTGGGGATCTGTGACACATGGGGGGGAGTCTGTGCTATGGTGGGGATCTGTGCTATGCTTGGGATCTGTGACACATGGGGGGGAGTCTGTGCTATGGTGGGGATCTGTGACACACGGGGGGAGTCTGTGCTATGGTGGGTATCTGTGATGTGGGGGACTCTGTGCTATGGTGGGGATCTTTGATGTGAGGGACTCTGTGCAATGGTGGGGATCTGTGATGTGGGGGACTCTGTGCTATGGTGGGGATCTGTGATGTGGGGGACTCTGTGATGTGGGGGACTCTGTGCTATGGTGGGGGACTGATGTGGGGGACTCTGTGCTATGGTGGGGGACTCTGTGCTATGGTGGGGATCTGTGATGTGGGGGACTCTGTGCTATGGTGGGGATCTGTGATGTGGGGGACTCTGTGCTATGGTGGGGATCTGTGATGTGGGGGACTCTGTGCTATGATGGGGGACTCTGTGCTATGGTGGGGGACTGATGTGGGGGACTCTGTGCTATGGTGGGGATCTGTGATGTGGGGGACTCTGTGCTATGGTGGGGGACTCTGGGAACAGTAAGAGGTCCCCCTCCAGTATCACCTCCCTCCAGTACCATCACCACCCCCCTCCAGTACCACCACCACCCCCCCTCCAGGCTGCACCTGTGACACAGGTTGCATTGGTGACACCTGCTGCACTGGGGACAGAGGCTGCATTGGTGACACCGGCTGCACTGGGGACACAGGTTGCATTGGTGACACCGGCTGCACTGGGGACACAGGCTGCATTGGGGACACAGGTTGCATTGGTGACACAAAGTGTAACAAGTAATTTTGCGCTACCCCCAAAATTAGCAGTTGACACACCAAATTAGATAAATGGCAAACATAAACGAAAACAAAAAGTGTAGCACTAAAGAGTGATGTGCCAAAGTCAATATGGGCTGTGAGCCCAAATGGCACTAAAAAACCTCAAAAAGTAAATTAAAATATTTTTAGCAAACATATATATATGTAAAATAAAACAATTAAAGTCCACACAGATAGTAGTGCAAAAAACTCAATGTATATATAGTCCCAGTCTATATGATTAAAGGTGTAAAACTCATCAGTGAAAAACTCCAATGTGGGGAATTATTTCCAAAGGCTGGGATATGTGATTGTTAAGAAACCACCACCATGTGAAGAGGAGGCTTACCAGAGTGTTTATGTTCTGCATGCCAAACAGGCTTGTGTTAAGGTGAATGGACTCCGGAGCTGTCGGTATCCTAGGACGGAGATTCCCGATTCTCAGCCAGGTGGAAAGATATGGAAAATGACATCTCATGCGGAAAATGCTCAGAAATCTACTGTGAAAACAGGATCCTCTTTACAGTCCTCTTGTTTCTGCCGTCCTCTTTGTGTCACTTTAATGTGAAGAGCTTGAGTCCAAGAATTCATCATCCAAAATTATGCCAAAACCAATCTTGTTACCATCTGCCATTCATTTCAATGCTGGTACATTGCTGCATTCTTTGCCACAGAATAATTTCTTCTCCGCATATACTGAATCAGTCACATGCTGTTTCATGCAATGGGTTGATTCCGTTATCCCTGATAAGTAGTCAGGCTGCAGGTGGAGTGATGGGGTGAACGGCCGGTCACAAAAAAGTGTCAAAATAGTAAAAAAGACAAGAGACAGCTTGGGACAAGTCCTTTATTAAAAGATAAAAAAATAAAAAATGTAAATCAACGCAGCCCAATGGACCGAAAAAGAAAAAAAAAAATCTGCAACAGTTCCGCCTCCATGGGAGGCTCCCGCTGAGCGACGCTTCTTCTGGGTGACAGCTGTTATATAGCTGAGGGTGGGGCCACCCGGTGACGTAAACGGGTGACCCCGTCCCACTCTGACACCACGGGGGCTGTATAACAGCTGTCATTGAGAAGAAGCGTCACTCGGTGGGAGCCTCCCATGATGGTGGAACTGTTGCGGCCTTTTTTTTTTCCTTTTAGGTCCGTCGGGCGGATTGGATTTACATCGCGGGACATTTTTATTTTTTTATTTTTTTAATAAAGGTCCCAAGCTGTCTCGTCTTTTATACTATTTTTGACACTTTTGACACTCAGACCCCAAAGCACGCTCCCCATGTTGAGGGGATGTAGCCTGGTACAGTTCAGGAGGAGGGCGCTCTCTTGTTCCCCCTTCTTTTCCTGTGGCCTGCCAGGTTGCATGCTCGGATAAGGGTCTGGTATGGATTTTGGGGGGGACCCCTATGCCATTTTTTTAACTTTGGCCCAGGGTTCCCCTTAATTTCCATATCAGACCTGAAGGGCCTGATATGGATTTTGGGGGGACCCCCACACAATTTTTAAAAAAAAAATTTGGTTCAGGGTTCCCCGTAATATTCATACCAGACCCAAAGGGCCTGGTAATGGACTGGGGGGGACCCATGCCATTTTTTTCAATGAGTTTTATCTATATTGCCGAGACCCGACAATTCATTACAGCCGCGATCAGTTTTAAATGACCTTTTTCCATTAGAAATGTTATTTTGCTGTGGTATTGTTCTAAACATTTTTCCAATAGCAAGTCACGCAAAATTTCCATAAAATGAATCCGTGCAGTGAGTTAAAAATGATTCAACCATTCTAGAGTAAAAATCATAAATAAAATTGATCAAACTGCACAATGTAAACAGTCCATTCTATTGATAGTAGATCTCCATTGTGAAATCAGCACACAATACACCCGGGAATAGTGAGTGATGAGAAAAAGATCTGCCTTCCACCTCCACACACACTGCCGCTTACTGACTCCTGTTGATCTCTTTATTACAGGAGATCACATGCACTTCTGGCTTGATATCCAGCCCGGGACTTTTATGTGCGCAGCCAAGGTCTCAGCGTCTTCTCAGATGTTATACCCTTTACAGGTACACTTGGATAAGGATACTCAGGTGAATCCAGCACAATTTCCAAAAATGTGGTACAAAAGGGAGTCCAATAATAAGGTCAAACGTAGCAGAAGGTCAGGGCAGGCAGCAAAGGATCAGAGTCAATAAATGTAGCAAAGGTCAGGTAGCAATATCACACGGCAAGGAACAGGTACAGTACACACTGTGGGTAGCTCTAAAACAGGGGTCCTCAAACTACGGCCCGTGGGCCGAATCCGGCCCTCCAGCATTTTTTATCCGGCCCGCGGACTGCCCCTTTAAAATTGCAGCACTCCCCCTGCCCCCTGCTCCCTCCATCACACAGGATGGGAAACATGACAGGCCGGGCAAAGGACCTTCTGTGCTAAGAAGCAGGTGATTGGTTACTAGGCATTAGAGTGGTCCCAGGAACCAATCACCTGCCCCTCACTTCCAAAGTCCCGCCCTCCGTCCGGACCTACCATGCCTCGTGTCCTGCGTGATACAGGTAAGAGTTGAGTGGGAGTGCTGTCATATTATAGGGGGCGGCGGGGGGAGTCTGTGCTATGGTGGGGATCTGTGCTATGGTGGGGATCTGTGACACATGGGGGGGAGTCTGTGCTATGGTGGGGATCTGTGCTATGCTTGGGATCTGTGACACACGGGGGGGAGTCTGTGCTATGGTGGGGATCTGTGACACACGGGGGGAGTCTGTGCTATGGTGGGTATCTGTGATGTGGGGGACTCTGTGCAATGGTGGGGATCTGTGATGTGGGGGACTCTGTGCTATGGTGGGGATCTGTGATGTGGGGGACTCTGTGATGTGGGGGACTCTGTGCTATGGTGGGGGACTGATGTGGGGGACTCTGTGCTATGGTGGGGGACTCTGTGCTATGGTGGGGATCTGTGATGTGGGGGACTCTGTGCTATGGTGGGGATCTGTGATGTGGGGGACTCTGTGCTATGGTGGGGATCTGTGATGTGGGGGACTCTGTGCTATGATGGGGGACTCTGTGCTATGGTGGGGGACTGATGTGGGGGACTCTGTGCTATGGTGGGGATCTGTGATGTGGGGGACTCTGTGCTATGGTGGGGGACTCTGTGCTATGGTGGGGATCTGTGATGTGGGGGACTCTGTGCTATGGTGGGGATCTGTGATGTGGGGGACTCTGTGCTATGGTGGGGATCTGTGATGTGGGGGACTCTGTGCTACGGTGGGGATCTGTGATGTGGGGGACTCTGTGCTACGGTGGGGATCTGTGATGTGGGGGACTCTGTGCTACTGTGGGGGACTCTGTGCTATGGTGGGGGACTGATGTGGGGGACTCTGTGCTATGGTGGGGATCTGTGATGTGGGGGACTGATATGGGGGACTCTGTGCTATGGTGAGGGACTCTGTGCTATGGTGGGGGACTGATGCGGGGGACTCTGTGCTATGGTGGGGGACTCTGTGCTATGGTGGGGGACTGATGTTGGGGACTCTGTGCTATGATGGGGGTCTGTGATGTGGGGGACTCTGTGCTATGGTGGGGGACTGATGTGGGGGACTCTGTGCTATGGTGGGGGACTGATGTGGGGGACTCTGTGCTATGGTGGGGGACTGATGTGGGGGACTCTGTGCTATGGTGGGGGACTCTGTGCTATGGTGGGGATCTGTGATGTGGGGGACTCTGTGCTATGGTGGGGGACTGATGTGGGGGACTCTGTGCTATGGTGGGGGACTGATGTGGGGGACTCTGTGCTATGGTGGGGGACTGATGTGGTAGACTCTGTGCTATGGTGGGGGACTGATATGGGGGGATCTGTGATGGGGGAAGTATGTGATTGGGAGTGGCTCTGTAATGAGGGGAGTCTGTGAAATACTGATAAGTTTATATTGATTACAATTGTTCTTTATTTTTTTTTTTGCACTACAAATAAGATGTGTGCATAGGAATTAGTTCATATTTTTTTTAAACTATAGTGCGGCCCCCCAACAGTCTGAGGGACCGTGAACTGGCCCCCTCTAAAACAACTGAGCCTTATTCTAAACATGAGAAAACTGCACCACTTTACAGGCATACTATAGACACCCCCCCCCCCCCCCCAGGCACAATATTTAAAGGAATATTTCATTTTTATTGTTTCACTTTAAGCATTATTAAAGTCACTGCTCCCGAAAAAACAGAAAAACAGCCATTTTTAAAACTTTTTTTGCATTGATGTCCCCCTGGGGCAGGACCTGGGTCCCCAAACACTTGTTATGACAATAACTTGCATATAAGTCTTTAAAATTAGCACTTTTGATTTTTCATGTTCGTGTCCCATAGACTTTAACGGTGTTTATGTGTGCGTAGCTATTCACCGTACAACCCCATTTGTACTTTCATCTGAAATTAAAGATCCTGAAGGCCACTACCTCATTTTTATTGGGCACATTTCTGATGTTGCTGTAACAATTGTATCACATTATGCTCCTAATAAACATCCATTATCATTTATTTCCCATCTTTTTCATGTAATTGATTCACACAAGTTAGGTACAGTGATTATGTGGAGACTCGAACCAAGTTCTTTTTCCCTTCTTGGATAAATATCACCCCTTCTCCCTCCTCCTGTTCCTCTAAGCTTTAATTTCAGCAACTTATCTCTAAAAAAAACATGTTAGACTCTTGGCGTGAGCTCAATCCAGCTCATAAACACTTTACATATTACTCCCATCCACACAAATCATTTTCTAGGATTGATCATATCTTCCTAAGTGTTGTCATGGCCCCAGAGATCCTATCATCAGTTATTATGCCCTTTACGCCTCCCTTATCCCGAGATCCCAAGATTCATCTTGATGCATTAATGATTTCATTCTAACTCACCTATGCCATTGTCTAGATATTAAACAACCTCTCATTAATAACACTTCTGCAGATATTTCCCCTCTCACTCTTTGGGAAGCCCATAAACCTGTAATTCGAGATACGCTTATCCGGCAAGCATAATTTCTCAAACGCAAGCTCCTTCACCACAAATTTGCAAATAACTAAAATCTGTGTCATGATGCATTCCAAAATTCTCCCACCCCTTCTACTAAAGCTAGGCTTGATAGAGCCTGCTTAGAATTCGACCTGTTTCTCACTGACTCTGCAGATAAATTAATACGTAAAACACAACACCTTTATTACCTCAAAGCAAACAAACCAGACTCCCTATTAGCTTGAACCTTATGCTCACTGCAAAAACCTACAACATCTGTGCGACTCAAACTAAACCATGATTCATACACAAGTAACCCTGTCAAAATTTTACACACATTCAAATCTTGCTAAGTTATATTTGCCCCAACCATAATTTTGACCATGCTGCTGCTGATTCTTTTCCACAAATTACCCTTCCAACACTCTCACAAACCCATGGTGAATGACTCGAGTGTCCCATCTCTGCAACAGAAGTCATCAGGGCTAGGGATGAGCTCGATGTTCGGGTTGAACGTAAGTTGGACTCGAACATCGGGTGTTTCTCCCATTCACAGAACAGCGAACATTATGGGGCGTTCGTGGGAAATTTGAGTGCCGCGGAACACCCCATAATGCACTACGAGATCGCAGTGCATTGCTGTATGATGATTGGCCAAAGCATGCACCTGACCTGCATGCTTTGGCATGGTGGCAGTGTAATATATATATATATATATATATATATATATATATACATATATATATATATATACATATATATATATATATACATACATATATATATATATATATATATATATATATATATATATATATATATATACAGTGGGGCAAAAAAGTATATAGTCAGCCACCAATTTGATCTCCCACTTAAAAAGATGAGAGAGGCCTATAATTGTCATCATAGGTATACCTCAACTATGAGAGACAAAATGTGGAAACAAATCCAGACAATCACATTGTCTGGTTTTTGAAAGAATTTATTTGCAAATTATGGTGGAAAATAAGTATTTGGTCACCTACAAACAAGCAAGATTTCTGGCTCTCACAGACCTATATCTTTTTCTTTAACCACTTCAGCCCCGGAAGGATTTACCCCCTTCCTGACCAGAGCGTTATTTGCGATTCGGCACTGCGTCGCTTTAACTGACAATTACGCGGTCGTGCGACGTGGCTCCCAAACAAAATTGACGTCCTTTTTTTCCCACAAATAGAGCTTTCTTTTGGTGGTATTTGATCACCTCTGCGATTTTTATTTTTTGCGCTATAAACAAAATAAGAGCGACAATTTTGAAAAAAACGCATTATTTTGTACATTTTGCTATAATAAATATCCTCCAAAAATATATAAAAAAACATTTTTTTTCTTCAGTTTAGGCCGATCGTATTCTTCTACATATTTTTGGTTAAAAAAATGGCAATAAGCGTTTATTAATTGGTTTGCGCAAACGTTATAGTGTTTACCAAATAGGGGATAGTTTTATGGCATTTTTATTAATAATTTTTATTTTACTAGTAATGGCGGCGATCAGCGATTTTTATTGTGACTGCGACGTTATGGCGGACATGTCGGACATTTTTGACACATTTTTGGGACCGTTGTCATTTATACAGCGATCAGTGCGATTAAAAATGCACTGATTACTGTGTAAATGACACTGGCAGTGAAGGGGTTAACCACTAGGGGGCGGGGAGGGGTTAAGTGTGTCCTAGGGAGTGATTACTAACTGTAGGGGGATGGGCTGTGTGGCTGACATCACTGATCTCTGCTCCGATGACAGGGAGCAGAGATCGAGTGACACTTGTCACTAGGCAGAACGGGGAGATGCTGTTTACAACGGCATCTCCCCGTTCATCCGCTCTGTGAGGCGATCGCGGGTCTCCCCGTGGCGATCGAGTCCGCGGGACCCGCGACCCGACTCACGGAGCTCCCGGCCGGCGGCGCGCATGCACGGGCACGGCGGGAAATTCAAATGGACGTACAGGTACGCCCATTTGCCCAGCTGTGCCGCTCTGCCGACGTACATCGGCGTGCGCCGGTCGGCAAGCGGTTAAGAGGCTCCTCTGTCCTCCACTCATTACCTGTATTAATGGCACCTGTATGAACTTGTTATCAGTATAAAAGACACCTGTCCACAACCTCAAACAGTCACACTCCAAACTCCACTATGGTGAAGACCAAAGAGCTGTCGAAGGACACCAGAAACAAAATTGCACCAGGCTGGGAGGACTGAATCTACAATAGGCAAGCAGCTTGGTGTGAAGAAATCAACTGTGGGAGCAATAATTAGAAAATGGAAGACATACAAGACCACTGATAATCTCCCTTACCTGGGGCTCCACGCAAGATCTCACCCTGTGGGGTCAAAATGATCACAAGAACGGTGAGTAAAAATCCCATAACCACAAGGGGGGACCTAGTGAATGACCTGCAGAGAGCTGGGACCAACATAACAAAGGCTACCATCAGTAACACACTACAGTACCAGTACATGTCCGAGCCCGTCTGAGGTTTGCTAGAGAGCATTTGGATGATCCAGAAGAGGATTGGGAGAATGTCATATGGTCAGATGAAACCAAAGTAGAACTGTTTGGTAGAAACACAACTCGTCGTGTTTGGAGGAGAGAGAATGCTGCGTTGCAACCAAAGAACACCATACCTACTGTGAAGCATGGGGGTGGCAACATCATGCTTTGGGGCTGTTTCTCTGCAAAGGGAACAGGACGACTGGTCCGTGTACATCAAAGAATGAATGGGGCCATGTATCGTGAGATTTTGAGTGCAAGCCTCCTCCCATCAGCAAGGGCATTAAAGATGAAACGTGGCTGGGTCTTTCAGCATGACAATGATCCCAAACACACCACCCAGGCAACGAAGGAGTGGCTTTGTAAGAAGCATTTCAAGGTCCTGGAGTGGCCTAGCCAGTCTCCAGATCTCAACCCGATAGAAAACCTTTGGAGGGAGTTGAAAGTCCGTGTTGCCTAGCGACAGCCCCAAAACATCACTGCTCTAGAGGAGATCTGCATGGAGGAATGGGCCAGTATACCAGCAACAGTGTGTGACAACCTTGTGAAGACTTACAGAAACCATTTGACCTCTATCATTGCCAACAAAGGATATATAACAAAGTATTGAGATGAACTTTTGATATTGACAAAATACTTATTTTCCACCATAATTTGCAAATAAATTCTTTAAAAAATCAGACAGATGTGATTGTCTGGATTTGTTTCCACATTTTGTCTCTCATAGTTGAGGTATACCAATGATGACAATTACAGGCCTCTCATCTTTTTAAGTGGGAGAACTTGCACAATTGGTGGCTGACTAAATACTTTTTTGCCACACTGTATATATATATATAATCTGCATTTAGCATAGACTGTATAATTAGCGTTTACTCGATATTCAGTCAGTGCAGGCAATGAATAAATAAAATATATATATATACACATATATACACAAACACATATCTCACAAAAGTGATTACACCCCTCACATTTTTGTAAATATTTTATTATATCTTTTCATGTGACAACACTGAAGAAATGACACTTTGCTACAATGTAAAGTAGTGAGTGTACAGCTTGTATAACAGTGTAAATTTGTTGTCCCCTCAAAATAACTCAAATTGTGGTTCAGGGTTCCCCTTAAAATCCATACCAGACAGGTCTGGTATGGATTTTGGGGGGTCAGTATGCCATTCTTTTTTTAAATTTGGCGCAGGGTTCCCCTTAATTTCCATATCAGACCTGAAGGGCCTGGTATGGATTTTAGGGGGACCCCCATGCAATTTTTTTTTTAATTTTGGTTTGGGGTTCCCCTTAATATTCATACCAGACCCAAAGGGCCTGGTAATGGAGTGGGGGTATCCCATGCTCTTTTTTTCAATGAGTTTATCTATATTGCTGAGACCCGACAATTCATTACAGCCGCGATCAGTTTTAAATGACAATGTTTCCTTTAGAAATGTAATTTTGCTGTGGTACTGTTCTAAACATGGGAGAAATGTGCCACTTTGCAGGCATACTATAGACACCCCCCAGGCACAATATTTAAAGGAATATTTCATTTTTATTGTTTCACTTTAAGCATTAAAAAAACCACTGCTCCAGAAAAAACGACTGTTTTAGAAAAAAAAAAAAATAGCATTGATACGTGTCCCCTGGGGCAGGACCCAGGTCCCCAAACACTTTTTATGACAATAACTTGTATATAAGCCTTTAAAATTTGCACTTTTGATTTTTCACGTTAGTGTTCCGGCTTTGCCCCGAACACTGCATATAACCAAAGTTCAGCCTGAACTTATGCTCGGGCTGAATCGTTCACCCATCCCTACTTGTCAGTTTTTGGGGGTGTCTGGGACCCTGATAGGAAGAAGAAACCTTATAATTTGGCCAGTTTCTCCTTAAAATTGATTGACAAAGTCCAAGTTACCTAATAATTTGGGTTGTCCTCAGCAAAGTGCTAGACTGCAATTTGCCTAATGAGGACACTAGTTATATTGACCTGTGTATCCCCAAGGAAAGACATAGGAAGGGTTTTACCCTCACTTCCTGTTTGGCTATGGGACAGGAAGTGAAGTTAATTTTCATAAAAGGGATATAGATAGCCCAACCTAAAAAGAACAGGAGTTCTAACACTCACTTGCTTTCACTCAAATGCCCACAATTAGAATAATAGGATTGTCTTGAGCTAGATTTTAATTAGCTCAGTGCTCTAAAGTAGATTTTTTTTTAGAAAAATCACACTTTTTTGTTTTCCCTTGCCAATATGCCTATTTAAGCTGCAGCTGGAAGATCTGTTCCTGTAAAATTGTAAAATGTATTACTTGGATTGAGCATGTGCAAAACAAATAGATCAAAACAAGCAAAACACATAAAACACAAAAATGATCTTCAAATTTTATTGGTAAAGAAAACAGAACACGGAAAAGAAATTGGAAAGCCAAAACACATGAATATTCACATTACATACAAGTAAAGTATCTTAAATTTTGATTGGGATGTTTCTTATTTCTATGAATAGTTTTTCATCTAAATAGATTGGATTAGTATAGGTCCTATATTCATATATTTGATTTCATGTGATGCACTATTGTATTGATATACATGGATATTCATGGTTTTCTACATCACTATTGTCTATGCAGATCATGTATGTGAATCTGGGGCAAGATATTCATGTATATTTTGTGCATATTATATACGCATTGATATGTTTTCATAGTTCTAAGCATCACTTGCACATTCATTCAATAGTAATCAATTCTTTATTCTTCTTCTTTTTATCAGTATTTTTTTTCACCATAATTATTTTTCCTTTTCTCTTAGTGCACTATAGGGTCCTTTCTTTACTACAGACATGACAAATGGGAGAACGATTGCATAACTTTATGATAATATATATTATTCTATTATTGTTCTATATGTAGCGCCCTGCTCCTGTTGATCAGGCGCTTGTATGTAAATTTAGGGGGTTATCTGTTCTGTATATAGTTCAGATTTAATCTATAGCTAAATTAGCTTCTGTTCCAGCATTGGCTGTGTTGCGTGTAGTTCCACATTGTTGTCTGTAGGTGACGTTGTCACCACAGGCCAGTGTTGAAAAGCAACAGGCTAAAGTGTATTGAGTGCTCTTCTTTCTCAGAGGTAACTCGGCAGAGGTGGTCCACTGCTATGCATTCTGGGAAAGGGTACTTAAGGGCAGACGCCATTTTTGGTTCTCTTTTACTGCCTGGCCCTCCTGGGCTAAGGTATGTGACAGTTTCTTTTCTGTCTCGGGACCATGCTGGCCCGAGACTTCGTTACTACAAGTAGGCTCAGAGGTCATCTGGGGCTTGTTGGTTTAGAGGTGATCCTGTGCTGTCTGTCCTGCGGGAAGAAGCCGAAAAATTGAAAGATCCAGGGGGGGACTCATCTTGGAGAGGACCGAGGGAAAGGCTGGTATCTCAGGAAGGGCCTGGTGACTCAATTGGAGGATGCATCCTAACTAACCTACCACACAGTACTGCCGGGTCGGCTTAAAGATTCTGGTACTGTGTTGCTGATCATCTAATACTACAATCCTATGGCAGAGGATTGTTCAACCATTACTACGTCCTGTAGCAGAGGATCGTACAATCATTTTGTTCTCAAGTCTGTGGCAGAGACTTTTTGTCCGTGCGCCCTTCCGGCTGCTAGGTCAGTGAGAGAGACCTATCCGGGTGGGCAAAGATCTTTAGACTGAAGGTGTGTTAGTCTGCAAGATCTTAAATTCCTCAGTGATCTGCAAAAGGTATTTGAACTTTCCTGCAACTCCCTTTCTACCTCTTTACTGCTATTTCTTTCAACTTTTGCAATAAAGCATTGGAAACTGAACAAAGTGACTGGTGCATACATTGGTGGATGCAAGGCCTAATATAGACTCTAAGTTCCTGATGTGGTGAAACTTCAGGTAAGGGGTGACGGCAACAAACCAATTTAAATCAGCAGCTCCTTCGGGGGTCTTTGCTACATATATTAATTGTAAATTAAATATTTTTGATACAGTAATTTTCATAAAGTGAATTTTTACAAATATGAATTTTGGTCATTTGAGATTTACAGTAATGGTCCTTCCTTGCTGTCAAATGCATTGTTCAGTGAGTATTTAATGTTTGCATTAGAACATTTTATAATAACTATATCTGCTAGAGGACAACATGTTATTACAGAATATTAATCCAATTGACTTTATCATTTTATTACGCCATACATCCAGAGTTTGGTACTCTGTGTTTTCCTGTTTTTTCCAAAGCACTTGCTCTAGACCAAATATGTTTTGCAAATACATAACAAACAAAATACAAACACAAAATACATGTGTTACAAACTATATAGGGGACACCCAAATGCACTCTTTTGGACTCTCTTGCACCCTCTTGAAGCAGCACATGATCCCCTCTCTTCTGAGACTGGGCCGCAATATTCCAACGTGATAACGACCCCAAACACACCTCCAAGACAACCACTGCTTTGCTAAAGAAGCTGAGGCTAAATGGAATGGCCAAGCATGTCTCTGGACCTCCACCTTATTGAGCATCTGTGGGGCATCTTCAAATGGAAGGTGGAGGAGCGCAAGGTCTCTAAAAATCCACCAGCTTCATGATGTCATCATGGAGGAGTGGAAGGGGACTCCAGTGACAACCTGTGAAGCTCTGGTGAACTCCATGCCCAAGAGAGTGAAGGCAGTGCTGGGAAATAATGGTGGCCACAAAAAATTTTGACACTTTGGGAGCAATTTGGACATTTTCACTTAGGGGTGTACTCACTTTTGTTGCCAGCGGTTTAGACATTAATGGCTGTGTGTTGAGTTATTTTGAGGGGACAGCAAATTTACACTGTTATACAAGCTTTACACTCATTGCTTTACATTGTAGCAAAGTGTCATTTCTTCAGTGTTGTCACATGAAAAGATAGAATAAAATAGTTACAAAAATGTGAGGGGTGTACTCACTTTTGTGACATACTGTATATAAATGTCCACAATTTTCACTATCCCAAAAACTAAACAAGGAGAGGTGACACAAAATGCCAAATTGCTTAAAAGCTAATGATGGGGGGGGGGCTTAGTCTGCCTGTAAAGTGGTGCATCTGTAGCATGTATCAAAAAAGCTGCTTCAAATATGTACAGCTTTAAGAAAACTTTAAAATCATGCCCTACCTAGAACAGAGTTCTACAAATAATCACAGATCAGACACTTTTACTCCACTCATTACCTCCTGGGAGTGACACATTCTATCAATACATTTCCACATATATGTAGATTCTCCTCCAGAGTTAAGGGCACGATTTCAACCATATATCATTATTTAAATTAACTTAACCTCCCCATTAAATCATCAGCAATGTTCAGCTTGGAAGCAGAAACAGGCCAAGAGATAGCACCTGAGGATTGGTTGGTTATGATTACAAATATGCAAAGATGGAGGAAATCTATGGCGGTAAAGGAGACAGTGGTAAAACTCCATACTAGATAGTACTATACTCCTTCCAGACTGAACAGATTCTGCCCCTTGTTCCCGGGGAACTGCTTTAGAGGCTGCCCAGACAGGGGCACACATCTCCACATTTTTGGGAGTTGTACAGTAGAGTACTTCAGCCTCTGTGGCAGAAGCTGGCTACCTGGCTCAAATTACTGGGGTTAAACTCACCCTGATTTACCAGATGTGCCTTTTCTTAGCATAACTGCCAGATACTACCCCCCAGACCAGAAACTGGCAGATACTCTATTTAGTGCAGTGCAATGGGCAATAGTGCTTCATTGGAGATCTCTGGTAGTCCCCTGGGACCAAGTCTTAAGATGCATGGAAGCTGTTAGATTTATGGAGAGAGTCTACCACATGCTTATGGACACTATGCAGATATTTTATAGAAAATGGGCCTCTTGGTCAGCCTATGGATTTTGAGGGTCTTGACGGTTCATCTATAGATACATAGATTGTTTCACAGCCTTAATGCCTTCATGCCTTACCCTTCTTTTGTTCTTTCTTTCCTCCTTGTGTAATTGTGTTAGTTCAGGTTGTCTAATGTTACAGCCATATGGAATAAATAGACTTGTTATAGTTGTATATGACCAAATACGGTAAGCTTTGAGACCAAAATGTGTTATTCATCTAATTTTCCAATTTTTTCTGTTGCAATTTAAGATATTACCGAATATGACAAAATGAATTACATGTTGTATCTTGTTACTGGTATTCTTTATACCAAAAATAAAAATCATTTGTAAACAACAACAAAAATTAAAATCTAGTTTGCAGTTGTAAGATATTGTTGGCACCCGCCCCCCAAAGTAAAAGAAAAAAATGCCCCCCCCCAATACATACCAGGCCATTTGGGTTTGTTAAGGCTTTAAAGGGGAACCCCATGTGAAAATTACCACCCAAAACAAAAAAAATGAAAATGTGCCCTCACAAAACACTAACAGACCCAAAGCCAAACACACAGCAAGCCAGCCCATGAAAGGGGGTGAATGCTTGGGGGGGTTGGCTCTGGTCACCCAAAAGTCAACCACTTTGTTACCATGTTTAGGGGGACAAGGGCCTCTTCCACACAACCCTGGGCTGTGGTTGGGCTGCACACAGTGGGCTTGGCGTAATGTGGAAAGCCCCTTTAAGCTAGTGGGTACAAGGTGCTTTGTGGTGGGTATGGGGCTGAGCCTACTCTTCCCCAAAGCCAAACAGCTATGATGAGTTCATGTGGCCTATGTGGTTCAGGAGGGGGTTGGGCACTTACTCATCTCACCCCTTTCCTGGCTGGCCATGTTGCAAGCTCTGGAAAAAGATCTGGTTTTGATTGGTGAAGGGAGCCCTTTGGAGAAACTAGTGGAGTGTGGAGATATCCTTTAAAGGCAAAAGCTAGCCAAAAGTATTAGTATGGATTAGAGGGGGGAGCCAACAGCATTTGAGAATCTAGTGGAGTGTGGAGTTCTCCTTTTAAAGGCAAAAGCTAGCCAAAAGTATTAGTATGGATTAGAGGGGGGATCCCAAAAAGGGAGATAAAAAAGTAGCTACAGGAGCAGGGGTTAAAGCATTTAAAATAGCATATTTACAAAGCCTGAATGTGAGTTTCACCAAAAAAATCTTTGGGGGTCAATGTCATTTAAAACACATGTACCAAAAAGACATTGGTGAATGTCAGATTCACTGCTCTACAATTCTTCAAAATCCAAAAAACAGTGGTTAAAAGTTAACAGAGGTAAATAAGAATAATTAAAACATAAATCCAACAGAGGGTATAGGGGTGGAAAGGTAATAGAAGGGGTTGGGATGAAAGGGAAAAGTCTTACAACTAGGTCTGTATTTCTTATGTAGTTAGTAAAGATTGATGGTAAATAATGCTGTATTCAAAGTGACCACTTTTTAAAAAAAAAATCTAAATTCTATTTTTCTACATATTCATGCTAAATTGGTTTGGACATTTTGGGGGAACAAAATAACTTTTTTTTCAATTACATAACATTTTCTTGCCCTGTGGAAAAAAAATTAAAAAACTATAATGGGAAAAAGTTTGAAGGAGATCATTTTCACTATACAATGCACCAAAAGGTTAAAATAGAAACTGTCAATGGGGCAAATTTTTAGGATTTTAGCTTTCTTCATTTGCTCTATAGGGATGAGCTTCACGTTCAAGTCGAACCCATGTTCGACTCGAACATCGTCTGTTCGCCCGTTCGCCGAATTGCGAATGATATGGGTCGTTCGCACCAAATTCGTGTGGCGCGTCACGGCCCATAATTCACTGCGGCATCGCAGTGCATTGCTGGCTGATGATTGGCCAAGCATGCACTATGACCCGCATGCTTGGCCAATCACAGCGCCGTCAGTAGAGAGAGCTGTAATTGGCCAAAGCCAGGGTGGCTTTGGCCAATTATGGCTCAGGGGGTTTAGAACACGCCCCACACTATATAAGGCCGCCTGCACGTGTTCCAGCGTGCTTAGAGAGAGAGAGAGACAGTGTCATTTCATTTGAGTTAGCTAGATATATATATATATATACACTGTATTCAGTTTAGCTAGATCCGTTCTTGTTATCTTCCTACTGACAGGCAGGCTTGTCTTGTTACAGTATTTACAGCTACCTGAAGAAAATTGCTGGTGTTCTTTTGATCCTATTGATACCACAGTCAGGCAGCTAGACTATTTACAGTTAGTGTAGTGCGTCCTCCTCACAGTGTTCAGTTAAAGCTACAAGTTAGTTTAGTGTGACCTCTGCACAGTGTTCAGCTAAAACTACAAGTTAGTGTAGTGCGTCCACCTCATAGTGTACAGCTAAAGCTACAAGTTAGTTTAGTGTGACCTCTGCACAGTGTTCAGCTAAAGCTACAAGTTAGGGTAGTGCGTCCTCCTCACAGTGTTTAGCTAAAGCTACAAATTAGTTTAGTGTGACCTCTGAACAGTGTTCATCTAAAGCTACAAGTTAGGGTAGTGCGTCCTCCTCACAGTGTTCAGCTAAAGCTACAAGTAAGTGTAGTGCATCCTCCTCACAGTGTTCAGCTAAAACTACAAGTTAGTGTAGTACGACCTCTGCACAGTGTTCAGCTAAAGCTACAAGTTAGTGTAGTGCGTCCTCCTCACAGTGTTCAGCTAAAACTACAAGTTAGTGTAGTGTGTCCTCCTCACAGTGTTCAGCTAAAACTACAAGTCAGTGTAGTGTGACCTCTGCACAGTGTTCAGCTAAAGCTACAAGTTAGTGTAGTGCGTCCTCCTCACAGTGTTCAGCTAAAACTACAAGTTAGTTTTTTGTGAACTCTGCAAAGTGTTCAGCTAAAGCTACCTGTAGAAGGTTGGTGGTGTTTTCCTGATCCTATCACTACCGCAGGCAGCTAAATAAGCTACAAGTTAGTTTTTTGCGATCTCTGCACAGTGTTCAGCTAAAGCTACCTGTAGAAGGTTGGTGGTGTTTTCCTGATCCTATCACTACCGCAAGCAGCTAAATAAGCTACAAGTTAGTTGTTTGCGAGCTCTGCACAGTGTTCAGCTAAAGCTACCTGTAGAAGGTTGGTGGTGTTTTCCTGATTCTATCACTACCGCAGGCAGCTAAATAAGCTACAAGTTATTATTTTGCGAGCTCTGCACAGTGTTCACCTAAAGCTACCTGTAGAAGGTTGGTGGTGTTTTCATGATCCTATCACTACCACAGGCAGCTAAATAAGCTACAAGTTAGTGTAGTGCATCCTCCTCACAGTGTTCAGCTAAAATTATAAGTTAGTGTAGTGCACAGTGTTCAGCTAAAGCTACAAGTTAGGGTAATGCATCCTCCTCACAGTGTTCAGCTAAAGCTACAAGTTAGTGTAGTGCATAGGGATGAGCCGAACACCCCCCTGTTCAGTTCACACCAGAACATGCGAACAGGCAATAAATTTGTTCGAACACCGTTAAAGTCTATGGGACACAAACATGAATAATCAAAAGTGCTAATTTTAAAGGCTTATATGCAAGTTATTGTCATAAAAAGTGTTTGAGGACCTGGGTCCTGCCCCAGGGGGCATGGATCAATGTAAAAAATTTTTTTTTAAAACGGACGTTTTTTCAGGAGCAGTGATTTTAATAATGCTTAAAGTCAAACAATAAAAGTGTAATATTCCTTTAGATTTCATACCTGGGGGGTGTCTATAGTATGCCTGTAAAGGGGTGCATGTTTCCCGTGTTTAGAACAGTCTGACAGCAAAATGACATTTCAAAGGGAAAAAAGTCATTTAAAACTACTCGCGGCTATTAATGAATTGCCGGTCCGACAATACACATAAAAGTTCATTGATAAAAACGGCATGGGAATTCCCCACAGGGGAACCCCAAACCAAAATTTTAAAAAAAATGACGTGGGGGGGTCCCCCTAAATTCCATACCAAACCCTTCAGGACTGGTATGGATATTAAGGGGAACCCCGGCCAAAAAAAATGGCGTGGGGTCCCCCTCAAAATCTCTACCAGACCCTTCAGGTCTGGTATGGATTTTAAGGGGAACCCCTCACCAAAATGTAAAATTTAAAATTTATCCGAGCACGCAACCTGGCAGGCCCCAGGAAAAGAGGCGGGACGAGAGAGCGCCCCCTCCCTCGTGAACCGTACCAGGCCACATGCCCTCAACATTGGGAGGGTGCTTTGGGGATAGCCCCATAAAACACCTTGTCCCCATGTTGATGGGGACAAGGGCCTCATCCCCACAACATTTGCATGGTGGTTGTGGGGGTCTGCAGGCGGGGGGCTTATCGGAGTCTGGAAGCTCCCTTTAACAAGGGGACCCCCAGATCCCAGCCCTCCCCCCTGTGTGAAATGGTAAGGGGGTACTTGTACCCCTACCATTTCACACAAAAAAATGTCAAAAATGTTAAAAATGACAAGAGACAGTTTTTGACAATTCCTTTATTTAAATGCTTCTTCTTTCTTCTATCTTCTTTTGGTTTCTTCCTCCATCTTCTTCTGGTTCTTGTTCTTCTGGTTCTTCTTGTTCTTCTGGTTCTTCATCTGATCTTCTCGTCCGGCATCTTCCTCAGCGGCGCCTTCTTCACTTCATTTTCTTTCCTCGGGCCGCTCCGCATCCATGATTGGACGGGAGGCTCCCGCTGTGTGGCGCTTCTCCTCTTCTGACAGTTCTTAACCACTTCCCACCTGCCCTATAGCGGATTGACGTCCGGGAAGTGGTTCTGTTATCCTGACTGGACGTCATATGATGTCCAGCAGGATAACATGCCGCAGCGCGCCCCCGGGGGCGCGCATCGCGGCGATCTGTGGAGCGGTGTGTCAGTCTGACACACCGCTACACTGATCTTGGTAAAAAGCCTCCGGCAGAGGCTCTTTACCACGTGATCAGCCATGTCCAATCACGGCTGATCACGCTGTCAATAGGAAGAGCCAATGATCGGCTCTTCCTCACTCGCGTCTGACAGACGCAAGTAGAGGAGAGCCGATCGGCGGCTCTCCTGGCAGGGGGGGGTCTGCGCTGATTGTTTATCAGCGCAGCCCCCCCTCAGATCACCCCACTGGACTACCAGGGATGCCACTAGGACCACCAGAGAAGGGGCAACATGGATGGCCAGGTATGTACCCCATGGCCATCCACATGTGCCCAATCTGTGCCAATCAGTGCCCACAAATGGGCACTGATTGGCACTATTATGTCAATGATCTGCCCAGCAATGCCCAGATCTGCCCAGCAATGCTTTATCAGTGCCACCTGTCATTGCCCATCTGTGCCACCTGTCATTGCCCATCGGTGCCACCTGTCAGTGCCCATATGTGCCCATCAGTGCCCACCTATCAGTGCCCATCAGTGCCACACATCAGTGCCACACATAAGTACCCATCAGTGCCACCTATATATACCAATCAATTCCACCTACGAGTGCCCATCAGTGCCGCCTATGTGTGCCCATCGGTCCCACCGCTGAGTGCCCATCAGTGCCGCATACCAGTGCCACCTATCAGTGCCCATCAGTGCCACCTATCAGTGCCCATGAGTGCTGCCTATCAGTGCCCATCATCAGTGCCCGTTAGTGCCACCTCATCAGTGCCACCTCATTGATGCCACCTCATTGGTGCCCATCAGTGCCGCCGTATCAGTGCCCATCAGTGCAGCCATATCAGTGCCCATTATTGAAGGAGAAAGCGTACTTATTTACAAAAAAATATAACAGGAACAAAGAAAAACGTGTTTTTTTCGAAATTTTCGGTCTTTTTTTATTTGTTGCGCAAAAAATAAAAACCGCAGAGGTGATCAAATACCACCAAAAGAAAGCTCTATTTGTGGGAACAAAATGATAAAAAATTTGTTTGGGTACAGCGTAGCATGACTGCGCAATTGTCATTCAAATTGCAACAGCGCTGAAAGGAGAAAATTGGGCTGGGCGGGAAGGTGTCTAAGTGCCTGGTATTGAAGTGGTAAATAATGGAGGGTGGGTGACCCTGCCCCCTCTGACGTCATGGGAAATGCCACAGGGAAGTCCCCGTGCATTAGAGGGGGGTGGCGTCACCCGCCCCGTGCGTCAGAGGGGGGCGGAGTCACCCGCCCTCAGTTATTTAAGAACTGTCAGAAGAGGAGAAGCGTCACACAGTGGGAGCCTCCCGTCCAATCATGGAAGCGGAGCGGCCCGAGGAAAGAAGATGAAGTGAAGAAGGCGCCGCTGAGGAAGATGCTGGACGAGAAGACCGGATGAAGAACCAGAAGAACAAGAATTCCAGATTCCGATAAGACCCCCACAACCACCAGGCAAGGGTTGTGGGGATGAGGCCCTTGTCCCCATCAACATGGGGACAAGGTGTTTTGGGGGGCTACCCCCAAAGCACCCTCCCAATGTTGAGGACATGTGGCCTGGTATGGTTCAGGAGGGGGGGCGCTCTCTCGTCCCCCCCTCTTTTCCTGCGGCCTGCCAGGTTGCGTGCTCGGATAAGGGTCTGGTATAGATTTTGAGGGGGACCCCGCGCATTTTTTTTTTACATTTTGGCACGGGGTTCCCCTTAAAATCCATAACAGACCTGAAGGGCCTGGTATGGAATTTAGGGGGACCCCCATGTCATTTTTTTTTTAAATATTGGTACAGGGTTCCCCTGTGGGGAATTCCCATGCCGTTTTTATCAATGAACTTTTATGTGTATTGTCGGACCGGCAATTCATTAATAGCCACAAGTAGTTTTAAATGACTTTTTTTCCTGTCATTTTGCTGTCAGACTGTTCTAAACACGGGAAACATGCACCCCTTTACAGGCATACTATAGACTCCCCTCAGGTACAAAATTTAAAGGGATATTACACTTTTATTGTTTGACTTTAAGCATTTTTAAAATCACTGCTCCCGAAAAAAACGGCCTTTAAAATTAGCACTTTTGATTTCTCCCATAGACTTTTAAAGAGTGTTCCGCGGGCCCCAAATTGTTCGCTGTTCGGTGAACTGGCGAACAGCCGAACAGCCAATGTTCGAGTCGAACATGAGTACGACTCGAACTCGAAGCTCATCCCTAGTAGTGCATCCTCCTCACAGTGTTCAGCTACAACTACAAGTTAGTGTAGTGCGACCTCTGCATAGTGTTCAGCTAAAGCTACAAGTTAGTGTAGTGCGTCCTCCTCACAGTGTTCAGCTAAAACTACAAGTTAGTGTTTTGTGAGCTCTGCACAGTGTTCAGCTAAAGCTACCTGTAGAAGGTTGGTGGTGTTTTCCTGATCCTATCACTACCGCAGGCAGCTAAATAAGCTACAAGTTAATTTTTGCGAGCTCTGCACAGTGTTCAGCTAAAACTACAAGTTAGTGTAGTGCGAGCTCTGCACAGTTTTCAGGTAAAGTTACCTGTAGAAGGTTGGTGGTGTTTTCCTGATCCTATCACTACCGCAGGCAGCTAAATAAGCTACAAGTTAGTTTTTTGCGAGCTCTGCACAGTGTTCAGCTAAAGCTACCTGTAGAAAGTTGGTGGTGTTCTCATACTACAGGCAGGCAGTTGATTTTGCTAGCTGCAATATCAGTATATATATATATATATATATATATATATATACACTGTATATATCCCAGCTTAGTGCAGCTACAGGCCATTAGTATGTCTGGAAGGCCAACAAGGAGAGGCAGACAGTCACAAGCCAATAAAAGAGGGCAAGCAGGCTCTGTGTCTAGAGGCAACAGTGCTGGTCGTGGAGACAGTGCATCCTCATCAGCATGTGGCCGTGGGACACGCTTGGCCTTTTTTTCGGCAGCTGACCGTGCTGAGCCGCAAAATGCGGAAGACTTGGTCGAGTGGATGACCAAGCCGTCCTCATCCTCCTCATCCTCTCTCACCCATGCTCAGGGTACTTTGTCTGGCAAAGCCGCTGCCAACACGGCCTTTTCTCTTGGCTCAATGGCATCAGTGACTCCTTCCCTAGACCCACCATGTCCCCCTGAGGAGTCCCTCGAACTGTTTGACCACAGTGTTGGGTACATGCTCCAGGAGGATGCTCAGCATTTAGAAGGCTCTGATGATGATACTGAGCTAGATGAAGGCAGTAACGTGAGCATGGACAGAGGGGGTGCCCAAGAAGGACAGCAATCTGGCAGTCATGCTCCCCCTGCTGCAGCATACTGCCAAGTTTGCTCCAGTGATGAGGAGGGAGGGGATGATGAGGTCACTGACTCAACGTGGGTGCCTGACAGGAGAGAGGAGGAGGCGGCACATCACCAACGAGGCAGGATGCCCTCCAGGGGCCAGCCTAAGGGCAGCACACTGACTGCATCACACCCCACAGCTCCGCATGTGCAGGGCGCTGCTGTCTCTGCATGTTATTCCAAAAGTTCTTTGGTGTGGGCCCTTTTTGAGACGAGTGCATCAGATCGCACCGCTGCTATTTGCAACATATGTCTCAAGCGTATCTCGCGTGGCCAAAACATCTTCCACTTGGGCACCACATGCTTGACCAGACAAATGTTGACCTGCCATGCAGTTCGTTGGAAAGCGTATCTAAAAGACCCACACCAAAGAACAAAGAGGACCTCTCCTTGCTCCTCCGCAGCTGAGGTCTCCAACCCCACTATACCTTAAGTCCTCTCTGAGACCTACACTGAGAGGAATGAAGGTGTAGAATTAGGTGTGTCACAGCCAAGTACTTGTGGGCAATCTGCTTTCAGTACACCGACGTCAGATTGTACCAGGCAAATTTCCCTGCCCCAGCTGCTGCACCGCCGAAAGAAGTTTGCTCCCAGCCATCCACATGCCCAGCGGTTGAATGCTAGCTTGGCAAAATTGCTAGCACTTCAACTGCTGCCTTTTCAGTTGGTAGACTCTGCCCCCTTCTGTGAGTTTGTGGAGTGTGTGGTTCCTCAGTGGCAGGTACCCAAACGCCATTTTTTCTCACGGAATGCGATTATGGCTCTATACCAGCATGTGGAAGGCAATGTCCATGCCTCGCTAGACAGGGCGGTCAGTGGTAAGGTGCATATTACCGCTGACTCATGGTCCAGCAGGCATGGACAGGGACGTTACCTAAGTTTCACCGCGCATTGGGTGACTCTGTTGGCAGCTGGGAAGGATGCAGGACAAGGTGCAGTAGTGTTGGAGGTTGTTCCACCACCACACCTCCAAAATGCCACTACTAATGATTGTGACACCTCTCTCCTCCACCCCCTCCTTTTCTTCTTCCTCCATAGCCTCTCCCTGTGCTTTGTCCTCGGAACCAGCGTTGCTCCGTAGCCGTTCAAGGGGTTCGCAAGTATGCAGGCCAAGAGATGCCATGCGGTGCTTGAGCTGGTGTGCTTGGGGGACAGGAACCACACTGGGGCAGAGGTTCTGTCAGCTCTGCAGGGGCAGGTTCAGAGGTGGTTGACGCCACGCCAACTTAAGGCAGGATTGGTGGTTTGCAACAATGGCACCAACCTTCTTTCTGCCTTCCGACAGGGACAAATGACCCATGTGCCCTGTTTGTTTTAAAAGAGGCCGTTTTTTCAGGAGCAGTGATTTTAATAATGCTTAAAGTCAAACAATAAAAGTGTAATATCCCTTTAAATTTCGTAGCTGGGGGGTGTCTATAGTATGCCTGTAAAGGGGCGCATGTTTCCCGTGTTTAGAACAGTCTGACAGCAAAATGACATTTCGAAGGAAAAAACCCATTTAAAACTACTCCCGGTTATTGCATTGCCAACAATACACATAGAAGTTCATTGATAAAAACGGCATGGGAATTCCTCCCAGGGGAACCCTGAAAAAAAAATTTTAAAAAAAAATGACGTGGGAGCCCCCCTAAATTCCATACCAGGCCCTTCAGGTCTGGTATGGATATTAAGGGGAATCCTGCGCCAAAAAAAAAAAAAAAGGCGTGGGCTGCCCCCAAAAATCCATACCAGACCCTTATCCAAGCACGCAACCTGGCAGGCTGCAGGAAAAGAGGGGGGACGAGAGTGCGGCCCCCCTCCTGAACCGTACCAGGCTACATGCCCTCAACATTGGGAGGGTGCTTTGGGGTAGCCCCCCAAAACACCTTGTCCCCATGTTGATGAGGACAGGGGCCTCATCCCCACAACCCTGGCCGGTGGTTGTGGGGGTCTGCGGGCGGGGGGTTTATCGGAATCTGGAAGCCCCCTTTAACAAGGGGACCCCCAGATCCCAGCCCCCCCTGTGTGAAATGGTAAGGGGGTACTTACCCCTACCATTTCACTAAAAAACTGTCACAAATGTTAAAAATGACAAGAGACAGTTTTTGACGATTCCTTTATTTAAATGCTTCTTCTTTCTTCTATCTTTCTTCATCTTCTTCTTCTGGTTCTTCTGGCTCTTCTGGTTCTTCCTCCGGCGTTCTCGTCCAGCATCTCCTCCACAGCGTCTTCTATCTTCTTCTCCTCGGGCCGCTCCGCACCCATGGCATGCAGGGAGGCTCCCGCTCTTCTCTTCATCTTCTTCATCTTCTTCTCTTTTCTTCTTCTCTTCTTCTCTTCTTCATTTTCTTCTCCGGGCCGCTTTACATCCATGCTGGCATGGAGGGAGGCTCCCGCCGTGCGACGGCGTCTCCTCGCCTGTCGGTTCTTAAATAACGGGGGCGGGGCCACCCGGTGACCCCGCCCCCCTCTGACGCACGGTGACTTGACTGGACTTCCCTGTGACGTCACTGGGAATGCCACAGGGAAGTCCCGTCATGTCCCGTGTGTCAGAGGGGGGCGGGGTCACCGGGTGGCCCCACCCCCCGGTATTTAAGAACCGACAGGCGAGGAGACGCCGTCACACAGCGGGAGCCTCCCTCCATGCCAGCATGGATGCGGAGCGGCCCAGAGAAGAAAATGAAGAAGAGAAGAAGAGAAGAAGAGAAGAAGGAAGAAGAGAAGAAGATGTAGAAGAAGATGAAGAGAAGAGCGGGAGCATCCCCCCATGCCATGGGTGCGGAGCGGCCCGAGGAGAAGAAGATAGAAGACGCCGCGGAGGAGATGCTGGAAGAGAACGCCGGAGGAAGAACCAGAAGAACCAGAAGAAGACGAAGATGAAGGAAGATAGAAGAAAGAAGAAGCATTTAAATAAAGGAATTGTCAAAAACTGTCTCTTGTCATTTTTAACATTTTTGACAGTTTTTTAGTGAAATGGTAGGGGTAAGCTACCCCAAAGCACCCTCCCAATGTTGAGGGCATGTGGCCTGGTACGGTTCAGGAGGAGGGGGGCCGCACTCTCGTCCCCCCCTCTTTTCCTCCGGCCTGCCAGGTTGCGTGCTCGGATAAGGGTCTGGTATGGATTTTTGGGGGGACCCCACACCGGTTTTTTTTTTGGCGCGGGGTTCCCCTTAAAATCCATACCTTCAGGTCTGGTATGGAATTTAGGGGTTCAGGTCTGGTATGGAATTTAGGGGGAACCCCATGTCATTTTTTTAAAAATTTTTTTACCGGGGTTCCCCTTAATATCCATACCAGACCTGAAGGGCCTGTTATGGAATTTAGGGGGACTCCCACGTCATTTTTTTTTTAAATTTTGGTTCGGGTTTCCCCTGTGGGGAATTCCCATGCCGTTTTTATCAATGAACTTCTATGTGTATTGTCAGCAATGCAATAGCCACGAGTAGTTTTAAATGGGCTTTTTCCTTCGAAATGTCATTTTGCTGTCAGACTGTTCTAAACACGGGAAACATGCGCCCCTTTACAGGCATACTATAGACACCCCCCAGCTACGAAATTTAAAGGGATATTAAACTTTTATTGTTTGACTTTAAGCATTATTAAAATCACTGCTCCTGAAAAAACGGCCGTTTTTAAAACTTTTTTTGCATTGATCCATGTCCCCTGGGGCAGGACCCGGGTCCCCAAACACTTTTTATGACAATAACATGCATATAAGCCTTTAAAATTAGCACTTTTGATTTCTCCCATAGACTTTTAAAGGGTGTTCCGCGGCATTCAAATTTGCCGCGAACACCCCAAATTGTTCGCTGTTCGGCGAACTTGCGAACAGCCAATGTTTGACTCAAACTCGAAGCTCATCCCTAGTCCTGAGGCAGGCCAGGAAAGTCTGTGTGCATTTCCGCTGGTCATATAATGCCAGTGCTCGGCTGGCAGACCTCCAAAAGGAGTTTAACCTGCCCAAGAACCGCCTAATCTGTGACATGCCCACCAGGTGGAACTCAATGTTGGCCATGCTGCAGCAGCTGCACATGCAGCAGAGGGCCATCAATGAGTACCTGTGCGACTATGGCACCAGGACAGGGTCAGGGGAGCTTGTTTTTTTCCCCACGCCAGTGGGCCATGATCAGGGATGCATGCACTGTCCTGTCACCATTTGAGGAGGCCATGAGGATGGTGAGCAGTGACAGTGCATGCATCAGTGACACTGTCCCCCTTGTCCACCTGTTGGAGCACACGCTGCATGGAATAATGGACAGGGCACTTGAGGCAGAACAGAGGCAGGAAAGGAGGACTTCCTTAGCTCTCAAGGCCCCCTTTATCTACACTGTTTTCCTGCGTGCCCGCCGATCACACAGGAAGAGGAGGAGGAGGAGGAGGAGGAGGAGGATTGTGTCAGTATGGAGGTGGCGCCTGGCACTCAGCATCAGCAGCAGTCTTTAAGGGATCAGTCCCAAGAAACACATGGACTTGTACGTGGCTGGGAGGAGGTGGCTGCGGACCATGTCGTCCTTAGTGACCCAGAGGACTCCGGATCAAATGCCTCAGCAAACCTATGCTGCATAGCCTCCCTGATCCTGCAAAGCCTGCGTAAGGATCCTCGTATTCGTGGTATCAAGGAGAAGGACCAATACTGGCTGGCTTGATCCACGTTACAAGGGTAAGGTTGCGGACCTTATCTTGCTGTCACATAGGGAGCAGAGGATGAAACATCTTTGGGAGGCCTTGCGAAAAGGTCTGTGCAACGCGTTCCCACAGACTGGGAGGTTACAAACTCCTGTTTCTGGGCAACGTGTTGCTGAGGCTTCAGTCAGTCAAAGAAGGAGCAGTGGAGAAGGTGGCCTTCTGACCGATGCGTTCTGACAATTTTTTAGTCCGCAGCCCCAAGGTATGATCGGTTCCAGCAACCATCGCCAGTGTCTGTTTTACATGGTGCAGGAATACCTAGGGGCAAGATCTGACTTGGACACCTTTCCCACCGAAAATCCTCTGGGTTACTGGGTCTTGAGGATGGATCACTGGCTAGAGCTTGCACAGTATGCAATTGAGCTACTGGCCTGTCCTGCATCCAGAATTCTTTCGGAACGCACAATCAGTGCTGCTGGAGGCTTTGTAACCGATCACAGGGTGCATCTGTCCACCGACTCGGTCGATCGACTGACCTTCATAAAAATGAATCAGTCTTGGATCACCCCCAGCTACCAAGCACCTGATGCTGATGTAACCGAATATTTTTTTTTGAAATCTTAGATCCCTTCAAAGACTGCCTATGCTGATGCTGAGTGACTATCCTGAGTAATTATCCTCTTCCTCCTCAATGATCACACTGATAGCTTGTAAGAACATTTTTGGTTCTGGGCGCCGCCACCAGTGCCTAAGGCCCAATTTTTCAGCCCCTGTTTAACAGGGGTGTGTAATTACAATTTTTGATGCAATGTTTTGCAGCAGGGCTCGTTCCTGCGTTCCAACTAGAGTATCTGTGAGGGGTTGCAGTGTTGTGGCACCAGCACCAGTGCCTAAGGCCCAATTTTTCTGCCCCTGTTCAACAGGAGCATATAATTACAATTCTTGATCTAATATTTCACAGCAGGGCCCTGTGAGGGCTTACAGTGTTGTGGCCACTACAACACCTAAGGCCCAAATTTCTGCTTAGTATATAGGGCAGGCCCCTACTTTCAAACATCCAACTTACAAACGACTTCTACTTGCAAACGGAAGGAGACAACAGGAAGTGAGATGAAATCTACCCCTAGGAACGGAAATTCTCTCCTGAGTTAATATGGAAAAAACATTTCTCCTTTCCACTGAAAAATACCAAATTTTCAAAAAACATTTGTCATTGGGACAAAAAGTGAGGTGAAATCTTCTGAAGAGGAGCACAGACAGCAAAACAAATGTCGCAGGGGTGATAACCCTTCCCTATGTTTTCCAAAAAGCTTAAAATCGATTTTTTGGCTGTAGCTAAACACTTTAAAAATGTACCAGTTCAAAATTACAAACAGATTCTACTTAACAACAAACCTACAGTCCATGTCTTGTTTGTTCCTGCCTGTATACTGTTGTTCGGAGTCCAGAGCCTGTATACTGCTGTTTCCTTTTTTAATTTTGGTGCGAGGTTCCCCTTAATATCCATACAAGACCCAAAGGGCCTGTTAATGGATTGGGGGGTACCCATGCTGTTTGTCTCACTGATTTCATCCATATTGCCAGGACCCGACATTACATTTTTTTTACTTTTTTTCCTTTAAAAATTACATTTTGTGCAGGGACTGTTCTAAGCACGGGAAACATGCACCACTTTGCAGGCATACTATAGACACCCCCCAGGTACGATATTTAAAGGAATATTTCACTTTTTTTTTTTACTTTAAGCATCATTAAAATCACTGCTCCTGAAAAAATGGCCGTTTTTAAAAGTTTTTTTTGCATTGATACATGTCCCCTGGGGCAGGACCCGGGTCCCCAAAGCCTTTTTAGGACAATACCATGCATATTATCCTTTAAAATGAGCACTTTTGATTTCGAACGTTCAAGTCCCATAGACGTCAATGGGGTTCTAACGTTCATGCAAATTTTTGGTCCGTTCGCAGGTTCTGGTGCAAACCGAACTGGTTCAGCTCATCCCTAGTGCTCTATATAGTACTTATTAGTAGGGATGGGCCGAACACCCCCCCCCCCCGTTTGGTTCGCACCAGTACATGTAAATAGGCAAAAAATCTGTTTGAATACGCAAACACCGTTAAAGTCTATGGGACATGAACATGAAAAATCAAAAGTGCTAATTTTAAAGTCTTATATTCATGGTATGCATGCATTGTTCTTTTTCCTCCATCTTGTTCTTCCTCCGCTTCTTCCTCCGGCCTTCTCATCCAGCATCTTCCTCCGACTCCTTCTTCTCCGCTTTGTCCTCCGATCCACCTCAATGGGAGTCTCCCACTGTGTGACAGCTCTTATATAATGGAGGGTGGGCCACCTGGTGACCCCGCCCCCTCTGATGCATGGGGACTTCCCTATGGCTTTGCCTGTGTTGTCAGAGGGGGTGGGGTCACCTGTTTACGTAAACGGGTGACCTGGCCCCCCTCTGACAATACAGGGAAAGCCATAGGGAAGTCCCTGTGCGTCAGAGGGGGGGTGTCACCAGGTGGCCTCGCCCTCTATTATATAAGAGTTGTCACCTTAACAGAAGCATCATACAGCGGGAGACTCCTATTGAGGCAGATCGGAGGACGAAGCGGAGAAGGAGCCAGAGGAAGATGAAGGATGAGAAGACCGGAGGAAGAAGCTTACTAATATAGAGGAAGAAGCGGGGGAAGAACAAGATGAAGGAAGAAGAAGAACACTGAAGGAAGACCAGAAGAAGATGGAAGAAGAAGCGGGGTAAGAAAAAGGCATTAATAAAGGAGTTGTCAAAAACCATCTATTGTTTGTATTGTTTTTTAACATTTTTGACACTTTTTTGTGAAATGGTAGGGGTACTTACCCCATTAACAATTCACAGAGGGGGGCTGGGATCTGGGGGTCCCCTTGTTAAAGGGGTCTTCCAGATTCCGATAAGCCCCCCGCCCGCACACCCCCACAACCACTGGGCAAGGGTTGTGGGGATGAGGCCCTTCTCCCCATTAACATGGGGACAAGGTGCTTTGGGGGGGCTACCCTAAAGCACCCTCCCAATGTTTTTTTTTATCCATTAAATGTTTAATTTAATTTAATCAAGACATATAATAATACAAAGAGTTATAATATAAAACATTGACAAATAATAAGAAAGTAAAAGAATCAAAATACAAAATCATATGAATATGCACACATGTTTGTCAGATGATGAGTATACTCTTGGTACTGAAAGCGTTGTTTATATGATAAAAGCTATACAGTAATAAACGTTGCTATCAGGTATCATAAGCTTTTATAGTTGGATGTCCAAATTACCCAATTATTGTCAAAGGTTGTGCATTTGAGAGAGTTTATTGCTAACATACGTTCAAATGTATAGTGTAGTTGAACTATACTGATTACATCAGAGATATTTGCGGTAGGTGCATTTTTCCAGGATCGGAGTACCAATGATCTAGCTACAAGGAGAATTTGGGTTATAACCGGTCTCATTGTGTGAGGGAAGTTGTCTATTCCCACATGTAGTAATGACAATGCCTGGCTAGAATGGGTATGTATACCTGTAATTGAAGATATCAATCAGAATACTTGGTTCCAGAAGCTAGTTAGGCTTGGGCATTCCCAGAACATATGCATGAAGTGGCCTTTGTCTCCACAATTGCGCCAACAGAGCGGCGAGGTGTTTGGAAACATTTTTGCTAGTCTGCATGGGGTGTATTGCCATCTATTGGATATTTTGATCACCATTTCCCAATGTCCTACACAGTGTGTCGATTTGTGTACAGTCTGGATTGCACATTTCCATTGATCGTCTGTAAACGTGGTACCTAGATCCACCTCCCATTTTTTAAGTGCCTCAGTTTTTCTAAATTTTAGTTTGTCTTGCAGAATATTATAGTATAGTGAGATGCCTTTGCAGCTGTTTTTTTGAAGGGTGAGGTGAGTCCATACCTTAGCAGCATTTGAATGTTGGGAATGGGGTGTGCACAGAGAAAATGAGTAATTCTAATGCAAGTGAAAATCGTGTGATTAGGTAAATCATATTCATTCATTATACTCTCCACTGATTTGGGCGAGTTGTGTATTGTTAGATCTTGGACAGTTTTGATCCCATGACTTAGAAGGTGTTTCAGGGATAGTAGTAGGATTTTAGCTTCTAGTATGTTCAGAGGGAAGGGATAGTTTATTGTTTGACTATCCTTGTGGTGTTGGTTGAGAAATAATTTTCAAGCTTTTAGTGAAACTTGTATAGTTGGAGGAAGGTTGCTCATGTCCCATGGAACTCAAGCATCTCCCATGAGGAGTGTTGCCGTGAGGTCGGGTGCTGCCGTGAGGTCGGGTGTCGGGGCTAGATGTTGCTCAATTTCTACCCAGCGCGGTATATCCAATTTAACGAACCAATTTTTGAGTTGGTCTAGTCTGGTTGCCCACATATAGTCATATACATCAACTAAACTCGCCCCTCCTGCAAGCTTATGTGGGATTAGTTTGTTCCGCGAGCATCCAGCCTTCTTAGCCCCCCTAGAGGAATTTCCATAGGGGGTCAGATAGGGATTTGAGGAAATAGGTTGGGATGTTTATAGGAAGTACTCTCAGAATATATAAGATTTGTGTTAATATTGACATTTTAAATGCCGCTAATCTCCCTAGCCAGGACAATTCCTGTTTTGCTATGTTTTTGGTTTGAGTGTCCAGTTTGGCCAGCAGGGGTTTAAAGTTAGATTCCACTATCATTTTCATGGAGTTAGTCAGAGCGATGCCTAAATATGGTATCCCTGTTTTACTCCAGCTGTATGGAAAGCAGTGCTGCAATGAGTCACTAACTTTTTTGGGCATTCCAAGGTTTAAAATTAAGGATTTGGTGAAGTTTACCTTGTAGTACGAGATCTCTCCAAATTTTTGCAATAGCTCGTGTACTATAGGTAGTGAGGTCTGTGGTTTTGTTAAAAATAATATGACATCAAAAGCGAACAAATTAACAACTTGGGAGTCGCTCCCAAATGTGAAACCTGATATTAAGGGATGTGTTCTAATGGCCTCTGCCAGAGGTTCAATCATTAAGTTGAAGATTGTTGGGGATAGTGGACATCCCTGGCGAGTGCCATTAGTTATGTAGAAAGGTGTGGACAACATGCTGGACGTGTATACTTGAGCCGAAGGACTGGAGTACAAGGCTAGAACTGCATTCAGAATTAGGGATTAGCTTCGAGTTCGAGTCGAACTCATGTTCAACTCGAACATCGGCTGTTCGCCAGTTCGCCGTACAGCGAACAATTTGGGGTGTTCGCGGCAAATTCGAAAGGCACGGAACACCCTTTAAAAGTCTATGGGAGAATCAAAAGTGCTAATTTTAAAGGCTTATATGCATGGTGTCATAAAAAGTGTTTGGGGACCCGGGTCCTGCCCCAGGGGACATGGATCAATGCAAACATTTTTTTTTAAATGGCCATCTTTTCAGGAGCAGTGATTTTAATAATGCTTAAAGTGAAACAATAAAAGTGTAATATTCCTTTAAATTTCGTACCTGGGGGGGTGTCTATAGTATGCCTGTAAAGGGGCGCATGTTTCCCGTGTTTAGAACAATTCTGACAGCAAAATGACATTTCAAAGGAAAAAGTCATTTAAAACTACTCGCGGCTATTAATGAATTGTTGGTCCAACAATACACATAAAAGTTCATTGATAAGAACGGCATGGGATTTCCCTACAGGGGAACCCCAAACCAAAATTTAAAAAAAAATGGTGTGGGGGTCCCCCTAAATTCCATACCAGGCCCTTCAGGTCTGGTATGGATTTTAAGGGAAACCCCGTGCCAAAATTTAAAAAAAATGGTGCGGGGTCCCCCCAAAAATCCATACCAGACCTTTATCAGAGCACGCAACCTGGCAGGCCGCAAGAAAAGAGGGGGGATGAGAGAGCGCTCCCCCTAATGAACCGTACCAGGCCACATGCCCTCAACATTGGAAGGGTGCTTTGGGGTCCCCCCAAAGCACCTTGTCCCCATGTTGATGGGACAAGGGCCTCATCCCAACAACAAATGCCCGGTGGTTGTGGGGGTCTGCGGGCTTATGGGAATCAGGAAGCCCCCTTTAACAAGGGGACCCCCAGACCCCACCCCCCTGTGTGAAATGGTAGAGGGGGAAAAAGTACCCCTACCATTTCACAAAAAAAGTGTCAAAAGTGTTAAAAATGATGAGAGTTTTTGACAATTCCTTTATTTAAAGTCTTCTTCTTTCCAGCTTCTTCTTTCTATCTTCTATCTTGCCAGGTTGCGTGCTCGGATAAGGGTCTGGTATGGATTTTGAGGGAGACCACCACGCCATTTTTTTATGTTGGCGCGGGGTTCCCCCTAGGGGACATGGATCAATGCAAAAAAAAGTTTTAAAAATGGCTGTTTTTTCGGGAGCAGTGATTTTAATAATGCTTAAAGTGAAACAATAAAAGTGTAATATTACTTTAAATTTCGTACCTGGGGGGTGTCTATAGTATGCCTGGGGTGCATGTTTCCCATGTTTAGAACAGTCTGACAGCAAAATGACATTTCAAAGGAAAAAAAGTCATTTAAAACTACTCGCGGCTATTAATGAATTGTCGGTCCGACAATACACATAACTGTTCATTGATAAGAACGGCATGGGATTTCCCTACAGGGGAACCCCGAACCAAAATTAAAAAAAAAATGGTGTGGGGGTCCCCCTAAATTCCATACCAGGCCCTTCAGGTCTGGTATGGATTTTAAGGGGAACCCCGCGCCAACATTTAAAAAAAAAAATGGTGTGGGGTCCCCCCAAAAATCCATACCAGACCTTTATCAGAGCACGCAACCTGGCAGGCTGCAAGAAAAGAGGGGGGGTGAGAGAGCGCCCCCCCTAATGAACCGTACCAGGCCACATGCCCTCAACATTGGGAGGGTGCTTTGGGGTCCCCCCAAAGCACCTTGTCCCCATCTTGATGGGGACAAGGGCCTCATCCCCACAACCCTTGCCCGGTGGTTGTGGGGGTCTGCGGGCTGATCGGAATCTGGAAGCCCCCTTTAACAAGGGGACCACCAGACCCCACCCCCCTGTGTGAAATGGTAGAGGGTAGTACCCCTACCATTTCACAAAAAAGTGTCAAAAGTGTTAAAAATGATGAGAGTTTTTGACAATTCCTTTATTTAAAGTCTTCTTCTTTCCATCTTCTTCTTTCTATCTTCTATCTTGCCAGGTTGCGTGCTCGGATAAGGGTCTGGTATGGATTTTGAGGGGGACCACCACGCCATTTTTTTATGTTGGCGCGGGGTTCCCCTTAATATCCATACCAGACCTGAAGGGCCTGGTATGGAATTTAGGGGGACCCCCATGCCATTTTTTTTTTTAAATTTTGGTTCAGGGTTCCGCTGTGGGGAAATCCCATGCCGTTCTTATCAATGAACAGTTATGTGTATTGTCGAAGCGACAATTCATTAATAGCCGCAAGTGGTTTTAAATTACTTTTTTTCCTTTGAAATGTCATTTTGCTGTCAGACTGTTCTAAACATGGGAAACATGCACCCCAGGCATACTATAGACACCCCCCAGGTACGAAATTTAAAGGAATATTACACTTTTATTGTTTCACTTTAAGCATTATTAAAATCACTGCTCCCGAAAAAACAGCCATTTTTAAAACTTTTTTTGCATTGATCCATGTCACTGGGGCAGGACCCATGTCCCCAAACACTTTTTTTATTACAATAACTTGCATATAAGCCTTTAAAATGAGCACTTTTGATTATTCATGTTCGAGTCCCATAGACTTTAACAGTGTTCGCGTGTTCAAACAAATTTTTTGTCTGTTCGCATGTTCTGGTGCGAACCGAACAGGGGGGTGTTCGGCTCATCCCTATTCAGAATGTGTCCACCAAGACCAAACTTAGAAAATGTCATTGACATATATTTCCAATGGACTCTATCAAATGCCTTCTCTGCGTCTATAGAGAGCATCAGAGAAGGCGTTTTGTTTTTTTCAACATAGTGTAAAATATTAATAATTCTACGGGTGGCATCCGAGGTCTGTCTCCCCTTCACAAAGCCCATTTGATCACTTTTAATAAGGAATGGCATAAAATCTGCTAATCGTTTGGCTAATAATTTGGCGTAAATTTTAATGTCAGTATTTAAAAGGGATATAGGATGGAAATTTGAAGGTGTGTTGGGTTCTTTTCCAGGTTTAGGTAGTGTGACTGTATATGCTTTCAACATTTCTGGGGGAAATGTCGCTGTAGATGCGGCCTTAGTAAATACTGGTTGCATGTGTGGTGCTAGTGCATTGCTAAATAGTTTGAAATATTCATTTGAGAATCCATCAGGCCCTGGTGATTTGCCATTGGGTAAGGTAGCAATGATCAATTGGATTTAGAGAGTAGTAAAAGGGGAATTTAGGGAGTGTAGTTGAGCCTCTGATAGAGAAGGTAAATTCAAGGTGTGCAGGAACTGTTGTATGTTAGTTGTTGTGGGTTGAATAGTAGAGGTGTCCTCATGTAGGTTGTATAGGGCACTATAATAATTGGCAAACTTATTTGCGATGTCTTGTGGGTTGGTAATCTTGTGTTTAAGGGTAGGGTGGATCAGATGCGCTATTCTTGTTTTGGAAGAAATAGCTTTGATGCTGTTAGCTAGATATTTGCCTGCTCTATTTGCATTAGCGTATGAATTTAGTTTTAGCCTCCTAAGATGTGTGTCATACTTCTGTGACAATAGCTTTCTCAGCTTTTCTCTTAACCGTGAGAGTGACTGAGCATGGGTTGGGTTGGGGGAAGATTTGTTGTGTGTCTCTAGGGTATGTATGTCAGTTAGAATAGCATTAAGTTTGGCAGTATGACGTTTCCTTTCCCTTGCACCCAATTGGATTAGTATGCCTCTCATGTATGCCTTGCGGGCATTCTATAGACTGAATGGGTCCTCTACTGAATGTGCATTGTCCTGAAAGAAGTTTTGGAGGTGTTGTGAAATTTCTGTAAATATTAAGGGTTCTTGCATTATTCTAGTGTTGCTACGCCAAATGGGTGGTGAAGAGGAGACAGCCTGATCGTTAATGGAAAACGTGATAGCTGCATGGTCCGACCACGTAATGTCATGGATCTGAGTCAGTACAGCTTTTTGTAACAACCAATTATCAGTTAGAAATAAGTCAATGTGTGAGTATAAGCAATGCCTGTAGGAGAAAAAGGTATAATCCCTTTAGTTTGCATGGTGGCACCTCCATACATCAAATAGGTCTGCATTTTGTAATGCATTACTCAAACACTTATTATGGTTCCCTTTATGAGCCGAGGAGTTCAATTGTGGATCCACAGTGAAATTAAAGTCTCCACATATGAGGTTACCATACATGTGAGATTGAACTTTTCCGGGCAGCTGTTTAGGAAATGTGTTTCATGTGAGTTCGGAGCATGTTAGGTCACCAGTGTGTAGGGTTTAGAGTTAATGTCTCCTTTGACTATGATGTATTGGCCATTGTCATCCACAGTGGTTTCTTTAAGTTGGAAAGACAAAGTATTTCTGATTGCCAGTAACGCTCCACCTTTTTTCTGGTCAGGTGTACAGGCTAGGAACACATGGGGGAAGTCTCTGTGTGTACATTTAAGTGTCTTTGATATTTGGAAGTGAGTCTCTTGAACACATAAAATGTCTGCTCTGTGTTTTTTTTGCCTCAGCCCACATTGAAAACCTTGTGGTTGGTTTAGGCCCCTGACATTAATAGATAGGCAGTTCAAAACCATGGAGTGGGGTTGATCTGTTGTGAGCTGCTGTGATGCGTGTGTACTCACTGTGACCATAGCAGTCCATTTCAGAGTCCAACCTCCCATTGAGTAGAGCCAAGGTAAAGTGTATACTCGCAGGTAGAGTATTATTCAATCATGGTGCATAGGAGAACAATAAAAAATAAACAGAGATAAAGAAGAAGGTGTAAGTAGAACTTTAAGAACGAGATCTTTAAACCGATCCATTTGCAGGCGTAACTACTGCAAAATAACTTGAGGGATAAAACAGGGATTGTAACTGCGAACCCCTGTATCCGGAGAGATATGAGTAACTAGTTAAGCATTCACGAGCCACCAGCATTTTTCTTGGAGGATATTTTTCGTGAGACCACCTGCCAGTCTTCCTAAAGTGAAAGTTGTCGTGGCTGAGGCGTATTGTGCATCATTTGTTCGGGTAGTATTCCCCACTGGCATAGGGCGTAGGGCCGCAATGCCCTCCTCCAGAGTAGAAACAAGGATGGAGACCTCATTGTGGATGACATACAACTTTGCAGGGTATTTCCATTTTTGGAGTATCTTGTGGTTCCGTAAGGCCTTAGTGATTGTCGCCAAATTGCGGCGCTGTTCCAGGGTGTGTCTGGACAGATCTGGGAGCAACTGAAGATCCGCGTATGGTAGGTGTTTGTTTTCGGATTTGCAGAAGGCCATTAAGAGCTGTTCTTTCACATGATAGTAGTGCACCCTGAGAAGAATGTCTCTGGGGGTATGGTCTGGAAGGAAAGAAGGCTTGTGGACCCTGTGTATTCGGTCCATTATGAGGTCCTGTGGTGACAGGGCAGGTATCAGAGTGGAGAATAGCGTTTGGGCATACTGTAGTAGCTGGGAGGCAGGTATATCTTCAGGTACCCCTCTTATGTTGAGGTTGTTTCTCCTGGATCTATCTTCTAAATCTGCCACTTTGTTTTTGAGCCATGCTATCTCCTCATTTTGAGTGTTATTTGCATCTACCAAGGTGTTGAAAAACGCTGAATATTCATCCATTTTGTGCTCTATGTGATCCTCCCTGACACCTATAGCCTATACTTCCCTCTGGCAGTTTCTGATTTCAGCTGTCATGTCAGCTTTCAGAGATGCTTTTAGTGACAGGAGCATTTCTTTCAAAACTGTGTCTGAAACTGGCCTGTCTGCTGTGGGAAAGGATACTATACTATAGGATACTGCAGGGGCTGCACTGTGGCGCTGTCCTTATCAGAGGATCCGCTTACCTCCATAGTAAGATCTTCCAGCCGCCTTTCTGGTGAGGTAATCCTCCCAGAAGAGGATCCACTGTGTGATGCAAGCTTGCTGGCCAATGTGGGATGTTCCGGCTTGCCGTTGGAGTGCACTGTAATGCACTCCATGCCTTGTATTCTGACTTCTTCATGCGCACTCCGCCACCATTTTGTTGTAATCCGCGGGCGGAGAAGAAGCTCTCCATCTTCTGAGGCTGCTGTGGGTCTTTGCGGTGCCTCGGCATGCCCCATGCATGCAGCGGAGTCTGGAGGGATGATGCCGGTTAGCAGGTGTGCGGATTGTGCCGATGGGCTCGGATGGGTGCCGATTCTCTCCGGCGGCCAAGCGGAGCTCTCAGCACATGCGTCTATGTTGGCGCTCGGTCACCACGCCCCTAGCACCCTCCCAATGTTGAGGGCATGTGGCCTGGTACGGTTCAGGAGGGGGGCGCTCTCTCGTCCCCCCTCTTTTACTGCGGCCTGCCAGGTTGCGTGCTTGGATAAGGGTCTGGTATGGATTTTAGGTGGGACCCCACGCCATTTTTTAAAAAAAATTTGGCGCGGGGTTCCCCTTATTTAAAGGAATATTTTACTTTAATTTTTTCACTTTAAGCATCATGAAAATCACTGCTCCCGAAAAAATGGCCATTTTTAAGAAAAAATTTTGCATTGATACTTGTCCCCTGGGGCAGGACCCAGGTCCCCAAACACTTTTTATGACAATAACTTGCATATTAACCTTTAAAATTAGCACTTTTGATTTCTCCCATAGACTTTTAAAGGATGTTCCGCGGCTTTCAAATTTTCTGCGAACACCCCAAATTGTTTGCTATTCGGTGAACAGCCAATGTTCGAGTCTAACTCATGTTCGACCCGAACATAAAGCCCATCCCTACTTATTAGTAAAAATTAACAAAATTGGAAAAACCTATTTTATAACATGTAAATATTCTCATTGATTAAAAGAGAAGTATGGTTTTGTTTTTTTATTCCAGAGTTATATTTAACTAGGTGGATGCTGCACCAGTTCCCGCTGGCTCTAACACTGAGAACCGAGTGAACAAACAGCACCGATTGCTTGGTTCTCACAGCTTTATGTCAGTCACCAGCTCTCTGCTCTGCCCCCTCCCCTCATGCTCACTGGAGCACTGTGCTGTGGAGGGGGTGGGAGCGGCTAGCTCAGACTCTCAGCGTCTCGCTGAGAGGCTGAGCCGGGTGCCAGTCCAGGCATGTGGGTGGATCCCGACCTTATGGTCACAATCCTTCCTGAGCCTGGACTGGCTCTGTGACGTCAGCTGACAGCAGGCTTCAGCCCGCTGTCTACCGAAAACAGGTCACAGGAGTGCAGAACAAACTGCACTCCCGTGACCCACAGGAAAAGAACAGCCAAACGAGCTTTGGCTGTGCTTCTACTTTAAGGGATGCAGCTAACTGATTTCAGTGCAAAAGGCACTTCTGCCAAGCAATTGCTCATCATGTAAGTATTACAAACTGGTTTTGGCTGGTACTTTCATACTTCTAAAACTACTGAACTGCTTCTAAATAGAACTGTAAGCTTTTCCGTATATAATACTATTATATGGCCTATGGCAGTAGTTTATTCTGTTTTAGTTCAATTTTAATCAAGCACTATTGTTTCAAAACTAACTAAAACATAGACAAATACATTTTTTTAAAAAACTTTAATTCATATTCATCTGGCTACAATTGCACAATTTAAAATGTGTATTTCACAAATGTATAATATTGTTGTACCCACTTCTTCATAGACTCACATTCCCAAATGTAAAATGCTTTTTAATTATTCCATTCACCTATACTGATTTTGTAAGCAAGAGAACAAATGGGGTAACCAAGTAAAAAATGCAAGAACTACAATTTTTTTTTTAAAGTTTTGGAATTAACAAAAATGAAACCATTAGTTTAATTCTCTTTGATTGTCATAAACAAACCCCTTTAATGTGGATTTCATTTTATTATACATTATCTTCTGTACATGCTTTGCAGAATATAAGCTTATAAGTATGTGCCTGACCTCACAAATGCGCTTCTAGAAGAATGGTCAAACATTTCCATACTACACACTACTAAACCTTGTGGACAGTCTTCCCAGAACGGTTGAAGCTGATATAGCTGCAAAGGGTGAGCCAACTCAATATTGAACCCTGCAGACTAAGACTGGGATGCCATTGAGGTTCATGTGCACGTAAAGGCAGGCGTCCCAATACTTTTGGTAATATAGTGAACTTTGCAGTGAGTTCACATACAGTCTTTTTGAAGAATAACCATTTCTGTTCTGTGTTCATGAATGACAAAATTCCCTCCCAGTCTAAGTCTTGGAGAGCAGCCCTCATCCTTGGAAAATGTGTTCTCTTAAAGTTAAATGTCTTTATATTTCCAGTATGTGCTTGTTGCTTACAGCTTACATTAAATGAAACCATGTTATGGTCACTGCTACTCAGATCTTATTTTATATGAACATAATAGTAATAATCTCTGCATTAGGGATTACCGGGTCCAGCAGAGCATCATTCTTAGTCGGGGCCTCAATGAACTGGACCATAAAATTGTCTTGTGATAGGTTTATACATTTTTAACCTTTAACTGTTCCTGCACTGCCATTACTCCAGTCAATATCGGGGTAGTTAAAATCCCCCGTTATTATCCCTGTGCCAGCCCTTGCAGCCCTTTCTATCTGTGCAAGGCTCCGAATCTCCACCTCCTCATTAACACTCGAAGGTCTATAACAAACTCCAATGATTACTTTTGTGGTATGCACGCCCATGTGCATTTCCACCCATAATTCTTCGGACTCATTACACTCTCCATCAAATAGGTCCTCTTTCACACTCTCTTTGAGATCACTTCTCACATAGAGACAGACATCACCACCCCTCTGCTTTACCCTGTCTTTCTGAAAGAGAGCATAGCCAGGAATATTAATAGTCCAGTCATGTGAAGAATGATGCTAAGATTCAGCAATACCAATTAAATCATAGTTTTCTTGCACCAAAGCTTCCAACTCCTCTATTTTGCTTGACAGACATCTGGCGTTGGTAAACAAACACTTTAGTTCATTGTCACATTTTGCACACTTATTTTGCATATTTTTTATTTTAGTACAAATAGTACCATTTAAAATGGTTGTCTGTTACTTACTAAACTTCATATCACCTGCCATAGCCTTCCCTCCATCTTTCACCATTCCACCCACCAATAGGAACTGACCCCTGTCCTTGGCTTGTTTTTGATGTTTTATTGGGGTTGATAATTTGGATGGGGTAGGGAATTATGGGATGCCCGACTTGAAAAATATCCAGAACTATGAGCAAAGGGACAATTCCTCCATATTTATAAAAAGTCCACCTGTTGCTCTCTCTTGAGGGAACTAACAGTTTTGTTGTTAGCTCAGCAAAGGCCCATTACAGGCAGGAACTCTCAGTCCCTTGGCAAAGTAGTGCAGAGAGCAAACAGCATGACATTCTTCCTTCTGCTTCCCTTGTGGCCACTGATCCCAGCTCCACTTGCTTGCAGAAAATTGCTAGCCCACCTGGCTGCCACCAGCCACACCTGGCTGTTCTTCCTCACAATCCTCCCGACTGACTTTCTGCCCCAGTCGTGCCAGACTTGTACACTTCCATGGAGATTCCCCAGGGCAAGGATGTAGAACTAAACCCATTGCTGTCTTCAGAGATCACTGTTTCATCTGACAGTCTCTCCCCTTGTGTTGCCCCTGCTCAGAGCTGATCTCTACTCACTGTCTGTCTTTTTCTCTGTCCCACTGCCTCTCCTGGAGGTTTTCTTCCAACTGCCTCCTCTGGTGGAATCTTTCTGGGCCAGCTATCCCCAGCCTCCAGCCTAAGGTATCACCACTCCCCGGCAGGGGGTTCCCTCAAGGGCTACCGACAGCCTCTCCTCAGCACTCCATCTCCATCTTTGACCTGACTCCCCTGCTGGAATGGCCAATATCTTTTTATAGGGTTGTCTCTGCCCCTGCCAGCCTCCCTTCTGGGAATTGACTGAGGCTCCGTAAATATTCATGGCAGAGGGGCTTCCAGATTTTGATAACTCCCTTGTTATCCCTAATTTATATTTAAGATTTATTATCTCTCTGATATGATTTGTTTAATGAGAGTTTTTGACCATGAGTGAAAGTTTCAACAAACAGCAAGACAGACAACACATATGACAAAGCATGTATACAAGCAAGTGCCAAAGAGATGTCTGATATTTACCAGCTGTCTAGCATGGGGGCCTCTATGATGATCTTTAGATTTTCTCACCCTGGCCTCATCCAAGGACAAGACAAGATTTTTTATCACAGACTGCCACTATTATATAATTTATGAAATTATGAACCAACACCTAAAGGAGCATAATATAATAAATTGCCAGCAACTCAAAGCTTCTTATAAGAATTTTATTTGGCACAATAGCCGTGTACAATCCACATAATACTAACGCGTTTCGGCCGAAGTCTTCCTCATAGCATAAGTTAACAGCATTAAATTCAAACTTTTATAATGAAACAGCCCCTTTGAAAAAAGTAAAAAGAGGCAGTACAATACTTAATTGACAATCATGAAATTGATTAGTCAAAACATGTGAGCAGACCAAGTGAGATGAGATAGCAAGTGGGAGGGAACGGGAGAAAAGCATTCTGAAAAGAAAAAGGAGCACAAAACATAAAAATTAACCATATAAATCCCAAAAGAGAATGTATTTATCTAAAAAACAAATTGATATCCATCCTTTTATTCATTCCTGCTGGAATTCCGATATTAATTCTCTCCGGAGTAGGGTGCGGTTTATGTCACCCCCTCTAAACCAAAAAAAAAAAAAAAAATGGTCAAGGTTCCCTGTACTGTTCTAAAATGTTTAGACACGTTATGCCGCGTACACACGAGCGGACTTTCCGGCAGACTTGGTCCGGCGGACCGAACTCCGTCGGATAATTAGATCGTGTGTGGGCTCCAGCGGACTTTTTTTCCCCAAAAGTTTGACGGACCTAGAAATGAAACATTATTCAAATCTTTCCGGCGGACTCGGCTTTCTAGCGTACAAACCGTTCGTCTGTGTGCTAGTCCGACGGACCAAAACTGACGCATGCCCTGAAGCAAGTACAAGATGGAAGCGCTCGGTCTGGTAAAACTAGCCTTCGTATTGAAGCTAGCACATTCCTCACGCTGCTAATTCTGTGATCTTTTAATACAGCTCATTCTTTTCTTCTTTATAATGCGAGAAGAATGAAGTTGTTTTTCTGCTTATATTCACACAGAGTTCTCACAAACTACTTTCTTCATTATTTATCCTCATGTCATGACTAATATTATACTTTTTAAAGGCCAGAAAAATTATCAAAAATCTATTGATTTTAAATATTTATTTTTTATTGTTTCAAGGGGGGTTATTTTCAAAAGGCAAATTCATTTAGCACTACAAGTGCAAAGTGCACTTGAAAATGCACTGAAAGAGCACTTGGAAGTGCAGTCGCTGTGGATCCGAGGGGCACATGCAAGGAAACCAAAAAAAAACATTTTAGCTTGCACATGATTGGATGATAAAATCAGCAGAGCTTCCCCTCATTTCAGATCTTCCCCTCAGATTTACAGCATCTGCACTTCCAACAAGTACACTCGCAGTGCAATTTAAAGTGCAATTTGCATTTGTAGTTTGCACTTGAATTGCAAAACGATTTTGCCTTTTGTAAATAACCCCATAGTCTTTTTGACATGTACCTGCCTACTCACAAACAAAATGTTCTTTTTGAAAAAAAACACATAGTAAATAATTTTAGGTAAATAAAATAGCCATTTATTGTGGGAAAAACATAAATGAGGAAAGCAACACTGGAGACACTTTTGGAATTTGTGAAGCCTTTTGTCCCCCAGGGCACACATCAAGTCAGTGGAAATCAAAATTGGGATCTTGCGGAGTCCATAGAATAGGGAGCACAATCTGCGTCTTCTGTCAGTCCAGACTGAAGCCATGCAATCACTTTCAACTCTTCCATGGAGCCTTCCCTGCACGCTGCCCTACAGCCTTCCCTCCATGCTTCTCTGCAGCCTTCCTTGGAGGCTGTGCCTCTGGTGGTGTACTTGTGGCAGGAGGAGGAGGGGATTCATCCGAAATATGGCTTGTTTGAGTAAGCTGGCCCCTCAACCCCTTCTGAAGGGCCTCATAAAAAATCCCCTCACAGAGGAGGCATTGCCCCTTAAGTTCCATCAACCTGGTGGCCAAATAAGTACCATAGGCCTCTTCAGCATTGGGGGGGTTACTCAGCATTTGGCTGGCTTCCCGAATGAGGGCAAGTGATTCCTCCTCTGTTTGGGTCATCTTCCTGGGCCTATTGGTGGTAATGCGGAGGGGAGGCACCTGGCATTGGGTGAGGCTTCTACTGGGCCCAGCCACCTCCTGCCTGCCACTGGGCATGGCCTCCTCCTCTCTACCACTGGGCAAGGCCTCCTCCTCTCTACCACTGGGAACAGCCTCCTCCTGGCTGAGCTCATCCTGTGTATAAAAAAAAGGGACATAGTTGTAATTTTTGCTTCCTCAATCATAATTTTCAGCTCATGACTTGCAAATATAATTATAAACAAATAGAAAAGGCTATCATTTTGACCCCACCATTATTCTAGCTGTTCACCAATCTTTTAAGTACATTTTTGGCCACTACTGTCTAGTGATATGTATACATAATAATTGTGATTTAATCATTGATTTGTAAGCAATTCAAACATTTTAGTTTACATCATTAATATTTACACAATCCAAAATTACTAAAAGAAGTATACCTGCCTGCAGCTGGGCGCATCCACTTCATCAAGGATGAAAGGGCCCAGTTCTTCCTGGGACGCCTCAGCTGGGGTGGAGGGAAGGGTTGAAAGCAAATGCCTTGCTTCTGTCTGGTCATCCAGAAATCTCAGTCTGGGGTAGTACCACAGCTTGGGGACATAAACCTTGTCTGCTGCTGCTCCTGATTTGAGGGAATCCTGTATCTTCTTGTGTTCCTGCCTGTACATATTCCGCAAGATCCCAATTTTATTTTCCACTAACTTAATGTCTGCCTGGGGGACTTGAGTCTTTACACCCTCCAGAAGTCTCCCCAGTGTTGCCTGCCTTGCTTGCTTATTGAAATACAAGGGGTGCTTGACCTCCCACAGGTTTCGGTTCTCTTGATAGAGGTCAATAAAATGACTCAAAAAATCCTCCTCCTTAAAAGGGATTCATTTTATCTGAAAGACAAGACACAAGATAAAAACTGTAATGTCAGTCCAAACTCGCAGTATTATTTTTTAAAGAATATAGGGTGTACACACACACACACACACTAAACACATACACACACACACCAAACACACACACACACACACACCAATGTTTAAATCTTTACCTTCGTTTATGACGCTCGCTACTTCCGTTTGGACATACGTAGGCCAGCGTACTAGCTTTTATATACACTTCGCATGTGTCATGCTCCTCCTGCGTCGCCCGCCCCTGACATTCTTTAAGATGATTTTTCCCCGCCCCTTCACTCTTTGTTGCGCAGTGGGAGGAAAGCCCGGAGCCACAAACATCCAGATTCAGGAGCAGATATAAGGCCACCAACATGGCCTTTGAAGAGATGGTGGAGATGGTGGCCATATTGAGGAGGGAGGACTATGATGGCAAAAAAGGACCATACACCAGACCCAATATGCGGAAGGACAAAATAATGTCCTCAGTTGTCACCACTATTGAGCAAAAATTTGGAATTAAACGGGCTAAAGAACAATTGAGGAAGCGCTGGTCTGACCTAAAAACTAGGGAGCCTGAACAATATTGCTGAATCAAGAAGGTGCCTAAAAAAAGTATCCAATAATAAAAAGTGAATAACACTGCGCTAACCCATAAAACAATGGTGAAGCTGTCACATACAATATGACCAATATTCAAAATGTATAGTAAATAAATGTAGCACTAATAGTGAACAACTATGAGGTGATGAAATGATCAGTGGAGATGACCCACTGAAACAGCAAAAAAAGGTGTGTAAAGAAAATCAATAAGTATAATCCAATGGTTGGGTGGGTGTCAATTGAACCACAATGAAGTTATGATCCCATAGTGAAAAGTTAATGTAGTGAGTCCAACATGAGTGGGGAATCTTCAGGTCTGTAATTCATCAGCATAGAGATCTTGAACAGGAAACAGATGCAATACGCTTACCAGAAAAGGTGGATTCGGATGCCGGTGACACAGAATCAGACAGGCTTAGAGATCCAAGATGGAGGTGATCGTCCCAGGGACCCCAGATCTCAAGGGGAATCCCTCCTCTGTTCCGCTAATCGAGACTGCCAGTCCGGAGAAGTCGAGAGACAGGATGTAAAATCTAAACCACATGGGAATCCCGGAAGTGTAGAAAGGCTCGAAAAAATGTATAAAATGCGCCAATGGTGCAGATCAAATGGTATATTTATTAGATAATGCCAAAGACCAATACAATTAAACTATTGTGATCACATAGATAAAAACAAAGTGTAGGGAAGAGTATAGCGCTCCCGAACACGTTTTGTCCAATTGGACGATGCCCCAGTTGAAGTCCAATTGGACGAAACACGTCGGGCGAGCTAAACTCTTCCCTACACTTTGTTTTTATCTATGTTATCACGATATTTTAATTGTATTGGTCTTTGGTATTATCTAATAAATATACCATTTGATCTGCACCATTGGCGCATTTTATACATTTTTTAAGCCTTTCTACACTTCCAGGATTCCCATGTGGTTTGGATTTTCCATCCTTCCTCTCGACTTCTCCGGACTGGCAGTCTCGATTGGCAGAACAGAGGAGGGATTCCCCTTGAGATCTGGGGTCCCTGGGACGATCACCTCCATCTTGGATCTCTAAGCCTGTCTGATTCTGTGTCACCGGCATCCGAATCCACCTTTTCTGGTAAGCGTATTGCATCTGTTTCCTGTTCAAGATCTTTATGCTGATGAATTACAGACCTGAAGATTCCCCACTCATGTTGGCCTCACTACATTAACTTTTCACTATGGGATCATAACTTCATTGTGGTTCAATTGACACCCACCCAACCATTGGACTATACTTATTGATTTTCTTTACACACCTTTTTTCCTGTTTCAGTGGGTCATCTCCACTGATCATTTCATCACCTCATAGTTGTTCACTATTAGCGCTACATTTATTTACTATACGCTTAAAAAAAGTAAGTACTTGTTGTGTGTTCCTATTGAGATACTTAACTTGCATGCTGATTCATATGCTTTTTGTTTATACAGCATCGTTCATAAAGATTGTTCTTTTGAAACTACATATGATTATAATAAAATGGCATTCATTTTGCAAGAAATACGATGGTACAAGGTTCTACATACATTTAGGTCTTGACAATATCATATTAAAATACGTTTTGGATGTTGTGTAGATGTGTTTGAAACTAGAATGCGTAATAAAAAATGATTCAGTGTAATGTAAGGACAGGACACAGCAGCTGTTTCCACATCTGGACCCAGGAGCACTAGTGTACTGTGTGACACCAGAGAACATTTTTGAGGGTAATCCACACAGGGGCTCCAGGGGATACTTGAGGTGTCTCCATCTGTGAAACTTGGACAAAAATGTTAAGTATTGCAGTTTTGTTAAAAGGGAATTTAAATCCTGTCTTAAAATATTTTTTTTTACAAACAGACAATTGTCCACCACTTCAAAGCAAGGTTTCATATTCCTTTTTCTGGCCTGAAATATCACTGTGTTAAGTATACCTTTTGTTTCATTCTCATAGGGGAGAAAAGACTCAGACAACAGTCAGAGGATCCCAGGACCCCCCAAAGTCACCAGCCTGAATCAGGAATTACCCCAAGCCCAAGCCCATGCCCACCCGAAGATCTGGGAAGAAGGAGAGGTGGAGGAAGTGGGCGAGATTTGCACCCCACCAAGTGAGTGTCTGACACCCCAGCTTAAGGTAATCTATTTAGGAGTGCATAGTTCTAAATACATTTTTCTCCACAAATTTTAGGTGATGTTCTGGTTGTGGAAGGCCAAGCGGCGGAGTCATTTAGCACAGACAGTGCACAAAGACTGATTGGGCAGATAATAGTGTGGAATGGCCAAATTGATGGAATGCAAAAACAAATTGACAGCATGCAACAGGAAATGAAGATCATGATTGATGTTTTGGGGAGAATATAATCACTTTTTGCCTAAAACAACATTCTTGTTCTTCATTTCATTTGAAAATTCTTTTTTTTAGTTTTTTCAAGTTGTGAATTAGTAAAAGCTAAATTTAGCAGATGCACACGGTGTGTCATCATGTGCTATCTGCCATCAGGGGATATTAATGTACTTGTTTTGTGTTTGCAACCCCTTCCTCATAATGCTAGTTTGTGAGAGGAAGGGATTGCACACACAAAACACGTCCATTGATCCCCCATGATGGGAGATGGCACATGTTGACTTTACCCATTTGGACTCACAATTTGTGTGCACCTGCTAAATTTTGCTTTTACGTGGGTGACATCACAAGCACAGTTTTTGACATGTTGAACTTTGTAAGTTCCAGAGTTGTGTTTTTTTATTATGTGTGAAAAAACCCTGTTGTAAAAAAAAAAGTTGTCTAAACAAATATGTTTTGATAAATATGCCTAAAATAACCCAAAAAAAATTATATTGCTAAAAAAAAAAAAATATGATGAAAAAAAAATTAAATGACGTTTTGAAAAAATCCACCTTTTGAATGTGCGCACAGTAAAATGTTTTTACTACAACAATGTGTGTGGCTTCTTCTTTCAATACTCAATATCAGTTTTGTAAATTTTTTTGTGTTTACAGTGACAAAGGGCCTTATTGACTAAAGGGAAATGCACTTGCCACTACAAGTGCACTAGGAGACAGCCATAAATAAAAGCAAACAAGAATAAAAACAAGAGATTTGATCCAAAATCATTTTTTTTTATTATTTTAAATTTTAAAGCTGTTCTGGCATTGCAACGCCCCCCCTACCATTAAAATAATTGACATATCTGTCACACACTTGACGGGCGGTTTGGGGGGCCAAGTCAGTATGGCCAGTATCCAGGCCTGTGAGTGCAGATTCGGCAGTGCAAGTCCGGCCTCAGGCCCAACAGAAGTGAGTTATGTTGTAGAATGTCTTCTTAAAAAATTATGTAGAATGCAACAAGACATGATCAGATAATTGATTTTATAGTCCGCCATATTGATGGCCGAGAGGAACAAACAGAACCGGCTGGCCATAATCCCGAAGGCATTCCTCATAACTCTTCTCGCTCTGGCCAGCCGGTAGTTAAATACCCTCCTCTCTGGGGTGAGGAACCTTTGGGGGAACGGCCTCATCAGGTGCTCGCCAAGAGCGAAGGCTTCATCTCCGATGAATACAGAGGGGAGTCCCTCAACGTTCTCGGCATCAGGTGGCAATCCCAGGCCACCAGTCTGGAGACGCTGGCACAACTCGGTCTGTGCGAAGACTCCTCCATCCGACATCCGGCCGTTCTTCCCCACATCCACGAACATAAAATCCAATTGTGCCGATACCACCACCATCAATACTACACTATTAAACCCCTTATAATTAAAGTAGTAAGACCCCGAATGGGGTGGTAGCACAATGCGAACTTGCTTCCCATCGATCGCTCCTACACAGTTGGGAAAGTCCCAACGGTCAGCGAACTGGGAGGCCACAGTTTGCCATTCATGTGGCGTGGAAGGAAACTGTGGAGTCAGACAAGAAAAAAAAAATATATAAGTACTTTTAAACATAACTTTGCTAGCAGATTACACAAAAACATTCTTGCACAACAGCAGTCTAACATTTTTTCAAATTATTATTTTTAAAAATATAAAAAATAAGGCCCACTTATAAGATGACTCATCCCCTCTGATGGCCCATTGATCAATTTGTATGTGGGGGGTTCTAATTTAGTAGAAGACCACACATGGCATTTGGAGATATTTGAGGGGGTGGGGAGTTCTAATTTAGTAGAAGACCACACGTAACATTTGGAGACATTTGAGGGGGTGGGGGGTTCTAATTTAGTGGAAGACCACACATGACATTTGGAGACATTTGAGGGGGTGGGGGGTTCTAATTTAGTAGAAGACCACACATGACATTTGGAAACATTTGAGGGGGTGGGGGGGGGGTTCTAATTTAGTAGACCACACCTGACATTTGGAGACATTTGAGGGGGGTTCTAATTTAGTAGAAGACCACACATGACATTTGGAGGCATTTGAGGGGGTGGGGGAGGGTAAAGCAGTACAATGGAGCTGACAATATACATTGTTAAAGGGACTATAGGCTATAGGCGTATATGGGCCCAGGATTGCATGGTGGGGAGGTTAGTGAAGGCAAATATGTATGTAGGGCAAAAAATGATTTACCAAAAAAAGGGGACATTCACAGCATATTCCAAGCATGGTAATTAGGTAACGATGAAATTAATACAATACATCAGCAAACATTAAAGACGTATCATGTAATGCTAAAGGATAAAAAAACTTACCTTCATATAGTCCTTCTGCAGTACCTGAATTATGGCAGAACAGGTCTCTGGGATAATGATCCCCAGAGCCTGGGGGTGGAGATGCCTGTCGAGAACTTAAGGTCTTGAAGGCTTCTCCCAGTCACCAAGTAACGTAATGTGGCAACTAGCCTCTGCTCTGCAGTGATGGCTTGAATCATGCAGGTATCCTGCCTGCTGATATAAGGGGTCAGCATAGCCAGCAGATGTTGAAAAATGGGGTCCGTTATCCTGGGATAATTCCTGAAATCCTCAGGATTATTCTCACGGATCTCATGGAGCAAAGGCATGTGCGAGAATTGGTCACACTGGCGCAGCCAATTCTTCGTCCATGAACTCCTCCTCACCCTGTTCATGGACTGGGCTCGGGTCAAAGTATGAACCCCAACATCAAGTCCCCACGCAGCACGAACTCGAGAATGAGTATGTCCATGCACCTTGGCTTCAAAATGGTCGGCTGGTCAAACAAACAAACTTAGAACAAACGCGCTGAAGAACAGCAAGGCCTATGAAAGAGCGACCTGAAGATCAGGAACAAGCGAACCAGAACCGCCTGCTATACAGGTTACGAACTGACCAACACGCACTGAAAACCAGATACAAACCTCACAAGCACAAACTGAACCACAGAAAATGATCGAAATAAGCTGAAGTCTGAAAAGCGCAAATCGTCTCTAACCAAACTTCTACTAACACACGGTAAACACGAGATTAGCAGAAGGAGCCCAAAGGGTGGCATAATGGGGCTTGAACTTCCTTTTTCTAGTCCCGTCGTACGTGCTCTACGCCACCACGTTCAAAACCATCTGACTTTTGGAGTGATCGTGTGTGTCCAAGTCCGTCCGTTTGTAAGACCGGCGCACCTACGATACAAAGTCCGTCGGAAAGACCGTCGGACCTAGTCCGTCAAAGTCCACTTGCGTGTACGCGGCATTAGATATATTCGTAGCATTGGAATTCAGTGTGTCATTATAATGCTCCAATATCCTGACCATCAGTGGATGGATTGTGCATCGTATATACTGCATCTGACAGGCCTTGCACTCAATGACATAAATTACATGCTTAGAATTACAATTAATATAGTTCTTAAGGGAATATACCTCACCTGTAGAGAAAGAAATTACTGTTTTTTTTCTTATTATGTCTACAACACTGTCTACATGTGTCTTAGCCACATGGATGCGATCCATGCATGAGAGAGTTGTGAAGTACGGGAACTAAAAAGGTTGGACAGAATCAAAAAGATTCCAAAGTGGGAGATCTCCTACTTGAGAAACTGCATCCCTGTTGGAGAACATCATATAATGCTTTATCAGCATACAGGATGGGAAGAGCCTGCTTAACAATTTTTACAATATACTGATACTACATGGAATAGGCAGTGACAAAATGAGCCGCTCTGGAATTACGATGAGAGCGCTTAGTTGTCTTACTGATTGTTCCAATGCCAATGAGGTCGTTATGATCTCTCCTCTCCGGTAGTCTCTTACCCCTCTCAATCAAAAAATCATTGTAGCCCCATTGTCTAAATCTATCAGTGACCATATTCACAGTCAAAATCTGATTGTGAAGAGCAATTTCTCCTTGCTCTCACAAATTCCCCAATGGGAAGGGCTTTGATTGTATGTGGTGGATGACAACTTGTGATAAATAGAAGGAGCACATTTTCTTTATTGGCACTGTAACATTGCATCTTTAAGTGCTATATTAATTTTTATAGGTACACATACAGTATCTCACAAAAGTGAGTACACCCCTTACATTTTTGTAAATATTTTATTGTATCTTTTCATTTGACGACACTGAAGAAATGACACTTTGCTACAATGTAAAGTAGTGAGTGTACAGCTTGTATAACAGTGTAAATTTGCTGCCCCCTCAAAATAACTCAACACACAGCCATTAATGTCTAAACCGTTGGCAACAAAAGTGAGTACTCCCCTAAGTGAAAATGTCCAAATTTGGCCCACCTTGTACCATGTGATTAGCTCTAGCTAAAGCTGTATCCAGTCACAGCTTTACATGAATGTTATAATGTTATGAATGTAATCCATTAATGACAGATCAAAACATTGCGGTTACAGTGACCATCACTGTAACAGCAATTAATGTGTAAACTTTGGTGACACTGAAAAACTCTGATGAGAGCATTTTAATAAAAATAAGATAAAAGAACCCCACGCTATTAATAGTGCAAAGAAATGTTTTTTTTTTTTCAGAGCAGCTACCACAAAGTGCAATCCCCACACTGTTAAAAAGCATATACCTAGAATGATAAGTGAACCGCTCTGTAATTAAATCATTTTACTAAAATTATAGAATCTAAACAAAACAATATGTATGTTACAAATTCAATCCGTGCAAAAAATGTGCAATATAACTAAAACATCAGAGAGCAAATAAACAATGTGAATCAATGTAATATAACAGATACAGTCCTTGAAATATATACAGTACATATATCCCAAAGAAAAAATGTGCAAATTGTTCAAAACGATAATAGTCCCATACATCATCTAATCTTCATGTGACAACAATCTTTAGAAAGTGCAACAAATTTCTTCCATGTGCATAAGGAATTCACTTTATCCCCAATGAAAACAGCACTGATGTGCCCGCCACCAAAGCTCCTCTCTAGGTGTCCTCTCACTTGGTTTGATGGACCCCACTAACATCAGAAGGTCAAACTCCTTTTAGTACAGTATAAAGATGTATCACAGCTTGCACCCAGGGCCACTCTTCATACTGATCATCAGTCTCTCCTACTGTATATAGATGTCAAAAATAAAAAGAGAGAGATGGATCTCTCTCTAAAAATATGGGATTTTTGAGTGGGAGATAATGTGTCTGTTGACAGTGAGCCAATCCAACGATGATAAATATAAAAGTATACATTTTATTTAGACATAATTTAAAATATACATTACGAAGTTTAACAATCAAACGTTGAGATGACCATGCAATAGCTCGTGTTCAGAGAATATGTATAATAGCCAGCCAACATGTTTCTCGTATACTTTGCTTCATCAGGGCATTAGAGACATCATTGATTTTCTCTAAATTGCATACAGAATATAAGTAGTTAATATAATTTATCAATACATTTCAGTCATAGATAAATAAATACAGACCATAAAGAAAATACATGATAAGAAGCATAGTTGTGCTCACCTAGTCTATTGCAAATCGGAAAGACAAAAATGTAGCCACCTCCAAAACCGAGTGCCCTCTAGTACATCGCCCGGAGCAAAAGACCCCTGGGTGCCAGATCCCAATTCCCAATGGGTAGTGCCGACAAGGGAATTGGACCATGCAAAAGGAGGGGCAGAAGTCTGGCAGAGAAATTAATGACAGGAAAATTCAATTGTTGAAATATTGATATATATATATATACCGTATTTATCGGCGTATAACACGCACCGGCGTATAACACGCACCCCAATTTAGGAGGGAATTTTAAGGAAAAAAAAACTTTTAGGAGGGAAGTTGAAGGGAAAAAAACTTACATTTAAATGCCCATCATTGCAGCCTTGTCAGTGCAGCCTTCCCCAGTGCAGCCTTGTCAGTACAGCCATGTCAGTGCAGCCTTGCCCAGTGCAGCCTTCCCCAGTGCAGCCTTCCCCAGTGCAGCCTTCCCCAGTGCAGCCTTTCCCAGTGCAGCCTTTCCCATTGCAGCCTTCGATCCCCTGTCCTGAGCTTTAAAATCGCCGACCGCGATTTGAAAATGGCGCCACCGGCGCCGAAATACACCGAGCCGGTCCTCGGCTCTTTCCGGCGGCTCTCGTTCACTTTCGGCTCCACTCGTAGTCCTGAGCGGAGCTATCCGAACCTAGCCGAGTAGGTTCGGATAGCTCCGCTCGGGACTACGAGTGTAGCTAAAAGTAAACGAGAGCCGCCGGAAAGAGCCGAGGACTGGCTCCGTGTATTTCGGCGCCGGCGGCGCCATTTTCAAATCGCGGTCGGCGATTTTAAAATTGTGACAGCTCGGGATCGCAGGGGATCGGCGTATAACACGCACCTGCGACTTTCCCCTGATTTTAAGGGGAAAAAAGTGCGTGTTATACGCCGATAAATACGGTATATATATATACATATATATATATATATATATATATATATATATATACACACACAATATATAGAACCACAAGGAATACTAAATCAGTTGCCCCAAGATATAAAATATCAGTGGGCAAAAGGACACATATATACCTATATGACAGGATAATATGAGTAATATCAACTCGTATCAAGGTTGACAGCAGGTGTCCAAACAATTAACCTAATTTTAATAAGGAAAATAGAGATAAGTCCAAAATAGAACACCATTTAAATTGTATATATTACTTACATTGCCAAAAGTTCAGATATAGTGAATTAAATAGGTCCCAGAGATCTAAGTCTATATTGTAATTAGTATTTAAGTGCCAGCTTCAATCAACTCAAATAAGGTCAGAATAAGAGCAGTGATAATATGTCAGGAGTCTAGCCCCTCCTCCATAGAGTAATGCATTAGGGGAGACTATAGAGCACTACTAATCAGTTAGTAAAATGGGGGCATACCATATATGCCAAAGCCTAGCATGCACATATCCCCCATAGATCAACATGGAAACCTCCATGTATGAAGCACATATGACAGAGTGCCAGCATCAGCACATAACATACAACTGAGGGGAGGCACAGGAAAGTACGGCTCACCTAGCGATGGATCAAGAGGTCCCAAAGCCCGGCAGGGACAGCCAGCGTCCACCACCTCCATCGTAGGATCGCAGAGTGTGTCTGTCAAACAACACACCCGCATCCCCGTTTAAATCTACATAGTCCTACCGGAAGTGAAAAGGTCAAACATGACCTCCGGCATCACTTCCGGTCCCTACGTCCCTGCAGAAATGCGCGTGCATCCCCATAAGGGGTGCGCGCGCACTGCCCACACTATGCTGAAAAGCATGAGGAGCATAGGAGGGCGGACAGAAAACTCCGCCCTCTTAGGCAGGGACGTCCAAACCCCCCTGTCTAAGGCTGTATGCACCTGGAACAACGCACACAGCGGCACCAGCTCGGAGAGGCCACTCATCGGTCCCATAAGAATCGTAGTAAAGAATAAATAAAGAAATAAAATAATACATTAGCATAAACCTGAGGAATCATATATACAGAGAACAATCTGTTTAAGCAGAACTGCATATATACAGAAAAATGCATTGCATGCATATAGGTAAATAATACAAAAAATCAATCAATCAATCAATCACCCACCCTATCCACAGGGTTACTTTATAACCCTATATGCAAGCATATTGGTCTGCATCACAGCTTTGACCCCTTCTTTCTATCCTTTGTTGCACTAGAGGTCATCCCTGACTTCGAGAGAGGAGGTAATGTTGATAAAAGAATCCTTCAGAGCGAGGCCAGATGGATTTTTAACCAACAGGCTACCTCTCCACCTGGCCTCAATACAGCACTTTCCTACAAACCTTTCCTATAATGACACATCACTCTAATTTTTCAAAGGCTATTTTCCTTGTCAAAAGAAGTTTATTGAGTATACAATATTATAAAGATACATAAAGTAAGTTTACAAGGATCTATAAAGTAAGCTCATTGTTAGGGATGAGCTTCGTGTTCGAGTCGAACCCATGTTCGACTCGAACATCGGCTGTTCGACCGTCCGTCGAATTGCGAACGATATGGGACGTTCGCGCCAAATTCGTGTGGCGCGTCACGGCCCATAATTCACTGCGGCATCGCAGTGCATTGCTGGCTGATGATTGGCCAAGCATGCACTATGACCCGCATGCTTGGCCAATCATAGCGCCGTCAGTAGAGAGAGCTGTAATTGGCCAAAGCCAGGGTGGCTTTGGCCAATTATGGCTCAGGGGATTTAGTACACGCCCCACACTATATAAGGCCGCCTGCACGGCGGCCCTGTGTAGTGTGTGTTCCGGTGTGCTGAGAGATAGAGAGAGACAGTGTCATTTGATTTGAGTTAGATAGATTAGGCAGAACAGTCAGTCAGTTAGCTGCACTTACAGTGTATTGTGTATATATATGCATCCCAGGTGTTGCATATATATATATATACACTGTATTCAGTTTAGCTAGATCCGTTCCTGTTATCTTCTATCTAGACTATTTACATTTAGTGCAGTGTGTCCTGCTCACAGTGTTCAGCTAGATCCGTTCCTGTTATTTACATTTAGTGCAGTGCGTCCTGATCACAGTGTTCAGCTAGATCCGTTCCTGCTATTTACATTTAGAGCAGTGCATCCTGCTCACAGTGTTCAGCTAGATCCGTTCCTGCTATTTACATTTAGTGCAGTGCGTCCTGCTCACAGTGTTCAGCTAGATCCTTTCCTGCTATTTACATTTAGTGCAGTGCGTCCTGTTCACAGTGTTCAGCTAGATCCGTTCCTGTTATCTTCTAGACTATTTACATTTAGTACAGTGCGTCCTGCTCACAGTGTTCAGCTAGATCCGTTCCTGTTATTTACATTTAGTGCAGTGCGTCCTGCTCACAGTGTTCAGCTAGATCCGTTCCTGCTATTTACATTTAGTGCAGTGCGTCCTGCTCACAGTGTTCAGCTAGATCCGTTCCTGCTATTTACATTTAGTGCAGTGCGTCCTGCTCACAGTGTTCAGCTAGATCCGTTCCTGTTATCTTCTAGACTATTTACATTTAGTGCAGTGCGTCCTGCTCACAGTGTTCAGCTAGATCCGTTCCTGCTATTTACATTTAGTGCAGTGCGTCCTGCTCAAAGTGTTCAGCTAGATCCGTTCCTGCTATTTACATTTAGTGCAGTGCGTCCTGCTCACAGTGTTCAGCTAGATCCGTTCCTGCTATTTACATTTAGTGCAGTGCGTCCTGCTCACAGTGTTCAGCTAGATCCGTTCCTGCTATTTACATTTAGTGCAGTGCGTCCTGCTCACAGTGTTCAGCTAGATCCGTTCCTGTTATCTTCTAGACTATTTACATTTAGTGCAGTGCGTCCTGCTCACAGTGTTCAGCTAGATCCGTTCCTGCTATTTACATTTAGTGCAGTGCGTCCTGCTCACAGTGTTCAGCTAGATCCGTTCCTGCTATTTACATTTAGTGCAGTGCGTCCTGCTCACAGTGTTCAGCTAGATCCGTTCCTGTTATCTTCTAGACTATTTACATTTAGTGCAGTGCGTCCTGCTCACAGTGTTCAGCTAGATCCGTTCCTGTTATTTACATCTAGTGCAGTGCGTCCTGCTCACAGTGTTCAGCTAGATCCGTTCCTGCTATTTACATTTAGTGCAGTGCGTCCTGCTCACAGTGTTCAGCTAGATCCGTTCCTGCTATTTCCATTTAGTGCAGTGCGTCCTGCTCACAGTGTTCAGCTAGATCCGTTCCTGCTATTTACATTTAGTGCAGTGCGTCCTGTTCACAGTGTTCAGCTAGATCCGTTTCTGTTATCTTCTAGACTATTTACATTTAGTGCAGTGCGTCCTGCTCACAGTGTTCAGCTAGATCCGTTCCTGTTATTTACATTTAGTGCAGTGCATCCTGCTCACAGTGTTCAGCTAGATCCGTTCCTGCTATTTACATTTAGTGCAGTGCGTCCTGCTCACAGTGTTCAGCTAGATCCGTTCCTGCTATTTACATTTAGTGCAGTGCGTCCTGCTCACAGTGTTCAGCTAGATCCGTTCCTGTTATCTTCTAGACTATTTACATTTAGTGCAGTGCGTCCTGCTCACAGTGTTCAGCTAGATCCGTTCCTGCTATTTACATTTAGTGCAGTGCGTCCTGCTCACAGTGTTCAGCTAGATCCGTTCCTGCTATTTACATTTAGTGCAGTGCGTCCTGCTCACAGTGTTCAGCTAGATCCGTTCCTGCTATTTCCATTTAGTGCAGTGCGTCCTGCTCACAGTGTTCAGCTAGATCCGTTCCGGCTATTTACATTTAGTGCAGTGCGTCCTGCTCACAGTGTTCAGCTAGATCCGTTCCTGTTATCTTCTAGACTATTTACATTTAGTGCAGTGCGTCCTGCTCACAGTGTTCAGCTAGATCCGTTCCTGTTATTTACATTTAGTGCAGTGCGTCCTGCTCACAGTGTTCAGCTAGATCCGTTCCTGCTATTTACATTTAGTGCAGTGCGTCCTGCTCACAGTGTTCAGCTAGATCCGTTCCTGCTATTTACATTTAGTGCAGTGCGTCCTGCTCACAGTGTTCAGCTAGATCCATTCCTGCTATTTACATTTAGTGCAGTGCGTCCTGCTCACAGTGTTCAGCTAGATCCGTTCCTGTTATCTTCTAGACTATTTACATTTAGTGCAGTGCGTCCTGCTCACAGTGTTCAGCTAGATCCGTTCCTGTTATCTTCCTACTGACAGGCAGGCTTGTCTGGTTACAGTATATAAAGCTACCTGAAGAAAATTACAGGTGTTCTATTTGATCCTATTAGTACCACGGTCAGGCAGCTAGACTATTTACATTTAGTACAGTGCGTCCTGCTCACAGTGTTCAGCTAGATCCGTTCCTGTTATCTTCCTACTGACAGGCAGGCTTGTCTGGTTACAGTATATAAAGCTACCTGAAGAAAATTACAGGTGTTCTATTTGATCCTATTAGTACCACGGTCAGGCAGCTAGACTATTTACATTTAGTACAGTGCGTCCTGCTCACAGTGTTCAGCTAGACCAGTTCCTGTTATCTTCCTACTGACAGGCAGGCTTGTCTGGTTACAGTATATAAAGCTACCTGAAGAAAATTACAGGTGTTCTATTTGATCCTATTAGTACCACGGTCAGGCAGCTAGACTATTTACATTTAGTACAGTGCGTCCTGCTCACAGTGTTCAGCTAGATCCGTTCCTGTTATCTTCCTACTGACAGGCAGGCTTGTCTGGTTACAGTATATAAAGCTACCTGAAGAAAATTACAGGTGTTCTATTTGATCCTATTAGTACCACGGTCAGGCAGCTAGACTATTTACATTTAGTACAGTGCGTCCTGCTCACAGTGTTCAGCTAGATCCGTTCCTGTTATCTTTCTACTGACAGGCAGGCTTGTCTGGTTACAGTATATAAAGCTACCTGAAGAAAATTACAGGTGTTCTATTTGATCCTATTAGTACCATGGTCAGGCAGCTAGATTATTTACATTTAGTACAGTGCGTCCTGCTCACAGTGTTCAGCTAGATCCGTTCCTGTTATCTTCCTACTGACAGGCAGGCTTGTCTGGTTACAGTATATAAAGCTACCTGAAGAAAATTACAGGTGTTCTATTTGATCCTATTAGTACCACGGTCAGGCAGCTAGACTATTTACATTTAGTACAGTGCGTCCTGCTCACAGTGTTCAGCTAGATCCGTTCCTGTTATCTTCCTACTGACAGGCAGGCTTGTCTGGTTACAGTATATAAAGCTACCTGAAGAAAATTACAGGTGTTCTATCCCAGCTTAGTGCAGCTACAGGCCATTAGTATGTCTGGAAGGCCAAGAAGGAGAGGCAGACAGTCAAAAGCCAATAAGAGAGGGCAAGCAGGCTCTGTGTCTAGTGCTGGTCGTGGAGACGGTGCATCCTCATCAGCACGTGGCCATGGGACACGCTTGGCCTTTTTTTCGGTAGCTGGCCGTGTTGAGCCGCAACATGCGGAAGACTTGGTCGAGTGGATGACCAAGCCGTCCTCATCCTCCTCATCCTCTCTCACCCATGCCCAGGGTGCTTTGTCTGGCAAAGCAGCGGCCTCTTCCCTCAGCTCAATGTCATCAGTGACTCCTTTCCTAGCTCCACCATGTCTTCATGAGGATTCCCACGAACTGTTTGACCACAGTGTTAGGTACATGCTCCAGGAGGATGCCCAGCGTTTGGAAGGCTCTGATGATGATACTGAGCTCGATGAAGGCAGTAACATGAGCACGGACAGAGGGGGTGCCCAAGAAGGACAGCAATCTGGCAGTCATGCTCCCCCTGCTGCAGCATACTGCCAGGTTTGCTCCAGTGATGAGGAGGGAGGGGATGATGAGGTCACTGACTCAACGTGGGTGCCTGATAGGAGAGAGGAGGAGGAGGAGGAGGAGGCGGCACATCACCAACGAGGCAGGATGCCCTCCAGGGGCCAGCCTAAGGGCAGCACATTGACTGCATCACACCCCAAAGCTCCACATGTGCAGGTAGCTGCAGTCTCTGCACGTTATTCAAAAAGTTCTTTGGTGTGGGCCTTTTTTGAGACGAGTGCATCAGATCGCACCGCTGCTATTTGCAACATATGTCTCAAGCGTATCTCGCGTGGCCAAAACATCTCCCGCTTGGGTACCACATGCTTGACCAGACATATGTTGACCTGCCATGCAGTTCGTTGGCAAGCGTATCTAAAAGACCCACACCAAAGAACAAAGAGGATCTCTCCTTGCTCCTCATCAGCTGAGATTTCCAACCCCACTAGACCTTCAGTCCTCTCTGAGACCTGCAGTGAGAGGAATGAAGGTGTAGAATCAGGTGTGTCACAGCCAAGTACTTGTGGGCAATCTGCTTTTGGTACACCGACGTCAGATTGTACCAGGCAAATTTCCCTGCCCCAGCTGCTGCACCGCCGAAAGAAGTTTGCTCCCAGCCATCCACATGCCCAGCGGTTGAATGCTAGCTTGGCAAAATTGCTAGCACTTCAACTGCTGCAGTTGGTAGACTCTGCCCCCTTCCGTGAGTTTGTGGAATGTGCGGTTCCTCAGTGGCAGATACCCAAACGCCACTTTTTCTCATGGAAGGCGATTCCGGCTCTCTACCGGCATGTGGAAGGCAATGTCCATGCCTCGCTGGACAGGGCGGTCAGCGGTAAGGTGCATATTACCGCTGACTCATGGTCCAGCAGGCATGGACAGGGACGTTACCTAAGTTTCACGGCGCATTGGGTGACTCTGCTGGCAGCTGGGAAGGATGCAGGACAAGGTGCAGTAGTGTTGGAGGTTGTTCCACCACCACGCCTCCAAAATGCTGATTGTGACACACCTCTCTCCTCCACCCCCTCCTCTTCTTCTTCCTCCATGGCCTCTTCCTCAGAACCAGCGGTGCTCCGTAGGCGTTCAAGGGGCTACGCAAGTACGCAGGCCAAAAGATGCCATGCGGTGCTTTAGCTGGTGTGCTTGGGGGACAGGAGCCACACTGGGGCAGAGGTTCTGTCAGCTCTGCAGGGGCAGGTTCAGAGGTGGTTGACGCCACGCCAACTTAAGGCAGGAATGGTGGTTTGCGACAATGGCACCAACCTCCTCTCTGCCCTCCAACAGGGACAAATGACCCATGTGCCCTGTTTGGCTCACGTCCTTAACTTGGTGGTGCAGCGGTTCTTGGGCAGGTACCCGGGCTTACAGGATGTCCTGAGGCAGGCCAGGAAAGTCTGTGTGTATTTCCGCCGGTCATATAATGCCAGTGCTCGGCTGACGGACCTCCAAAAGGAGTTTAACCTGCCCAAGAACCGCCTAATCTGTGACATGCCCACCAGGTGGAACTCAACGTTGGCCATGCTGCAGCGGCTGCACACGCAGCAGAGGGCCATCAATGAGTACCTGTGCGACTATGGCACCAGGACAGGGTCAGGGGAGCTTGGTTTTTTTTCCCCACGCCAGTGGGCCATGATCAGGGATGCATGCACTGTCCTGTCACCATTCGAGGAGGCCACGAGGATGGTGAGCACTGACAGTGCATGCATCAGTGACACTGTCCCCCTTGTCCACCTGTTGGAGCACACGCTGCGTGGAATAATGGACAGGGCACTTGAGGCAGAACAGAGGCAGGAAGAGGAGGACTTCCTTAGCTCTCAAGGCCCCCTTTATCCAGACAGTGTTCCTGCGTGCCCGCCGATCACACAGGAAGAGGACGAGGAGGAGGAGGAAGATTGTGTCAGTATGGAGGTGGAGCCTGGCACTCAGCATCAGCAACAGTCTTTAAGGGATCAGTCCCAAGGAACACATGGACTTGTACGTGGCTGGGAGGAGGTGGCTGCGGACGTTGTTGTCCTTAGTGACCCAGAGGACTCCGGACCGAATGCCTCAGCAAACCTACGCTGCATGGCTTCCCTGATCCTGCAAAGCCTGCGTAAGGATCCTCGTATTCGTGGTATCAAGGAGAAGGACCAATACTGGCTGGCAACCCTCCTTGATCCACGTTACAAGGGTAAGGTTGCGGACCTTATCTTGCCATCGCAGAGGGAGCAGAGGATGAAACATCTTCGGGAGGCCTTGCAGAAAGGTCTGTGCAATGCGTTCCCAGAGACTGGGAGGTTACAAACTCCTGTTTCTGGACAACGTGTTGCTGAGGCTTCGGTCAGTCAAAGAAGGAGCGGTGGAGAAGGTGGCCGTCTGACTGATGCGTTCAGACACTTTTTTGGTCCGCAGCCCCAAGGTATGATCGGTTCCAGCAACCATCGCCAGCGTCTGTTTTACATGGTGCAGGAATACCTAGGGGCAAGATCAGACTTGGACACCTTTCCCACCGAAAATCCTCTGGGTTACTGGGTCTTGAGGATGGATCACTGGCCAGAGCTTGCACAGTATGCAATTGAGCTACTGGCCTTTCCTGCATCCAGCGTTCCTTCGGAACGCACATTCAGTGCTGCTGGAGGCGTGTTAACCGATCACAGGGTGCGTCTGTCCACCGACTCGGTCGATCGGCTGACCTTCATAAAAATGAATCAGTCTTGGATCACCACCAGCTACCAAGCACCTGATGCTGATGTAACCGAATAATTTTTTTTGAAATCTCAGATCCCTTCAAAGACTGCCTATGCTGATGCTGAGTGACTATCCCTGAGTAATTATCCTCTTCCTCCTCAATCATCACGCTGATAGCTTGTAAGAACATTTTTGGTTCTGGGCGCCACCACCAGTGTTTAACAGGGGCATGTAATTACAATTTTTGATGTAATACTTTGCAGCAGGGCTCGTTCCTGCATTCCAACTAGAGTGTCTGTGAGGGGTTGCAGTGTTGTGGCACCAGCACCAGTGCCTAAGGCCCAATTTTTCTGCCCCTGTCTAACAGGGGCGTGTAATTACAATTTTTGATGCAATACTTTGCAGCAGGGCTCGTTCCTGCGTTCCAACTAGAGTGTCTGTGAGGGGTTGCAGTGTTGTGGCACCAGCACCAGTGCCTAAGGCCCAATTTTTCTGCCCCTGTTTAACAGGGGCGTGTAATTACAATTTTTGATGCAATACTTTGCAGCAGGGCTCGTTCCTGCGTTCCAACTAGAGTGTCTGTGAGGGGTTGCAGTGTTGTGGCACCAGCACCAGTGCCTAAGGCCCAATTTTTCTGCCCCTGTCTAACAGGGGCGTGTAATTACAATTTTTGAAGCAATACTTTGCAGCAGGGCTCGTTCCTGCGTTCCAACTAGAGTGTCTGTGAGGGGTTGCAGTGTTGTGGCACCAGCACCAGTGCCTAAGGCCTAATTTTTCAGCTCCTGTTCAACAGGGGCATGTAATTACAATTCTTGATCTAATATTTCACAGCAGGGCCCTGTGAGGGCTTACAGTGTTGTGGCCACAGCAACACCTAAGTCCCAAATTTCTGCTGAGTATATAGGGCAGGACCCTACTTTCAAACATCTAACTTACAAACGACTCCTACTTGCAAACGGAAGGAGACAACAGGAAGTGAGATGAAATTTACCCCTAGGAAGGGAAATTCTCTCCTGTAAGAGTTAATATGGGAAAACAATTTCTCCTTTCCACTGATGCTTTCCAATCCTTGTTCCACAAAAAAACCCAAATTTTCAAAAAACATTTTTCATTGGGACAAAAAAGTGAGGTGAAATCTTCTGAAGAGGAGGAAAGACAGCAAAACAAATGTCACAGGGGTGATAACCCTTCCCTATGTTTTCCAAAAAGCTTAAAAAAGATTTTTTGGCTGGAGCTAAACACGTTAAAAATGTACCCGTTCAAAATTACAAACAGATTCTACTTAACAACAAACCTACAGTCCCTGTCTTGTTTGCACCGCCTGTATACTGCTGTTCAGAGTATATAGGGCCTGGTGGCCCCACACCTTTCCTTATTTTAATTTGGGTGCGGGGTTCCCCTTAATATCCATACAAGACCCAAAGGGCCTGGTAATGGACTGGGGGGTACCCATGCCGTTTGTCTCACTGATTTTCATCCATATTGCCATGACCCGACATGACATTAAACCTGCAAGCAGTTTTAATTGAGATTTTTTCCTTTAAAAATGACATTTGGTGCAGGGACTGTTCTAAACATGGGAAACACGCGTCACTTTACAGGCATACTATAGACACCCCCCAGGTACGATATTTAAAGGAATATTTCACTTTTTTTTTTTACTTTAAGCATCATTAAAATCACTGCTCCCGAAAAAACGGCCGTTTTTAAAAGTTTTTTTTGCATTGATACATGTCCCCTTGGGTAGGACCCGGGTCCCCAAACCCTTTTTAGGACAATACCATGCAAATTAGCCTTTAAAATGAGCACTTTTGATTTAGAACGTTCGAGTCCCATAGACGTCAATGGGGTTCTAACGTTCGTGCGAACTTTCGGTCCGTTCGCGGGTTCTCGTGCGAACCGAACCGGGGGGTGTTCGGCTCATCCCTACTCATTGTTTTACAGTAGGGTTTATATAGGTAAATATCATGAAATATCAAATATTAAACATTGGGTTCACGTAAACCTAAATTAAAGATATATATCATTTCCTTAGTTACTTTTGTAGGTATTTAAATGATTTATACCTACTATACATATTGTTTACAGGTAGAGTGTATATAGGTCAAATAAATTCTGATAATGAGCTTTAATCGTAAGGTGGAGAAAAGGAAAGAGAAAGAAGAAAAAGGGTAGAAAGGCAGAGGTATGGTCCACAAGGTTGTCCCGCTCGTCAGTTTATTATTCTTTTTAGTTCTCTTTGAAGCCTTAGAATGGGTGTCTCTGTAAGTCATTTAATCTGTTACCATGGCAACAGGACAGAGTCATTGAAATTTGACAGGAACTGTTGTTTTATCCAAGGATGCCAAAGTTTTTCACATTTTGGAATTTGATTTTTATCGATGGCTACCATCTTAGCATGGGACATTGTATTATTCATTCTGTGAATTGTTTCTGCTAGTACCAATGTAGGAGATTTCCATGCCTTGGCCACTGTTTGTTTTGCAGCCGTTATTAGTTGGATCATAAGTTTGAATTGAGAGAGTGTTAACCATTCCGGTTTTAGATTAAGTAAAGTTATATATGGATCTGGTTGTATTATTTTTTTAAATATTTTAGATGCAATCACGAAGACTTCCTTCCAGAAGGTTTGGATTACTGGGCACGTCCACCATATGTGTAAATATGTGCCTATTTCTGGGCATCCTCGAAAACAAAGAGCTGAGGTATTAGGTGAATATTTTGCCACTCTAGCGGGTACAAGGTACCAGCGAGTTAGGACTTTATAATTTGTCTCCAGTGCTAAGATGTTGGGTGAAGATGACTTAGATGTGAGCCATATGTTAGACCAGTCCGTGTCTTCTAAAGTTCGTCCCAGGTCCTCCTCCCACCTCTGAACGTAAGAGGGTCTATTAAGATTTACTACTCCATATAATTAATTATAAAGTGATGAAATTGTACCTTTAGCAAATGGATCTTTTGTACAGATTGATTCAAAAATGGATAATTGGGATAATGGTGTATCCCCCTTTAGGAATGGTGTATAGAAATTTTTGATTTGGAGATATCTAAATATCTCCGAGTTTGGTAGATCATATTTTTCTCTAAGCGATGGGAATGAAAGGAATGATTTAGATGCTATGAAGTCATTTAGTGTCTGAATGCCTGATGTTGTCCAAGCTTTAAAAGAATTTGGGTAGATCCATGCCGGATAAAAGGCCAGATTTCTGATAAAAGAAAGGAGAGGATTGTGTGGAGATTGTAACTGATATTTGGTTTTTAGTTTATCCCAGAGAGATAAGAAGTGTTTAGTTATGGGATTATGAATTTTAAAGCGGTCTTTAGGATCAAGCCATAACAAGTTTGATATTAATAGAGGGTCATTTTCTGAAGCCTCTATAAATACCCATAATGGGATTTCCTGTTTTGCATGGTATTTGGACAGACTGGCCAAATGTGCTGCTCTGTAGTAGTTAGTAAAATTAGGGTATCCCAGGCCTCCTTTATTTTTGGGAAGATGTAGTGTGTGTATAGGTATACGTGGTTTAGAAGAGCCCCATATAAACGAAGTTGCTCTTTTTTGTACTATTCTCAAAAAAGAGGAAGGAATTGGAATAGGGAGGACTCTGAATAGATAAAGCAATTTGGGTAGAATAGTCATTTTGATTGCATTAATCTTCCCTATCCAGGATAAAGGAAGTTGCGACCATTGTTTTATTAGATTTGTGATCTGTCTTAATACAGGAGGATAATTGGTTGAGAATAAGTCAGAATGAGATGCTGTTAAATGAATTCCAAGATATGGGATTGATTTTTCTGCCCATGTGAATGGGAGTGCAGCTCTAACCGGGATCAATTCCATGTTTGTGAGCGAAATATTAAGCACTAGGCATTTCTTAGGATTAATCATAAGGCCGGATAGGGCTGCAAATCCATCAAGAGCTGGTATTAAGTTAGGACCAGAGACCTGTGGTGATGATAGAAAAAGTAATATATCGTCTGCAAATATACATAATTTGTGTGTAATACCTCCTACTTCAATGCCAGTTATAGTTTGGTTTGTTCTGATGTATTGGGCCATGGGTTCGAGTATAAGGGCAAATAATAAGGGAGATAATGGGCAACCCTGTCGGGTACCTCTTTCGATATTAAAGGCATCAGATTTGTATCCAGCATATTTTATATAGGCTTTGGGTTTATTATATAATGCTTTGATCCATGCTAAAAAATGGGGTCCAAAACCCCATGTTTGTAATGAATATTGCATATATTGCCAGGATACTGTGTCAAATGCCCTCTTAATATCGAGAGATAGAAAACATAAAGGGATTTAACACTGCCCTGCGTATATTATCGCCTGCCTGTCTATTTGGCATGAAGCCTACTTGATCTCTATGTATTCATTTTCCTATAATGCTATTGAGGCGTTTTGCTATTATTTTTGCTAATAATTTAATATCGAGGTTTAACAGAGAGATAGGCCGATAATGCACACAGGAAGTATCATCAGAAAGGGGTTTTGGGATCATACAAACAATTGCCATTAGTGTTTCTTGCCGAAAAGAATGTCCTTCTAGAAGTTTGTTAAAAGTTTTAGTGAGAATGGGAGAGAGTATTTCTGAGAATGTTTTATAGTATAAAGCCGAGTAGCCATCTGGGCCTGGTCTTTTGTTAAGTTTTAGGTCTTTTATGGCGTTAACAACTTCATCTATAGTTATAGGCTCATCCAAACTGCTTTTTTGATTCTGAGACAACTCAGGTAAGGTTATTTTTGATAAGAAGGATTCAGCCTCTGTAGGATTAAATTCATTGTTTGTCTTGTATAAAGTCGCGAGATGTGAGTGAAATTTATAGACTATTTTAACTGGATTACAAGTATAAACATTTTTTGATAATTTTAAAAGTATTGGTTTGAAAGATTTGTTAGTTGAATTTAATGCCCAAGCCAAATATGTACCTGGTTTGTTTGTATTCATGTAGAAATTGTGTTTGGAGCCTTTGAGGGATTTATCAACTGACTCAGTGAGAAATAGATCATATTCCAATCTAGATTTTTCCAGATGAGATTTTGTACTCTGAGATGGATTATCTTGGAATGATATGTAGGCTGCATTAAAATTGATTTCTCGTTTTTTTGTTAGATTTTTGCGTTCCCGTTTAAATAGTGCCATTTGTCTTTGTATTGTACCACGCAAGACAGGCTTATGGGCTTCCCACAGTGTTATTGGGGAAATGTCTGTTGTATTATTAATTGATATGTATTCCTTTAAAGCTTGTTCAATGGCCATCTGATGTAGTGGGTGTTTGAGCATTATGTCCGGTAAGTACCACGTTGGGTCATGCGCTTTTGGTATGGCTGAGGCTATAGTAGTGTATACTGCATTATGGTCAGACCACGGAACCGGAATTATATCTGATGAAATAATTTCTTGTATCATTCCTATTGTTAGAAAAATATGATCTATTCTGGTGAAGGTTTGATGAGGGTGCGAGAAATAAGTGAATTTCTTTTTCATTGGGTTACTTTCTCTCCACGAATCAGATTGTATTTGGAAAGAAGTTGAGAAAAAGGTAATCTAGAGGTTATTTTGGATGGTGTAAAAGGTGATTTATCTAGAAATGGGAGGAGGACCTGGTTCGAATCCCCGCACATTATCACTGTTCCTATTTTGTGTGTATTAATCACTTGTAATATATGTGAGAGGAATGGTGTAGGTTGTTTGTAAGGAGTGTAGTAGGAAATCACCGTGATTGCTGTATCCATTATATAACCCATGAGTATCAGGTATCTACCTTCTGGGTCTTTAATTTCTGATGATAAGGTGAATGGTGTGGATCGGTGAAATGCAATTAGAGTTCCCCTTTGTTTGGTACAGGCAGAAGCCGTGTAAATTTGTTGATAAAAAGGAGAAATATATTTTGGAGTAGAATCTTTGGTGAAGTGTGTTTCTTGGAGGCATACTATGTGAGCCTTCTTGTTATGAAAAGTACGGAAGGCTTTGGTCCTTTTTTGAGGGACATTTATTCCCTGAACATTCAGTGAAAGTATATTCAGTGGTGCCATGGCAACAGATAAAATAGTTTTGACTTACTTTTTGTTATGCAGAGCTGACTGCGCAGATCAACCTGTGTGGACTGAAGAGATGAAAAGATAGAAAAGAAACCAGTGAATTCTGGAGTAAAGAGTAAACAAAAAACATATGAGATTAGATGATACATTGTATAAATTATTTTTTGCAAGTAATCACAATTTACCCGTGAAAGAGAATAAATATCTCTCTCTCTCTCTCTAAGTGCCTTCGTCACACTCCCACATAATATGGTTGGGAGAATGAGGAGGGCTAATGGGGGTACACAGATCTTCCGCTTACAGGAGAGAAGTGCTATGTCAAAAGACATCAAAATGATGATTCATTAATTGGAGTGCAGAATATGGTTTTTGTTGAAATTATTTATTCCAGGGTGGTTGTATATGGTTAGTCTTGCCCTAGGCTAAATAATTCAGTTAGAAAGGTACTGTTAATAACTTTGGTATTGATGAAGATAGTTTGAATTATTTGGGGATTTTAACCCTTTTAGAGTAAACAATTACATATTTCATTCATATGTAACTGTTTAGATATGTTAACTCATAAAATTGAGGTTGTATTGCTTCAGATTAGAATAAACAAAAACATAGTTCTAGGAACTAGTTAGGTAATAATATATTTGTTTTAGGAAAAGAAAGAAAAAGCTTCCATTACTTCTGGATTATTGAACATATTTGTCCTAAAAAGTAATAAATCTATTGTTATTACCTGAAAATATATAACTGAACAGGAATTTCCTTATTTCACTTATATATTCTAAGGCTATATGAATCAGAAGTAATAAGAAATATAACTGGAATGTAACATGATCCCACACAGTGTGTGACTATCAGAATGCAGTCACATTCAGTTATAAATACAGGTTTTTTTTATAGAGAACCATCTCTTAGTATAATAAATGAAGAGATATCAGGAATTAGGATGTCAGTCCATTGAATCTTCTTGGTCCATGGATGATGTGGCATAACGGCCTCTTTTGTGAGAATGATGATTCCCATTTTGTTCTGAAATTTTCTGGGTGCTGCCTGAAGGTGAAGATGATGCCATTCTTCTGCGTGTGGGAGAGTTGCTGCTTGTGGGTTCTGTCAGATTTAATTTTAAAAGGGTTTGTTGTAGTTCATCTGCTGATCTGCTTCTGTAAATTGTACCTTGGTAGTTAAATCTGACTGAAAAGGGGAAGCCCCATTGATACATAATGTTGTGGCGTTGCAGTTCCATTAGTTGGGGTTCCATTAGTTGGGGTTTCATGGATCGTCTTTTAGTAATAGTAAGTTGGGATAGGTCAGCAAAAAATTGATAATTGTGTCCTTGAAAATTAAGTTCCTTTTTTTCTCTTGCAGCAATTAGTATTTGTTCTTTCGTTCTGTAATAATGAAAATTTGTGATTATATCATGTGGGGGTCCATCTTTCTTTTTGGCTGTGAAGGCTCTGTGTACTCTGTCCAGTTCTAAACGTTCAATAGGGATATCTGGCTTTAGTTCTTGTAATAGAGCAGTAATAGTAGATTGCAGGTCTGTCACAGTTTCAGGTATTCCCCTTATGCGCAAGTTTGAACGTCTGGCTCTATTTTCGTAATCTTCGAGCTTAGTTTGAAGTATTAAATTCTCTTCTTTTAATTGTTCCAATTCTGTTATATTTTCTTGGGTTGTAATTTCAATTTCATCCATTTTTATTTGTAAGGCTGCGGTGCGGTTTCCCAGCTCTCTTATTTCTTTGGTTAGGCTTTTTGTTATTTGGTCTGAGGTTTGTTTTAAAGCCTTATGAAGCATCTTTTCAAATTGTAATAATATTACTGGGGATGCTGAGGAGGCTTGTGGAGAAGTTTGTGAGAGGATTTGTTCTGTATCTGACTCAAATGGAGAGTCTTGCTGTGAAATTTTCTGTCTGTGAGAGCGCCCTGATGCTGTATATTGTGAGGTGACTGGAGCTGCTTTAGTTGCAGTGAGTGCCTGTGAGCTCTTTGTGAGGTGATTTTTATTTCTGCCACGGCTTCCTCCCAGTACCATATTTCCTGCCCAAACTTTCACAGTTTGTTCCCTGGGGCAAAAAGGTTCAAATGGATACCTTTTGAGCCTGCAGGCTCCGCTTTGTCCTTCTCTTCTCTCCTCAGCGGTGCGGAGCTCTAACAATGCATGTCTGCTCCGCTAGACTCCGACCATCTCCCCTCCAAAGGCTATTTTCCATATGAAGTTCCCTTTTCTCTTGCCATTCTGTGCTAGTGGATAGGGTGGGTGATTGATTGATTTTTTGTATTATTTACCTATATGCATGCAATGCATTTTTCTGTATATAAGCAGTTCTGCTTAAACAGATTGTTCTCTGTATATATGATTCCTCAGGTTTATGCTAATGTATTATTTTATTTTTTTATTTATTCTTTATTGCGATTCTTATGGGACCGATGAGTGGCCTCTCCGAGCTGGTGCCGCTGTGTGCTTTGTTCCAGGTGCATACAGCCTTAGACAGGGTGGTTCGGACGTCCCTGCCTAAGAGGGCGGAGTTTTCTGTCCGCCCTCCTATGCTCCTCACGCTTTGTACCTGTGCTTCATGGTCAGGGGGACACGAAGTGTGAGCATGTGCAGAGCAGGAGGTCACATGACTGATGATGATCACATGACTGATCATAGATAGTATATAAGGATTGATGAACCGTCCGTGTAGCCAATCCCATTTGAAGAAGTCTTTTCGACGAAACATGTCTTGGGCATGGTTGCACAGCATTCCATCGCACTGACATTAGATGCCGCTGTCTGAGGAGGACTACACCGATTGGATGGCTGGGCCTTAGAAGGTTGGGTGAGAGATACACCAGTTTACACTTCAGGTCTGCTGTGCCCGCGGTCCACCGTTGAATCACTGATCCTGTTGCATGCTGTGCTTGCTGTGGATTTTTCTTACAGGCTTTTATGTTTCAGTTTAAAAGTGAGTGTAACCATTGAAGTGTGTTTGAAGTGATTTTAATAAATCTGTCAAAATGGTATCACGCTATGTGGAGCACTTTATTCATTTTTTCACATATGGAGCTGGCTTGATTGGATTTACGGTTCATCACATGCAACCCAGGTGTGGTTCAATTGCTGTTTTGACGAACACGAGAGTGGGAGGCTATACAATCTGGTGAGTGCGCTCTTCAGAGGGAGTGGTGTCACTATCAAGGTGGTGTGGTGGAAGAGTAGAAGATTTTTCACACAAGAAGATTGAAAAACAACTGTTGAGCTTGATCATTCATTTCTTGTAATTTTATTATTTATAGTGACACTTTTCACTGGGTGTTAAAGAAATTACTTTTCATGATAAAAATAATATTTTTCATGACGCTATTATTATTAATATTTTTATGTATAAGTAGAGGGTCATAGGCATTACGCTGCTCTGACCCATTATTTTACACAATTTATATTAGCGCCGCTATCTCTATCTGTACACGTGTGAGAGGTATAGTTTTGGGATTCTGATCAGTTTAAGGACATGGACTACTGGAACCATGTCCTGAGGTCTAATGAGATCAAGATAAACTTATAGGATTCAGAAGGTGTCAAGCCTGTGTGGCGGCAACCAGGTGAGGAACAGAAAGACAAGTGTGTCTTACCTATAACCAAGCATGGTGGTGGGAGTGTGATGGTCTGGGGCTGCATGAGTGCTGCCAGCACTGGGGAGCTACAGTTCATTGAGGGAACCATGAATGCCAACATGTACTGTGACATACTGAAGCAGAGTATGATCCCCTCCCTTCGGAGACTGGGCCGCAGGGCAGTATTCCAACATGATTACAACCCCAAATATACCTCCAAGATGACTGGGTAAAGGTCATGGACTGGCCAAGCATGTCTCAAGAACTAAACCCTATTGAGCATCTGTAGGCATCCTCAAATGGAAGGTGGAGAAGCGCAAGGTCTCTAATATCCACCAGCACCGTGATGTGGTCATGGAGGAGTGGAAGAGAACTCCAGTGACAACCTGTGAAGCTCTGGTGAACTCCATGCCCAAGAGGGTTAAGGCAGTGCTGGAAAATAATGGTGACCACACAAAATATTAACACTTGGGCCCAATATGGACATTTTCACTTAGGGGTGTATTCACTTTTGTTGCCAGCGGTTTAGACAATAATGGCTGTGTGTTGAGTTATTTTGAGGGAACAGCAAATTTACACTGTTATACAAGCTGTACACTCACTACTTTACATTGTAGAAAAGTGTCATTTCTTCAGTGTTGTCACATGAAAAGATAGAATAAAATATTTACAAAAATGTAAGGGGTGTACTTACTTTTGTGAGATACTGTACATCTTAATACTGAAAAGTGAGTTTGACCTCCTGTTAGTGGGGTCCATCCAGATGAGAGGAAACCCAGAGAGGAACTTTGGTAGTGGGCGCATCAGTGCTGTTTTCATTGGGGATAAAGTGTGAATTCCTTATGCACATGGAAGAAGTGTGTTGCACTTTCTGAAGATTGTTGTCACATGAAGATTGAATGGTGTATGGGACTGTTATTACCGTTTTGGACAAATTGCACATTTTTTCTTTGGGATATATATTTCAAGGACTATTGAGTTACACACCAAATAGTGGTAATGTGCAAAACAAAAAGAAGTCCATAAATAAAACTGGATACAACAGAATCTATGGGCCGACAGTTGATTTTTTGATCTGACACCACACCATGTGAACAAGCATGTCTCCACTCCCCAGTTGGATATAAACTCACCAGAAAATATTGCCTCACACTCTCGTGTTTTGACAAACAAGCAGTAAACCATCTCAGCTTTCAAGTGAATTCCGTCAATACACGTTCCAAAGCAGATAATATGTAGGAGAAATAAGACTCCAAATAGTGTGATATCTTCAAACCATCAAAAACATTTATTAAAAACCACAGCCTGATGGTATTATACTCACAAACAGGCAAAGTAAAATCGCATTCATATGATAGAGATGCCAGAGATACATTGTGGCGGACATAAGGTATGTGTCACTTCTCACCCAACCTAATGTTCAAAACACACGGAACGTCACTTCCGGTGGTGCGTGAATGTCACTTCCGGTTGCCGTATAGCCACGTCCCAACGTGTTTCGTCATAGAGACTTCGTCCTGGGATTGGCTGTATAGCACGGCAACCATCTTTAAATACTCCCACTTATGCAAATGGCAGGAAATTACTTATCCACCCACACAGTGTCCCTGCGGCGATGATATGTCTAGCATCCACCACGTACAAATAACTCTACAGTACATATAACTTAGGAATAGTGTTAAGATGCTCTCGCACAACTCTGGAATAGTGAATTCAATAAATATGTGATATAAACAAAAGTGCAGCAAAATCTATAAGTGTAACACATAACACTAAACAATCCTAATCAATAAAGTGATTTTGCGCAAATAGTGATAAACGATTCAAAATAAATTAATCCTTAAGTGTAAAGAGTGTTTATGGTAATCCAAATACCATTAAATAAAAAGTGTGTTAGACATTTATCTGTGATAGAGAAAAGAAAAAAGGAAAATGATATATGTAAGTGCTCACTCTTGCCATGTATACTCTCACAGTGTTCTTAGTATATTTGTGTGTAATAAACTATATATCAGCTAACGTAAACTAAAACACCAAATAAAATAAAATAAATTAAATTAAAATAAAGATAAAAATACTAGCTTTAAATATCCAAAAAAATATATTAAAAAAGATAATGACAACAAAAGTCCAGTGGTTTCTGCAGTGTATGAAGAGTGGTGAGGTTCTAAGGTTGTAAAAAAGTGAAGGTGATTATTCACAATAATCCTGCTGTGGCTCCTTTAACAGTCTGGTCTCCCAGGACTCTTACCTCAATGCGATTGCTTGCTATTTTTAGCATTGAGGTAAGAGTCCTGGGAGACCAGACTGTTAAAGGAGCCACAGCAGGATTATTGTAAATAATCACCTTCACTTTTTACAACCTTAGAACCTCACCACTCTTCATACACTGCAGCAACCACTGGACTTTTGTTGTCATTATCTTTATTTTATTTGGTGTTTTAGTTTACGTTAGCTGATATATAGTTTAGTTTAAAGATAGTATTTTTATCTTTATTTTAGTTTAATTTATTTTATTTGGTGTTTTAGTTCACGTTAGCTGATATATAGTTTATTACACACAAATATACTAAGAACACTGTGAGAGTATACACGACAAGAGTGAACACCTGTTATTTACATATATCATTTTCCTTTTTTTATTTCTCTATCACAGGTAAATGTCTAACACACTTTTATTTAATAGAAAAAAATCAATTGCGCTGCGCTGGATAGAAATTATATTATAAAAATAGTGTCAAAAATCACTAATATCTAGATATCGGATACACCTTGCAGATAGCCTATATAAACTGTATATCTAAACCTCTATGTTATGTAAAACAATAAGAGTGCAAAGAGTGTGTGCACTCACACAAAAATCAATCAAGTGATGTATCAAATAACATGCAATGACTCCCATCTGTTGTAGCATGCAAAGAAAACAGATCACTTAAAACATGGAAAACAGCATGAAAGTGCCCAGTGCTTTTTAAACGCAGTCAAAATATTCTGCGTTTAGTGAACTCTCAATATAAAGTGTCCATAAAATGTCCAAATAAAAGTGCATCTGTGTTCAGCGAAATCACACACATCCAGTGCAAATGTATCCAAGTGCTGCAATCAATCGTGGTGAATCCTGGAAACCCCCCAAAGTGATTGCGCTCACCTCAGAGCGTGTGACACAGTGGCTAGCTATGTCAAATCACGCTTGGTAGCCACTCAATGGGCTCTGCAAGATCAAATATAAAACGATCTCCACTCCACTCACTCCAGGTTGACAAGGCTCCATAGACATCCATATATAAATGAAGAGAGACTACATAGCGTAATACCATCAACCACTGTTTTATTAAAAATGCTTCCCACAAGGGGGTACTCACATTCTCAAGGTGCTTCTGTGCACCAGACAATAAAGTGCCGTATAAAATCGCTAGTATGTGTGCCGCAGGGTATGTTTTTCCTCCCAACTCAGCTGTGTGCTTCTCGTCCGTCCTGGCCCCTCCCCTACGCGTGTTCGACACAGGGGGTCACGTGTCTTCATCAGGGGGATATGATTGGACGGATGCTCTATCACCTAAATACTCCCCGGCGGCCATTTTTCCTAGGATCGCAGACTAGATCCTCAAGGGCTACATTACTCTATCTCCTGTATTGCGAATCCATGCAAAGACGCTGCATGATTATAAACTGTCACTATGTATCCCATTTTAATACTAATCCAGGACGGAGCTTTAGGAGGAGAGAAACAAAAATACCCCGCTGCACCAAACATAGCTGTACTATATACAATACATATTTATTAGCGTAAAAACAATCATTAAAAATATAGCAAGAGTGAGTGATCCCAGAAGGCAATCAAAAACGATAAAAGTGAAAAATATCCCAAATTTCATTTCATTACAATCCACAACTTATTATAGACGCTACCCCATATACAATATGCCATATCTATCAAGAGACCTGTATATCTGAATATAGACATACAGGTACCATATGTGAAAAAACAGACTCCCCATATCCAGTTAACCCTTACATCATTGGATCTCTTTAATCATCTGCAATTCCCCAGATGGAGGGGGGGGGGGAGTTTGGTTACATCTCTATTGAGAAACGATAACAATAAAATATAATACCATATATAAAGGGGGGGGGAGGGGGGGGGTAAATGACTTGCTTATGTGTGAATAAGTGAAATGGATCTCAAGCCTCAATTGGCATACACAAATTATTCAACTGCCAACAGTCCTGTACCTCCAGAATGAATAAAAACTATAAATTCCATTAAAAATTACTTAAGAAACATGTGAGATCAAACTCTTTGTTCAACCCGCCGGGCGACAAAGAGCCAAGCTGGTAAATCCACCAGGATTCACGCTTACTAATGTCCCTGGTGTAATTGGAGCCTCTCCAGTTACGTTTGGGTGCTTCAATTCCCCAAAAATTCATGCCTTGCGTACTCTGATTATGAACCCTTTTAAAATGTGTAGAGAGGTGATGCTTATCATATCCCTTTCTTATATTTCTCACATGCTCCTCCATGCGATCTTTCAAGGCTCTAGTAGTACGGCCCACATAAACGAGATTACAGGGACATTTGATCGCATATACCACCCCTATCGTATCACAAGATATAAAATCCTCTATGGTGTGCATCTTACCCCTATGGGGATTAGAGAACTCCTTCAATCTCTTGTTATTAGAAGGTACCCTAACACAGCTATAGCATCTTCCACAGCCAAAAAAACCTTTCAGATTCCAAAACATTTTGGGCCTTGGCTGAGGTGGTTCTACTATATTGTGCACTAGCCTATCACGTAACGAGGGCGCCTTCCTGTACACAATCTTGGGTTTATCGGACAACAGGTCTTTTAGATGAGTATCTTGTTTGAGTACACTCCAATACTTCTTTAAAATCCTCTCTACATCCTTACTTTGTAAACTGTAATCTAAAACAATACAAGTGCCATCAAATTCTTTATTTCCCACAGCGGTGTTTTTGTCTTTCAATAAATCATCCCTACTCAGGTTCCTAACCACATTTCTTTCTCTCTTTAAAAATTCTTTTCGATATCCTTTATCTAAAAGCATTCCTTCTAACCTATCTGATTGGGTTTCAAAATCATCTTCAAGCGTGCAGTTTCTCCTCATCCTCATAAACTGGCCCCTAGGAATGTTATCGAGTCATGGTCTATGGTGACAGCTCGTAGTGGAAATGTAGGAGTTACGATCTGTAGCTTTGAAGAAGGACCTCGTGATCATACCTCCTTCTGTGTTGAGTATCTCCAGATCCAGGAAGTGTATACGGTCATTACTTATATCCCAAGTTAAAGAGAGGATTTTAAAGAAGTATTGGAGTGTACTCAAACAAGATACTCATCTAAAAGACCTGTTGTCCGATAAACCCAAGATTGTGTACAGGAAGGCGCCCTCGTTACGTAATAGGCTAGTGCACAATATAGTAGAACCACCTCAGCCAAGGCCTAAAATGTTTTGGAATCTGAAAGGTTTTTTTGGCTGTGGAAGATGCTATAGCTGTGTTAGGGTACCTTCTAATAACAAGAGATTGAAGGAGTTCTCTAATCCCCATAGGGGTAAGATGCACACCATAGAGGATTTTATATCTTGTGATACGATAGGGGTGGTATATGCGATCAAATGTCCCTGTAATCTCGTTTATGTGGGCCGTACTACTAGAGCCTTGAAAGATCGCATGGAGGAGCATGTGAGAAATATAAGAAAGGGATATGATAAGCATCACCTCTCTACACATTTTAAAAGGGTTCATAATCAGAGTACGCAAGGCATGAATTTTTGGGGAATTGAAGCACCCAAACGTAACTGGAGAGGCTCCAATTACACCAGGGACATTAGTAAGCGTGAATCCTGGTGGATTTACCAGCTTGGCTCTTTGTCGCCCGGCGGGTTGAACAAAGAGTTTGATCTCACATGTTTCTTAAGTAATTTTTAATGGAATTTATAGTTTTTATTCATTCTGGAGGTACAGGACTGTTGGCAGTTGAATAATTTGTGTATGCCAATTGAGGCTTGAGATCCATTTCACTTATTCACACATAAGCAAGTCATTTACCCCCCCCTCCCCCCCCCTTTATATATGGTATTATATTTTATTGTTATCGTTTCTCAATAGAGATGTAACCAAACTTCCCCCCCCCCATCTGGGGAATTGCAGATGATTAAAGAGATCCAATGATGTAAGGGTTAACTGGATATGGGGAGTCTGTTTTTTCACATATGGTACCTGTATGTCTATATTCAGATATACAGGTCTCTTGATAGATATGGCATATTGTATATGGGGTAGCGTCTATAATAAGTTGTGGATTGTAATGAAATGAAATTTGGGATATTTTTCACTTTTATCGTTTTTGATTGCCTTCTGGGATCACTCACTCTTGCTATATTTTTAATGATTGTTTTTATGCTAATAAATATGTATTGTATATAGTACAGCTATGTTTGGTGCAGCGGGGTATTTTTGTTTCTCTCCTCCTAAAGCTCCGTCCTGGATTAGTATTAAAATGGGATACATAGTGACAGTTTATAATCATGCAGCGTCTTTGCATGGATTCGCAATACAGGAGATAGAGTAATGTAGCCCTTGAGGATCTAGTCTGCGATCCTAGGAAAAATGGCCGCCGGGGAGTATTTAGGTGATAGAGCATCCGTCCAATCATATCCCCCTGATGAAGACACGTGACCCCCTGTGTCGAACACGTGTAGGGGAGGGGCCAGGACGGACGAGAAGCACACAGCTGAGTTGGGAGGAAAAACATACCCTGCGGCACACATACTAGCGATTTTATACGGCGCTTTATTGTCTGGTGCACAGAAGCACCTTGAGAATGTGAGTACCCCCTTGTGGGAAGCATTTTTAATAAAACAGTGGTTGATGGTATTACGCTATGTAGTCTCTCTTCATTTATATATGGATGTCTATGGAGCCTTGTCAACCTGGAGTGAGTGGAGTGGAGATCGTTTTATATTTGATCTTGCAGAGCCCATTGAGTGGCTACCAAGCGTGATTTGACATAGCTAGCCACTGTGTCACACGCTCTGAGGTGAGCGCAATCACTTTGGGGGGTTTCCAGGATTCACCACGATTGATTGCAGCACTTGGATACATTTGCACTGGATGTGTGTGATTTCGCTGAACACAGATGCACTTTTATTTGGACATTTTATGGACACTTTATATTGAGAGTTCACTAAACGCAGAATATTTTGACTGCGTTTAAAAAGCACTGGGCACTTTCATGCTGTTTTCCATGTTTTAAGTGATCTGTTTTCTTTGCATGCTACAACAGATGGGAGTCATTGCATGTTATTTGATACATCACTTGATTGATTTTTGTGTGAGTGCACACACTCTTTGCACTCTTATTGTTTTACATAACATAGAGGTTTAGATATACAGTTCATATAGGATATCTGCAAGGTGTATCCGATATCTAGATATTAGTGATTTTTGACACTATTTTTATAATATAATTTCTATCCAGCGCAGCGCAATTGATTTTTTTCTATATTTTTGCACGGATATGAATACGTGAACTGCGTTTGCGGCTAGATACTCACAATTATTTAAACGTTTTTTTATTGTTTTGGAGTTTCACATTTGTACGCACTGAGCACTGGATCATTGTGGCTCGCAAGATTTTCCCCCTTTTCGTTCCAACACTTTTATTTAATGGTATTTGGATTACCATAAACACTCTCTTTACACTTAAGGATTTATTTATTTTGAATCGTCTATCGCTATTTGCACGAAATCACTTTATTGATTAAGTACATATGACTTAAACATGATCTAACATCAACCAATATCTATTAATATGATGCATAGCTGCCATACAATTAATAGCTAGCCAGTATATATCATCCGAACATTTTATATGTAAATTAGATTGATAATGTAGTAAATAAATTATAATCATAATACAAATATGAATTAATAACTGAACATCTGTCAAAGAGACGGAGAGGGTGTAGGGCAAGGAGATGCAAACAATCCAAGAATAAAAAGGAGAGGTACTTAAATGGGGGAATATATAATTTAAGCAAGGTTGAATTAAACCATAAAGAATTACATATACAAAAATTGGGACTTAAATGTGACGAGCGAGCGCCCTCCCCGAACCATACCAGGCCACATGCCCTCAACATGGGGAGGGTGCTTTGGGGTCCCCCCAAAACACCTTGTCCCTATGTTGATGGGGACAAGGGCCTCATCCCCACAACCCTTACCCGGTGGTTGTGGGGGTCTGTGGGCGGGGGGCATATCAGAATCTGGAAGCCCCCTTTAACAAGGCGGCCCCCAGATCCCACCCTCTCTGTGTGAATGGGTATTGGGTACATTATACCCCTACCCATTCACCAAAAAAAGCAGTGAAATGTTACAAAAGACAATAGTCGGTTTTTTGACAATTCCTTTATTAAAAATGTCTTCTTCTTTCCCCCGCTTCTTCCTTCAGTCTTCTCCTTCTTACTCCAGCTTCTTCTTTCCTCCGCTTCTTCCTCCATCTTCCTCCGCTTTTTCCTCCGGTCTTCTCCATCTTCCTCCAGCTTCTTCTTCCACCGCTTCATCCTCCGGGCTCTCTCCTCCACCGCTCCTTGTGTCATAGGTTGTTTAAATTGAAAGATGCACTACTTCACAAACAGATGTTATTTAACCACTTGCCAACCGCTGCACGCCGATATGCATTGGCACAATTGCAGCTGTGGGCAAATGGGTGTACCTGTACGTCCCCTTTAATTGGCAGGGCTAGCACCCGCCGCGTACAGTGTGACCGTGCCCGCGGGACCTGTGGACTCGATGTCCACCAGTGTCATGTTGATCATGTCACAGAGCCGCAGAATGGGGAGATGCCTATGTAAACAAGGCAGTTCCCCATTCTTCCTAGTGACATAACAGAGATCACTGCTCCCTGTCATCGAGAGCATCGATCTCTGTCATGTGAGTGGTAGCCCATCCCCCACAGTTAGAATCACTCCCTAGGACACACTTAACTCCTTGATCGCTCCCTAGTGTTTAACCCATTCTTTGCCAGCGTCATTTACACAGTAATCAGTGCATTTTTATAGCACTGATTGCTGTATAAATGACAATGGTCCCAAAATAGTGTCAAAAGTGTCCGATATGTCCGCCATAATGTGGCAGTCACAATAAAAATTGCAGATTGCCGCCATTACTAATAGAAAAAAAATGCCACAAAACTATCCCCTATTTTGTAGGCACTATAACTTTTGTGCAAACCAATCAATATACGCTTATTGCGATTTTTTTTTTTTTACCAAAAATATGTAGAACAATACATATCTGCCTAAACTGAGGAAAAAAATGTTTTTTTTTAATATTTTTTTGGGGGATATTTATTATAGCAAAAGGTAAAAAAATATTGTTTTTTTTTCAAAATCGTCGCTCTTTTTTGTTTATAGCGCACAAAATAAAAACCGCAGAGGTGATCAAATACCACCAAAAGAAAGCTCTATCTGTAGGAAAAAAAGGACGTCAATTTTGTTTGGGTGTTGTTTTCCTCGCATCCAATTAGCATTACAGGAGTGTGTGACCATCTCTTGACGCATTAGAAAAGGGTCCTGTGCATCTTTGGCTCAGTTTCAGGTGCAAATTCAGGCAAAAACGGGGACCTGATTCTCACCTGAATTGGTGTACAGGGACGCACCGAACCCCCTGCTGTGACCCACGGCCGCATCAGTGTGAACCCAGCCTAAAGGAATTTAGCATTTTTAATATTTTATTTTAAGCATTATTACAATTTATGCTCCTTGTCAAACTGATTTATTTTCTGCCTTGGTACATGTCCCACAAGGCAGTGTCCAGCCCTTTGTTTCACAATCCCTTTGCCTATTAGAAAATAAAATGGCCATTCCTAATTTCTATGATTTGGCTCCCAAAGGTTCTCAAGCTGAAGTTGTAGCCTAGCAAGGTGATTAGTAATGCTGCCTGTATTTCACTCAGGGGATAAAATGTGTGTGTCCAGGATAGTATGCTGGGTGATCTGCTGTACCTCAGCAGGTGGTTCTATCATGTTTTGGTGAAGACTCCTGCTGTCTTTTTTGCAGACTGTATTGCGATCTCAATACAAGCAGATCAAAATCAGCTATGGAGGGTAATAAAAAAAAGTAGTGCCTGCCATTTTTCCAGGATGTCTGACAGGTGATAAGTGCTGACTAATGCTGCATACACATGACCGGTTTTGCCATTGGAATAAACTCCGAAGGTTTCTCAGACGGAACTCCGACAGAATTCCGCTCAAGCAGTCTTGCCTACACATGGTCACACCAAAGTCCGACTGTCCAGAACGGGGTGACGTACAACACGTCAACACGTAGGACGGGACTAGAAAAAGGAAGTTCAATAGCCAGTAGCCAATAGCTTCCGTCTCGTACTTGCTTCAGAGCATGCGTCATTCTTGGTCCGTAAAAACAGCATACAGACGAGCGGTTTTCCCGATAGGAAATGGTTCCGTCGGAAATATTTGGAACACGTCCCATTTCTAGGTCCGTCAGAATTTTTGAAAAAAAAATAGTCCGATGAGGCATACACATGATCGGAATAGATGATGAAAAGCTTTTGTCAGACTTTTTCTGTCGGACATTCCGCTCGTGTATATGTGGCTTAAGGCATACCTACCAACTTTTTGAGATGGGAATGAGGGACACCTATTAGCAAAAGTATGTAGGAATAGGACACACCCCACGTCACGCCCCCTTAAATGAGAATTATTTAAAAAAAATAGTTAAACCCACAAGTGCTTTTTCTACCACTACTGTACTTTTATCCTGGCTTTTAACATTTGCAAATGCAGCAATTTAGAAATTAAATGAGAGGTTTAGCACTAGGAAACACTTTTTGAAAGATAAAAAATGCATTTTATATACTATAGAGATCTGACCAAAATGAGGGACAAATGAGGAGGAAAGAGGGACAGAGGGACTTTGTTCCAAATCAGGGACAGTCCCTCAAAATCAGGGACAGTTGGGAGCTATGCTAAGGTGTTGTGCTCATAATGGTATACGTCATAGTCTGGCATAGTCTAAGGCAGGGATATGCAATTAGCAGACCTCCAGCTGTTGCAAAACTACAACTCCCATCATGCCTATGCCTCTGGGTGTCATGCTTGTGCTGTCAGAGTCTTGCTATGCCTCATGGGACTTGTAGTTCTGCAACAGCTGGAGGTCCACTAATTGCATATCCCTGGTCTAAGGCTTGGGTTGATTTTTTGGAGCTGCTAAGTTTAGGGGAAGAGAATCTGCTGAATTGCAGATTAGAGCCACATGTGAAAGAGACAGGGGGTAGCTGCAGACAGAGAGGTAAAGTATGTATGCAGTTACACTACCAGTATTACACTAATGCCCTGTACACACGATCAGACATTTATCGGACATTCCAACAACAAAATCCATGGATTTTTTCCGACGGATGTTGGCTCAAACTTGTTTTGCATACACACGGTCGCACAAAGTTGTTGGAAAATCCGATTGTTCTGAATGCGGTGACGTAAAACATGTATGTCGGGACTATAAATGGGGCAGTAGCCAATAGCTTTCATCTCTTAATTTATTCTGAGCATGCATGACACTTTGTGCGTCGGAATTGTCCACACACGGTCGGAATTTACGCAAACGGATTTTGTTGTCGGAAAATTTTATAGCCTGCTCTCAAACTTTGTGTGTCGGAAATTCCGAAGGAAAAAGTCAGATGGAGCCCACACATGGTCAGAATTTCCGACAACAAGCTCCAATCGCACATATTCTGTCAGAAAGTCTGAATATGTGTACAGGGCATAATAGTATTCTCTGGCTGCTCCTCTCTGTTCCCTGTTTGGGAATGACATTGTTATTGTCAGAAGACGGATATAAATGCTTATATAGCAGTAGATTATAGGCATGAAACCTTGGCACTCCTTAGCTGTGCTCCTTATTTGGACATGCAGGACAATGCCGCTTTCTTTTTATTTACATTTTTTTATACCTTTAAAGGGAATCTAGAATACATGTAGGTTAATTTGTTTTTTTTAACCTTTTAAACTGATATCTTGTATCTCTTTTTAACTAATTTTATGAAAACAATGTTTTACAAATGAACAATAAATGCAAGGTGATTATGTGATCCTGACTTGACAGAGCATTTTCATTGACATTGAGCTATTAAGCTTTGCAAACAATAGTCATTTTCAAAATGGCATGAAAACAAAAATTGCAAAACATGCCAAATAGAGAATCGAACTCCACCTGCAGACTTCATCTGCAGTATTTCATATTTGCTTGATAAGAAAGAAGAAAAACTTGAAATGTTATTTTCTTAATGTTGGCTATTAATATAGAAATAGAAAATAATCATATTGTATCATAATAATGTAGCATAAATACTGTATATCATAATAGAACTAGTATATACCATAATATAGTAAAATATATTTATGTTGTACATGCAAAACCAGTGTACATCCCCTTCAATGGAGTTTATACCCCATTCAGGTGTCTGTGGGTGAAATCTTCACAATATCTTGAGTACTTTAGCACATGTTCTTCCGCTGTGAACTTTCTAGTGATATTCCTTTTGATATGTGTCAGAAATATGACTTCTGATCATTCATTGGCATTAACAGCCACCCTTTTGCTATTAAATTTGATATCTATCCAACAACAGAATTTTGTACAAAAATTAACTTGAGAGTGCGCATGCCTGCGGGATCTGCTTGATCTTGGAGCTGCGCGCGTGGCTGGCCACCGATAACTATCTGCAGGGCCCCAGAATCCTCCTTTCCCAGGGTCTTGGGCAGCCACAGTTCCTGGAAGGTGCCAGCTACACCCTATGGCTGGAGGTAGTCAGCACCGGGCCCGCTCTTGCCCGCCACGGCCACTTGATCCTTGGAGGCTTTAGACAAGATGGCGTCCGTTCCTTCCCCATTGCTGCCACATGGTGTCTGTCCCTCTGCCACATCTGCTGTTCCTGTGGACCCATCAGCTGTCTCCCGGGACTCACTGTCTCAAGTGCATATTTCTGCTTAAGGTCAGTAAATACCCTGCCTCAACAGAGTCTTTCATAGAGCAGACTCTAGATGAACTGTTGCTGTCTTAGCCATTGCATTCTCTAGAGAGCCCTGCTGCCTCAGATCACATACATGGTTTCCCCCTGCAGAGGACATGGACCAGCTGTCATTATTTACACAATTTTCTGCACTATTGGAGCAGGGTCTGGCCTAAATTATACAGCAAATAATAGCGACCATTAAAGCTGGGCTGGGGGCTCAGATTGATACTATTGAAACTAAGCTTGATTCCACTGTTTCTTACACCAACCAGAACACTGCCTGCATTGAGAGCCAACAAAAACAACTGGAATATGCCATGGCAAAGATTGATGACCTGAAAAACAGGTCTTGAAGATATAACTTCCATATACAGGGCCTTCCAGAGTCTGTGAAAGATGTAGATGCTGCTGTTCATACATTTTTGACAGATCTTCTCCCAGACCTACCAATTCACTGCTTAGATCTTGACAGAGCTTATCGTGCTTTACAGCTCAAACGCCTTGAGGGCCCTCCGAGGGACATGATCGTTAAGCTTCATTATTATGAAACGAAGGAACTGGTGATGCAAAAGGCTAGAGAAGCTTCTATGTTATCTCTTCTGGGCCCAGTGGTGGCCCGTGCATTAAGGGCGCACGGGTGCCACCCCCTCCCTCCTGCCACTCCCTGTATCACCAATAGATAGATCCATGCATTGCATGAATCTATCTATGGCCGCCGCTGCCACCCCCTATTCAGGCCCCTGGCCCCTTTTTGGGTGCAGGGCACCTGAATTACAGCGGCGGGGGTGTTTTTGAAGCACCTGATTAGAGCCATAAGCTCCAATAGACTTCAATAAAGTGACCTGTGAGCACCATGCTGGGCGCTCGCAGGTCACTCAGCTGTGTTAGGAAAGCGAATAGTCATTTGCTTTTCTAACACTAAACCACGTCACCGCCAATCAGGTGCTTGGGTCTGTTACCTGTCACCTGATTGGCTGAAACGACAGGTGCCGCTATTGGATGCGGACGGGAGATGAGGCAGCAGGAGACGTATGGAGGACCCCGCTCGTTCCTGCCACCGACTGCCCCACCAAGACAGGGTAAGTGGGCGGGAGGTCACACTGGGGGCATTCCATGGCACACTGGCAGCATTTAATGGGCACACTGGCAGCATTTGGCACAGTAGCAGTGTTTGATGGGCACAGTGGCAGCATTTGATGGGCACAGTGGCAGCCTTTGATGGGCACAGTGGCTGCATTTGATAGGCACGGTGGCTGCAATTGGTTATTTTTTTTTTTCAAAATTTTTTTGCGCCCCCCCCAAAAAACTTTGAACACCAGCTGCCACTGTTTGGGCCATAACATCTAAGTCTTCGGGGACATTTCTCCTTACACAGCTCAGAAATGCAGAACTCATAAACCATTACTGGCAGTTTTACAATAAAAAGCAATCAAATATAGATGGTCCTTTCTGCTTGCCGTTCACTTATGCCAACCATTAGTACTCATTCTCTTTTCTCACAGAGGGGGGAGGCTCTTTTGTTATGCCTTGATCTCATCTCTCAAGGCGGCACTTCACTGGGATCTCCTGCCTCTACTAATCCAGACCATGCTGGAGGTTTGATATGTCCATTATACCTGTTATGGCACCAACCATCTTCTGGTCACCCTGGTCCCTCAAGACCCGCCTGAGAATTTAGTTGGATCCTGTCTGCAGGAAGTCTCTTTTCTTCTTTGACCATCTGGACTGCTGGGAACTTTGAAACTTTTATGGGTTACCCCTTCACACATTTCATTGAACTTCCATGTCTTTGTTGTTTGCTCAAACTGTATGTTTTATTTGTGTGGTTTACATTTATTTTACCTGTTTTGGTAATACATACAAGTTCTCACTTGTCCTACCTTAGTCTATGATGTGACTTTTTGGTCGCTGTTCCTCCATCCTGTTGCGTGGACTCCCCTGTGGCAGGCAAGATGGCCCACAGTCTCTTGGGTCTTTCCTTTTTGAACTTGCCTGAGCCGGGAGGAGCCAGAAGGGCAGGTAGAGGAGTTGTGGCAGGTTGTCTGGGGGAGTACTAACCTTGCTTTGGATTTGTGCCTAGATAAATCAAATCCTTCTCGTGCGTCTAAAATGTACCCGTAAAGCAGGTCTACACATGGCTAAAATGCTCCACTTTTTTAAACTTAGTTGATGCGTGGCGTGAGTCTCAACGAGAGACTACACTAGACATGTGAGGTTCGTTTAATTTTGAATCAAAAATTCAGATGAATTATTAGTTATTCAGAATTTGGATGCATCTGAATTTCAATAGTAACGAATTTAAACGAATCGGAAATAACAAAACTAAATTTTAGACAACTTCTACTGAAAGTCACACAGTTTTCAAATTCAAATTGAATAGTTTTCAAATTAGAAATGTTTTTGAATTTAATTCAAATCATTTTCAAATTAGATTTCAAATTTCAAATTTCCAAATACAATAAAATAAAATAGAAAATAAAGGAATAGAATAGAATAGAATAGAATAGAATAGAATAGAATAGAATATAAAATAATATAATATAAAGGAATAGAACAGAAAATAAAGGCATATAATATAAAATAAAGGAATAGAAAAGAATAGGGTAAAACAGAACTATATAGAGTAGAAAATAAAGAAATTGAATATACCGTATATACTCGAGTATAAGTCGAGTTTTTCAGCACATTTTTTAGTGCTGAAAGTGCCCCCCTCGACTTATACTCGAGTCAAGCACTTTTCTGTAGCAAAAAATTTCATTTTCCGAACCGAATTTGGGGCCCCGCATCTCAGGGCCACTTTGTGCTAGGAACCCCAAATTTGGTGTGCAAACCCAGTCCTAGGACCAAGTGGCCCCGAGATACGGGGCCCCAAAGCCGGTTCAGAAAATGTCATTCTCTGCTGCAGAAAAGTGCTTGACATTTTCTGAACCAATTTTTGGGGTCCTGTATCTCGGGGACACTTGGTGCTAGAAACCCCAGCTAGTTCCACTGAGTTTGCACACCAATTTTGGGGTTCCTAGCCCTAAGTGGCCCCGAGATACGGGGCCCCAAAGTAGGTCAACTGTGTCCAGCTGCAGCAATGTCATTTCGGGACCATTTGGGTTCAGAGACCCCAAATTTTGGCTGCAGCTAGGGGGCATCTAGGAACCCTTAACTACCGAGTTTGAAGTTCGGGGGACCCATGGCTGCAAATGGGCACAGTGAGGCATGCAAATGGGCCACTAAGGTCACTAAGTTTTTCCCATTTTTTTTGTGGTAAATTAGGGCCTCGACTTATACTTGGAACGACTTATACTCGAGTATATACGTAGTATAAAAGAATAAAATAGAATATAATACTCTTCTGAAATTTGAATTACAAATAGAATAAATTCAAACTGGAATAGAATAAGAAGTAATAGATTAGAATAGAATAGAAAATAAAAGCATATATTAGAATAGAGAATAATACAACATCTGTACAACTAGTGTCCCATCAACATCTGTCTCAGTGTGTACCAGCGCACGCCAAAACATCTGTCAAAGTGTACCATTGCACAAAACCTCTGTAATACTAGTGTCCCAGCAATATCCGATGTGAAAGATGAAAAATGGCCCAGGCAGGAAAGAAATTTTCCAGTATTCAGGTGTTTAAATTAAACATATATTAGTATTGTACAAGTGCTACCTGAGCTGACAGAAATAACAATCCAATTGTTACTAATTCCAATCGATTCAAATTTGAAAACAAAATCAAAATGAGTACATCATATTCCTGCTGATGAAAAAAATGATGGTCATTCTTTCATTCTAAAAATGTTGTCTCTAGGTCAGGTGTATTACTCGTGCTCCATCAACATCTGTCACAGTGTACCTGCATCCAAAAACATCTGCAGTAGTAGTAGTGTTTGTCCAATCAACATCTGTCAGTGCTTACCAGTGCAATAGGGATGAGCCAAACACCCCCCGGTTCGGTTCGCACCAGAACCTGCAAATGGACCGAAAGTTCGCACGAACGTTAGAACCCCATTGATGTCTATGGGACTTGAACGTTGGAAATCAAAAGTGCTCATTTTAAAGGCTAATTTGCATGGTATTGTCCTAAAAAGGGTTTGGGGACCCGGGTCCTACCCCAGGGGACATGTATCAATGCAAAAAAAACTTTTAAAAACGGCCGTTTTTTCGGGAGCAGTGATTTTAATGATGCTTAAAGTAAAAAAAAAAGTGAAATATTCCTTTAAATATCGTACCTGGGGGGTGTCTATAGTATGCCTGTAAAGTGACGCGTGTTTCCCGTGTTTAGAACAGTCCCTGCACCAAATGTCATTTTTAAAGGAAAAAATCTCATTTAAAACTGCTTGCGGGTTTAATGTAATGTCGGGTCATGGCAATATGGATGAAAATCAGTGAGACAAACGGCATGGGTACCCCCCAGTCCATTACCAGGCCCTTTGGGTCTTGTATGGATATTAAGGGGAACCCCGCACCCAATTTAAAATAAGGAAAGGTGTGGGGCCACCAGGCCCTATATACTCTGAACAGCAGTATACAGGTGGTGCAAACAAGACAGGGACTGTAGGTTTGTTGTTAAGTAGAATCTGTTTGTCATTTTGAACGGGTACATTTTTAACGTGTTTAGCTCCAGCCAAAAAATCTTTTTTAAGCTTTTTGGAAAACATAGGGAAGGGTTATCACCCCTGTGACATTTGTTTTGCTGTCTTTCCTCCTCTTCAGAAGATTTCACCTCACTTTTTGTCCCAATGAAAAATGTTTTTTGAAAATTTGGGTTTTTTTGTGGAACAAGGATTGGAAAGCATCAGTGGAAAGGAGAATTTTTTTTCCCATATTAACTCTTACAGGAGAGAATTTCCCTTCCTAGGGGTAGATTTCATCTCACTTCCTGTTGTCTCCTTCCGTTTGCAAGTAGGAGTCGTTTGTAAGTTAGATGTTTGAAAGTAGGGTCCTGCCCTATATACTCAGCAGAAATTTGGGCCTTAGGTGTTGCTGTGGCCACAACACTGTAAGCTCTCACAGGGCCCTGCTGTGAAATATTAGATCAAGAATTGTAATTACATGCCCCTGTTGAACAGGAGCTGAAAAATTAGGCCTTAGGCACTGGTGCTGGTGCCACAACACTGCAACCCCTCACAGACACTCTAGTTGGAACGCAGGAACGAGCCCTGCTGCAAAGTATTGCATCAAAAATTGTAATTACACGCCCCTGTTAGACAGGGGCAGAAAAATTGGGCCTTAGGCACTGGTGCTGGTGCCACAACACTGCAACCCCTCACAGACACTCTAGTTGGAACGCAGGAACGAGCCCTGCTGCAAGGTATTGCATCAAAAATTGTAATTACACGCCCCTGTTAAACAAGGGCTGAAAAATTGGGCCTTAGGCACTGGTGCTGGTGCCACAACACTGCAACCCCTCACAGACACTCTAGTTGGAACGCAGGAACGAGCCCTGCTGCAAAGTATTGCATCAAAAATTGTAATTACACGCCCCTGTTAGACAGGAGCAGAAAAATTGGGCCTTGGGGACTGGTGCTGGTGCCACAACACTGCAACCCCTCACAGACACTCTAGTTGGAATGCAGGAACGAGCCCTGCTGCAAAGTATTGCATCAAAAATTGTAATTACACGCCCCTGTTAGACAGGAGCAGAAAAATTGGGCCTTGGGCACTGGTGCTGGTGCCACAACACTGCAACCCCTCACAGACACTCTAGTTGGAATGCAGGAACAAGCCCTGCTGCAAAGTATTCCATCAAAAATTGTAATTACACGCCCCTGTTAAACAGGGGTTGAAAAATTGTGCCTTAGGCACTGGTGGTGGCGCCCAGAACCAAAAATGTTCTTACAAGCTATCAGCGTGATGATTGAGGAGGAAGAGGATAGTTACTCAGGGATAGTCACTCAGCATCAGCATAGGCAGTCTTTGAAGGGATCTGAGATTTCAAAAAAAATTATTCGGTTACATCAGCATCAGGTGCTTGGTAGCTGGTGGTGATCCAAGACTGATTCATTTTTATGAAGGTCAGTCGATCGACCGAGTCGGTGGACAGACGCACCCTGTGATCGGTTACCACACCTCCAGCAGCACTGAATGTGCGTTCCGAAAGAACACTGGATGCAGGACAGGCCAGTAGCTCAATTGCATACTGTGCAAGCTCTGGCCAGTGATCCATCCTCAAGACCCAGTAACCCAGAGGATTTTCGGTGGGAAAGGTGTCCAAGTCTGATCTTGCCCCTAGGAATTCCTGCACCATGTAAAACAGACGCTGGCGATGGTTGCTGGAACTGATCATACCTTGGGGCTGGGGACCAAAAAATTGTCTGAACGCATCGGTCAGACAGCCACCTTCTCCAGCGCTCCTTCTTTGACTGACCGAAGCCTCAGCAACACGTTGTCCAGAAACAGGAGTTTGTAACCCTCCAGTCTCTGGGAACGCGTTGCACAGACCTTTCTGCAAGGCCTCCCGAAGATGTTTCATCCTCTACTCCCTCTGCGATGGCAAGATAAGGTCCGCAACCTTACCCTTGTAACGTGGATCAAGTAGGGTTGCCAGCCAGTATTGGTCCTTCTCCTTGATACCACGAATACAAGGTTCCTTACTCAGGCTTCGCAGGATCAGGGAGGTCATGCAGCATAGGTTTGCTGAGGCATTCGGTCTGGAGTCCTCTGGGTCACTAAGGACGACATGGTCCGCAGCCACCTCCTCCCAGCCACGTACAAGTCCATGTGTTTCTTGGGACTGATCCCTTAAAGACTGCTGCTGATGCTGAGTGCCAGGCTCCACCTCCATACTGACACAATCTTCCTCCTCCTCCTCCTCGTCCTCTTCTTGTGTGATCGGTGGGCACGCAGGAACACTGTCTGGATAAAGGGGGCCTTGAGAGCTAAGGAAGTCCTCTTCTTCCTGCCTCTGTTCTGCCTCAAGTGCCCTGTCCATTATTCCACGCAGCGTGTGCTCCAACAGGTGGACAAGGGGGACAGTGTCACTGATGCATGCACTGTCACTGCTCACCATCCTTGTGGCCTCCTCAAATGGTGACAGGACAGTGCATGCATCCCTGAAAAAAAACAAGCTCCCCTGACCCTGTCCTGGTGCCATAGTCGCACAGGTACTCATTGATGGCCCTCTGCTGCGTGTGCAGCCGCTGCAGCATGGCCAACGTTGAGTTCCACCTGGTGGGCATGTCACAAATTAAGCGGTTCTTGGGCAGGTTAAACTCCTTTTGGAGGTCTGTCAGCCGAGCACTGGCATTATATGATCGGCGGAAATGCACACAGACTTTCCTGGCCTGCCTCAGGACATCCTGTAAGCCCGGGTACCTGCCCAAGAACCGCTGCACCACCAAGTTAAGGACGTGAGCCAAACAGGGCACATGGGTCATTTGTCCCTGTCGGAGGGCAGAGAGGAGGTCGGTGCCATTGTCGCAAACCACCATTCCTGCCTTAAGTTGGCGTGGCGTCAACCACCTCTGAACCTGCCCCTGCAGAGCTGACAGAACCCCTGCCCCAGTGTGGCTCCTGTCCCCCAAGCACACCAGCTCAAGCACCGCATGGCATCTTTTGGCCTGCGTACTTGCGTAGCCCCTTGAATGACTACGGAGCACCGCTGGTTCTGAGGAAGAGGCCATGGAGGAAGAAGAAGAGGAGGGGGTGGAGGAGAGGGGTGTGTCACAATCATTAGCATTTTGGAGGCGTGGTGGCGGAACAACCTCCAACACTACTGCACCTTGTCCTGCATCCTTCCCAGCTGCCAGCAGAGTCACCCAATGCGCCGTGAAACTTAGGTAACGTCCCTGTCCATGCCTGCTGGACCATGAGTCAGCGGTAATATGCACCTTACCGCTGACCGCCCTGTCCAGCGAGGCATGGACATTGCCTTTCACATGCCGGTAGAGAGCCGGAATCGCCTTCCATGAGAAAAAGTGGCGTTTGGGTACCTGCCACTGAGGAACCGCACATTCCACAAACTCACGGAAGTCGGCAGAGTCTACCAACTGAAAAGGCAGCAGTTGAAGTGCTAGCAATTTTGCCAAGCTAGCATTCAACCGCTGGGCATGTGGATGGCTAGGAGCAAACTTCTTTCGGCGGTGCAGCAGCTGGGGCAGGGAAATTTGCCTGGTACAATCTGACGTCGGTGTACCAAAAGCAGATTGCCCACAAGTACTTGGCTGTGACACACCTAATTCTACACCTTCATTCCTCTCAGTGCAGGTCTCAGAGAGGACTGAAGGTCTAGTGGGGTTGGAAATCTCAGCTGATGAGGAGCAAGGAGAGGTCCTCTTTGTTCTTTGGTGTGGGTCTTTTAGATGCGCTTGCCAACGAACTGCATGGCAGGTCAACATATGTCTGGTCAAGCATGTGGTACCCAAGCGGGAGATGTTTTGGCCACGTGAGATACGCTTGAGACATATGTTGCAAATAGCAGCGGTGCGATCTGATGCACTCGTCTCCAAAAAGGCCCACACCAAAGAACTTTTTGAATAACGCGCAGAGACTGCAGCGCCCTGCACATGTGATGCAGTCAATGTGCTGCCCTTAGGCTGGCCCCTGGAGGGCATCCTGCCTCGTTGGTGATGTGCCGCCTCCTCCTCCTCCTCTCTCCTATCAGGCACCCACGTTGAGTCAGTGACCTCATCATCCCCTCCCTCCTCATCACTGGAGCAAACCTGGCAGTATGCTGCAGCAGGGGGAGCATGACTGCCAGATTGCTGTCCTTCTTGGACACCCCCTCTGTCCGTGCTCATGTTACTGCCTTCATCGAGCTCAGTATCATCATCAGAGCCTTCCAAACGCTGGGCATCCTCCTGGAGCATGTACCCAACACTGTGGTCAAACAGTTCGAGGGACTCCTCAGGAGGACATGGTGGAGCTAGGGAAGGAGTCACTGATGACATTGAGCCGAGGGAAGAGGCCGCTGCTTTGCCTGACAAAGCACCCTGGGCATGGGTGAGAGAGGATGAGGAGGATGAGGACAGCTTGGTCATCCACTCGACCAAGTCTTCCGCATGTTGCGGCTCAACACGGCCAGCTGCCAAAAAAAAGGCCAAGCGTGTCCCATGGCCACGTGCTGATGAGGATGCACCGTCTCCACGACCAGCACTAGACACAGAGCCTGCTTGCCCTCTCTTATTGGCTTGTGACTGTCTGCCTCTCCATCTTGGCCTTCCAGACATACTAATGGCCTATAGCTGCACTAAGCTGGGATATATATATATATATATATATATATATATATATATATATATATATATATACTGCAGCTAGCAAAATCAACTGCCTGCCTGTAGTATGAGAACACCACCAACCTTCTACAGGTAGCTTTAGCTGAAAACTGTGAGGTGGACGCACCCCACTAACTTGTAGGTTTAGCTGAACACTGTGAGCAGGACGCACTGCACTAACTGTAAATAGTCTAGCTGCCTGACCGTGGTACTAATAGGATCAAAAGAACACCAGTAATTTTCTTCAGGTAGCTTTATATACTGTAACAAGACAAGCCTGCCTGTCAGTAGGAAGATAACAGGAACGGATCTAGCTGAACACTGTGAGCAGGACGCACTGCACTAACTGTAATTAGTCTAGCTGCCTGACCGTGGTACTAATAGGATCAAAAGAACACCAGTAATTTTCTTCAGGTAGCTTTATATACTGTAACAAGACAAGCCTGCCTGTCAGTAGGAAGATAACAGGAACGGATCTAGCTGAACACTGTGAGCAGGATGCACTGTACTAAATGTAAATAGTCTAGCTGCCTGACCGTGGTACTAATAGGATCAAAAGAACACCAGTAATTTTCTTCAGGTAGCTTTATATACTGTAACAAGACAAGCCTGCCTGTCAGTAGGAAGATAACAGGAACGGATCTAGCTGAACACTGTGAGCAGGACGCACTGCACTAAATGTAAATAGTCTAGCTGCCTGACCGTGGTACTAATAGGATCAAAAGAACACCAGTAATTTTCTTTAGGTAGCTGTAAATACTTTAAGACAAGCCTGCCTGTCAGTAGGAAGATAACAGGAACGGATCTAGCTGAACACTGTGAGCAGGACGCACTGCATTAAATGTAAATAGTCTAGCTGCCTGACCGTGGTACTAATAGGATCAAAAGAACACCAGTAATTTTCTTTAGGTAGCTGTAAATACTTTAAGACAAGCCTGCCTGTCAGTAGGAAGATAACAGGAACGGATCTAGCTGAACACTGTGAGCAGGACGCACTGCACTAAATGTAAATAGTCTAGCTGCCTGACCGTGGTACTAATAGGATCAAAAGAACACCAGTAATTTTCTTCAGGTAGCTTTATATACTGTAACAAGACAAGCCTGCCTGTCAGTAGGAAGATAACAGGAACGGATCTAGCTGAACACTGTGAGCAGGACGCACTGCACTAAATGTAAATAGTCTAGCTGCCTGACCGTGGTACTAATAGGATGAAAAGAACACCAGTAATTTTCTTCAGGTAGCTTTATATACTGTAACAAGACAAGCCTGCCTGTCAGTAGGAAGATAACAGGAACGGATCTAGCTGAACACTCTGAGCAGGACGCACTGTACTAAATGTAAATAGTCTAGCTGCCTGACCGTGGTACTAAAAGGATCAAAAGAACACCAGTAATTTTCTTTAGGTAGCTGTAAATACTGTAACAAGACAAGCCTGCCTGTCAGTAGGAAGATAACAGGAACGGATCTAGCTGAACACTGTGAGCAGGACGCACTGCACTAAATGTAAATAGTCTAGCTGCCTGACCGTGGTACTAATAGGATCAAAGGAACACCAGTAATTTTCTTCAGGTAGCTTTATATACTGTAACAAGACAAGCCTGCCTGTCAGTAGGAAGATAACAGGAACGGATCTAGCTGAACACTGTGAGCAGGACGCACTGTACTAAATGTAAATAGTCTAGCTGCCTGACCGTGGTACTAATAGGATCAAAAGAACACCAGTAATTTTCTTTAGGTAGCTGTAAATACTGTAACAAGACAAGCCTGCCTGTCAGTAGGAAGATAACAGGAACGGATCTAGCTGAACACTGTGAGCAGGACGCACTGCACTAAATGTAAATAGTCTAGAAGATAACAGGAACGGATCTAGCTAAACTGAATACAGTGTATATATATATATATATGCAACACCTGGGATGCATATATATACACAATACACTTTAAGTGCAGCTAACTGACTGACTGTCCTGTCTAATCTAGCTAACTCAAATGAAATGACACTGTCTCTCTCTCTCTCTAAGCACACCGGAACACACTGCACAGGGCCGCCGTGCAGGCGGCCTTATATAGTGTGGGGCGTGTACTAAATCCCCTGAGCCATAATTGGCCAAAGCCTCCTTTTCTTTGGCCAATTACGGCTCTCTGTTCAGGCGGCGCTGTGATTGGCCAAGCATGCGGGTCATAGTGCATGCTTGGCCAATCATCAGCAAGCAATGCACTGCGATGCCGCAGTGAATTATGGGCCGTGACGCGCCACACAAATTTGGCGCGAACGGCCCATATCGTTCGCAATTCGGCGAACGACCGAACAGCCGATGTTCGAGTCGAACATGGGTTCGACTCGAACACGAAGCTCATCCCTACAGTGCAACCAAGCAGCTGTCACAGAAGATATTCCAGTGTACAAAATAATGTGTAAGATTAGTGTCCCATCCACATCTGTCTCAGTGTGTACCAGCACATACCAAAACATTTGTCTCACACAGATTTGTGATTTTCTAATGCTGTTGAAATGTTTTCTAATGCGGTATAAATGTTTATTAATGCGGTTAAAATGTTTTCTACTGTAGTTGAAATGTTTTCTAATGTGGTTGAAATGCTTTTTATTGGGGTTGAAATGTTTTGTAATGCGGTTGAAATATTTACTAATGCAGTTTAAATGTTCCTAGTGCAGTTGAAATGTTTTCTAGTGCGGTTGAAATGTTTTCTAATGCAGTTGGAAAGTTTTCTAGTGTGGTTGAAATGTTTATTAATGTGGTTAAAATGTTTTCTAATGTGGTTGAAATGTTTATTATTGGGGTTGAAATGTTTTCTAATGAGGTTGAAATGTTTTCTAGTGTGGTTGAAATGTTTAATAATGCAGCTGAAATGTTTTCTAGTGTGGTTGAAATGTTTTCTAAAATGAGGTTGAAATGTTATTAATGCAGTTAAAATGTTTATTAATGCGACTGAAATGTTTTCTAATGTGGTTGAAATCTTTATTAATGAGGTTGAAATGTTTTCTTATGTGGTTCAAATGTTTTCGAATTCAGGTGAAATGTTTTCACATTTGGCTGAAATGTTTTCTAATGCGGATGAATTTAAATACAAATAAATGAAACAAATTCCAAAAACAAATTTAACAAACTTAACTAATATAACTAAATGAAATTGGATGAATAATAAATCTAAACAGAACACATTTTTTCATTTTGCACATGTCTAGACTACAACTTTTTCTCCGCTCCACATTCCACATACTCACGTATGGATCACATATTTGTTTCATGTTCCTTGGTGCCCAGTATTCATTAGGCTGTCATTAAAGCAACAGCACGGTCCGATCATTCCATGGTTTCAGTATCTTTGCTAGCTTTATTGACTCCCTCTCGTCCCCGTCAGTGGAGCCTCAACGAATCCTTGTTGTCTGGCTCATCTTGGTGAAGACATCTGGATCAGTATTTCAATGAAAATTCCACAGAAGATGTCTCTCCCGTGACAGCGTGGGCAGCACATAAAGCTGTTGTCTGTGGGAGGTTGATACAGTTGTCTTCTCAGCTTCCTCAAGCTCGCATGGAACATTAAGCATTTGATAACAAATTACAACTGTTGCTTAAGCATCACAAATGCTCTCTAGATGGTTCTCTGCTTCAGAGAATTGATAAGATTCGGTTGGAATTAAATCTAGAGTTGACGATGAAAGTGGAAAAGAGTGTTCATTGGGATTCCAACAAATTTTATATGCACAAAGACAGAATTGGATCTCTACTTGCTCATAAATTTAACCCTCACATGCGTGCTGTAGCAGTCCCCAGGGTGACTTGCACAGATGGAGTATATTCTCAGAATCCCCTTAAAGTAATGGAGGCGTTCAGTAATTTTTATACATTGATGTATAAGTCACAAATTGGGGAGGACCCCCAATTGTGCACCTAGTATTTGGTAGGTATTCCCTTCCTAGGCTATCTGTCACCCATAGGAAGAGTATGGAGGTCCCTTTCACCGCACGGGAGGTTTTCTATTAAATGCACGAAAACAGGTTTGACTCCTGGGCCTTATGGATTCCTGGCACTATACTACCATAAATTTCAGGACCAATTGGTTCCTCACTTGGTCCAGTATTTTAATCCTCTTCGGGGAGGAGTTCCTAGGGGCGGATCTTGGTATATATTACACAAAATCACTTTATTTCTTGATAGGGAAAACAGTGCATTTAAAAAAAGGGAAACTAAGTAAAGCCCCCTACTTTTAATCAGAAATATCTGTGTGATTGGAATTAGGGTGTGATATTGAGACTGTCACTTGAGTATTCATTTCTGATATGATGTTAACAAATGTTATTAATTATATGTTTTGAAATGTTTTAATTGGTTGGAAATTAAATACAATTTATTAGAAAAATGTGTAATGTAAGATTACTTTAGATTAGTTTAAGGTTGTTATTAATTATAATACAGCTGTCATAATACTTAAAGCCAATATGGAAAATATGGGAACTTTTGCTCTAAAAATGAATCCAAAGGTCTGATAATAACTTGATGTGCGGTCCATGATGTGCCAGCTGTTTTATAGTTCTTGATTTGGCTGATGATCTTTGTTTTTATATACAGATTGTTGATATTTTTTGTTTTATTGTTATTTTTGAAATCCAAAAGCAGAATATGTGGATTATAAACAATGAGAGATAATCAAACAAAAATGAATAATACCTCCCCCCAGTGCTCATGAGATAACAATGATGTTAATTCAAACAACGTGAGCAGCCACTATAAAATAGACAAATAATCTCAAAGTAGGCTACAGTAATTTTGATTCATGTATCACAAGTCCATCAGCAAAAGTTCATATGGGGTTAAAATCTGTATCCCGTCACCACACCGCGTGTGAGAATCTGTGGATTGTAAAATGATGTGTCTATTTTCCTTGTAAGTGCTAAAGAAAACCTTTAGACCCCTCTCACACTGCAGCACCGCTAAACCAGTGCTGGTCGTTTTTGCGGTTCTTTAGTGGTGTTTTAGTGGCTCTTTTAGGGCGCTAGCAGGGTGGATTTTTTAGGATCATTTGACATGGTGACCTTAAAAAATGGGAAAAAAGTCCAGTTTTGCAGCACTTTCAAAGTGCTTTTAAAGCGCTTTGTAAGTGCTGCCCATTCATTTCAATGGGCAGGGGCATTTTGGGAGAGCTATTTATAGCGCTCCCAAACCACCCCAAAGATGCTTCTTGCAAGCAAGAGCACCACCTGAGTGTGAAAGCACTCATTGCAAAGAATGGGAGGTAATTTTCAGAAGCTTTTAAGAGGCTATTTCTAGTGCTAAAACACCTGAAAACTGCCTCAGTGTGAAAGGGGTCTGCCATTCCAAAAATTTGTACCGCTACTGCCCAAAAAGCGCCACAAAAGCGCAGCTAAAATGCTGCTAAAGCACTGCAAAAATGACCGGCGCTTTAGCGCTGTTTTAATGACGCTGCGGTATGAAAGGGGTATTACAGACATCTCCACAGTGTGGTTATAATTTATTATGTTATGACATCAGGAGGATAAAGTAAGATGGAAACAAAGGACTTGTGTTAGTTTGCTGAAAACTAACAACAGAGTGATCATAGAGAGTTTGTAATATAGTCAGGGAAAGGTTTTTGGTTTTTGAAACATGAAACTAGAGGCTATGGGGGTCATTTACTATAGCGCCGCAGTGATTATTATTGCTAATTACCGCAAATTAGCGCTAATCACGGTAATTACCGCTAATTATCACTAAAACGGTATTCACTATAGCGCTGGTGAGAAATTACTCCCAAAATAGAATTCACTATAGTTCCCTGAAACCAAATAGCGCCCAAACCCTTACTCTGCTAAAACCTGGAGAATTGCACATGGAAATATTGTTTAAAGTGATTTCTACACTGAAATATCTTTAAAAGTCTGAGAAGAGATAAATTCCCTGTTTTTGTACAACTAGGTGCCAACACAACTGAGCATGCTCAGACCTGCAAATAGCTCTCATTTTAGCTCCAGTGTCTTTTTTACCGGGCGCTATAGTAAATACGAAAATGAGCTCTGTGTTAAAGAGCATTTTTTGGAAGTGAAAATCGGCGCTATTATAGCCCAATGCAAGTTTTAGCCATTGATTCTAATGGAACAATTGTAACTTTCACGAATAAATCCTTTTAATGTTAAGTTGAAATGTATCTTTCTCTGAAAAAAAAATTTCCTTTGCAACATTGTTGCTTCTACTTCAAATATTTTGTTTTTAAGAATTCTAGAATGTGGAATGTTTTGAAGTTTTGTTAAAATATATTTTTCTCTGTCACTTTCACTTGTTACTCTCCATCTCACAACAATCTTTACCCAAACTGACACAGGTGTCTTTACAAAGCACAAACAATACAATTGCTGATGCAAATTTAAAATGAGTCACTTTTTTGTGCTTTTTATTATTTCCAAATAATCCTAATTTGAGCCCAAAAAATGTGATATGTGTACCAACATCAGAAATCAAAATACAATTCCAAAAAATTTGAGGGTAAGATCACTATTCTACACTCACCCACAAAGAACCACCAAATATCACAAAATAAATCAAGAAGAATAACTGTTGAGTCATGTAATGCCATCATCTGTCCAAAGAAATGCAGTATTTATGTGTAGGAGGTTTTTTACATGTGTCAGCTCCATGGCTTAGAGGTTAGAACTTCTGCTTAGCATCCCTGAGCATCTGTGTTCGATTCCCAAACATGCTGCTTCATGTATAGAAGTTGTCTCATCTCCCAGGTCCTAAAACTATGTCTAAATGTAGAATTTATGTGAAGGAGGGTTCCAACACCTTTGTAAATCTTGCCAGATACACTATCTAGTCAAAAGTATTGCGACACCTGCCTTTACACACACATGAACTTTAACCACTTGCCGACCGCCTCACGCAGATATACTGCGGCAGAATGGCACGGGCAGGCAGAATCACGTACCTGTACGTGATCTGCCTCCCACAGGCGGGTGGTCCGATCGGACCCCCCCAATGCCCGAGGCGTTCGGCTTGTGTCTGGGAGCGATGAGAGGCGAGGGGGAGACCATCCATTTGTGGCCCCCCCTCGCGATTGTTCCCAGCCAATCAGCTTCTTCCTCTGTTGCTGTATGTTAAACAGCAGCAAAGGAAATTATGTCATCTCTCCTCGGCTTGGTATTTTCCGTTCCGGCGCAGAGGAGAGAAGATATCAATGTGAGTGCACAACACTACACACTAAGTAGAACATGCCAGGCACACAAAACACCCCCGATCCCCCCCCGTCACACTGACACCAAGCAGTTTTTGTTTTTTTCTGATTACTGCATGGTGTCAGTTTGTGACAGTTAGTGTGGTAGGGCATGTGTGTGATGGAAAAATCTGGACAGCCGCACTCCGGATTGGAAAAGTGAAGAATAAAATCCTCTTTATTGAAAAAGTAATAACATGATTAAAATCCGTACATGGCTTTGTTGGGATAATGCAGCATAACCGCTAACGCGTTTCACGCTCCCATAGAGCGCTTACTCATAGCTTACTCAAAGGATTTTATTCTTCACTTTTCCAATCCGGAGTGCGGCTGTCCAGATTTTTCCATCACACACATACCATTGGAATAGCAATTGCTGGCACCTGGGGCTCTCACAATCATTCACACAGCGGAGGACGGGAAGCTTGAACCCGGTCACCTAGAGCGGTGGTAACTATCTTGTTCATCTCAAATATCTGGACTAGTGTGGTAGGGCAGTTAGTGTTAGCCCCCTTTAGGTCTAGGGTACCCCCCTAACCCTCCCTAACAAAGTTTTAACCCCTTGATCACCCCCCGTCACCAGTGTCACTAAGCGATCATTTTTCTGATCGCTGTATTAGTGTCACTGGTGACGCTAGTTAGGGAGGTAAATATTTAGGTTCGCCGTCAGCGTTTTATAGTGACAGGGACCCCCATATACTATCTAATAAATGTTTTAACCCCTTGATTGCCCCTAGTTAACCCTTTCATCACTAATCACCGTATAACCATTACGGGTGACGCACCCGCTGTTTATTACCGAATAAAGGTTTAGCCCCCTGATAGCCCGGCGGTGATATGCGTTGCCCCAGGCAGCATCAGATTAGCGCCAGTACCGCTAACACCCACGCATGCAGCATACGCCTCCCAGCCCACCCAAGTGCAGTATCAATCGATCACTGTCACTTACAAAACACTAAACGCATAACTCAGAGTCAGGCCTGATCCCTGCGATCGCTAACAGTTTTTTTGGTAGCATTTTAGTGAACTGGTAAGCACCAGCCCCAAGCAGCGTCAGGTTAGTGCCAATAGCGCTAACACCCACGCACGCACCGTACACCTCCCTTAGTGGTATAGTATCTGAACGGATCAATATCTGATCCGATCAGATCTATACTAGTGTCCCCAGCAGTTTAGGGTTCCCAAAAATGTAGTGTTAGTGGGATCAGCCCAAATACCTGCTAGCACCTGCGTTTTGCCCCTCCGCCCGGCCCAGCCCACCCAAGTGCAGTATCGATCGATCACTATCACTTACAAAACACTAAACGCATAACTGCAGCGTTCGCAGAGTCAGGCCTGATCCCTGCGATCGCTAACAGTTTTTTTGGTAGCGTTTTGGTGAACTGGTAAGCACCAGTCCCAGGCAGCGTCAGGTTAGCGCCAGTACCGCTAACACCCACGCATGCACCGTACACCTCCCTTAGTGGTATAGTATCTGAACGGATCAATATCTGATCCGATCAGATCTATACTAGCGTCCCCAGCAGTTTAGGGTTCAGCTCAGATACCTGCTAGCACCTCCGTTTTGCCCCTCCACCCGGCCCAGCCCACCCAAGTGCAGTATCGATTATCACTGTCCCTTACAAAACACTAAACACATAACTGCAGCGTTCGCAGAGTCAGGCCTGATCCCTGCGATCGCTAACAGTTTTTTTGGTAGCGTTTTGGTGAACTGGCAAGCATCAGCGGCCTAGTACACCCCGGTCATAGTCAAACCAGCACTGCAGTAACACTTGGTGACGTGGCGAGTCCCATAAGTGCAGTTCAAGCTGGTGAGGTGGCAAGCACAAGTAGTGTCCTGCTGCCACCAAGAAGAAGACAAACACAGGCCCGTCGTGCCCTTAATGCCCTTCCTGCTGCATTCGCCAATCCTAATAATTGGGAACCCACCACTTCTGCAGCACCCATACTTCCCCCATTCACATCCCCAACCAAATGCAGTCGGCTGCATGAGAGGCATTTTCTTTATGTCCTCCCGAGTACCCCTACCCAACGAACCCCCCCCAAAAAGATGTCGTGTCTGCAGCAAGTGCGGATATAGGTGTGACGCCCACTATTATTGTCCCTCCTGTCCTGACAATCTTGGTCTTTGCATTGGTGAATGTTTTGAACGCTACCGTGCACTAGTTAAGTATTAGCGTAGGGTACAGCATTGCACAGACTAGAACACACTTTCACGGGGTCTCCCAAGATGCCATCGCATTTTGAGAGACCCGAACCTAGAACCGGTTACCGTTATAAAAGTTACAGTTACAAAAAAAGTGTAAAAAAAAATATATATATAAAATTTTAAAAAATAGTTGTCGTTTTATTCTCTCTCTCTCTCTCTCTCTATTCTCTCTCTATTGTTCTGCTCTTTTTTTTTACTGTATTCTATTCTGCAATGTTTTATTGGTATTATGTTTTATCATGTTTGCTTTTCAGGTATGCAATTTTTTATACTTTACCGTTTACTGTGTTTTATTGTTAACCATTTTTTTGTCTTCAGGTACGCAATTCACGACTTTGAGTGGTTATACCAGAATGATGCCTGCAGGTTTAGGTATTGTTGTAATATGTTGGCCGATTTATGTATAATGTTGTATTGGAGTGCCATGTTGACCAGAAATTCAGTTGAATTGTCCAAGTCAACTGGATTTTGACATATCAAGGGGACAGATGAAGACTCTTTGATGTGTTAGTCTTATGCAAGTCTACCTAGGGGTGTGAGGTATGGGCTGTTAACCTAATTGAACATTTCAAAGGGTACATTGTTTAAAGGACCATAGAAGAAGTATTTATTGATGGTAATTAGACTTGAGGGGGTAACAATGGGATCAAGGAGTGTTTTGGGTTGGCCTAGCGGAGGCTCCCTCCTGGGGGGCTAATATATCAGGGGGACTTGTTGATATTAATATGCAAGAATACAGATTAGGAATGTAGGTATTCCAAGGGCTCAAAGGGGTTTTCAGGTGGTATCTGTTAATCAAATCTAATTACACATATCTAAGGGAACTTGTTGATGTTGATATGGGGAGTGCAAATTGGGGCGGTTTATGATTACAGCTGTTCACGGCTGGGGGTTGTTGTCTGTCTGAAAGACTGAAGCAAATAAAAGTCCTAAATTGAAACGGCCAATCAAATTGCTCAGCCATTCAGTGTCTAATGAATATAACACGGCATTCAGTCTATAGTTTAAGTTAGGCTTGTCTGTGTATAAACACACAGACCTAGGAAATGGGATTCTGAATTATATCTACTTTGGACTTTGTTCTGTGTTGGAAGTCAATAAAGTGCATCTCTCTGGAAGAATTGGGTTGCTGCGGAAGAGTACTTACTAATTAATTATCATACCCACGATACCACTATACCACAATATTCTTATATATCACTACATTGGTGACGTGACCCGGATTACATAATGCGTATTGATCAATATATTTGACATCTAAGGTGAGATGCTGGACAATTGGCATAGCATAAATTATAGTATGTTGGGTGGTTTTCCTAAATTTATAAGAAGGGTGAGTGAAATTCATCACTCTCGTCATGATTTTAAACTTTGTTGATTCAGTTGTTTATAATATGCTAAAGGCTATGACATATATGAATGAAAAAGACCTTTCTACCTTTCATGGTGAAGATACTGGCAAGAATTTCCACTGCCGCTTTGTCTGGATAGAAGATCTGATAAACACTGATGACTCAATCTGAACCATCGTGTGGGGGTATATGTATATGTTGGTATAACATTCAGGTGTAATTGTGGACTGAATGATCCAAGTAACTGCTCTATTGAAGGCAATGAGGGGTCAGCCTACAGCAAATCACAAAAGCAAATTGTGGCTGGCAATCAACAAATTCTGGTACTTGACAGGTACACAACCCGGTCATCATTGTTCAAATAGGAAATGGAAAGAAGCAGATGTGAATTGTAAAATGCTTGCAAGATGGACTCATGAATGTCAAGTGCAAGAAAATAGTTTGCAGCACAGTTTTTACTGCCATATCCAAACCTTTTTTTACCTTAAAAGTGAGTGCTGGTACATTGATAGTTCTTCTCACTATAAAGATGAAAGTAGAGTGTTTGCGTAAAAGCATCTTTAATAATGGAAAGCTTGAGCCTGGAGATGAGAGAATCCTGGACTTGTGGATTGAAGCTCCCAGAGCAGAGCATACCAAGTTTACTTTCGGTGAGATGGTGAGAGATGTGATGAAGTCAGACCGAAGAATGGACTGTGACATCAGCTCGTCTTTGTGCAATATTCAAGATCTTGATGTGATATAATAATGCCTAACAGCTATATGGGCCACTGACGTTTACCAAATCCTTTTCCAGTCATGGTCTAAAAGTTATATTATCTAATAACTGTTTCATGGGGATATTTTAGAGGCTGGTGAAGAGAGATGTAACCAGTTTCAACTTTATATTTTATATGAGCCATTGTAAAGCATAATATTTTTTGTTGTTAAATTTATGGGTCAGTTCTAGTAGTTAGAACCGACCCAAGTGGGGGTATATGTTGTATATGTTGTAATATGTTCACCGATTTATGTGGCACATTATATTATTACATGTATGTACACATACAGTCAATATTGACCAGGCCAGAATTCAATTGACAATGGTTGATTTGTTCAAGTCAACTGAATTTTAACATATCAAGGGGACAGCTGAAGACTCTTTGATGTGTTGATCTTATGCAAGTCTACCTAGGTGTGTGAGGTGAGGTATGGTCTGGAAACCTAATTGAACATTTCAAAGGGTACATTGTTTAAAGGACCATAGAAGAAGTATTTATTGATGGTAATTAGACTTGAGGGGGTAACAATAAGATCAAAGAGTATTTTAGGTTGACCTAGCAGAAACTCCCTCCTAGTGGACTAGTATTTCATAGAGGACATTCAAGCTGGCATTTAGTTTTTAAGTTAGGTTTGTCTGTGTATGAACACACAGACCTACGAACATAGGACTCTGAATGATATACTCTGCTGGATATTTTTGTCATCTGTGGACTTTGTACTTTGTTCTGTGTTAGAAGTCAATAAAGTGCATCTCTCTGGAAGAATTGGGTTGCTGCGGAAGAGTACTTACATCATGATTATAATACCTAAATAATAATTAACTATCCACCCAATATATTATTATATCACTACTGGTATCATCTTGGTATCATTCTTTTCAGCCATCGGCTTTCATGTAAAAGCAATCCTAGTGGCTAATTAGCCTCTAGACTGCTTTTACAAGCCGGTGGGAGGGAATGCCCCCCCCCCCCACCATCTTCCGTGTTTTTCTCTGGCTCTCCTGTCTCAACAGGGAACCTGAGAATGCAGCCGGTGATTCAGCCAGCTGACCATAGAGCTGATCAGAGACCAGAGTGGCTCCAAACATCTCTATGGGCTAAGAAACCGGAAGCTACGAGCATTTCATGACTTATATTTCGCCGGATGTAAACAGCGCCATTGGGAAATTGGGAAAGCATTTTATCACACCGATCTTGGTGTGGTCAGATGCTTTGAGGACAGAGGAGAGATCTAGGGTCTAATAGACCCCATTAAAAAAAAAAAAAGTACCTGTCACTACCTATTGCTATCATAGGGGATATTTACATTCCCTGGGATAACAATAAAAATGATTAAAAAAAATGAAAGGAACAGTTTAAAAATAAGATAAAAAAGCAAAAAAATAATAAAGGAAAAAAAAAAGCACCCCTGTCCCCCCCTGCTCTCGCGCTAAGGCGAACGCAAGCGTCGGTCTGGCGTCAAATGTAAACAGCAATTGCACCATGCATGTGAGGTATCACCACGAAGGTCAGATCGAGGGTAGTAATTTTAGCAGTAGACCTCCTCTGTAAATCTAAAGTGGTAACCTGTAAAGGTTTTTAAAGGCTTTTAAAAATGTATTTATTTTGTTGCCACTGCACGTTTGTGCGCAATTTTAAAGCATGTCATGTTTGGTATCCATGTACTCGACCTAAGATCATCTTTTTTATTTCATCAAACATTTGGGCAATATAGTGTGTTTTAGTGCATTAAAATTTAAAAAAGTGTGTTTTTTCCCCAAAAAATGCGTTTGAAAAATTGCTGCGCAAATACTGTGTGAAAAAAAAAATTAAACACCCACCATTTTAATCTGTAGGGCATTTGCTTTAAAAAAATATATAATGTTTGGGGGTTCAAAGTAATTTTCTTGCAAAAAAAAATAATTTTTTCAAATAAACAAAGTGTCAGAAAGGGCTTTGTCTTCAAGTGGTTAGAAGAGTGGGTGATGTGTGCCATAAGCTTCTAAATGTTGTGCATAAAATGCCAGGACAGTTCAAACCCCCCCCCAAATGACCCCATTTTGGAAAGTAGACACCCCAAGCTATTTGCTGAGAGGCATGTCAAATCCATGGAATATTTTATATTGTGATACAAGTTGCGGGAAAAAGACAATTTTTTTTTTGCACAAGGTTTTTACTAAATGATATATTGCTCAAACATGCCATGGGAATATGTGAAATTACACCCCAAAATACATTCTGTTGCTTCTCCTGAGTACAGGGATACCACATGTGTGAGACTTTTTGGAAGCCTAGCCGCGCACAGAACTCCGAAAACCAAGCACCGCCTTCAGGCTTTCTAAGGGCGTAAATTTTTGATATCACTCTTCACTGCCTATCACAGTTTCGGAGGCCTTTTAATGCCCAGGTGGCACAAACCCCCCCCCCCCCAAATGACCCTATTTTGGAAAGTAGACACCTCAAGCTATTTTCTGAGAGGTATAGTGAGTATTTTGCAGACCTCACTTTCTGTCACAAAGTTTTGAAAATTGAAAAAAGAAAAAAAAATGTTTTTCTTGTCTTTCTTCATTTTCAAAAACAAATGAGAGCTGCAAAATACTCACCATGCCTCTCAGCAAATAGCTTAGGGTGTCTACTTTCCAAAATGGGGTCATTTGGGGGGAGTTTGTGCCACCTGGGCATTCCATGGCCTCTGAAACTGTGATAGGCAGTGAAGAGTGAAATCAAAAATTTACACCCTTTAGAAATTATGAAGGCGGTGATTGGTTTTCGGGGCCCCATACGCAGTTAGGCTCCTAAAACGTCCCACACATGTGGTATCCCCATACTCAGGAGAAGCAGCAGAATGTATTTTGGGGTTTAATTCCACATATGCCCATGGCATATGTGGAAAAAAAAAAAAAGTGTCACTTTCCCGCAACTTGTGTCAAAATATAAAATATTCCATGGATTCAACATGCCTCTCAGCAAATAGCTTGGGGTGTCTACTTTCCAAAATGGGGTCATTTGGGGGGGGGGTTGTGCCATCTGGGTATTTTATGGCCTTCAAAACAGTGATAGGTAGTGAGCAGTGAAATCAAAAATTTACGCCCTTAGAAATCCTGAAGGCGGTGATTGGTTTTTGGGGCCCCGTACGTGGCTAGGCTCCCAAAAAGTCCCACACATGTGGTATCCCCGTACTCAAGAGAAGCAGCTGAATGTATTTTGGGGTGCAATTCCACATATGCCTATGGCCTGTGTGAGCAATATAACATTTAGTGACAACTTTTTGCAATTTTTTTTTGTTTGTCATTATTTAATCACTTGGGACAAAAATATTAATATTCAATGGGCTCAACATGCCTCTTAGCAATTTCCATGGGGTGTCTACTTTCCAAAATGGGATCATTTGGGGGGGGGGGTTGTACTGCCCTGCCATTTTAGCACCTCAAGAAATGACATAGACAGTCATAAACTAAAAGCTGTGTAAATTACAGAAAATGTACCCTAGTTTGTAGACGCTATAACTTTTGCGCAAACCAATAACTATACGCTTATTGACATTTTTTTTACCAAAGACATGTGGCCGAATACATTTTGGCCTAAATGTATGACTAAAATTGAGTTTATTGGATTTTTTTTATAACAAAAAGTAGAAAATGTCATTTTTTTTCAAAATTTTCGGTCTTATTCCATTTATAGCACAAAAAATAAAAACCGCAGAGGTGATCAAATAACATTAAAAGAAAGCTCTATTTGTGGGAAGAAAAGGACGCAAATTTCGTTTGGGTACAGCATTGCATGACCGCGCAATTAGCCGTTAAAGCGACGCAGTGCCAAATTGTAAAAAGTGCTCTGGTCAGGAAGGAGGTAAATCCTTCCGGGGCTGAAGTGGTTAATGGCAACCCAGTCTTCGCCCATAGGGTTAAAAACAGAAAATTGTATACTCACCTTTCCGTAAATTTCCTTTCCTGGTGCATCTTCATGGCAGCATACATATGGGTTGTGACTCTACCCCCACAACCTGATAAGACTGGTTAGCTATAAATAAAAGACAGACCTGGCTTACAGCATTCTCTGTAATTCTCACCATTTGGGTGGGCATCTGTATGCTGCCATGAAGATGCACCAGGAAAGGAAAATTACGGAAAGGTGAGTATACAATTTTCTGTTTTCCTAGTGCATCATGGCAGCATACATATGGGGACTAACTCACCATATGGGAGGGTGCAAAAAAAATTTGTAATCATCAGTAGGGATAAGCTTCGTGTTCGAGTCGAACCCATGTTCGACTCGAACATCGGCTGTTCGGTCGTTCGCCGAATTGCGAACGATATGGGACGTTCGCGCCAAATTCGTGTGGCGCGTCACGGCCCATAATTCACTGCGGCATCGCAGTGCATTGCTGGCTGATGATTGGCCAAGCATGCACTATGACCCGCATGCTTGGCCAATCACAGCGCCGCCTGAACAGAGAGCCGTAATTGGCCAAAGCCAAGGAGGCTTTGGCCAATTATGGCTCAGGGGATTTAGTACATGCCCCACACTATATAAGGCCGCCTGCACGGCGGCCCTGTGTAGTGTGTGTTCCGGCGTTCATTGAGAGAGAGAGACAGACAGTGACATTTGATTTGAGTTAGATAGATTAGGCAGAACAGTCAGTCAGTTAGCTGCACTTACAGTGTATTGTGTATATATATGCATCCCAGGTGTTGCATATATATATATATATATATATATATATACACTGTATTCAGTTTAACTAGATCCATTCTTGTTATCTTCCTACTGACAGGCAGGCTTGTCTTGTTACAGTATTTACAGCTACCTGAAGAAAATTACTGGTGTTCTTTTGATCCTATTAGTACCACAGTCAGGCAGCTAGACTATTTACAGTTAGTGCAGTGCGTCCTACTCACAGTGTTCAGATAAACCTACAAGTTAGTGAGGTGCGTCCTGCTCACAGTGTTCAGCTAAACCTACAAGTTAGTGGGGTGCGTCCTGCTCACAGTGTTCAGCTAAACCTACAAGTTAGTGGGGTGCGTCCACCTCACAGTGTTCAGCTAAACCTGCAAGTTAGTGGGGTGCGTCCTGCTCACAGTGTTCAGCTAGATCCGTTCCTGTTATCTTCTTACTGACAGGCAGGCTTGTCTTGTTACAGTATATACAGATACCTGAAGAAAATTACTGGTGTTCTTTTGATCCTATTAGTACCACAGTCAGGCAACTAGACTATTTACAGTTAGTGCAGTGCGTCCTGCTCACAGTGTTCAGCTAAACCTACAAGTTAGTGGGGTGCGTCCTGCTCACAGTGTTCAGCTAAACCTACAAGTTAGTGGGGTGCATCCTGCTCACAGTGTTCAGCTAAACCTACAAGTTAGTGTGGTGCGTCCACCTCACAGTGTTCAGCTAAACCTACAAGTTAGTGCAGTGCGTCCTGCTCACAGTGTTCAGCTAGATCCGTTCCTGTTATCTTCTTACTGACAGGCAGGCTTGTCTTGTTACAGTATATACAGCTACCTGAAGAAAATTGCTGGTGTTCTTTTGATCCTATTAGTACCACAGTCAGGCAGCTAGACTATTTACAGTTAGTGCAGTGCGTCCTGCTCACAGTGTTCAGCTAAACCTACAAGTTAGTGGGGTGCGTCCTGCTCACAGTGTTCAGCTAAACCTACAAGTTAGTGGGGTGCGTCCACCTCACAGTGCTCAGCTAAAGCTACCTGTAGAAGGTTGGTGATGTTCTCATACTACAGGCAGGCAGTTGATTTGCTAGCTGCAGTATCAGTACATATATATATATATATATATATATATATATATTCCAGCTTAGTGCAGCTACAGGCGATTAGTATGTCTGGAAGGCCAAGAAGGAGAGGCAGACAGTCACAAGCCAATAAGAGAGGGCAAGCAGGCTCTGTGTCTAGTGCTGGTCGTGGAGACGGTGCATCCTCATCAGCACGTGGCCATGGGAAATGCTTGGCCTTTTTTTCGGCAGCTGGCCGTGTTGAGCCGCAACATGCGGAAGACTTTGTCGAGTGGATGACCAAGCCGTCCTCATCCTCCTCATCCTCTCTCACCCATGCCCAGGGTACTTTGTCTGGCAAAGCAGCGGCCTCTTCCCTCGGCTCAATGTCATCAGTGACTCCTTCCCTAGCCCCACCATGTCCTCCTGAGGAGTCCCTCGAACTGTTTGACCACAGTGTTGGGTACATGCTCCAGGAGGATGCCCAGCGTTTGGAAGGCTCTGATGATGATACTGAGCTCGATGAAGGCAGTAACATGAGCCCGGCAGAGGGGGTGCCCAAGAAGGACAGCAATCTGGCAGTCTTGCTCCCCCTGCTGCAGCATACTGCCAGGTTTGCTCCAGTGATGAGGAGGGAGGGGATGATGAGGTCACTGACTCAATGTGGGTGCCTGATAGGAGAGAGGAGGAGGAGGAGGAGGCGGCACATCACCAACGAGGCAGGATGCCCTCCAGGGGCCAGCCTAAGTGCAGCACATTGACTGCATCACACCCCAAAGCTCCACATGTGCAGGGCGCTGCAGTCTCTGCGCGTTATTCAAAAAGTTCTTTGGTGTGGGCCTTTTTTGAGACGAGTGCATCAGATCGCACCGCTGCTATTTGCAACATATGTCTCAAGTGTATCTCGCGTGGCCAAAACATCTCCCGCTTGGGTACCACATGCTTGACCAGACATATGTTGACCTGCCATGCAGTTCGTTGGCAAGCGTATCTAAAAGACCCACACCAAAGAACATAGAGGACCTCTCCTTGCTCCTCATCAGCTGAGATTTCCAACCCCACTATACCTTCGGTCCTCTCTGAGACCTGCACTGAGAGGAATGAAGGTGTAGAATTAGGTGTGTCACAGCCAAGTACTTGTGGGCAATCTGCTTTTGGTACACCGACGTCAGATTGTACCAGGCAAATTTCCCTGCCCCAGCTGCTGCACCGCCGAAAGAAGTTTGCTCCCAGCCATCCACATGCCCAGCGGTTGAATGCTAGCTTGGCAAAATTGCTAGCACTTCAACTGCTGCCTTTTCAGTTGGTAGACTCTGCCCCCTTCCGTGAGTTTGTGGAATGTGCGGTTCCTCAGTGGCAGGTACCCAAACACCACTTTTTCTCACGGAAGGCGATTCCGGCTCTCTACCGGCATGTGGAAGGCAATGTCCATGCCTCGCTGGACAGGGCGGTCAGCGGTAAGGTGCATATTACCGCTGACTCATGGTCCAGCAGGCATGGACAGGGACGTTACTCTGCTGGCAGCTGGGAAGGATGCAGGACAAGGTGCAGTAGTGTTGGAGGTTATTCCGCCACCACGCCTTCAAAATGCTAATTATTGTGACACAGCCTCTCTCCTCCACCCCCTCCTCTTCTTCTTCCTCCATGGCCTCTTCCTGTGCTTATTCCTCGGAACCAGCGGTGCTCCGTAGCCGTTCAAGGGGCTACGCAAGTACGCAGGCCAAAAGATGCCATGAGGTGCTTGAGCTGGTGTGCTTGGGGGACAAGAGCCACACTGGGGCAGAGGTTCTGCCAGCTCTGCAGGGGCAGGTTCAGAGGTGGTTGATGCCACGCCAACTTAAGGCAGGAATGGTGGTTTGCGACAATGGCACCGACCTCCTCTCTGCCCTCCGACAGGGACAAATGACCCATGTGCCCTGTTTGGCTCACGTCCTTAACTTGGTGGTGCAGCGGTTCTTGGGCAGGTACCCGGGCTTACAGGATGTCCTGAGGCAGGCCAGGAAAGTCTGTGTGCATTTCCGCCGATCATATAATGCCAGTGCTCGGCTGACAGACCTCCAAAAGGAGTTTAACCTGCCCAAGAACCGCTTAATCTGTGACATGCCCACCAGGTGGAACTCAACGTTGGCCATGCTGCAGCGGCTGCACACGCAGCAGAGGGCCATCAATGAGTACCTGTGCGACTATGGCACCAGGACAGGGTCAGGGGAGCTTGTTTTTTTTTCAGGGATGCATGCACTGTCCTGTCACCATTTGAGGAGGCCACAAGGATGGTGAGCAGTGACAGTGCATGCATCAGTGACACTGTCCCCTTGTCCACCTGTTGGAGCACACGCTGCGTGGAATAATGGACAGGGCACTTGAGGCAGAACAGAGGCAGGAAGAAGAGGACTTCCTTAGCTCTCAAGGCCCCCTTTATCCAGACAGTGTTCCTGCGTGCCCACCGATCACACAAGAAGAGGACGAGGAGGAGGAGGAAGATTGTGTCAGTATGGAGGTGGAGCCTGGCACTCAGCATCAGCAGCAGTCTTTAAGGGATCAGTCCCAAGAAACACATGGACTTGTACGTGGCTGGGAGGAGGTGGCTGCGGACCATGTCATCCTTAGTGACCCAGAGGACTCCGGACCGAATGCCTCAGCAAACCTACGCTGCATGGCCTCCCTGATCCTGCAAAGCCTGCGTAAGGATCCTCGTATTCGTGGTATCAAGGAGAAGGACCAATACTGACTGGCAACTCTCCTTTATCCACGTTACAAGTGTAAGGTTGCGGACCTTATCTTGCCATCGCAGAGGGAGCAGAGGATGAAACATCTTCTGGAGGCCTTGCAGAAAGGTCTGTGCAACGCGTTCCCAGAGACTGGGAGGTTACAAACGCCTGTTTCTGGACAACGTGTTGCTGAGGCTTCGGTCAGTCAAAGAAGGAGCGCTGGAGAAGGTGGCCGTCTGACCGATGCGTTCAGACAATTTTTTGGTCCGCAGCCCCAAGGTATGATCGGTTCCAGCAACCATCGCCAGCGTCTGTTTTACATGGTGCAGGAATACCTAGGGGCAAGATCAGACTTGGACACCTTTCCCACCGAAAATCCTCTGGGTTACTGGGTCTTGAGGATGGATCACTGGCCAGAGCTTGCACAGTATGCAATTGAGCTACTGGCCTGTCCTGCATCCAGCGTTCTTTCGGAACGCACATTCAGTGCTGCTGGAGGCGTGGTAACCGATCACAGGGTGCGTCTGTCCACCGATTTGGTCGATCGACTGACCTTCATAAAAATGAATCAGTCTTGGATCACCACCAGCTACCAAGCACCTGATGCTGATGTAACCGAATAATTTTTTTTGAAATCTCAGATCCCTTCAAAGACTGCCTATGCTGATGCTGAGTGACTATCCCTGAGTAACTATCCTCTTCCTCCTCAATCATCACGCTGATAGCTTGTAAGAACATTTTTGGTTCTGGGCGCCACCACCAGTGCCTAAGGCACAATTTTTCAGCCCCTGTTTAACAGGGGCGTGTAATTACAATTTTTGATGCAATACTTTGCAGCAGGGCTCGTTCCTGCATTCCGACTAGAGTGTCTGTGAGGGGTTGCAGTGTTGTGGCACCAGCACCAGTGCCTAAGGTCCAATTTTTCTGCCCCTGTTTAACAGGGGCGTGTAATTACAATTTTTGATGCAATACTTTGCAGCAGGGCTCGTTCCCGTGTTCCAACTACAGTGTCTGTGAGGGGTTGCAGTGTTGTGGCACCAGCACCAGTTCCTAAGGCCCAATTTTGCTGCCCCTGTTTAACAGGGGCGTGTAATTACAATTTTTGTTGCAATACTTTGCAGCAGGGCTCGTTCCTGCATTCAAACCAGAGTGTCTGTGAGGGGTTGCAGTGTTGTGGCACCAGCACCACCACCACCACCACCAAAGGCCCAATTTTTCTGCTCCTGTTCAACAGGGGCATATAATTACAATTCTTGATCTAATATTTCACAGCAGGGCCCATTTCTGCACCCACCAAGAGCGAGTGAGGACTTACAGTGTTGTGGCACCAGCACCAACACCACCACCACCAAAGGCCCAGTTTTTCTGCCCCTGTTCAACAGGGGCATGTAATTACAATTCTTGATCTAATATTTCACAGCAGGGCCCTGTGAGGGCTTACGTTGTTTGGCCACAACAACACTTAAGGCCCAAATTTCTGCTGAGTATTTAGGGCAGGCCCCTACTTTCAAACATCTATATTACAAACGACTCCTACTTGCAAACAGAAGGAGACAACAGGAAGTGAGATGAAATCTACCCCTAGGAAGGGAAATTCTCTCCTGTAAGAGTTAATATGGGAAAAACATTTCTCCTTTCCACTGATGCTTTCCAATCCTTGTTTCACAAAAAACCCCAAATTTTCAAAAAACATTTGTCATTGGGACAAAAAGTGAGGTGAAATCTTCTAAAGAGGAGGAAAGACAGCAAAACAAATGTCACAGGGTTGATAATCCTTCCCTATGTTTTCCAAAAAGCTTAAAAAAGATTTTTTGGCTGGAGCTAAACATGTTAAAAATGTACCCGTTCAAAATGACAAAGAGATTCTACCTAACAACAAACCTACAGTCCCTGTCTTGTTTGCACCGCCTGTATACTGCTGTTCAGAGTATATAGGGCCTGGTAGCCCCACACCTTTCCTTATTTTAATTTGGGTGCGGGGTTCCCCTTAATATCCATACAAGACCCAAAGGGCCTGGTAATGGACTGGGGGGTACCCATGCCGTTTGTCTCACTGATTTTCATCCATATTGCCAGGACCCGGCATTACAGACGACGTCAGAGTGTGACAAAACGTACGTCGGGCGTGCTGACGTGCTGACGTGCTGCAGATTCCGTCTCGGACGGGTGTTCGCGTGTAGCTGGCCGGCTACTGTTTTGCCTTTTTTTTACCTACTAAATGTAAGTGTGATTTTATACCTACTTTTTAATAAACCATCAAGCAGGATTACACTATGTTATCCCTTTCTTTCCGTGATTACCCCCTGTGAGAACCACTCCCAGCTGGAGGAAATATCTTCCCAATCGAATGGTCCCGGTGATCGGACGGACAGTATATCTATCCATAATTCGGTGTGGTGCGTTGCTGGTGTATCCACAAAAGGCCCCGACCGGGTTAAGGTCGCAAGCTCACATTAGCTTGCCTTTTGGTAAGCGCACAATTTTAATAATCCGGCACATTGGTGTGGTGAAGGTTCATTTATCCAATACATCTTCATTTGCCAACCGTGATTGGTACCTCCAATTCCCCCCATCATTCTATCCATCCACTGGGATTTATATTTGGACTGTTCTTCTGTTTGGTGTTTTGGGACTAACCTCTATTGATTAAGTTTCCAGTTAGTTGTTATTTCTTTATTTACACCTTTAAGGATATAATATGTAATTATTGTTTACCTATACGTTAACCCCTAAAGGTTAATTTTATTTTCACAGCGCTGCTTGTTTTTTGATCTTGATTACATTAAACCCGCAAGCAGTTTTAAATGAGATTTTTTCCTTTAAAAATGACATTTGGTGCAGGGACTGTTCTAAACACGGGAAACATACGTCATTTTACAGGCATACTATAGACACCCCCCAGGTATGATATTTAAAGGAATATTTCACTTTTTTTTTTTTTTACTTTAAGCATCATTAAAATCACTGCTCCCGAAAAAACGGCCGTTTTTAAAATACAAACAAAAAGGAGACAATACGCCCTACTCCAATCCTCCTATCTCAGCGCTAAAGGATATTCAGTATATGAAGATGGAAAATAATGATTGTAATAAACCGCAGTGATTTACCCTGATGTCACCATATTCTGAGTGAGATATCTCTCAGCAGCCACTTAATAAAAAATAGAAATATAAATATGGATGAATGAATGTACTATATGAAACAGCAATTAACCCATCAAAGCAGCGCTATTTTCAGTCCTCAATGCTGACTGATAAAACAAAGTCTTTGTAAATGCAAGCAAAACACATGCAGGCAGGTAAATTCCAACAAAGACACAGCGGTTGGAGCTTGGTCTGGATTCCCTTATATGAATAGTAGATCTGATGAGTGCACCTTTCACCATCTATTGGGACACCTTGTGCTGCACACACCCCATAGGGGTTCAAACTCACTGGAGCCAGGAGGTTAACAAGCCTTGGATCAAATCCTCTCTCTGTTTACTCCCGAAGTCCTCCAGGGTTGATGATCAAATAACAGCAACAATGTCCACATGTAAAAAAAGAGACCCCGAATAGTCCAGTACCGTTTTGATAATTTATTGTAAGTCACAAATCAGAGAAAAAAAAACTAATAAAGTAAATACACTGTAAAAATCAGTGGGCGCAGTTCCTTACAAAGGATAGCCTCCTAGCTTTCAGTTGGTTGGTAATAGTGGATAACTCAAACTGCTTCTCTCAAAGCACAAGGGTACTGGTTGCAGACTGGATGGATGTTACACACTCACAGCTGATCAGTCCTTCATTCCACTAGTATACAACTACAAGCTTGGAGCACACTGCGTGTCAGCCAGGCACAGCTGATCCGCACTTCCCCTCTCTCGTGTCTGAAGCTTCAGGCTAAAAGCACACTGCATCCTCACGTGATAACGGTTGCCGTGGTATCGTGCTCTGACTAGTTTCGTCAGGAAGACTTTTTCAAAAGTCAAAAGTTTTTTTTGCATTGATACATGTCCCCTGGGGTAGGACCCGGGTCCCCAAACCCTTTTTAGGACAATACCATGCAAATTAGCCTTTAAAATGAGCACTTTTGATTTCGAACGTTCGAGTCCCATAGACGTCAATGGGGTTCTAACGTTCGTGCGAATTTTCGGTCCGTTCGCAGGTTCTGGTGCGAACCGAACCGGGGGGTGTTCGGCTCATCCCTAATCATCAGTATGCAAGTATGCACCATGAATTTTCCAAATTTAACTGTCGCAAACCGGATTCACCTATTAAATTGTAATGAAGGTGTCCTGGGAGGACCATATTGCTGACTTGCAAATAACCTCAGGAGACACTCAGCGCTGAGCTGTCCACAGAGCTGATACTGCCCTAGTTAAATTTGCTCTTAAGACCTCCAAAACAGGAAGGCCTTTAAGAGTAGGCTCTTTTAATTGCCTTAACAATCTAGGAGGTGATGAGAGAGAGAGAGAGGCCTGCCAGGTTGCATGCTCAGATAAGGGTCTGGTATGGATTTTGGGGGGACCCCTACTCCATTTTTTTTAATTCTGGTGCAGGGTTCCCCTTAAAATCCATACCAGACCTGAAGGGTCTGGTATCGATGTTAGGGGGACTCCCACGCAATTTTTTTTTTACATTTTGATTCTGGGTTCCCCTTAAAATTCATACCAGACCCAAAGGGCCTTGTAATGGAGGGGGATCCCATGATCACTTTTTCCTTGTCAAAAGAAGTTTGAGTATACAATATTATAAAGATACATAAAGTAAGTTTACAAGGATCTATAAAGTAAGCTCATTGTTTTACAGTAGGGATTATATAGGTAAATATCATGAAATTTCAAATATTAAACATTGGGTTCACGTAAACCTAAATTAAAGATATATATCATTTCCTTAGTTACTTTTGTAGGTATTTAAATGATTTATACCTACTATACATATTGTTTACAAGTAGAGTGTATATAGGTCAAATAAATTCTGATAATGAGCTTTAATCGTAAGGTGGAGAAAAGGAAAGAGAAAGAAGAAAAAGGGTTGAAAGGTAGAGGTATGGTCCACAACGTTGTCTCGCTCGTCAGTTTATTATTATTTTTAGTTCTCTTTGAAGCCTTAGAATGGGTGTCTCTGTAAGTCATTTAATCTGTTACCATGGCAACAGGACAGAGTCATTGAAGTTTGACAGGAACTGTTGTTTTATCCAAGGATGCCAAAGTTTTTCAAATTTTGGAATTTGATTTTGATTAATGGCTACCATCTTAGCACGGGACATTGTATTATTCATTCTGTGACTTGTTTCTGTTAGTACCAATGTAGGAGATTTCCATGCCTTGGCCACTGTTTGTTTTGTAGCCGTTATTAGTTGGATCATAAGTTTGAATTGAGAGAATGTTAACCATTCCGGTTTTAGATTAAGTAAAGTTAAATATGGATCTGGTTGTATTATTTTTTAAAATATTTTAGATGCAATCACGAAGACTTCCTTCCAGAAGGTTTGGATTACTGGGCACGTCCACCATATGTGTAAATATGTGCCTATTTCTGGGCATCCTCGAAAACAAAGAGCTGAGGTATTAGGTGAATATTTTGCCACTCTAGCGGGTACAAGGTACCAGCGAGTTAGGACTTTATAATTTGTCTCCAGTGCTAAGATGTTGGGTGAAGATGACTTAGATGTGAGCCATATGTTCGACCAGTCCTTGTCTTCTAAAGTTCGTACCAGGTCCTCCTCCCACCTCTGAACGTAAGAGGGTCTATTAAGAATTGCTACTCCATATAATTGATTATAAAGTGATGAAATTGTACCTTTAGCAAATGGATCTTTTGTACAGATTGATTCAAAAATGGATAATTGGGATAATGGTGTATCCCCCTTTAGGAATGGTGTATAGAAATTTTTGATTTGGAGATATCTAAATATCTCAGAGTTTGGTAGATCATATTTTTCTCTAAGCAATGGGAATGAAAGGAATGATTTAGATGCTATGAAGTCATTTAGTGTCTGAATGCCTGATGTTGTCCAAGCTTTAAAAGAATTTGGGTAGATCCATGCCGGATAAAAGGCCGGATTTCTGATAAAAGAAAGGAGAGGATTGTGTGGAGATTGTAACTGATATTTGGTTTTTAGTTTATCCCAGAGAGATAAGAAGTGTTTAGTTATGGGATTATGAATTTTAAAGCGGTCTTTAGGATCAAGCCATAATAAATTTGATATTAATAGAGGGTCATTTTCTGAAGCCTCTATAAATATCCATAATGGGATTTCCTGTTTTGCATGGTATTTGGACAGACTGGCCAAATGTGCTGCTCTGTAGTAGTTAGTAAAATTAGGGTATCCCAGGCCTCCTTTATTTTTGGGAAGATGTAGTGTGTGTATAGGTATACGTGGTTTAGAAGAGCCCCATATAAACGAAGTTGCTCTTTTTTGTACTATTCTCAAAAAATAGGAAGGAATTGGAATAGGGAGGACTCTGAATAGATAAAGCAATTTGGGTAGAATAGTCATTTTGATTGCATTAATCTTCCCTATCCAGGATAAAGGAAGTTGCGACCATTGTTTTATTAGATTTGTGATCTGTCTTAATACAGGAGGATAATTAGTTGAGAATAAGTCAGAATGAGATGCTGTTAAATGAATTCCAAGATATGGGATTGATTTTTCTGCCCATGTGAATGGGAGTGCAGCCCTAGCCGGGATCAATTCCATGTTTGTGAGTGAAATATTAAGCACTAGGCATTTCTTAGGATTAATCATAAGGCCGGATAGGGCTGCAAATCCATCAAGAGCTGGTATTAAGTTAGGACCAGAGACCTGTGGTGATGATAGAAAAAGTAATATATCGTCTGCAAATATACATAATTTGTGTGTAATACCTCCTACTTCAATGCCAGTTATAGTTTGGTTTGTTCTGATGTATTGGGCCATGGGTTCGAGTATAAGGGCAAATAATAAGGGAGATAATGGGCAACCCTGTCGGGTACCTCTTTCGATATTAAAGGCTTCAGATTTGTATCCAGCATATTTTATATAGGCTTTGGGTTTATTATATAATGCTTTGATCCATGTTTTTAGCAATATGTGCCAATAACACTGCCCTGCGTATATTATCGCCTGCCTGTCTATTTGGCATGAAGCCTACTTGATCTCTATGTATTAATTTTCCTATAATGCTATTGAGGCGTTTTGCTATTATTTTTGCTAATAATTTAATATTGAGGTTTAACAGAGAGATAGGCCGATAATTCACACAGGAAGTATCATCAGAAAGGGGTTTTGAGATCATACAAACAATTGCCATTAGTGTTTCTTGCCGAAAAGAATGTCCATCTAGAAGTTTGTTAAAAGTTTCAGTGAGAATGGGAGAGAGTATTTCTGAGAATGTTTTATAGTATAAAGCCGAGTAGCCGTCTGGGCCTGGTCTTTTGTTAAGTTTTAGGTCTTTTATGGCGTTAGCAACTTCATCTATAGTTAGAGGCTCATCCAAACTGCTTTTTTGATTCTGAGATAACTCAGGTAAGGTTATTTTTGAGAAGAAGGATTCAGCCTCTGTAGGATTAAATTCATTGTTTGTCTTGTATAAAGTTGCGAGATGTGAGTGAAATTTATGGACTATTTTAACTGGATTACAAGTGTAAACATTTTTTGATAATTTCAAACGTATTGGTTTGAAAGATTTGTTAGTTGAATTTAATGCCCGAGCCAAATATGTACCTGGTTTGTTTGTATTCATGTAGAAATTGTGTTTGGAGCGTTTGAGGGATTTATCAACTGACTCAGTGAGAAATAGATTGTATTCCAATCTAGATTTTTCCAGATGAGATTTTGTACTCTGAGATGGATTATCTTGAAATGATGTGTAGGCTGCATTAAAATTGAGTTCTAGTTTTTTTGCTAGATTTTTGCGTTCCCGTTTAAATAGTGCCTTTTGTCTTTGTATTGTACCACGCAAGACAGGCTTATGAGCTTCCCACAGTGTTATTGGGGAGATGTCTGTTGTATTATTAATTGATATGTATTCCTTTAAAGCTTGTTCAATGGCCATCTGATGTAGTGGGTGTTTGAACATTATGTCCGGTAAGTACCACGTTGGGTCATGCGCTTTTGGTATGGCTGAGGCTATAGTAGTGTATACTGCATTATGGTCAGACCACGGAATCGGAATTATATCTGATGCAATAATTTCTGGTATCATTCCTATTGTTAGAAAAATATGATCTATTCTGGTGAAGGTTTGATGAGGGTGCGAGAAATAAGTGAATTTCTTTTTCATTGGGTTACTTTCTCTCCACGAATCTACCAGATTGTATTTGGAAAGAAGTTGAGAAAAAGGTAATCTAGAGGTTATTTTGGATGGTGTAAAAGGTGATTTATCTAGAAATGGGAGGAGGACCTGGTTCGAATCCCCACACATTATCACTGTTCCTATTTTGTGTGTATTAATCACTTGTAATATATGTGAGAGGAATGGTGTAGGTTGTTTGTTAGGAGCATAGTAGGAAATCACCGTGATTGCTGTATCCATTATATAACCCATGAGTATCAGGTATCTACCTTCTGGGTCTTTAATTTCTGATGATAAGGTGAATGGTGTGGATCGGTGAAATACAATTAGAGTTCCCCTTTGCTTGGTACAGGCAGAAGCCGTGTAAATTTGTTGATAAAAAGGAGAAATATATTTTGGAGTAGAATCTTTGGTGAAGTGTGTTTCTTGGAGGCATACTATGTGAGCCTTCTTGTTATGAAAAGTACGGAAGGCTTTGGTTCTTTTTTGAGGGACATTTATTCCCTGAACATTCAGGGAAAGTATATTCAGTGGTGCCATGGCAACAGATCAAATAGTTTTGACTTACTTTTTGTTATGCAGAGCTGACTGCGCAGATCAACCTGTGTGGACTGAAGAGATGAATAGATAGAAAAGAAACCAGTGAATTCTGGAGTAAAGAGTAAACAAAAAACATATGAGATTAGATGATACATTGTATAAATTATTTTTTGCAAGTAATCACAATTTACACGTGAAAGAGAGTAAATATCTCTCTCAGGGGAATAAGTGCCTTCGTCACACTCCCACATAATATGGTTGGGAGAATGAGGAGGGCTAATGGAGGTACACGGATCTTCCGCTTACAGGAGAGAAGTGCTATGTCAAAAGACATGAAAATGATGTTTCATTAATTGGAGTGCAGAATATAGTTTTTGTTGAAATTATTTATTCCAGGGTCGTTGTATATGGTTAGTCTTGCCCTAGGCTAAATAATTCAGTTAGAAAGGTACTGTTAATAACTTTGGTATTGATGAAGATAGTTTGAATTATTTTGGGATTTTAACCCTTTTAGAGTAAACAATTACATATTTTATTCATATGTAACTGTTTAGATATGTTAACTCATAAAATTGAGGTTGTATTGCTTCAGATTAGAATAAACAAAAACATAATTCTAGGAACTAGTTAGGTAATAATATATTTGTTTTAAGAAAAGAAAGAAAAAGCTTCCATACTTCCATACTTCTGGATTATTGAACATATTTGTCCTAAAAAGTAATAAATCTATTGTTATTACCTGATAATATATAACTGAACAAGAATTTCCTTATTTCACTTATATATTCTAAGGCTTTATGAATCAGAAGTAATAAGAAATATAACTGGAATGTAACATGATCCCACACAGTGTGTGACTATCAGAATGCAGTTACATTCAGTTATAAATACAGGTTTTTTATAGAGAACCATCTCTTAGTATAATAAATGAAGAGATATCAGGAATTAGGATGTCAGTCCATTGAATCTTCTTGGTCCATGGATAATGTGGCATAACGGCCTCTTTTGTGGGAATGATGATTCCCATTTTGTTCTGAAATTTTCTGAGTGCTGCCTGAAGGTGAAGATGATGTCATTCTTCTGCGTGTGGGAGAGTTGCTGCTTGTGGGTTCTGTCAGATTTAATTTTAAAAGGGTTTGTTGTAGTTCATCTGCTGATCTGCTTCTGTAAATTGTACCTTGGTAGTTAAATCTGACTGAAAAGGGGAAGCCCCATTGATACATAATGTTGTGGCATGGCAGTTCCATTAGTTGGGGTTTCATGGATCGTCTTTTAGTAATAGTAAGTTGGGATAGGTCAGCATAAATTTGATAATTGTGTCCTTGAAAATTAAGTTCCTTTTTTTCTCTTGCAGCAATTAGTATTTGTTCTTTCGTTCTGTAATAATGAAATTTTGTGATTATATCACGTGAGAGTCCATTTTTCTTTTTGGCTGTGAGGGCTCTGTGTACTCTGTCCAGTTCTAAACGTTCAATAGGGATATCTGGCTTTAGTTCTTGTAATAGAGCAGTAATAGTAGATTGCAGGTCTGTCTCAGTTTCAGGTATTCCCCTTATGCGCAAGTTTGAACGTCTGGCTCTATTTTCGTAATCTTCGAGCTTAGTTTGAAGTATTAAATTCTCTTCTTTTAATTGTTCCAATTCTGTTATATTTACTTGGGTTGTAATTTCAATTTCATCCATTTTTATTTCTAAGGCTGCGGTGCGGTTTCCCAGCTCTCTTATTTCTTTGGTTAGGCTTTTTGTTATTTGGTCTGAGGTTTGTTTTAAAGCCTTATGAAGCATCTTTTCAAATTGTAATAATATTACTGGGGATGCTGAGGAGGCTTGTGGAGAAGTTTGAGAGAGCATTTGTTCTGTATCTGACTCAAGATGAAGGCTGGTGAGCCGAAACATGTCGGGTGGACCCTCTATGATCACCGCGTTTGATACTATTTAAGTTGTTTACATCCTTATACCATGTGAGTGTTTCTTTTTTATTGTTCTGAATAAATGCATGCTTTTTAAACGATATCATGCCATGTGAGTCTCCCTTCTCTCATGGTTTCAATTAAACATCTGGTTGACCTGCTGATACGTCTGGACGGGTGAAGCTGTCGGCAGACCCCCCCTCTTCCCTATTTGAAGCTGTGGATACCCGATGTCCTATCCTGCTAGCCTCGGTGGCTAAACAAGCTTTTTTGACTTGTAAGACGTATGTCTGTTCAAGTCCCCTGCTTCCGGTAAGCCTCTTCAGATGCTATGGTGATGGTTTTGACACACACTTAGACGTCACATTCGATTTGGGGTTTTACCGTTCTCACCCACCAGTGATACTTCGTTGTTGTCTTCATCAGCTAATCCTCAGAGACTGTTGGTGGTGGTTTTTGATTTTTATCAAGAACACATTTTTTATAATATATATGGACTTTATTCACAGTTGACAACATTTTTTATATATACATTTATACTTTGGTTTTATTTTCACCTTTCACTGGTGTTTTGCCATTATGTTTTACATGTCACTCTGCAATATTTATTAATATTTTTTTTTCCCATTGAGTCACTTTCCATTGAATTCTTTGAAGCATTTTTTGGTTTGGCTTATCTTCTGGCCATTGTAAGATGGCTCGTGTTTAAACTCTTTTATTTTGACACTTAGCGCTACACTATTTTTATATTTGTTGATTTTCTATTTCTTTGTCTTAGAGGTGTGTTAGCCGCTTACTGTGTAATTATTCTTTCAACATCATCGGAGCAGCGCTGTACTCATTTCTTATCTACCTCCAGTACCTATTAAATGACCTTTTTTCCAAGATGTCATTTTGCTGCAGCACTGTTCTAAACATGGGAAAGATGCGCTACTTTACAGGCATACTAAGGACACCCCCAGGCACAATATTAAAATGAATATTTCATTTTTTTTTTTTTAGGATTGTAAATCTTTTATTGAAAAGCAGTACATTACAACTTAAGGCCACCATTTCACATTGAAACATAGCAAATGATTAACAGAAGCATTCCACTTAGTAAACAAATAACATCCCACATCATATAGTCCCTACAGCATGGACTCTTCCTGAGTTTCAGTTGAACCGGAGTATAACATATAAATACACCAAAGTTGGACATCAGACCTGACACCTCCTATAGTTTCACACTGTGTCAGGGGCTGACTGTTTCGGATATTAGAATACGTGCTCTTTCGAGACCAGGTCATGTCTCGCCACTCGGGAATAACGTCAGTTTCCCGAGGTGCGTGAGTGTCCAAAGGTGGATAAACTGCATACTTCTGTTATAATCTCATCTGGAACAGGAGTTTCCTTAAAAGATTATAGCATTTGATTGTGAGCTACTGCAACTGTGATAATGGTGCAGACGCATACTCCAACTAACGGTTTCTAGAGTACATATACATGCTATCTTAAACTTTATAATATTAATAGAAGAGAGTAGGGATGAGCCGAACACCCCCCTGTTCGGTTCGCACCAGAACATGCGAACAGGAAAAAAGTTCGTTCGAACACGCGAACACCGTTAAAGTCTATGGGACACCAACATGAATAATCAAAAGTGCTAATTTTAAAGGCTTATATGCAAGTTATTGTCATAAAAAGTGTTTGGGGACCTGGGTCCTGCCCCAGGGGACATGGATCAATGCAAAAAAAGTTTTAAAAACAGCCGTTTTTTCAGGAGCAGTGATTTTAATAATGCTTAAAGTCAAACAATAAAAGTGTAATATCCCTTTAAATTTCGTAGCTGTGGGGTGTCTATAGTATGCCTGTAAAAGGGCGCATGTTTACCGTGTTTAGAACAGTCTGACAGCAAAATGAAATTTCGAAGGAAAAAACCCATTTAAAACTACTCGCGGCTATTGCATTGCCGTTCCGACAATACACATAGAAGTTCATTGATAAAAACAGCATGGGAATTCCCCACAGGGGAACCCCGAACCAAAATTTTAAAAAAAAATGACGTGGGGGTCCCCCTAAATTCCATACCAGACCCTTATCCGAGCACGCAACCTGGAAGGCCGCAGGAAAAGAGGGGGGACGGGAGAGTGCCCCCCTCCTGAACCATACCAGGCCACATGCCCTTAACATTGGGAGGGTGCTTTGGGGTAGCCCCCCAAAACACCTTGTCCCCATGTTGATGAGGACAAGGACCTCAACCCCACAACCCTGGCCGGTGGTTGTGGGGGTCTGCGGGTGGGGGGCTTATCGGAATCTGGAAGCCCCCTTTAACAAGGGGACCCCCAGATCCCGGCCCTCCCCCCTGTGTGAAATGGTAAGGGGGTACTTACCCCTACCATTTCACTAAAAAACTGTCAAAAATGTTAAAAATGACAAGAGACAGCTTTTGACAATTCCTTTATTTAAATGCTTCTTCTTTCTTCTATCTTCCTTCATCTTCTTCTTCTGGTTCTTCTGGCTCTTCTGCTTCTTCCTCTGGCGTTCTCGTCCAGCATCTCCTCCGCGGCGTCTTCTATCTTCTTCTCCTCGGGCCGCTCCGCACCCATGGCATGGGGGGAGGCTCCCGCTCTTCTCTTCATCTTCTTCTCTTCTTCTTTTATTCTCTTCTTCTCTTCTTCTCTTCTTCATTTTCTTCTCTGGGCCGCTCCGCACCCATGCTGGCATGGAGGAAGGTTCCTGCTGTGTGACGGCGTCTCCTCGTCTGACGGTTCTTAAATAACGGGGGGCAGGGCCACCCGGTGACCCCGCCTTCCTCTGACGCACGGTGACTTGATGGGACTTCCCTGTAACGTCACGGGGAATGTCACAGGGAAGTCCCATCATGTCCCGTGCGTCAGAGGGGGCGGGGTCACCGGGTGGCCCCGCTCCCCGTTATTTAAGAACCGTCAGACAAGGAGACGCCGTCACACAGCGGGAGCCTCCCTCCATGCCAGCATGGATGCAGAGCGGCCCGGAGAAGAAAATGAAGAAGAGAAGAAGAGAAGAAGGGAAGAAAAGAAGAAGAGAAGAAGATGAAGAAGATGAAGAGAAGAGCGGGAGCCTCCCCCCATGCCATGGGTGCGGAGCGGCCCGAGGATAAGAAGATAGAAGACGCTGTGGAGGAGATGCTGGACGAGAACACCGGAGGAAGAACCAGAAGAAGAAGAAGATGAAGGAAGATAGAAGAAAGAAGAAGCATTTAAATAAAGGAATTGTCAAAAACTGTCTCTTGTCATTTTTAACATTTTTGACAGTTTTTTAGTGAAATGGTAGGGGTAAGTACCCCCTTACCATTTTACACAGGGAGAGGGCCGGGATCTGGGGGTCTCCTTGTTAAAGGGGGTTTCCAGATTCCGATAAGCCCCCCGCCCGCAGACCCCCACAACCACTGGCCAGGGTTGTGGGGATGAGGCCCTTGTCCTCATCAACATGGGGACAAGGTGTTTTTGGGGGCTACCCCAAAGCACCCTCCCAATGTTGAGGGCATGTGGCCTGGTACGGTTCAGGAGGGGGGGCGCACTCTCGTTCCCCCCTCTTTTCCTGCGACCTGCCAGGTTGTGTGCTCGGATAAGGGTCTGGTATGGATCTTTGGGGGGACCCCACGCCGTTTTTTTTTTTTTTGGGCGCGGGGTTCCCCTTAAAATCCATACTTGACCTGAAGGGCCTGGTATGGAATTTAGGGGGACCCCATGTCATTTTTTTTTAAATTTTGGTTCGGGGTTCCCCTGTGGGGAATTCCCATGCCGTTTTTATCAATGAACTTCTATGTGTATTGTCGGAGCGGCAATGCAATAGCCGCGAGTAGTTTTAAATGGGTTTTTTCCTTCGAAATGTCATTTTGCTGTCCGACTGTTCTAAACACAGGAAACATGCGCCTCTTTACAGGCATACTATAGACACCCCCCAGCTACGAAATTTAAAGGAATATTACACTTTTATTGTTTGACTTTAAGCATTATTAAAATCACTGCTCCTGAAAAAACGGCCGTTTTTAAAACTTTTTTTTGCATTGATCCATGTCCCCTGGGGCAGGACCCAGGTCCCCAAACACTTTTTATGACAATAACTTGCATATAAGCCTTTAAAATTAGCACTTTTGATTTCTCCCATAGACTTTTAAAGGGTGTTCCGTGGCATTCAAATTTGCCGAGAACACCCCAAATTGTTCATTGTTCGGCGAACTTGCGAACAGCCAATGTTCGAGTCGAACATGAGTTTGACCTGAACTCAAAGCTCATCCCTAGAAGAGAGTAGAAGGGAGAAAAAAGGCAGATAAGAGAGAGGGTAAAGGAGGGGGTTGCTAGTGCTAGAGACTTGAGAGCTTGTTCACGTTGCATTGACTCCAGGGATGAGGGAGATACCTATGTGGCTAGCCCAGGGTTCCCAAGTTGTTTCAAATATTTTTGCAGTATCCATTATTGCACTGACCATTTTTTATTGGGACATGATCCACGAGATCTTTCTCTTGGAGGCTAAGAGAGAGACCGTTAGCTGCTTCCAGGCCTTAGCTATAGTGATTTTCACTCCAATAAGCATAATAGATATCAATTTTTGAGCATGTTTAGGAATCTTGGGGATGTGGGCATTCAGTAACGCTATTTGGGGGATTTTGAGACAGGAAGGCCTGAGACTCTCCGGATAAGATTGAACATTTTGTTCCCAAATCCCCTGTTTCTCAGACATTCCCACCATATGTGGAGCATGGAACCCTGGGCTTGACAGTCCCTAAAACATAGTGGGGAGGTAGAGGGAAACATCAATGCTAGTCTAGAAGGGACCAGGTACCATCTTGTCAACACTTTCAGATTTGCTTCTATCAAAGAAAAGTTCATTATACCTTTAGAAACTCTTGTTCCCATTTTATGCCATTCCTCCAGGTCCCAGGTTTCCTGCAAGTCTCTTTCTGATGTGTAAATGATAGAAATACCCCCCTTTTGCTCCATTGCTTGGCCACACCAACGCTCATAGTGTGTAAACTCTGGGGGAGTGGGTTTGTTTTTCCATATAGAGGAGAGGAAGTGCAAAATCTGAAAGTATCTAAATTTCTCTGAGTCGGGTAATTCCAATTTTTCAACGCAGTGTTTCAGAGAGATCGGGCCAGAAGTGGAGAAATAGTATCCAATACGATACATCCCTTTGTTCAGCCACCATTGGAATGATTTGATGTCCATACCTGGGTGGAAGCGGGGGTTATGGAAAATATGAGCTAGTGGGCACATGCCAGATGTCATAGAAGGAAGATGTATCATGTCATCCCATAATTTAATGGAGTGGGAAAGCGTGGGGGACAATATTGGGGGTCTAGATTTTCAGGAACACCACAGTAAATAGTCTAGGGTATATGTTGGGGCCGCCTGTCTTTCTATACTAATCCATCCAGTCAGGTTTATCATATCTAGAGTAGACCTATCTAGAGAGTTGGGCCAGTCTAGCTGCTTGGTAGTATCTAAAGAGGTCGGGTAGACCTAGTCCCCCTCGTGTTTAGGGCTGTAGGGAATCCATATGGCTAATCTGTATCCTTTCCTTCCCCATATAAATTTGATTCTCTTCCCCTGGAATGACTTTAGATGATCTTTTCTAACTGCTATCGAGAGGGATCTAAACAAGTAGAGGAGTCTAGGGAGAAGCGTCATCTTGACGGAGTGAATTTTACCTAGCCAGGATATATTGTGTAGTGACCAAGATTGGAGGTCAGCTTCGAGTTTGCGGTACATGGGGGGGAAGTTTGCTTAGTACAGTTGATCGATCTTGGGGGTAAGATTTATCCCTAGATAAAGGATTGAGGAGTTGCTACATTTAAAATTGAAAGAGGGTTTCATTTTTTCGATTTTTGGGGGTTGCAGTGAAATATTCAGTGCTTGGGATTTGTTCATGTTAACCTGTAGACCTGATATATTCCCAAATGATTCAAGGAGTTTGCTTATGTTGGGTAGCAAGGTTTTTGGAGAGTAGGGATGAGCTTCGAGTTCGAGTCAAACTCATGTTCGACTTGAACATCGGCTGTTCGCCAGTTTGCCGAACAGTGAACAATTTGGGGTGTTCGCGGCAAATTTGAATGCCGTGGAACACCCTTTAAAAGTCTATGGGAGAAACGAAAAGACTGCAGTTTTTTCGGGAGCAGTGATTTTAATAATGCTTATAGTGAAACAATAAAAGTGTAATATCCCTTTAAATTTTGTACCGGGGGGGTGTCTATAGTATGCCTGTAAAGGGGCGCATGTTTCCCGTGTTTAGAACAGTCTGACAGCAAAATGACATTTCAAAGGAAAAAAGGTCACTTAAAACTACTCGCGGCTATAAATGAATTGCCGGTCCGACAATACACTTAAAAGTTAATTGATAAAAACGGCATGGGAATTCCCCACAGGGAACCCCAAACCAAAATAAAAAAAAAGTACGTGGGGGTCCCCCTAAATTTCATACCAGGCCCTTCAGGTCTGGTATGGAATTTAAGGGGAACCCCGGGCCAAAATTAAAAAAAAAACGGCGTGTGGTCCCCCAAAAAACCATACTAGACCCTTATCCAAGCACGCAACCTGGCAGGCCGCAGGAAAAGGGGGGACGAGAGAGCGTCCCCCCTCCTGAACCATACCAGCCCACATGCCCTCAACATTGGGAGGGTGCTTTGGGGTAGCCCCCCAAAACACCTTGTCCCCATGTTGATGGGGACAAGGGTCTCATCCCCACAACCCTTGCCTGGTGGTTGTGGGGGTCCGCTGGCTTATCGGAATCTGAAAGCCCCCTTTAACAAGGGGTCCCCTAGATCCCGGCCCTCCCCCCTGTGTGAAATGGTAAGGAGGTACAAAAAAACTGTCAAAAATATTAAAAATGACAAGAGACAGTTTTTGACAATTCCTTTATTTAAATGCTTCTTCTTTCTTCTATCTTCTATCTTCCTTTGGTTTCTTCCTCCATCTTCTTCTTCTGGTTCTTCTGGTTCTTCCTCCGGTGTTCTCGTCCGGCATCTCCTCCGCGTCGTCTTCTTATCTTCTTCTCCTCGGGCCACTCCGCATCCATGATGGCATGGAGGGAGGCTCCCGCTGTGTGACGCTTCTCTCTTTATCTTTTTCTTCATCTTTTCCTCTTCATCTTCTTCTTTTCATCTTCTTGTGTTCATCTTCTTTTCGGGCCGCTCCGCATACATGATGGCATGGAGGGAGGCTCCCGTTGTATGACACTTCTCCTCTTCTGACGGTTCTTAAATAATGGGGGGCGGGGCCACCCAGTGACCCCGCCCCCCTGACGCACGGGGAATTGACGGGGACTTCCCTGTGGAATTCACTGTGATGTCAGAAGGGGCGGGGTTACCTAACAGGTGACTCCGCCCCCTCTGACATCACGGGGAATGCCACAGGGAAGTGCCCGTCAAGTACCCGTGCTTCAGAGGGGGAGGGGTTACCAGGAGGCCCCCCCCATTATTTAAGAACCGTCAGAAGAACAGAAGCGTCACACAGTGGGAGCCTCCCTCCATGCCATCATAGATGCGGAGCGGCCTGAAAAGAAGATGAAGACAAGAAGATGAAGAGAAAAATTTGAAGAAAAAGATGAAGAGAGAAGCGTCACACCATCATGGATGCGGAGCGGCCCGAGGAGAAGAAGATAAGAAGATGCCGTGGAGGAGATGATGGACGAGATTACCGGAGGAAGAACCAGAAGAACCAGAAGAAGAAGAAGATGGAAGAAGAAACCAAAGGAAGATAGAAGATAGGAGAAAGAAGATAGAAGAAAGAAGAAGCATTTAAAAAAAGGAATTGTCAAAAACTGTCTCTTGTCATTTTTAACATTTTTGACACTTTTTTAGTGAAATGGTAGGAGTACTTTTGTACCCCCTTACCATTTCACAGAGGGGGGAGGGTCGGGATCTGGGGGTCCCCTTGTTAAAGGGGGCTTCCAGATTCCTATAAGCCCCCCACCCACAGACCCCCAAAACCACCAGGCAAGGGTTATGGGGATGAGGACCTTGTCCCCATCAACATGGGAACAAGGTGTTTTGGGGGGCATGTTGAGGGCATGTGGCCTGGTATGGTTCAGGAGGGGGTGCTCTCTCATCCCCCCTCTTTTCCTGCGGCCTGCCAGGTTGCGTGCTCAGATAAGGGTCTGGTATGGATTTTTGGGGGGACCCCATGCCATTTTTAAAAAAAATTTTGGCCGTGGTTCCCCTTAATATCCATACCAGACCTGAAGGGCCTGGTATAGAATTTAGGGGGACCCCCACGTCATTTTTTTTTAAAACTTTGGGTCAGGGTTCCCCTGTGGGGAATTTCCATGCCATTTTTATCAATGAACTTTTATGTGTATTGTCGGAACGGCAATTCATTAATAGCCGCGAGCAGTTTTAAATGACTTTTTTTCCTTTGAAATGTCATTTTGCTGTCAGACTGTTCTAAACATGGGAAACATGCGCCCCTTTACAGGCATACTATAGACACCCCCCAGGTATGAAATTTAAAGTGATATTACACTTTTATTGTTTCACTTTAAGCATTATTAAAATCACTGCTCCCGAAAAAAACTGCAGTTTTTAAAACTTTTTTTTGCATTGATCCTTGTCCCCTGGGGCAGGACCCAGGTCCCCAAACACTTTTTATGACAATAACTTGCATATAAGCCTTTAAAATTAGCACTTTTGATTATTCATGTTCGTGTCCTATAGACTTTAACAGTGTTCACGTGTTCGAACAAATTTTTTGCCTGTTCGCAAGTTCTGGTGCGAACCGAACAGGGGGGTGTTCGGCTCATCCCTATTGGAAAGGTGACAAAGAGAAGGATATCGTCCACGAAAAGTGCACACTTGTGGACAGATTGACTTCACCGTACACCCTTGATGTTTAATCTGATCTAATCGCAATGGCCAGAGTTTCTATCACTAGGGCAAAGATTAGTGGAGATAGAGGGCAGCCTTGCCTAGTTCCTCTGGCGATTTTGATGGGATCGGAGTAGTAACCCTTCAGTCTGACCCTAGCCTCAGGCACAGAGTAGAGGGATCTCAAGAGCCCCAGAAAGTTCTCACGAACCACCAACATCTTAAAACTGAAAACAGGTAAGGCAATAAGAGAGAATGAAAGGCCTTCTGCAGGTCTACTGATAGAAGAAGGCCCTCCTGGGGCCCTCCATCCCATCCAGATTGAAGGATCAAGATAATGTCTATCACCCTCCCTACAGTAGGTGACCGCAATATTGTGTCAATCTCACCACTGTTATCGGTGAGATTTGACACCTGCAAGCCCCATCGTGGGAGCCAGCACAGAGCTGGCTCCCTCATCGGGAAAGGAAAACTGTTTTTTCCTTTCACGAAGAGCGACAAGCATTGCTGACAGGTGTCTGTTATGAATCATGAGGGGGAACGCCGCACCAAATTTTAAATAAAAAAACGTCATGGGTTCCCCTCCAGGGGCATACTAGGCCCTTAGGTCTGGTATGGATTTTAAGGGGAACCCCCTATGCCGAAAAAACGGCATGGGGGTCCCCCAACATCTATACCAGACCCTTATCCGAGCACGCAGCCAGGCCGGTCACGAAAGGGGTGACCCGCCCCCTTATGATGTCACAGCCCCGGAGCATGATGGGACTGTGACGTCATAAGGAGCAGGGTCACCCGGTGACCATGCCCCATGCATATATAAGTCGTTGCGCACCTCGCACACAGCATTACAGAGGGAGAGAGCACCGTGTCAACATCAGAAGAAGAGAAGAGGGAAAAAGACGACGGAGAAGACCGGGCTACCGCTAGCAAAAGAATAGCAAAAGAGCAGAAGATAGCGGAGGAGCCTGGCAGAAGATACCGGAGAGCGGGAGAAGAACCGGACACTGGGAGAAGAGGCCGGAGAGAGAGGAGAAGTCTGAAGAAGACCCCTGAAGTCGGAAGAAGACCCCCGGAGCTGCCTAATAAATTACTTTAAAAACCTGTGTAGTGTGTTTTTTTTTTATTGACATTTTTCCCCCAGGTGAATGGGTAGGGGTAGGATGTACCCCATACTCATTCACATAGGGTGGGGGGCCGTGATATGGGGCCCCCTTATTAAAGGGGGCTCCCGGATTCTGTTAAGCCCTCCACCCGCAGACCCCGACAACCGCAGTGCGCCCCCCTGCCCAAAGCGCCCACAACCCATGTTGAGGGCATGCAGCCTGGTACGGTTCAGGAGGGAGGGGTGCTCGCTCATCCCCACCCCCTTTCCTTACCGGCCGGGCTGCATGCTCGGGTAAAGGTCTGGTATGGATTTTGGGGGGACCCCCACGCTGTTTTTTCAGCGTAGGGGGTTCCCCTTAACATCCATACCAGACCGAAGGGCCTGGTATGCCCCTGGAGGGCAACCCATGCCGGTTTTTTATTTAAAATTTGGTGCGGCGTTCCCTCTCATGATTCATACCAGACACCTGTCAGCAATGCTTGTCGCTCATCACGAAAGGAAAAAACAGTTTTCCTTTCCAGATGAGCGAGCTAGCGCGAGATGTACAGTACCTTGTCGCCGAGAACCAGCGCTGAACATTGTTTGAAAAAGTTTGGCCTGGTGCTTGTTGGGGGTATAGTAAGAGATGAATGAATATAAGTGGTCATCACTCACATCCTTTACTAAGATAAACCTACCCTCGGAGTCCTTGTGTACCTGTAGGGCCTTAAACTGTTAAACATGTTTTTGCAAAAAGGATTGCTACACCCTTCGTCTTGTCTACGACATTTGCTAAAAAAAATTGGGTATAGTGAGCATGGAGAAAGGAGGGAGTGTACCGTATTGGGAAATGTGTCTCCTGTAGCAGAACTACTGCCATTTTTTGGGCGTGGTATGTCTGAAGAACTTTTTTCCTCTTAATAGCTGAATTAAGGCCCTGCACGTTATGGGAGACTATTCTGAGGGAGGGGAGGAGTGTGTTGTTCTTTAGCATGACAAATGGAGGAGAGGAGTATATTGTAATAGACATCAATTATCCCTCTTTGTAGGAGATGGGGCGATCTCGAGCAAAGCTTGGAGCTGGACCTGGAACCTGGAGCAGGAAGATGGAGTAGCGGCATCTGCGGGCTGGCAACCAGAGAAAAGAGGTTAGTTGGAAGGAAGAAAAGGAGGAGGAAACAAAGTGCAAGTTGGCCTAATGTGGGCCTGCGACGATGTGAGGGGGAAAGGTCTGTACAAAAAACAGTGGTAGCTCTCGAAGAGTGTTCCATCACTCGAAGACGGTAAACCCATAGTCCAGAGATGGATGGAGGCGCATGACTGCTGCCCCAGCCGTAGCCATCCCTGGAAATCAGCTAAAGCATTTAGTTATTATAAACTTTAACTACTACAAAAACTATAACGTTATTGAATAAATGGATCAAAGTCAGCAGGACAAATAGAACTTAGCCCTTTCTAACATTTCAGGGAAATGGAAGGAGGGAGGAGGGAATGAAGGGAGGGTAGGAAAGGGAATCGGGGGAAAGGGAGGTGTCATGGAAGAAAGGATGGGTAGTGGTTAGGCATAGCTTCCTATTTCACAGGAATTTAGCGATTTGTGCCAGGAGGGACCCCTGAATCAGAAAAAATTGTTTTAGTCCAGTCCTTCGTAATCCTGGGATGATGGGAGCCATCCTTCAGGAAGCCTGACGTGTATCCAGTATGGGTTCCTTTAAATTTTTCCGGGTATTGCATCTCGGGCAAGTCACTTGTTATGTTAGATTCCTTTTGTCCTAAAATCTTGTTAAGGTGCGGTTGCAGCTAAAATAAGGGGGTGCAAAATCAATCCTGTGAAGAGAATTGAATAGGGTAGTGTAAGGGTGTCAGGAAGGTCTTCCAGATCAGGAAGGAGAACCCATTTAAATTTGCCAAGCAGGGCTGCACCCTGAGGAGTAAGAAGAAGGGGTTAGTGTGTTATCAGTAGGGATGAGCCGAACACCCCCCTGTTCGGTTCGCACCAGAACATGCGAACAGGAACAAAGTTTGTTCGAACATGCGAACACCGTTAAAGTCTATGGGACACGAACATGAATAATCAAAAGTGCTAATTTAAAGGCTTATATGCAAGTTATTGTCATAAAAAGTGTTTGGGGACCTGGGTGCTGCCTCAGGTGACATGGATCAATGCAAAAAAAAGTTTTAAAAACAGCCTTTTCTCAGGAGCAGTGATTTTAATAATGCTTAAAGTCAAACAATAAAAGTGTAATATCCCTTTAAATTTTCATAGCTGGGGGGTGTCTATAGTATGCCTGTAAAGGGGCGCATGTTTCCTGTGTTTAGAACAGTCTGACAGCAAAATGACATTTCGAAGGAAAAAACCCATTTAAAACTACTCGCGGCTATTGCATTGCCGCCCGACAATACACATAGAAGTTCATTAATAAAAACGGCATGGAAATTCCCCACAGGGGAACCCCGAACCAAAATTAAAAAAAAAAATTACATGGGGGTCCCCCTAAATTCCATACCAGGCCCTTCAGGTCTAGTATGGATATTAAGGGGAACCCCGGCCAAAATAAAAAAAAAACGGCGTGGGGTCCCCCCAGAAATCCATACTAGACCCTTATCCGAGCACGCAACCTGGCAGGCCGCAGGAAAAGAGGGGGGGACGAGAGTGCGCCCCCCTCCTGAACCGTACCAGGCCACATGCCCTCAACATTGGGAGGGTACTTTGGGGTAGCCCCCCAAAACACCTTGTCCCCATGTTGATGAGGACAAGGGCCCCCGTATCCTGTGTCTCCGCCCACTTCTTATCATGCACCTAGGTGGGTTCCATCCCCGGATCGCATTGTTTCCCTGGCCCTCCGGCATCCTTGCGGGGGGGCGGGGTCGTGCCCCCCTTCGGGGGGTGTCTCGCCAGCGCTGTTCGTGCCTGTATGGACGCCCGGGGCAGATCATTCTTGTCTGCCCTGGGTGTCCGCGCTTTGCTCGCACTTTCTGGCCCCCCTCATTCCATCGGCCGATGAGGAGTGACGGCGCCCTGGTACCTCCCATTCCATGGCGTTCCGTCCTCTCATTCGCCACGCGTTGGCCGCTATGTCTGAGCATGCGCGCGCGATGCATGTCGGAACCTGTAGTTCCGAGGCACCGCGCTATGCGCACGCGCGGACGCCCTTCACTCGCGTCCGCACACCTGATCATTATTTGATCAGGTGTGGGGGGTACATTAGTAACCGGCCAGTCCCTCAGTTCACATGCCGGACGAGGGACGTGCCTGCATATGCTCCACACACACCAACCAGGTAATCCTTGATCCTCACTACATCTACAACACCTTTTGAATTTTACCTTCCATTGAGTCCTCAATCATTCCCTTTAGGAGTCATTATCTGGGAGTTACCATTCACTTCCTCGGCAATCCTCAATACTGACCTTCTATGAGCTACATTTTCTGCTACACGGCTGACCAGGTAAATCACTTCCTACCTTTTCAGCAGTCCCATTGTTCCCTACAACATAGTCTTTGCTGTCCTAACACAGCCCCCCTTCATCTATTTCTCTTCAGGATCCACTGCACCTGCTGCTTCTCCAAAAAGACTCTGCCTTATGCATTTGACCCTGTAAACACCTTAATCAGCCATTTGTTTTGCAGTGTACCCCAATAAGTAAGTCTCTTTTCGGAATTATTTTTCTCTCCATTTCTATGATGACCATCGGGCCCATTTCTAAAGCAATACTCATTTTCCCATATAGGCCACTTATTAATCGATTGCCAACCCCGTCAACTGCCTGGCTGTATGTGCACATACATCTACAGGCACCTCGTGCCTCTTGCAACTTACTGTTTTTAACTAATAGTGTGAGTTTTCTATATTTTTTTTAAAAATACATGTATTTTCCCTACTTTATGTAACCGATGCACAATTGCATCATCTCTAGTATTCCTTTAAAACGCAACGTTTAATCTACATCTAATATCTATTCACCTATTTCTAATGCATTCCTTTGCCAGGTCTACTGTGTGCCCCCTGCAGGCACATTACACGGCGCGGCCTGCCCCTTCCCCCCCTGTGGGGACACTTTTCGCGCCCCCCTGGGTGTCGGTCTTTCAGGTATGTTTGCGTTACCGGAACCATTGGAGCCACTTATTTGCATGATTGTCCAGCCACAATACTTCATTATTCTACCGTGTATTAAATATTGTATTGTTAAATATTTCCGTTCACATGATGTTTTCTGTATCTCTATGTACAGACCTCTTTATACCCACTTTGAGCTCTTATTCCCTGAGGAAGCCAATGTCTTGGCGAAACATGTAGGAAACCGAGCCCCTATCCCGACGGCCATCTCCACCTGGCTTACTCTACTATACCCTGGGTCGCACGCAATATACAAGTCTATTTTAAATGTAAATGATCTAAATGTTTTTTCATGTGTGTATTATTACCAATTAATAAACGTTGTAATTTTGCTATTTTAAATCCTCTTTTCCCTCTCTGTATTATTTGACCTTAGCACCATTATAATCCCCTGTCCCTACATCCATTAGCAGTTTGAGAAATAAGTCACCTGCATTCTGAGGTATATCAGGATCTGGGCCTCCTGGGAAGGTAATGGCGCCCATGTGTACGTATTACCCAGAGGGTATAGCATAAAATTGTCCATCGATCGCTCTATGAGCAACTCTGTGGATGGGGTCACATTGTGGGGGATGCTGGAGTTTGCCTGGGGTGTGTAGGCTAAAGTGGCTGGGCCAACGACTTGCCTGTATTCCGCTTGTCCCCCTGTGTGCATGTCTCGTGGTTGAGATCTTGGATTCAGCCTGGATTTCTTCGGCGGAGCATTGTGGTCCCAGGTCACGGCGGACCGCGCTGCCTGGCATAGGATTGTCATGGGGTGTTCCCCGATCGATTCCCACTGTCTGCGGGCGTCCTGCTGGCTTGGATCTAGGGCAGCTTGTTGGCTCGTTCAGTGAGGAGCGCCTGGCTTACGCAGCCATATTGGAAGTTACGCACATGCGCACTGAATATTTCATTTTTATTGTTTCACTTTAAGCATTATTAAAATCAATGCTCCTTAAAAACCTGCTGTTTTCAAAAAAATTTATTTTGCATTGATACATGTCACCTGGGGCAGTTATTATGGCAATAACTTGCATATAAGTCTTTAAAATTAGAACTTTTGATTTTTCATGTTTGTGTCCCATAGACTTTAATGATGTTCGCACAAATTTTTGGCCTCTTCGCAAGTTCTGGTGCGAACCGAACCAGGGGCGTTTGGCTCATCCTTACCCAATGGCACATGAGCGTGGTTGATACCATAATATTAATGTCTCAAATGAAAAACATTATTGTATACAATGAATAGAATCAAACATTAATAATAGTATTTTCTATGCACAATTATGCTCAGCTCCATAGCTTAGTGGTATATGCCCTGCTGCCGTCAAAGGTTCAAGCCATGGGTTTGAATCCCACCCATGGTATCACTTCCTGAAAACCTAAATTGTACTCAGTAGCATAATTAGCGAATCCACATCAGTTTGCTTTATTCCATCATTTTAATTCTTCAAATGCATCCAATGGTATGTAATTATTCAATAATATTATGGTGTGGAATACAAAAAAATCAGCTATTCAATAATTAAGGAAAAAAACGGCATAGGGTCCACCCCCTCCAGTGCATACCAGGCCCTTCGGATCTGGTATGGACTTTAAGGAGAATGCCACGCCAAAATGTAAAAATAAAAATGGCTTAGGGGTCCCCCCTCCATTACCAGGCCCTTTGGGTCTGGTATGAATATTAAGGGGAACCCAGAATCAAAATTTTTTAAAAAATTGCGTGGGGGGCCCCCCAAAATCCATACCAGACCCTTATCTGAGCACGGAACCTGGCAGACCCAGGAAAAGAGGGGGGATGAGAGGGCACCCCCCTGAACCGTACATGCCCTCAACATGAGAGGGTGCTTTGGAGTAGCCCCCAAAGCACCTTGTCCCCATGTTGATGGGGACAAGGGCCTCATCCCCACAACCCTTGCCTGGTGGTTTTGGGGGTCTGTGGGTGGGGTCTTATCGGAATATGGAAGCCCCCTTTAACAAGAGGGCCCCCATATCCTGCCCCCCTATGTGAATGGGTATCGGGTACATTGTACCCCTACACATTCACCAAAAAAAGCAGTAAAATGTGACAAAAGACAATATCCAGTTTTTGACAATTCCTTTAAAAATGTCTTCTTCTTTCCCCGCTTCTTCCTCCAGTCTTCTCCATCTTCCTCCAGCTTCTTCTTCTCCATCTTCCTCCCCTTCTTCCTCCGGTCTTCTCCATCTTCCTGCGGTTTCTTCTTCCCCTTGTCAGTCCTCCGGTCTTTCTCCTCTGCCGCTCCTGCTGAACATTCAAAAAACAAACCTCCTCCGATGCTGCGATGGGGCAGATGATGAGACCCCGTCCCTTGTAACTTCACCGCATGGGGCATGATGTGTCAGTGATGTCACAAGGGGGCGGGGTCTGAAGTAGAATAATAACATATCGAATCAGGCAGGACCTCAGTTATGCAGTTTTATTAACAGCTGGGAACATACAGGTTTCCTGACAGACTCCATGGCAGCCTACGTGTGGGTTAACCCCGCCTCCTCTCCAATGCTATAGGACCCCATTCAAATAAATGAGCACTCACCGCTAGGTACTACGTTCTTTTTTTGTCCTCCTCCAATGGATCACACATAAGCTGTTCGCGTCCGGTCGGATAAATTCAGAAGATTTGGCATACCTTATGTGGTACAGTTCAGAGCCCAGCCATGGGCGGGCGAGTAGCTTAAGAGGCCTGAGAATACGCTGGTGGTGGTTGGGTGGTCGTCTCTGTATGCATTATGGATGGACGGATGCACCAATGGCTGGCAAAGGATTGCAACTATCTTTTTCCTCCATGGCAGTCACCTCTTTGTAAAATATATGTTTGTTTGTTGTCCCTCTCAAACAGAGTATTCCGTTCTCCTAATGGCGACTGGAAAGCTTCTGCGTTCCAGCTCGCCGTGGCTTCTGGGTCACGGCTGTTTCTGCTGTTCGCACATGTGTCAAAGCCTCCTTGAGATCAAGGCTTGGCTCACACGTGCGCTGTCCGGTGGTTTCCTGTCGGCCCCGCAGGCGCCATGTGGCTACCCCCCTATGGCGCAGGCGCACGGTGGGCGGTGACGTCACGGGTGGGGGATTTAAATTCGGCTTCCAGCTCATGTCTATTGGGATTGGCAGTGAGCAGAAGCAAGTTTATAGCTGCGGCTCCCCCAGCCCTGGTCTGCATTAGTCTAGTGAGTGCTGGTATGTTTTTCTTTGGAATAGTTTTCTTTAAAAAAAAAAAAAGGAGAATGTGTTTTTTCTTTTTTTCTTAGGAATGCATTAATTTCTTTTTATAAATATATATTTAATAATTTTAAATATTGGGGGATAAGTTTGTTTGATCTGCTCACTGGTACCTTTTGCTTTTCCAGCATCTATTTTCTGCAGACCACCTGCATCATGACATTTTCATCCAGAGACTATGAACAAGTCACCGCATTTAGGTGGCCAGCCCTCATGCACAAGGTACGTGCTGGTGAGGGGAGGGGTTGAGGTTCGGTCGCAAGTATTTGCACCCTCTGATACATCTCGCCTTCCCCTCTCCATATTTTTTTCTTTTTCAGCCCTTCCAGATTGGAGAATAGAGACCTTGCCAGGCCACAACATCACTCATCTTCAAGATCCAGATGTGACTCTCCGTCTGAAATACACCACCAGAGGAGACGCTCCCATTCCGCCTCTAGACACTGCTCCCACCGCCATGACAGCCACTCTGATCGCAGAGCCTGCTGGGGATGTGGACACGAGTCCTGGAGGGCAAGTCTGTGTGACCTTTTTTTAAGCAGCTGGGAAAAGAGCGTTTAAACTTTCCGCTCCTTACCGAGTTAAAGGACATTATTGAGGAAGAGTGGAGTAAGATGGACAAGAAGACTTCAATGTCTAATAAGACTTCCAGATTATATCCCTTCAAGACAGAAGAGGTAAAGCATCTGGAAAATGCTCCTCTTGTGGACGCAGCTTTGATGCGTTTAGCCAAGCATGTTACTCTCCCTTTGGAGAATGCGGTTTCCTTTAAGGACGGTCTTGAAAGAAAGATAGACCAGGACCTCAAGAGCATCTATGGGCCTGCCAGTATGGCTTGCAAACCTGCCTTGGCACTAGCAGCCATGTCCAAGGCCATGGAAGCTTGGACAGAGAACGTGGACTCCTTCCTTAGGGATGTTTCAGAAGAGTTGGCCAGGAGTTCTGCAGCAGCAGAGCTAAAGCTAGTGGCAGTCTTCCTGGGGGAGGCATCTATCGACCTGATCCACCTGCTGGCATGGATTATGTTATCCTCAGTCACAGCCAAACGGGCCTTATGGTTATGTCCCTGGCTCGCTGACCCAGTCTCCAAGCAAGCTTGGTGTAAAATTTCCTTTGAAGGGTCTTCTCTGTTTGGAAATAAACTGGATGATACCATAACTCGGGCCACGGATGGTAAGTCGGGTTTTCTTCCCCAGAACAGGCGTCTGTCTAGTCGGAAGTATGGGAGACGCAGCCAGGAGCATTCGAGAGAAGCACGCTCTTACAAGCCTGGCCGGGACTTCAGGAAAAATTGGAGCAGAGTACAGGCATCCTTCCGTAAGTCCGCTAAGAGCCAGACATCTAATGGTCGTGAGCCGGCTAAGTCTTTTTCAGATTGCGCCCACCCAGGCGAGTCGGGTAGGGGCACTTCTGCTCCTCTTCTGGCATGTCTGGGTGGCCTCGATCTCAGACCACTGGGTTGTCAAGACGGTCTCGTCAGGTCACAAATGGGCCTTTTCCAGTACCCCCCCAGATTTATCTCCACTCTACTCCCTTCTTCAAAGGAAAAGAAACAGGCGTTACTGTCCTACGTGGACATACTAAAGACTCAGTGGGCAGTGGTACACGTTCCAAAGGACGACTGGTTCCAGGGGATATACTCCCCTCTCTTCCTAGTTCAAAAGAAAAGTGGTTCTTGGTGCCCAGTCATCGACCTGACTTACCTCAACAAATTCATAAAGCACGGAAAATTCAAGATGGAGACTCTGTCAACCATTCAGCAAGCCATACAGCCAGGAGATTGGCTGATTTCAGTGGACTTAAAAGATGCCTACTTCCACGTCCCAGTAGAAAAAAAGTTTCACAAATACCTCCGGTTTCAAGTCGGGGAAGAACACCTGCAATTCATCTGCCTTCCCTTCGGGCTGACAACTTCCCCCCGTGTCTTTTCAAAGGTTCTCTTGGCCATAGTGGCTCTTAATAGACTAAAGGGGATACGTCTTTACCATTACCTCGACAACCTCCTAGTGTTGTCGCAAAACAGAGAACAGTTACTGATCCACAGGGAACAGGTAATCTCCACCTTGTCCAGCTTTGGGTGGCTCCTGAATAAGGAGAAAAGTCACCTAGTCCCAGTCCAACGCCTGGTCTATTTGGGAGCTCAGTTCGATACTGTAAAAAATACCATCTCTCTCCCACTGGAGAAGATTCCAGTGATTCAAGAGAGAATTTCTCGGGCCCTATACGCCTCACGTCTAAAAGCCTCTCAGTGCCTGGAAATCATCGGCACAATGGTCTCCACGACTCCCATGGTCAAGTGGGCCCTGTGGAGGTTACGCCCTTTCCAGTCAGGATTCCTCCGCCAATGGAAGTCAGGCGACAAGAATCAAACTATTCATGTATCCACAGCAATGAGGAACAGCCTCTTCTGGTGGCTTCAGCACAAAAACCTATTGAACTGCCACTCCATTGCCCCCATCTCCTGGGTCACAGTTACGACCGATGATAGTGGTACTGGTTGGGGGGCCCTCTGTGGATCATTCCTTGATCAGGGCAAGTGGGACACACATCTCCTCAACCCAGGGTGGAACGTTCTAGAACTTCAGGCAGCCTGGTGTGCTCTCCAGTCCTTCTCTCACCTCTTGAAGGGAGAGTCAATGTTATTAAGGATGGACAATACCATGGCGGTATCCTATGTGAAAAGTCAAGGAGGCACACGGAGCTCTACACTCCTTCGGGAAGTCGAACCTATCTTATCATAGGCCCAGAAGAACCTTTCCGACATTTCGGCAGTATTCGTTCCCAGAGTCCAGAACACTCAGGCGGACTTTTTTTCACGCAATCAATTGGACAACGAATGGTCGCTTCATGTGAAAACGTTTGAGTGGATTCTATCAATGGGAGTCAGTCCCGAAGTGGATCTTTTTGCTTCTCCCTGCAACTTCAAAGTAAAGAAATTTTACGCTCGGGGTCGTTGCAGCCAGGCATTCGGAACAGATGCTCTCACGGATTATTGGAGTTTCAAGAAGGCATATGCCTTTCCCCCTGCTCCCAATTATCCTCAGATTCCTGCAGAGGCTTCAATTGGAAGCGGTCGAGGTGGTGACAATAGCTCCATATTGGCCAACAGGCCTTGTTTCTCACTCCTGATCCAGCTCAGTTTTCGGGATCCAGTGCCTCTTCCTCGCAGATTCTCTGCACCCTTGTCCAGCACAACTGAGACTGATGGTCTGGTTCTTGAGAGGGAGAGGCTGGAATCTTTTGGATGCTCCTCAAAAGCGATCTCTACTCATGAGCTCAAGAAGGACAAGCACAAATAAAGTTTATGGGAGAATCTGGGCCAAATTTGTCGAGTTTTCCTCCTCTTCGGGCAGATCCTTCAGACATCCAGAAGTTCAGGATATTCTCAGTTTCCTCCAAACTGGCCTAGATCTACCGTTACCTATTAGCTCTCTTAGAGTCCAAGTGTTAGCCTTGTCAGTCTTCTCAGGAACCTCATGGGCAGTTCATCCTTTTATTCGACAGTTTTTTCGTGGGGCATCAAGACTCAAGCCCTAGAGGAGACCAAATGAGATATATGATGTAGCAGCGCTACATGAGCTTCGTGCATGCTCAGAAACGCGTAGTGGACCCCTGTGGACGTGAACTGCCCGAGTGACGTCATCGCCCTCGTGACCTGTTGGAACGCGGAAGTGATTGCTCCACTTCACCGCAAACACAGCCGGCGCCTCCTCCATCAACATGGGGACAAGGTGATTTGGGGGGACCCCAAAGCACCCTCCCCATGTTGAGGCAATGTACAGTTCAGGGGGGGAGCTCTCTCATTCCCCCTCTTTTCCTGGGTCTGCCAGGTTGCGTGGTATGGATTTTGGGGGGACCCTTACACCATTTTTTTCAAATTTTGGTGCAGGGTTCCCCTTAATATCAATGCCAGACCTGAAGGGTCTAGTATGGATTTTGAGGGGGACCCCTACACCATTTTTAAAAAAAAATTAACGTGGCGTTCCCCTTAATATCCATACCAAACTCAAAGGACCTGGTACGGACCGGTGGGGGGATCCTACGTTGTTTTTTTCTTTGATTTTAACTCTATATTGCTGGAAACCGACAATTCATTACAGCCGCAAGCAATTTTAGATGAAATGTTTTCCTTTAGAAATGTAATTTTGCTGTGGTACAGTAATAAACATGGGAAAGGTGCGCTACTTTATAGGCATACTATAGACACCCCCCAGGCACGATATTTAAAGAAATTTTGAATTTTTATTGTTTCACTTTAAGCATTATTAAAATCACTGCTCCTGAAAAAACGTCCGTCTTAAAAACATTTTTCCAATTGATACATGTCCCCTGGGGCAGGACCCAGGTCCCCATACACTTTTTATGACAAAGAACTTGCATATAAGCCTTCAGTGAGAACTTTGGATTTTGCAGGTTCGAGCCCCATTGACTTCCACTATTCTCGCATATGTGATCTGACAGGCATTTTTGCCGGCAATAGCACTGCTTGCCATTTGCACTAGCTCTCAGTTTCTGAGAGCTGAAGTCTTAATTTGCCTTAATTGGGTGCAATTTTCTGGGACTGCAGGATCATTTTCAGGGTTATAGCAAATGACTCCCTATATATTGTAATGTCACATTAAAAAAAAAAAAAGTTGATGGTGGAAAAATGCTTTCTAAAGTAAATTGATGGCCAGTGAATGAAAGTATGAGAAGGTGTTTTATTGTGTTAAGAAAAACAAGAGGTTGGGGAGGTTGGCAACTATCAACTAATTTCTCGAATTGATAATGACCTTAAACTGTTCATAAAAGTATTGGCCAATAGATTATCCTCCTTTATCAATTCTCATGTACACAGGGATCAGGTGGGCTCATTCCAGGGCACCAGGGGCCATACAAGAGTAAAAGAGTAGAGGATGTTGTCTCCCTCTTATGGTCTGGTTGGGCTGTGGGACCCCCTCAAAGGGCCTTCTCCTGTCTATAGATTTTCAGAAGGCCTTTGATCCGGTGTCTTTGACCTACATGTTTAAGGTCTTGAAGTCCTGGGGCTTCAACACTTTTTTCTTGTGCATCCAGGGGACTTTGTACTCTCATCTACAGGCCAGGGTTAAAGTGGTTGTAAAGGCAGAAGGTTTTTTATCTTAATGTATTTAAGCCTTCCGTGTACAGAGAATACCCCAACATTCGACTCTTTTGGAAAAAAGTGTTTTCCATGCTACGTAAGCTAACTGGGTTCTCAATTGCTCAACAATCCTACTTTGCGCTGCTTAATGATTTGCCGCCTGGGTGGTCAAGCATATCTATAAGGTTGATCTATTTTGTTTTGCTGGAGGCAAGAATCACCATTGCAGGAGCATGAAAGACCCTATCAGTGTCCCTTAGAAGGCTGAATAAAAAAAAACATGTGGATTATGATTCATGAGAAGGTTGCTAGTATTGTTAATGAGCGGTAGTCTGTGTTTGAACAAACTTGGCAACCCTGGGCATCGTATATCCATGTTCCTCTGTCACTAACCTTGGGCTCTCCTCGGCCACTGGGCTCCTCATCTCCTCCTCTCCCAGTAACCTAGACTCTCTTTCTTGTTCTTGGGTGTTCTCCCCTTTCTTTCCTCTTTCTCCTTTTCTTTTCCTTCATCTTTTCCTCTTCCTTTTTCTCTCTTCTTTTATTACCTCTTTAAGATTTTGTGGTTACGATGTTACCACAGCCATTACACACGCGTTGATGTGTTACGGGGCAATTTAGGAAACAGCGATCACAGGTCAATTGGCTTCAGTATAAATCACATATATAGGAAACACAAGGGGAACACAAAGACACTGAATTTCAAAACAGCCAACTTCCATAAACTACGAACCTTGCTAGAAGATATAAATTGGGATAAAATCTTAGAAACAAAGAACACGGAGGGGAGATAGGTTTGCTCCAAGAGAATATTAAATAAGGGCATTAGCCAGTGCATCCCATTGGGAAATTTAAAAGAGTGAACAAAAGTCCTGGATGGCTTAACTCTAATGTAAAAATGCATATAAAAGCAAAGGAGAAGGCCTTCATCAGAATTTAGACTTTACAAAGAATGCAACAAGATATGTAAGGGTGCAATTAGGGCGACTAAGATAGAACACAAAAGACACCGGGGTAGTCATTTACTATAGCGTTGCGGCGATAATTAGCACAAATTACCGTGAATTAGTGCTAAAACGGTATTCACTATAGCGCTGGTGAGAAAATACTCCCAAAATCGGATTTACTATAGCTCCCTGAAACCCAATAGCGCCCACACCTTTATTCTGCTAAAGCCTGGAGAATTGCACATGAAAATATTGTTTAGAGCATGATTAGGGATGAGCTTCGAGTTCGAGTCGAAATCATGTTCGACTCGAACATCGGCTGTTCGCCAGTTCGCCGAACAGCGAACAATTTGGGGTGTTCGCAGCAAATTTGAAAGCCGCAGAACACCCTTTAAAAGTCTATGGGAGAAATCAAAAGTGCTAATTTTAAAGGCTTATGTGCAAGTTATTGTCATAAAAAATGTTTGGGGACCTGGGTCCTGCCCCAGGGGACATGGATCAATGCAAAAAAAAGTTTTAAAAATGGCCTTTTTTTCGGGAGCAGTTATTTTAATAATGCTTAAAGTGAAACAATAAAAGTGTAATATTCCTTTAAATTTCGTACCTGGGGGGTGTCTATAATATGCCTGTAAATGGGGCGCATGTTTCCCGTGTTTAGAACAGTCTGACAGCAAAATTACATTTCAAAGGAAAAAAGTCATTTAAAACTACTCGCGGCTATTAATGAATTGCCGGTCCGACAATACACATACATAGAATACAAAGTTCATTGATAAAAATGGCATGGGAATTCCCCACAGGGGAACCCTGAACCAAGATTTAAAAAACAAAATGACGTGGGGGTCCCCCTAAATTTCATACCAGACCCTTATCCGAGCACGCAACCTGGCAGGCCGCAGGAAAAAAGGGGGGGATGAGAGAGCGCCCCCCCTCCTGAACCGTACCAGGCCACATGCCCTCAACATTGGGAGGGTGCTTTGGGGTAGCCCCCCAAAACACCTTGTCCCCATGTTGATGGGGACAAGGGTCTCATCCCCACAACCCTTGCCCGGTGGTTGTGGGGGTCTGCAGGCGGGGGGCTTATCGGAATCTGGAAGCCCCCTTTAACAAGGGAACCCCCAGATCCTTGCCCTCCCCCTGTGTGAAATGATAATGGGGTATAAAAGTACTCCTACCATTTCACAAAAAAACTGTCAAAAAAAAGTTAAAAATGACAAGAAACAGTTTTTCACAATTCCTTTATTTAAATGCTTCTTCTTTCTTCTATCTTCCTTCGGTTTCTTCCTCCATCTTCTTCTTCTGGTTCTTCTGGTTCTTCCTCCGGTGTTCTCGTCCGGCATCTCCTCCGCGGTGTCATCTTCTCTTCATCTTCTACTCCGGGCCGCTCCGCATCCATGATGGCATGGAGGGAGGCTCCTGCTGTGTGACGCTTCTCCTCTTCTGACGGTTCTTAAATAACGGAGGGTGTGGCCACCCAGTGACCCCACCCCCTCTGACGTCACAGGGAATGCCACAGGAAAGTCCCTGTCAAGTCCTCGTGCATCAGAGAGGGACGGGCCCCCCCGACCCCCACAACCACCGGGCAAGGGTTGTGGGGATGAGGCCCTTGTCCCCATCAACATGGGGACAAGGTGTTTTGGAGGGCTACCCCAAAGCACCCTCCCAATGTTGAGGGCATGTGGCCTGGTATGGTTCAGGAGGGGGGGCGCTCTCTCATCCCTCCCTCTTTTCCTGCGGCCTGCCAGGTTGCTCGGATAAGGGTCTGGTATGGATTTTTGGGGGGACCCCATGCCAATTTTTTTTTAAATTTTGGCACGGGGTTCCCCTTAAAATCCATACCAGACCTGAAGGGTCTGGTATGGAATTTAGGGGGACCCCCACATCATTTTTTTTTTAAATTTTGGTTCGGGGTTCCCCTGTGGGGAATTCCCATGTCGTTTTTATCAATGAACTTTTATGTATATTGTCGGACTGGCAATTCATTAATAGCCGCGACTAGCTTTACATGACTTTTTTCCTTTGAAATGTCATTTTGCTGTCAGACTGTTCTAAACACGGGAAACATGCGCCCCTTTACAGGCATACTATAGACACCCCCCAGGTATTAAATTTAAAGGAATATTACACTTTTATTGTTTCACTTTAAGCATTATTAAAATCACTGCTCCCGAAAAAACGTCCGTTTTTAAAACTTTTTTTTGCATTGATCCATGTCCCCTGGGGCAGGACCCAGGTCCCCAAACACTTTTAATGACAATAACTTGCATATAAGCCTTTAAAATTAGCACTTTTGATTATTCATGTTCGTGTCCTATAGACTTTAACGGTGTTCGCGTGTTTAAGCAAATTTTTTGCCTGTTCGCAAGTTCCAGTGCGAACCGAACAGGGGGGTGTTCGGCTCATCCCTAAGCATGATATAATTGCCTAATGGTATTTAAAGATAATCTGCTTTTAAACTGTGTGAAAAAGTAATTTCTACACTGAAATATCTTTAAAAGTCTGAGAAGAGATAAATTCCCTTTTTTATTGTACAACTAGGTGCCAACACAACTGAGCATGTTCAGACCTGCAAATAGCTCTCATTTTAGCTCCAGTGTCTTTTACAGGGCACTATAGTAAATACGAAAATGAGCGCTGTGTTAAAGAGCATTTTTTGGAAATGAAAATCGGCGCTATTATAGCCCAATGCAAGTTTTAGCCATTGATTCTAATGGAACAATTGTAACTTTCACAAATAAATCCTTTTAATGTTGAGATGAAATGTATCTTTCTCTGAAATAAATTTTCCTTTGCAACATTGTTGCTTCTACTTCAAATATTTTGTTTTTAAGAATGCTAGAATGTGGAATGTTTTGATGTTTTGTTAAAATATATTTTTCTCTGTCACTTTCACTTGTTACTCTCCATCTTAGAACAATATTTACTCAAGCTGACACAGATGTCTCTGCAAACCACAAACAATAACATTGCTGATGCAAATTTAAAATGAGTCACAACTCTTTGTGCTTTTTATTATTTCCAAATAATCATAATTTGAGCCCAAAAAATGTGATATGTGTACCAACATCAGAAATCAAAATGTAATTCCCAAAAATTTGAGGGTAATATCAATATTCTACACTCACCTACAAATACTACAAATAACCACCAAATATCACAGAATAAATCAAGAAGAATAGCTCTTGAGTAATGTAGTTCCATCACGTGTATTTCCAAAGAAATGCACTATTTGTGTATTTATGTGTAGGAGGATTTCACATGTGTCAGCTCTGTGGCTTAGAGGTTAGAAATTCTGTTTACCATCCCTGAGCACCTGGGTTTGAATCCCAAACATGCTGCTTCATGTAAGTAAATGTAGTATTTATGTGTAGGAGGGTTCCACCACCATTGTAAATCTTGCCAGATACACTATCTAGTCAAAAGTATTGTGACACCTGCCTTTACACACACACATGAACTTTAATGGCAGCCCAGTCTTCGTCCGTAGGGTTAAAATTTGATTTGGCCAACCCTTTACAGCTAGAACAGCTTCTGGGAAGGCTAGGAAGGCTGTCCATAAGGTTTAGTGTGTCTATGGGAATGTTTGACCTTTCTTCCAGAAGTGCATTTGTGAGGCCAGGCACTGATGTTGGATGAGAAGGCCTGGCTTGCAGTCTCTGCTATAATTCAGCACAAAGTGTTCTATTAGGTTGAGGTCAGGACTCTGTGCAGCCAGTCAAGTTCCTCCAACCCAAACTCGCTCATCCATGTCTTTTTGGACCTTGCTTTGTGCAGTCATGTTGGAACAGGAAGGGGCTATGCCCAAACTGTTCCCACAAAGTTGTGATCATGAAATTGTCCAAAAAGTGTAGGTAGGCCAATTCCTTAAGAGTTCCCTTCACTGAAACTAAGAGGCCCAACTCCTGAAAAACAACCCCACATCATAATCCCCCCTCCACCAAATGGTTTGGACCAGTGCACAAAGCAAGCTCCATAAAGACATGCATGAGTGAGTTTGGGGTGGAGGATCTTGACTGGCCTGGACAGAGGCCTGACCTCAACACAACAGAACACCTTGGGGATGAATTAGAGCAGAGACTGTAAGCCAGGCCTTCTCGTCCAACATCAGTGCCTGACCTCACAAATTGACTTTTAATAATGGTTAAACATTCCCATAAACACATTCCTAAACCTTGTGGACAGCCTTCCCAGAAGAGTTATAGCTGCAAAGGGTCGGCCAAATTAATTTGGAACAGTATGGACTAAGACTGGGATGCCATTACAGTTCATGTGCATTTACAGGCAGGTGTCCCAATACTTAGGCCAATATATTGTATATTGCTTGTGACACTGAGCATGGCTTTGGACTCAGAGCTGGTTCACACCACAGAGATGCAGAGCACGTGTGTGTAGCTGCCTGCTGGCTAAGTGGGTAGCAATTCTGTCTAGTGGCAGTGGGGTTGCTGGTTCAATTCCCCGACATGCTAATGCTTGTGTTGAAGTTTATATGTTCTCCCTGTGTGGGTTTCTCACCAAAGACATGCTGGCAATTTATTTGTCTCCTGTCGAAATAGTCTCTAATTTAAGAAGGTTAGTTTTGAACTTTAGATTGGAAGCTCATTGCAGCCAGGGACTGATGTTAATGTTTGTTAGCACTAATCATGTCCAGGGACTTGGACGTTTAAAATTGTAGGATTTACACTGCACAGGTACATATGCTTAGAAAACTGTTGCTTTGTTTATGTGCATGCAAATTGACTTCGATCTTTGGCCTGTAGTTGGAGATTTGATGCACATAGCCAAGGTCTAACACAGTTGCAAATAGTATTATGTGTTCCTGCTTATCAGGTGCAATCACTTTAGACATACACAAAGAGACAGATTGAAAGATACTGTTGGGCGTGTACTTCTATTGGGCGTGTGTCAGTGTGCTAACTAGACATGTGCACACTGAAATATTTCGTTTCGGAATTTTGTTTTCGTCCGAAAAATACATTTATTTAGTTACTCCCGAAATTCGTTTTTATTTATTTCGTTTTTCGTTAAAAATTGCATTCGTCCGAAAATCCAAATTAAGGTCGAATCTGTCATTGAAGGCTTATGGTGTCTGTTGAATGTTCAAAGAAGATTCGACGGAGCAGCTAAACTGTACGACGCTGTATAATTTACCTGCTCCGTCGAATCTTCTTTGAACTTTCAACAGACACCATAAGCCAAAGTACGTGTGTGCTTAGTTCTAGCTATTTTACTGCTCCTCCTCTTTGGTTACAATCAGCCAATAACATTCATCATCATTATTTTTATTTATCTTTTCTCCCCTACATCGAATCTTTTCTCCCCTACGTCGAATCTTTTCTCCCCTACGTCAAATCTTTCCTCTCTATGTCGAATCTTTTCTCTCTATGTAGAATAATCTTGGACTAATAGAGTTAAGGTTAGGCACATTTGACCACAGGTTTTATGGACACAGATTGTTATTGTCATCATCATGTCGAATCTCTTATCTATATCGAAAACGAATGCACATGTTTAGTGCTAACAATACAACCTATCTTATATAAACGGCTGCAGTAGGGGGGTTAGTTTGGCCTGAGAAGGCCAGGTTTTTTTGCTGTGATTTGTAGGGGAGAAGGAATGATATTGTGCCTATTGACAAACGCCTAGCTACGGCTGTTTGCTGAAATTATTGTGCATTTTTCAATCAAAAGTGGGTTTATGTAGTCATGCTGTCAATGTTGTGTGTGTATTGTTCCTGTCTGACCATGCAAACATGGTTTGGGAGCATCTGCTGACCTTCTACTCTTTGATCTCATTGCTTAATCATGTACATGGAAATGCAGCTTCCAGCAGAACATGTCACCAATGTGTGTGGATTTGTGGGGTGGTGGTGGGTGTTATATTTTGAATGTGTGCCTTCTCTTAAATTTTATGTTGGAAAGCTTTGTAAGAATAATGACTTATGTTTCTATAATCTTGCAGCTTAAAAATGTGATGTGTTGCCCATTATACACTGAAAGTAAAGCTGTGTCCACTCTAAGGTTTAGACAAATTTTAGATTGTAAGCTCCTATGAACAGGGCCCTTAAAACCCAATTGCTAACTGTTTTGTTAAATGTAGCACCATATATCCTGTAGAATTTTTTTTGAAGCCAGTAAATTAATGTATATAATTTTGTTTCTGCTGGCAAAATAAAAGTACATGATTGAGCTTGTTTGTTGTTTGTATTCTTTCTTTTTATTTAGTTGTGGGGGTGGTGGTTTTGTAGTAATTTCTATATATATTTCTGTGCCAAAAAACAAATCTCTTCAGTAAAATCTTTATATAAACAGCTGTGGAGAATTGCAGGTAATGAATTCAGCTGGCGGATAGGCAGTGTTGTATGTGTCAGCCCTGGTTCACATTGGTGCAATTTGACATGTCAAATTGGTGGCAATACACCGTTCTAATTGGTTCAGAGCTACAATTTCCAAAAGAAGTTTCTGTACTACTTTTTGGTGACTTCGGGGTGCGGTTTTTATTGACATCAGTGCAGAAACCTGCACAGATGTCTCTGAAATTCCCCCCGCAGTTGTGACTGACCTGCGGGAATGAAATTGTGTGAGTTCAGCTGAACTCGCACGATTTCCTCCCGCTGTCAGTGTGAACCAGGGCTCAAACTGGGCCTTTTGTCTTTGTAATTTACCTGCTGCTATCCCAGGGACACAATTTCTTATTGCACTCCCTTACGTTTACCTTCAAATATTCTATGTAGAAATACAGAAATACAGATTTTCATATCTGCAAATAAACAAAAATAAAAAAATTTGAATCGTGGTTGCGATCAAATATTCGTAGCTGCGATCAAGAGCGTGGTTTCACCTTCTGACCCGGAAATGAGTCATTGTAATCTCCCAGAAGTTCCTGTGCTGGTTAGGATCTCCATCTAGGTGGACATGGCGAGGTCCCTCTTTAGAAAAGAGGAGGTGCTGCTCATTTGCTGGGTAAGTGTAGGATATGTACTTGTGCTTACTCAATGTGGGGGTGGATGTGGTAGTTAGATTTGGTGTGGGTGGGGTTCATTGATTTGTTTGGCATCACCACACATTTACTTCTGGCCCATGTGCACACATCACTTCCTGCATTTGTTCTGCGGATGTAAATCAGTAAGGACTATGCAAATATAAATGAGAGCTCCTTTCTTTTAAAATATATATGACTTGTTTCACAGTTGGGTGACTTTTCCAGCAAATTTGGACCTCCGAGTTGCATGACAAGTTGTACCCCTATGATTCTCAATTATAACCATTCATATCTGTGCTACTTCAAGTTGCAACAACAAGTAGTCCCTGTACTACTTTGGTGTGACTTGAGGTACAGTACATAGGGTGCAATATTACACAGGCATTCCCAGAAGTTGGGGCAAAGTTGCAGCAGCAAAGTGGCAGAAAAATAGTGTGACTTTCAGATCTCAGCAGTTTGAATGAGATTCATGGATAATACCTATTGAATTAGGCACTATTCTCACTTGTGCATCCTACAAGTAGGTCAAATTCGTCCCTGCACTACTTTGGTTTGACTTTGACTTGAGGTGCATATACAGCAAAATTACACAGGCATTGGTTGCACGAGTGCAAATGGGGCCTAATTCAAAGGTGTTATCAATGAATCTCATTAGGTTCCTTTCACACTTGGCCGACTTTTCATACAACTTGAGGTCCATAAGGACCCTTATACACTTGTTCGGCCTGAAAGACCTGCAATTTTGCAGGACTTTTTTGCTGCAAATTTGATGTGATTGGAAGCAACGTCATTGTAATCTTGAGGTCTATGGATGCAGGAGTCGCAGGACACATGCGATGTCTGTGTGATGCAAACTCAGCCATACAGATTGTATGGTTGAATTTGCATTGCATTTGGACCAAACTCGCACAGGACCCTTTTTATTGGTCTGCATCAGAATCAGATTGCATGGGTGTTGTCTGAATTTGAAGTTCGCTCTACGATATGTGAACTGATTTGGGGGTGTCATTAGCTTTCTAAAGACACTCTCACCAGTTCGCATATGGCAGTGTGAACTGCCTGCGAGTTGTATGCAATGCGGGAACCCGCACTGGATTTGCAGGGTTCCCACATCGCTCCAGTGTGAACTGGCCCTTTTCAGAAACACTGTACAGTCCATTTAACATGGTTTCCTATGGTACTAGTTCACATATATGCGTTTTACAACTAGTACGTTTTTGGAAACGGTCAGGGACTTTTTTCACGCAATTTAATAGATAATTCTAGGTAATAGGTAATAGATTTCAATGGGAATGCACCAGAAATGCAACTGTTGCGTTTGTGATGTGATTTTTGATGTGTTTTGCGGTTATTATTCTAACACTGTAGATAGCTGGTTGCTAACCGGGGGGCTGGGAAGCCAGCTGCCGTGTCTTTAACAACCAATGAATCTTCAGCTGTCAGCGGCTTCCCCACTGAAAGTAAAAAAAAATGCCAGCCAAAAGAATCGCAAAAAAACTGCATAGGGTCCCCACCCCCAGGTCTATACCAGGCCCTTTGGGTCTAGTATGGATTCGGAGGGGACCCCCCACGACAAAATTTAACAAACATTGCGTGAGGTTCCCTCCCAGTCCATTACCAGGCCCTTTGGGTCTGTAATGAATATTAAGGGGAACCCTGTATCAAAATAAAAAAAAAAATTGTGGGGTCCCCCAAAATCCATACCAGGCCCTTCAGGTCTGGTATGGCTATTAAGGGGAACTCTGCACCAAAATTTGAAAAAAATTGGAGTGGGGTCTCCCCAAAATCCATTCCAGACCCTTATCGGAGCATGCAACCTGGCAGGCCGCAGGAAAAGAGGGGGGGCAAGAGAACTCCTCCTCCTGAACTATACCAGGCCACATGTCCTCAACATGGGGTGGGTGCTTTGGGGCCCCCATGTTGATGGAGACAAGGGCCTCATCCTCACATCCCTTGCCCGTTGGTTGTGGGGGTCTGCGGGCGGTTGGCTTATCGGAATCTGGAATTATATATATATATATATATTTAATATTATTAAAGGGGGTCCCCAGATCCTGGCCCCTACCTATGTGAATGAGTATTGGGTATGTTGTGCCCCTACCCATTCACCAAAAAAAGCAGTAAATTGCAAGTTTATTTCCCAAAGTGGTAAATCTGTTATCCTTGAGTTGGTAAAGTCTTATGAGGATAAGGAGGGTTTGATTTAACTTGACTGGGTGCTATATTGTCTCTGAACAATTATTTTAATGGGTAAAGCCATAGACAAAAACAGTTATAAATCATTTTAATAAACATGTAGGAATTCTGGGAATGAATAAGTTTGTCTGGTTGTATGACAGGTGTCAGATTTATGGTTAGTTACATTAACGCAGATATGGCGTGGTCTTCTCCCCCGAGCCATGTCTCCTGCCGTCATCTTCTGCTGTTGCTGTCTCTCTTGCCACCATCTTCTGTCGCTGTCTCTGCCACCACTGCTGCCATGTTCTTCCTCACTGCCGTGACATCAGAGGAAGGCTGGGTGGCCCGTTTACGTCACTGAGTGGCCCCGCCCTCAGCTATATAACAGCTGTCACCGAAAAGAAGTATCACTTCGTGGGAGCCTCCCATGGAGGCAGAGCTGTTGCAGCTTTTTTTTCTCTTTTTTCGGCTCGTCGGCGATGTGAGATGGATTTAAATCACGGGACTTTTTTTTAATATTTTAATAAAGGACTTGTCCCAAAGTGTCTCCTATCTTTTTTACTATTTTTGACACTTTTTTGTGAAATGGTAGGGGTACAATGTACTCGTTACCAATTCATATAGGGGGAGGCCAGGATCTGGGGGTCTCCTTGTTAAAGGGGGCTTCCAGATTCTGATAAGCCCCCTGCCTGCAGACCCCCACAACCACCAGGCAAGGGCTGTGGGGATGAGGCCCTTGTCCCCATCAACATGGGGACAAGATGTTTTGGGGGGACCCCAAAACATCCTCTCCATGTTGAGGGCATGTGACCTGGTATGGTTCAGGGGGGGCGATTTCTCGTCCCCCCCTCTGTTCCTGTGGCCTGCCAGGTTGCGTACTTGGATAAAGGTCTGGATGGATTTTGGGGGGACCCCTATGCCATTTTTTCTTTTTGGTGCCGGGTTCCCCTTAAAATTCATACCAGACCCAAAGGGCCTGGTAATAGACTGGGGGGAACCCATGCCATTTTTTCCAATGAATTTTATCTATATTGCCAAGACCTGACAATTCAATACAGCCGCGATCAGTTTTAAATGACTTTTTTTCCTTTAGAAACGTCATTTTGCTGTGGTACTGTTCTAAACACGGAAACATGTGCCACTTTACAGGCACACTATAGACACCCCCCAGGCACGATACTTAAAGGAATATTTAATTTTTATTGTTTCACTTTAAGCATTATTAAAATCACTGCTCCCGAAAAAACTGCAGTTTTTAAAGCTTTTTTTTTGCACTGAAAAATGTCCCCTGGGGCAGAACCCAGATCCCCAAACACTTTTTATGACAATAACTTGCATATAAGCCTTTAAAATTAGCACTTTTGATTTTTCAAGTTCGTGTCCCATAGACTTTAACGGTGTTTGCGTGTTCATCCAAATTTTTTGCCTGTTCGCATGTTCTGGTGCGAACCGAACCGTCTGGTGTTCGGCTCATCCTTAGTCTTCATGAGGGAATCGGGGGGCTTCAGTAACCAGAACTGCAGTGTTTGTCCTCATGACACATCACAGGAAGCAACCTCATGGCTAACAGAGGACAGAATTAGAAATAGACTTGGGAAACTTAACAGTAATATATTACTGGGACCAGATGGCTTGCACCCGAGGGTACCTAGGAAACTCAGTCAATTAATTGCCAGACCATTGATCGTAAATTTTACTGACTGGAATGGTACCAGCTGATTGGAGAAAAGCCAATGTAGCACCAATATTTAAAAAGGGCCAAAATACATCCCTGGGAATTACAGACCAGTTAGCCTAACATCAATAGTATGCAAACTCTTGGAGGGGATGATAAGGGACTATATACAAGATTTTAGTAATGAAAATGGTATCATTAGCAGCAATCAACATGGATTCACGAAGAATAGCTATTGCCAAACCAATCTATTAACCTTCTATGAGGAGGTGAGCTGCCATCTAGATAAAGGAAGGCCCGTAGATGTGGTGTATCTGGATTTTGCAAAAGCATTTGACACAGTTCCCCATAAACGTTTACTGTACAAAGTACGGTCCGTTGGCATGAACCAAAGGGTGAGTACATAGATTAAAAACTGGCTACAAGGGCGAGTTCAGAGGGTGGTGATAAATGGGGAATACTCAGAATAGTCAGGGGTGGGATGTGGGGTCCCCCAGGGTTCTGTGCTGGGACCAATCCTGTTTAATTTGTTCATAAACAACCTGAAGGATGGGGTAAACAGCTCAATCTCTGTATTTGTGGATGACACTAAGCTAAGTAGGGCAATAACTTCTCCACAGGATGTGGAAACCTTGCAAGAAGATCTGAACAAATTAATGGGGTGGGCAACTACATGGCAATTGAGGTTTAATGTAGAAAAATGTAAAATAATGCATTTGGGTGGCAAAAATATGAATTCAATCTACTTACTAGGGGGGAACCTCTGGGGCAATCTAAGATGAAAAAGGATGAATAAAAACCTAAAACAACTAAATGGGACTTTATATGAGAGCGCAAGGTATGTAACGCCAGGCGCCTCCATCCCTAATAATTTGAAAAAAAGGAAAGGAGGGAGGGACTTTATATGAAACATGCATCCCTGGAGATATCACGATACAAATGAAAGTGGACAATATTGGGTATAATTAAAATCATGAACATCAATAATATTGTAAAGCAGGTAATTAGCAATCAATGATTTATTGTATAAAGTGTAGTAATAGCATGTACAAGATAAAATAATGACATAATAAGTTCATAATATAAACCATAATAAAAACCAAATACAATTGGAATATATAAATTATAACAGTGATATTGATAGCATAATCCACTATTGATATAGCAAGTTCATATCATACATATGGTAGAAAAAACACTTTCATTAGAGCGTGTCTCCCTGGTAAAAAAGTGTAACTATAATTGTTGGTACAGTCCAATTAATAAATATGGCAGTAGATACTAATATATAAATATGAACGAGAGGGCATTTATTGGCTCGGCGCCGTTCGTGGCGCCTGCCACTCTTCAGGAGCAAGTATAAGGTAGATGTCTAGGTATTGAAACACAAAATTAGTTTGTATAAATTGTACAGAATAATGAATAGATTGTATAGGGAGAGGAGAGGGGGAAAGGGGAAATTAACCCCATTCACCATGACCACTTACAAAAATGCCAGGGAAACTGGACACAGACGTGAAGGGCCAGGGGCCGACCAGAAACAACATCAGCCCTGGGAGCTGAGGTGGATAAACCCAACCAGAGATGGATAGCCAGGAAGAAGCAATGTAACCTAGGGATTGGCCACCTTAGGCATAGGAAATGTGATCCAGGGATAGTGGACATCTGTAAAACAAGGGGAGGGCGGTATGTGGTGAAGAATGTAGAATAGACCAGCAGGTAGGGTATAATAAGGGACTAAATACAAAATGAATTCAGAAAAGGAATAATGATACCGATCAATGGGCCAGAAGAGGGAATATTAAGTGCAGGGACAATAGATGGTATGGAGATACCAAGAGGGTGACATAGGATAGAGTGTGTTGGAAGTGGCAAATTGACCTTAATGGTGATGGTGGAATAATGCGGAATAGAGGGATAACCAACTAACCCAAGAGTGAGCGTAGGTAGCAACAATAAAAAAGTATTGAGAGTGAAGGTGAATACATAAACTATCAGAGAGGGAGGTAAAGAAAAGCCAGTAGATATACATGGATTACCAGTAGGGATGAGCCGAACACCCCCCTGTTCGGTTCGCACCAGAACATGCGAACAGGAAAAAAGTTCGCTCGGACGAGGAGACGCCGTCACACAGTGGGAGCCTCCCTCCATGCATGGATGCGGAGCGGCCCGCAGATGAAAATTAAGAAGAGAAGATGAAGAAGATGAAGAAGATGAAGAAGAGAAGAGGATGAAGAAGAAGATGAAGAGAAGAGCGGGAGCCTCCCCCCATGCCATGGGTGCGGAGCGGCCCGAGGAGAAGAAGATAGAAGACGCCGCGGAGGAGATGCTGGACGAGAACGCCGGAGGAAGAACCAGAAGAGCCAGAAGAACCAGAAGAAGAAGAAGATGAAGGAAGATAGAAGAAGCATTTAAATAAAGGAATTGTCAAAAACTGTCTCTTGTCATTTTTAACTATTTTGACACTTTTTAGTGAAATGGTAGGGGTAAGTACCCCCTTACCATTTCACACAGGGGGGGGGCGGGATCTGGGGGTCCCCTTGTTAAAGGGGGCTTCCAGATTCCGATAAGCCCCCCGCCCGCAGACCCCCACAACCACCGGCCACGGTTGTGGGGATGAGGCCCTTGTCCTCATCAACATGGGGACAAGGTGTTTTGGGGGGCTACCCCAAAGCACCCTCCCAATGTTGAGGGCATGTGGCCTGGTACGGTTCAGGAGGGGGGGGCGCACTCTCGTCCCCCCCTCTTCTCCTGCGGCCTGCCAGGTTGCGTGCTCGGATAAGGGTCTGGTATGGATTTTTGGGGGAACCCCACGCCGTTTTTTTTTTTTTTTTTTTGGCGCGGGGTTCCCCTTAAAATCCATACCAGACCTGAAGGGTCTGGTATGGAATTTAGGGGGAACCCCACGTCATTTTTTTTTTTTAATTTTGGCCACGGTTCCCCTTAATATCCATACCAGACCTGAAGGGCCTGGTATGGAATTTAGGGGGACCCCCCCACGTCATTTTTTTTTTTTTTAATTTTGATTTGGGGTTTCCCTGTGGGGAATTCCCATGCCGTTTTTATCAATGAACTTTTATGTGTATTGTCGGACCGGCAATTCATTAATAGCCGCGGGTAGTTTTAAATGAGTTTTTTCCTTCGAAATGTCATTTTGCTGTCAGACTGTTCTAAACACGGGAAACATGCGCCCCTTTACAGGCATACTATAGACACCCCCCAGGTACGAAATTTAAAGGGATATTACACTTTTATTGTTTGACTTTAAGCATTATTAAAATCACTGCTCCTGAAAAAACGTCCGTTTTTAAAACTTTTTTTTGCATTGATACATGTCCCCTGGGGCAGGACCCGGGTCCCCAAACACTTTTTATGACAATAACTTGCATATAAGCCTTTAAAATTAGCACTTTTGATTTCTCCCATAGACTTTTAAAGGGTGTTCCGCGGCATTCGAATTTGCCGCGAACACCCCAAATTGTTCGGTGTTCGGCGAACTTGCGAACAGCCAATGTTCGAGTCGAACATGAGTTCGACTCGAACTCGAAGCTCATCCCTAATTACCAGTAAAGCTGAGAGAGGTACGAGATAATTGACTGTACCAACAATTATAGTTACACTTTTTTACCAGGGAGACACGCTCTAATGAAAGTGATTTTTCTACCATATGTATGATATGAACTTGCTATATCAATAGTGGATTATGCTATCAATATCACTGTTATAATTTATATATTCCAATTGTATTTGGTTTTTATTATGGTTTATATTATGAACTTATTATGTCATTATTTTATCTTGTGAATACTATTACTACTATATAGTTTATACAATAAATCAGTGATTGCTAATTACCTGCTTTACAATATTTTTGATGTTCATGATTTTAACTATACCCAATATTGTCCACTTTCATTTGTATCATGATATCTCCAGGGATGCATGTTTCATATAAAGTCCCACCCTCCTTTCCTTTTTTTCAAATTATTAGGGATGGAGGCGCCTGGCGTTACATGCCTTGCGCTCTCATATAAAGTCCCATTCAGTTGTTTTAGGTTTTTATTCATAATTTTTGTATACATAACAGGGATTGAAGCATGCACCCATATCCTTACCTACTATCTATATGTTGGTACTATTGTCATACTAACTCAGATGTGCAGTTATTCAAACACTTATGCTTTTATTGTTCAACTAACATCATATGTATACCTTAAGTGTAGAGTAGCTCAGACATGTGTCAATCACCATTATTGTTATGGCCACCCGCTATGCTGTTTGTATGGTCCGCGCTGCGTCGCTTTTTAGTGATGTCAGCGCACCCACTCCATTAGTCCAACTGACGCCCTCCACGAGGCAGCTGACGCCGGACAGGGTTGGGCGGCGTCCACCCCTCGTTTTGGTGCCAAATCCCCCTCACAGGCCATTTACGTGTCGTTGGTGGACACCCATTACCCATTTTGGAGTATTTATACTCCTCCCAGGTGATTCAGTTTTCCCTTAGGGCTAGCCTACATCATGATGAGAAACTCTTGTACCTCGCTCAGCTTTACTGGTAATACATGTATATCTACTGGCTTTTCTTTACCTCCCTCTCTGATAGTTTATGTATTCACCTTCACTCTCAATACTTTTTTATTGTTGCTACCTACGCTCACTCTTGGGATTAGTTGGTTATCCCTCTATTCCACACTATTCCACCATCACCATTAAGGTCAATTTGCCACTTGTAACACACTCTATCCTATGTCACCCTCTTGGTATCTCCATACAATCTATAGTCCCTGCACTTAATATTCCCTGTTCTGGCCCATTGATCATTATCATTATTCCTTTTCTGAATTAATTTTTGTATTTAGTCCCTTATTATACCCTACCTGCTGGTTTATTCTACATTCTTCACCACATACCGCCCTCCCCTTGTTTTACAGATGTCCACTATCCCTGGATCACATTTCCTATGCCTAAGGTGGCCAATCCCTAGGTTACATTGCTTCTTCCTGGCTATCCATCTCTGGTTGGGTTTATCCACCTCAGCTCCTGGGGCTGATGTTGTTTCTGGTCGACCCCTGGCCCTTCACGTCTGTGTCCAGTTTCCCTGGCATTTCTGTAAGTGGTCATGGTGAATGGGGTTAATTTCCCCTTTTCTCCTCTCCTCTCCCTATACAATCTATTCATTATTCTGTACAATTTATACAAACTAATTATGTGTTTCAATACCTAGACATCTACCTCATACTTGCTCCTGAAGAGTGGCAGTCGCCACGAAACGCGTCGAGCCAATAGATGCCCTCTCGCTCATATTTATATATTAGTATCTACTGCCATATTTATTAATTGGACTGTACCAATAATTATAGTTACACTTTTTTACCAGGGAGACATGCTCTAATGAGAGTGTTTTTTCTACCATATGTATGATATGAACTTGCTATATCAATAGTGGATTATGCTATCAATATCACTGATTGTATCTCCATACAATCTATAGTCCCTGCACTTAATATTCCCTTTTCTGGCCCATTGATCATTATCATTATTCCTTTTCTGAATTAATTTTTGTATTTAGTCCCTTATTATACTCTACCTGCTGGTCTATTCTACATTCTTCACCACATACCGCCCTTCCCTTGTTTTACAGATATCCACTATCCCTGGATCACATTTCCTCTGCTTAAGGTGGCCAATCCCTAGATTACATTGCTTCTTCCTGGCTATCCATCTCTGGTTGGGTTTATCCACCTCAGCTCCTGGGGCTGATGTTGTTTCTGGTTGGCCCCTGGCCCTTCACGTCTGTGTCCAGTTTCCCTGGCATTTCTGTAAGTGGTCGTGGTGAATGGGGTTAATTTCCCCTTTTCCCACTACTATATATACTTTATACAATAAGTCAGTGATTGCTAATTACCTGCTTTACAATATTTTTGATGTTAATGATTTTAATTATACCCAATATTGTCCACTTTCATTTGTATCGTGATATCTCCAGGGATGCATGTTTCATATAAAGTCCCACCCTCCTTTCCTTTTTTTCAAATTATTAGGGATGGAGGCGCCTGGCGTTACATGCCTTGCGCTCTCATATAAAGTCCCATTTAGTTGTTTTAGGTTTTTATTCATAATTTTTGTATACATAACAGGGATGGAAGCATGCACCCATATCCTTAACTACTATCTATATGTTGGTACCTCCTATAGTCATACTAACTCAGATGTGCAGTTATTCAAACACTTATGCTTTTATTGTTCAAGTAGAATCATATGTATACCTTAGGTGTAGAGTAGCTCAGACATGTGTCAATCACCATTATTGTCATGGCCACCCTCTATGCTGTTTGTATGGTTGCTGGGCCTTGGTGTGTTTTGGACTGGGTCTCCGGCCGGGTTATGCCCAGTCCCAGAAGCTGCGATGCGCTCCTGGACCCCGCCCCTTCTCTCCTCCCCCCATCGGGTTGCTTAGGGGATGGGGAGGACGCCCAATTGCGCATCGACAATACGGCCATGGCGCGGTCCGCGCTGTGTCGCTTTTTAGTGATGTCAGCGTGCCCACTCGATTAGTCCTACTGATGCCCTCCATGAGGCGGCTGATGCCGGACAGGGTTGGGCGGCGTCCACCCCTCGTTTTGGCGCCAAATCCCCCTCACAGGCTGTTTACGTGTCGTTGGTGGACACCCATTACCCATTTTGGAGTATTTATACTCCTCCCAGGTGATTCAGTTTTCCCTTAGGGCTAGCCTACATCACGATGAGAAACTCTTGTACCTCGCTCAGCTTTACTGGTAATACATGTATATCTACTGGCTTTTCTTTACCTCCCTCTCTGATAGTTTATGTATTCACCTTCACTCTCAATACTTTTTTATTGTTGCTACGCTCACTCTTGGGATTAGTTAGTTATCCCTCTATTCCACACTATTCCACCATCACCATTAAGGTCAATTTGCCACTTCCAACACACTCTATCCTATGTCACCCTCTTGGTATCTCCATACAATCTATAGTCCCTGCACTTAATATTCCCTTTTCTGGCCCATTGATCATTATCATTATTCCTTTTCTGAATTAATTTTTGTATTTAGTCCCTTATTATATTTATTAATTGGACTGTACCAATAATTATAGTTACACTTTTTTACCAGGGAGACATGCTCTAATGAGAGTGTTTTTTCTACCATATGTATGATATGAACTTGCTATATCAATAGTGGATTATGCTATCAATATCACTGATTGTATCTCCATACAATCTATAGTCCCTGCACTTAATATTCCCTTTTCTGGCCCATTGATCATTATCATTATTCCTTTTCTGAATTAATTTTTGTATTTAGTCCCTTATTATACTCTACCTGCTGGTCTATTCTACATTCTTCACCACATACCGCCCTTCCCTTGTTTTACAGATATCCACTATCCCTGGATCACATTTCCTCTGCTTAAGGTGGCCAATCCCTAGATTACATTGCTTCTTCCTGGCTATCCATCTCTGGTTGGGTTTATCCACCTCAGCTCCTGGGGCTGATGTTGTTTCTGGTTGGCCCCTGGCCCTTCACGTCTGTGTCCAGTTTCCCTGGCATTTCTGTAAGTGGTCGTGGTGAATGGGGTTAATTTCCCCTTTTCCCACTACTATATATACTTTATACAATAAGTCAGTGATTGCTAATTACCTGCTTTACAATATTTTTGATGTTAATGATTTTAATTATACCCAATATTGTCCACTTTCATTTGTATCGTGATATCTCCAGGGATGCATGTTTCATATAAAGTCCCACCCTCCTTTCCTTTTTTTCTTAAGATGGCAAAGGACCTGGGGTTCCTAGTAGATGATAGGCTCAGCAATAGCATGCAAGCTGCTGCTAGCAAAGCAAACAGAATGTTGGCATGCATTAAAAAGGGGAATAACTTCAGGGATAAAGCGATAATTCTCCCACTCTACAAGACTTTGGTCTGGCCTCATCTGGAGTATGCTGTCCAGTTCTGGGCACCATTCCTCAGGAAAGATGTATTGCAAATGGAGCGAGTACAAAGAAGGGCAACAAAGCTAATAAAGGGTCTGGAGGATATTAGTTTTGAAGAAAGGTTGTGAGCAGTGAACTTATTCTCTCTGGAGAAGAGATGCTTGAGAGGGGATATGATTCAATTTACAAATACCACACTGGTGCCCCACAATAGGGATAAACTTTTTTCGCAGAAAGGAGTTTAATAAGACACGTGGCCACTCACTAAAATTAGAAAAAAAGAGGTTTAACCTTAAACTGCCTAGAGGCTTCTTTACTGTAATGCCGCGTACACACAGTCAGACTTTTCGTCTACAAAAGTCCGACGGACGCCGACGGACTAAAGCCGGCTGACAATCCAACCATGTGTGGGCTTCCCCGGACTTTCAGCTGACTTTTCCAGCCGCAAATCTAAACATGCTTCAAATCTTTGGCATTCCCTTCCACAGGCGGTGGTTTCAGCAGGGGGCATCGATAGTTTCAAAAAACTATAGATAAGTGCCTGAACGACCGCAACATACAGGGATATACAATGTAATACTGACATATAATCACACACATAGGTTGGACTTGATGGACTTGTGTCTTTTTTCAACCTCACCCACTATGTAACTATGTAACATGTAGTGGTGATCACAACACAGATGTTCTTGAGTCCAAAGGTGCATTTTTGGTATTGATCTACACCCTTTTACCTTCTTTCATGTTCTCATTGTCATTTATGTAATTTCTATGTCATAACTTATATTTGTTGTATTTATTATTATATTCTGGTCTTGGAGATTTGGCCGCGCTACACTACACCACGGATACGACTCTGATAAGTATTTTTATTTATTTTTGCCATGGCCCAGATGTTAGTTCCCTAGCTGTCGTTGGCTGATATTATAATGTCAACTTTGTTTGTTCTTTATGAAAACTAAATTAAAATGAAAGATCTTCTGTAAATTTTACACATGGACAAAGAAAGAACGGAATTACTTAATAAAATTACTATGTTTAAAAATGGGCACACATTTGCTAGTCCTAAAAGATTTAGGGTACAACTAAAACAGTGTGTGAGCTGAACAGATTTCATGGGGTAAGGTGGCAAAAAGTGCAGGGCTCCACTGAGTCTTTATCTAGCTCTAATTTAGGAAATGAGGAGAGTACAATTAAATATTCATGGAAACCGACACGTAGAAGAATCTTTAAAACATTTAATCAAAGGCATTTTTTCTCAATCTCTTTATTTGGAACAATTATTTCCTCCAGTGCTTACATATACATTTTAAAGAACAAACACACGAAAAAGCATACATATTAATTTCCAGAACAATTACATTATTAAACAATGCATATTAATTTAAGCAGCTCAGCATCCTTATATATTTTCCATAAAAAGTTCAAACCAAATTATTCCTTTATGATACTGACTCCCAAAACAGATTTGCTATTATTAAAATTAGCATTTTAAATATCTAATAAAATGATTAACGTGATAAAAATAAATGTGATTATATGTAATTGATTTGTTATTCCACTCTTGCTCAAACATTATGTTTTTATTGTCTCTTTACAGAGATACATTTTAGACTTTTTCCACTTGAAGAATAAAATAGATGCACCTATATAATCTAACAATTTGTTAGATTTATGTGTAATATTTTCTTGAATATATGGAAGTGACATTAGTTATCATGTGGACTGCATAGTGGTCCTTATTTATTAAAGCGTAAAATGAGGATGAAAGTGAAAACACAAAATCACGTTACATAATTACATTGTTATTCTGGTTTAAAAAAGACCATCCAGTTCAACCAACAGAAGAAAAAACAAAAACAAAGAAAAACATACACACAAATAGAAAACCTATACAATACTATACCCACAGTTGATCCAGAAGAAGGCAATTAAAAAAAAAAAACAATAAAGCGTGATCCAATTTGCTCCGGGGTGGGGGGGGTACCCGATCCCCCAACAGGCAATCCGATATTCCCTGGATCAGCTTTACCTATAAATGTTAGTGTCCAGTTATATTATGTACATTTAGGAAAGAATCAAGGTCTTTTTTAAAACAATCTACTGAGCTAGCCAGAACCAGCTCTTGAGGGAGTCTATTCCACATGTTCATAGCTCTAACTGTGAAGAAGCCTTTCCATATTTGGAGATTAAATCTCTTTTCCTCTTTTCCAGTGAAGAAGAAAAATTACTGATTTGCTAAATTTTTATAAAAGAAAAAAAGTAAAAGTTTGTTTTTTAAAATATTCATTTTTTTTTGTTTTGTTTTGAAAAAATTAAAAACCCAGTGGTGATTACATGTCACCAAAAGAAAGCTCTATTTGTGTGAAAAAATTATACAAATTTTATATAGGTTATGTTGGTGTTTTTTTTAAGTGGGGGGCGGTCCACTTTAACATATAAGTGGTCTCAGCGGCAGATTCACTGCAAGATCACTTTTATGGGCGATGGGAGATGCAGCATCCCGGAAGCGGCAGAAATGATCCGATCCCTGGGATGGATAGACAGGAAGTCGAGTGAGGGCAAGATAGCACCAGCTCGACTCTATGCCCTTGGAGGACCGAAGCAACATCAAATGTCACTTCCACCCTCTGGCCCTAAAGGGACAATTTTTGACCCCTGATCTTACATTAAAGAGGCCCTGTCCTGCTTTTTTTTCTATTACAAGGAATGTTTACATTCCTTGTAATAGGAAATAAAGTGATTAAAAAAATGTTTTTTTAACCACTTGCCGACCGGCCATTGTTGTTATACGGTGGCAGGTTGGCACATTCCTGCAAATCACCATAGGTGTACATCTGCATCTATAAGAGTAATAGCAGGCGGGGGACCCGATGCGTGTGGCTAGTGGCCGCAATGTCCGCCAGCCACCCATGATCGTGGGAACGAGAGCCAAAACGGGGATCTGTCAATGTAAACAGACAGATCCCTGTTCTGACAGGGGAGGAGAGACTGATCTGCTGTACCTAGTGATCAGGAAAAATAATCTGTTTCCTCCTCTAGTCAGTCCCATCCCCACACAGTTAGAAACACCTCTTAGGGAACACACTTAACCCCTTGCCTGCCAGTGACATTTACACAGTAATCAGTGCATTTTTTTATAGCACCAAACGCTGTATAAATGTCAGTGGTCCCAAAAAAGTGTCAAAAGTGTTTTGTCCACAGCAATGTCGCAGTCCCGCTAAAAATCGCAGATTGCTGCCATTACTAGTTAAAAAATAATAATAAAAATAATAATAAAATAATCCTCATAATCCTCAATCCTCTTAGATTGTAAGCTCTAAGGAGCAGGGCCCTCTGATTCCTACTGTATCAAAGTGTATTGTATTTGTACTGTCTACCCTCAAGTTGTAAAGCGCTACGTAAACTGTTGGCGCTATATAAATACTGTATAATAATAATAATAATGATAATAATAATAATAAAAATGCAATAAATCTATCCCCTATTTTGTAGACTCTTTAACTTTGTGATTATTATTATTATTATTGTGATTTTTTTTACCAAAAATATATAGAAGAAACTGATGAAGAAATTTATTTTTTTACATTTTTTTGGGGATATTTATTATAGCAAAAATTAAACAATATAGTTATATAGTTTGTCACTCTTTTTTTGTTCATAGAGGTGATCAAATACCACCAAAAGAAAGCTCTATTTGTGGGAAAAAAAGGTTGTCAATTTTGTTTGGGTACAGCGTTGACCAACCGTACAATTGTCAGTTAAAGCGATGCTGTGTCGTATTGCAAAAAATGGCCTGGTCATTAAGGGGGAAATCTTCTGTTCTGTAAGTGGTTAAAGGGATAGTGTAAAAATAAAAAATATAAAGTAAAATAAATAAGAAAAATAGCCTCGTCCCTTCGAGCTCGTGCACAGAAGCGAACACATACTCAAGTCGCACCCACATATGTATATGGTGTTCAAAGCACACATGTAAGGTATCGCCGCAATCGTTAGAGTGAGTGCAATAATTCTAGTCCAAGACCTCCTCTGTAACTCTAAACTGGTAACCTGTAGAAAATTTTTAAATGTCACCTATGGAGATTTTTAAGTACCAAGGTTTGTCGCCGTTCCACGAGCATGTGCAATTTTGAAGCATGACATGTTAGATATCAATTTACTCAGCGTAACATTATCTTTCACATTATAGAAAAAATTGGGCTAACTTTACTGTTCTTCTTATTTTATAATTTAAAAAAGTATATTTGTAAGACTGCTGCACAAATACAGTGTGACATAAAGTATTGCAACGATCTCCATTTTATTCTCTAGGGTCTCTTCTAAAAAAAAATATATATATATATATATATATATATATATATATATATATATATATATATATATATATATAATGTTTGGTTCTAAGTAATTTTCTAGCAAAAAATACTAATTTTAACTTGTAAACAACAAGTGTCAGAAAAAGGCTTGGTCCTTACTCCTCCAACCTTCTCATAAACCTCTGCCCCAGCACAGCAGATCCCCTTCCATTTAGGTGCGAAGAGAGATTTTTCCCCTAAGTGGACTTTTAAGGCACCAAATAGTTTAAATGTATACAAGTATAGTGGTAACAACGTTTTATTAATTTATAATTAGACATGATTAAAAATGAGATTAAACATGAAATGACACTCCATGACCCTCCTTACACCCGACGCATTTCAGAGTAGTAATTGAGTCCTTCTTCAGGGATGCATAAAAAGAAGGAATTCATCTATGGCATAATTAGAGATAAATATAATCAATTTAACAAGTAGAGGATAGCAATGGTGGTACAAAACATATATACTTACAGTACCAAACAATTCAAGATATTACTTACATAATATTGGATAGCAGGATGACTTTCAATATTTCATTGTGTGATATTAAAATTATTGATATATAACATGAGACATTATGCCGGTGGGGTTGCTATCTCAAGGCATGTGGGATTCAAATAAGACAAGTAAGAAGTCTAAAAAACAGACTTGGTGTTACAGCTGTCCTCCCCAAGAAGAGATAGCTCCTCACATTCCAAGGCTGCAGGGTGGCCAACAGAATATACTGAGGCCAAGCAAGGAAATCCCTAAAAATAATGAAAGTAGGAATGATATACTGAATATTGTCTCCAAAATGGGAGCACATAGTGTAATTATTATATGGATGCATACGGCTGCAAGGTGAAATAAAAAAATAATAAAAGATATACCTGAATATAATGAGTATACACGCAAAGGGCAAAAAAGGCCACAAGAAGTTGGAAAACCGTTTTAGGCAACTGTAAGGACAATAGAATGCAAACTTTTAGTACTAGGTGGGTTTACCATCTATAGTATTATGCTAGCTATAAAAATAAAGAGGTGGTGTAGGCATGTATATATCTGGCACCTTAATCCTGTACGTTATGTATGGTATATCGGAGCCAAATTCCAATAAAATAACAGATAAAGGTATGAGTACACCCCTTTACTAAGCATATAAAAAATAGTAATGCTAATAAAGGTAGAAATTATATGTATGTATTCCTATTAGGTAAATAAAGGGAATTGTATAAATGTGTGTGCATTCATATTGCACTGCATAACTAGTAATAAAATATACTTAATCTGAATAGTATTTATATAAAAGAAATGTAGCTAGAAAGATTTAACAAATAACCCATTGGGGTCTGTATAAATCAGTGTAGAAGTATCTATGGTAGCAAAGGTTTGTTTTCAAAAACCTAGCGGGGTCATATCACAGGTTGCCTGGTGTTGAAAGAGCCATATTGATCCAAAAGAGAAACGTAATGTAATTAAATATTTTACCTCAATTAGGGAGAGAGAGTTGAAGCAGCCAGCTGCACACCCCCACATCCAGCAGAACAATGCTGGGTGTGGAAGTGCGACGGCTACCTAAGTGTGGTGCATCCTCCCCAATCAGCTGCCGCAAGTAATTGCGAACAGCTGATGTGGAGGATGGAACGTAGGGAGATCCTCTAGAAAGCCCCCTGGATCAGGTGTGCGTGGCGCAGCCCCCACTGTGCATGCACGAACGTCCATGCGTCAGAGCGGCGTCACGCACACCTAGTCCACCGACACAGTGAGCCTCAACAGCAGACTGAGCATGTCCACTGGAGTGGCAAGATGGAGACTGGAAATGGTGATTTAATACCGTCCAGGAGCTCCAAGATGCCGCCCAGGGTTATGCGACCGGGCGGCTTTGTGTGCCGGGCAGTCCTGCTGGTCAGCTACAGCACAGAGGAATGCAGGGATGGGAAAGCAAAGTATTCAAAATAAATGTACATGGGGGGAGATGGGCGGAGCCTAGCAGAGCAGACATGCATTGTTAGAGCTCCACACCGCTGAGGAGAGAAGAGAAGGACAAAGCGGAGCCTGCAGGCTCAAAAGGTATCCATTTGATCTTTTTTGCCCCAGGGAACAAACTGTGAAAGTTTGGGCAGGAAATATGGTACTGGGAGGAAACCGTGGCAGAAATAAAAATCACCTCACAAAGAGCTCACAGGCACTCACTGCAACTAAAGCAGCTCCAGTCACCTCACAAGATACAGCATCAGGGCGCTCTCACAGACAGAAAATGTCACAGCAAGACTCTCCATTTGAGTCAGATACAGAACAAATCCTCTCACAAACTTCTCCACAAGCCTCCTCAGCATCCCCAGTAATATTATTACAATTTGAAAAGATGCTTCATAAGGCTTTAAAACAAACCTCAGACCAAATAACAAAAAGCCTAACCAAAGAAATAAGAGAGCTGGGAAACCGCACCGCAGCCCTAGAAATAAAAATGGATGAAATTGAAATTACAACCCAAGTAAATATAACAGAATTGGAACAATTAAAAGAAGAGAATTTAATACTTCAAACTAAGCTCGAAGATTACGAAAATAGAGCCAGACGTTCAAACTTGCGCATAAGGGGAATACCTGAAACTGTGACAGACCTGCAATCTACTATTACTGCTCTATTACAAGAACTAAAGCCAGATATCCCTATTGAACGTTTAGAACTGGACAGAGTACACAGAGCCCTCACAGCCAAAAAGAAAGACGGACCCCCACGTGATATAATCACAAAATTTCATTATTACAGAACGAAAGAACAAATACTAATTGCTGCAAGAGAAAAAAAGGAACTTAATTTTCAAGGACACAATTATCAAATTTTTGCTGACCTATCCCAACTTACTATTACTAAAAGTCGATCCATGAAACCCCAACTAATGGAACTGCAACGCCACAACATTATGTATCAATGGGGCTTCCCCTTTTCAGTCAGATTTAACTACCAAGGTACAATTTACAGAAGCAGATCAGCAGATGAACTACAACAAACCCTTTTAAAATTAAATCTGACAGAACCCACAAGCAGCAACTCTCCCACACGCAGAAGAATGGCATCATCTTCACCTTCAGGCAGCACTCAGAAAATTTCAGAACAAAATGGGAATCATCATTCTCACAAAAGAGGCCGTTATGCCACATCATCCATGGACCAAGAAGATTCAATGGACTGACATCCTAATTCCTGACATCTCTTCATTTATTATACTAAGAGATGGTTCTCTATAAAAAAACCTATATTTATAACTGAATGTAACTGCATTCTGATAGTCACACACTGTGTGGGATCATGTTACATTCCAGTTATTTTTCGTATTACTTCTGATTCATATAGCCTTAGAATATATAAGTGAAATAAGGAAATTCTTGTTCAGTTATATATTATCAGGCAATAACAATAGATTTATTACTTTTTAGGACAAATATGTTCAATAATCCAGAAGTAATGGAAGCTTTTTCTTTCTTTTCTTAAAACAAATATATTATTACCTAACTAGTTCCTAGAATTATGTTTTTGTTTATTCTAATCTGAAGCAATACAACCTCAATTTTATGAGTTAACATATCTAAACAGTTACATATGAATAAAATATGTAATTGTTTACTCTAAAAGGGTTAAAATCCCCAAATAATTCAAACTATCTTCATCAATACCAAAGTTATTAACAGTATCTTTCTAACTGAATTATTTAGCCCAGGGCAAGACTAACCATATACAACCACCTTGGAATAAATAATTTCAACAAAAACTATATTCTGCACTCCAATTAATGAAACATCATCTTGATGTCTTTTGACATAGCACTTCTCTCCTGTAAGCGGAAGATCCGTGTACCCCCATTAGCCCTCCTCATTCTCCCAACCATATTATGTGGGAGTGTGACGAAGGCACTTATTCCCCTGAGAGAGATATTTATTCTCTTTCACGGGTAAATTGTGATTACTTGCAAAAAATAATTTATACAATGTATCATCTAATCTCATATGTTTTTTGTTTACTCTTTACTCCAGAATTCACTGGTTTCTTTTCTATCTATTCATCTCTTCAGTCCACACAGGTTGATCTGCGCAGTCAGCTCTGCATAACAAAAAGTAAGTCAAAACTATTTGATCTGTTGCCATGGCACCACTGAATATACTTTCCCTGAATGTTCAGGGAATAAATGTCCCTCAAAAAAGGACCAAAGCCTTCCGTACTTTCCGTAACAAGAAGGCTCACATAGTATGCCTCCAAGAAACACACTTCACCAAAGATTCTACTCCAAAATATATTTCTCCTTTTTATCAACAAATTTACACGGCTTCTGCCTGTACCAAGCAAAGGGGAACTCTAATTGCATTTCACCGATCCACACCATTCACCTTATCATCAGAAATTAAAGACCCAGAAGGTAGATACCTGATACTCATGGGTTATATAATGGATACAGCAATCACGGTGATTTCCTACTATGCTCCTAACAAACAACCTACACCATTCCTCTCACATATATTACAAGTGATTAATACACACAAAATAGGAACAGTGATAATGTGTGGGGATTCGAACCAGGTCCTCCTCCCATTTCTAGATAAATCACCTTTTACACCATCCAAAATAACCTCTAGATGACCTTTTTCTCAACTTCTTTCCAAATACAATCTGGTAGATTCGTGGAGAGAAAGTAACCCAATGAAAAAGAAATTCACTTATTTCTCGCACCCTCATCAAACCTTCACCAGAATAGATCATATTTTTCTAACAATTGGAATGATACCAGAAATTATTGCATCAGATATAATTCCGATTCCGTGGTCTGACCATAATGTAGTATACACTACTATAGCCTCAGCCATACCAAAAGCGCATGACCCAACGTGGTACTTACCGGACATAATGCTCAAACACCCACTACATCAGATGGCCATTGAACAAGCTTTAAAGGAATACATATCAATTAATAATACAACAGACATCTCCCTAATAACACTGTGGGAAGCTCATAAGCCTGTCTTGCGTGGTACAATACAAAGACAAATGACACTATTTAAACGGGAACGCAAAAAATCTAGCAAAAAAACTAGAACTCAATTTTAATGCAGCCTACATATCATTTCAAGATAATCCATCTCAGAGTACAAAATCTCATCTGGAAAAATCTAGATTGGAACACGATCTATTTCTCACTGAGTCAGTTGATAAATCCCTCAAACGCTCCAAACACAATTTCTACATGAATACAAACAAACCAGGTACATATTTGGCTCGGGCATTAAATTCAACTAACAAATCTTTCAAACCAATACGTTTGAAATTATCAAAAAATGTTTACACTTGTAATCCAGTTAAAATAGTCCATAAATTTCACTCACATCTCGCAACTTTATACAAGACAAACAATGAATTTAATCCTACAGAGGCTGAATCCTTCTTCTCAAAAATAACCTTACCTGAGTTATCTCAGAATCAAAAAAGCAGTTTGGATGAGCCTATAACTATAGATGAAGTTGCTAACGCCATAAAAGACCTAAAACTTAACAAAAGACCAGGCCCAGACGGCTACTCGGCTTTATACTATAAAACATTCTCGGAAATACTCTCTCCCATTCTCACTGAAACTTTTAACAAACTTCTAGATGGACATTCTTTTCGGCAAGAAACACTAATGGCAATTGTTTGTATGATCCCAAAACCCCTTTCTGATGATACTTCCTGTGTGAATTATCGGCCTATCTCTCTGTTAAACCTCGATATAAAATTATTAGCAAAAATAATAGCAAAACGCCTCAATAGCATTATAGGAAAATTAATACATAGAGATCAAGTAGGCTTCATGCCAAATAGACAGGCAGGCGATAATGTACGCAGGGCAGTGTTATTGGCACATATTGCTAAAAAACGGAAAATCCCTTTATGTTTTCTATCTCTCGATATTAAGAGGGCATTTGACACAGTATCCTGGCAATATATGCAATATTCATTACAAAAATGGGGTTTTGGACCCCACTTTTTAACATGGATCAAAGCATTATATAATAAACCCAAAGCCTATATAAAATATGCTGGATACAAATCTGAAGCCTTTAATATCGAAAGAGGTACCCGACAGGATTGCCCATTATCTCCCTTATTATTTGCCCTTATACTCAAACCCATGGCCCAATACATCAGAACAAACCAAACTATAACTGGCATTGAAGTAGGAGGTATTACACACAAATTATGTATATTTGCAGACGATATATTACTTTTTCTATCATCACCACAGGTCTCTGGTCCTAACTTAATACCAGCTCTTGATGGATTTGCAGCCCTATCCGGCCTTATGATTAATCCTAAGAAATGCCTAGTGCTTAATATTTCACTCACAAACATGGAATTGATCCCGGCTAGGGCTGCACTCCCATTCACATGGGCAGAAAAATCAATCCCATATCTTGGAATTCTTTAACAGCATCTCATTCTGACTTATTCTCAACCAATTATCCTCCTGTATTAAGACAGATCACAAATCTAATAAAACAATGGTCACAACTTCCTTTATCCTGGATAGGGAAGATTAATGCAATCAAAATGACTATTCTACCCAAATTGCTTTATCTATTCAGAGTCCTCCCTATTCCAATTCCTTCCTATTTTTTGAGAATAGTACAAAAAAGAGCAACTTCGTTTATATGGGGCTCTTCTAAACCACGTATACCTATACACACACTACATCTTCCCAAAAATAAAGGAGGCCTGGGATACCCTAATTTTACTAACTACTACAGAGCAGCACATTTGGCCAGTCTGTCCAAATACCATGCAAAACAGGAAATCCCATTATGGGTATTTATAGAGGCTTCAGAAAATGACCCTCTATTAATATCAAATTTATTATGGCTTGATCCTAAAGACCGCTTTAAAATTCATAATCCCATAACTAAACACTTCTTATCTCTCTGGGATAAACTAAAAACCAAATATCAGTTACAATCTCCACACAATCCTCTCCTTTCTTTTATCAGAAATCTGGCCTTTTATCCGGCATGGATCTACCCTAATTCTTTTAAAGCTTGGACAACATCAGGCATTCAGACACTAAATGACTTCATAGCATCTAAATCATTCCTTTCATTCCCATCGCTTAGAGAAAAATATGATCTACCAAACTCTGAGATATTTAGATATCTCCAAATCAAAAATTTCTATACACCATTCCTAAAGGGGGATACACCATTATCCCAATTATCCATTTTTGAATCAATCTGTACAAAAGATCCATTTGCTAAAGGTACAATTTCATCACTTTATAATCAATTATATGGAGTAGCAAATCTTAAATCTTAATCGTTCAGAGGTGGGAGGAGGACCTGGGACGAACTTTAGAAGACACGGACTGGTCTAACATATGGCTCACATCTAAATCATCTTCACCCAACATCTTAGCACTGGAGACAAATTATAAAGTCCTAACTCGCTGGTACCTTGTACCCGCTAGAGTGGCAAAATATTCACCTAATACCTCAGCTCTTTGTTTTCAAGGATGCCCAGAAATAGGCACATATTTACACATATGGTGGACGTGCCCAGTAATCCAAACCTTCTGGAAGGAAGTCTTCGTGATTGCATCTAAAATATTTAAAAAAATAATACAACCAGATCCATATTTAACTTTACTTAATCTAAAACCGGAATGGTTAACACTCTCTCAATTGAAACTTATGATCCAACTAATAACGGCTGCAAAACAAACAGTGGCCAAGGCATGGAAATCTCCTACATTGGTACTAGCCGAAACAATTCACAGAATGAATAATACAATGTCCCATGCTAAGATGGTAGCCATCGATCAAAATCAAATTTCAAAATTTGAAAAACTTTGGCATCCTTGGATAAAACAACAGTTCCTGTCAAACTTCAATGACTCTGTCCTGTTGCCATGGTAACAGATTAAATGACTTACAGAGACACCCATTCTAAGGCTTCAAAGAGAACTAAAAAGAATAATAAACTGACGAGCGGGACAACCTTGTGGACCATACCTCTACCTTTCAACCCTTTTTCTTCTTTCTCTTTCCTTTTCTCCACCTTACGATTAAAGCTCATTATCAGAATTTATTTGACCTATATACACTCTACTTGTAAACAATATGTATAGTAGGTATAAATCATTTAAATACCTACAAAAGTAACTAAGGAAATGATATATATCTTTAATTTAGGTTTACGTGAACCCAATGTTTAATATTTGAAGTTTCATGATATTTACCTATATAAACCCTACTGTAAAACAATGAGCTTACTTTATAGATCCTTGTAAACTTACTTTATGTATCTTTATAACATTGTATACTCAATAAACTTCTTTTGACAAGGAAAATAAATGTACAATATAAATGTTATAATAAGGACCAGCAGCAAAAAACAAGCTTAAGATATAAAGGTGATTTTGGCCCACATGATATTGAGGCAGGACCCCTATAGGCATTAATTACGTACTGATGGTTTAGTACAAAGGTAAGTATTCTACAGGCAAGGAAATATGAGTATAGATCACTTTTAATATCTGAGATAAAGAGAACCAAAATATGATGTTAAACCCAAAGATGGAAGGGATATACGCAATCAATACCTACTGCATTCAGTATATCAATGAATAGCAGTGGTCATTTATACAATTGTTAGTATGCATTTGCACTGTGCATTTCTTGTGTATATGCATATATATATTTGTATTTAAAAAACACCTGTGAACATGTAGAAAGGAGAGAACCTCAAAATCTGTAGCAAAAGGAAAACATACAAAAAAAATTTTTTATATAGGATATATAGAAATAGTAGGGAATGGTATGCATATAGGTCCCTATTCGATAGAGAAGGGGAAGAAAATACAAAATATGCAATTAGAGAATTGACAGGCAAATTAATAAATCATTGAATTCAAAATGTATTTCTCCATTCCACCAGAGGAAAACCCCTCAAGGAATGGTTTAAAGCATACGGCCTCATTGAGGCCGGGGCGATGTGGCTTTAAGCTGGTAAATCCATCTTAATTCCATCTGGAGGAAGATTTTATTCCAGTCACCCCCCCCTGGGATTGGGATGTATCCGATCCAAGATCAAAAATTTGACATTGGGGGACACTCCACCATGGACCAAGGAGACATGGCGTCCCAGGGGGAGATCGGGGTTGCATATTTGCATACTGTGAATATGCCTATACACTCTCCTCCAGAATTCCAATCTGGTCTTCCCAATACAAAAGCAGCTACAACTGCATTTTAGCATGTAGATAACTCCAAAAGTCCATTCCATTTAGGTGCAAAACATCTTTAGCATATAGGTTGTACCTCAATGAAAAGTCAGCCCTAAAAACCCAAATCCTTCCCTCTTACACCAGGTCTTTAGCCATTAATTCTGTTCTCTAAACTCCCTCTGTCTTTGCGTGTTTCTGTCTCTGTCCCTCTGTGTTGCGCATGGCACAGGCAAGATTTCAGAGAATATCACCTTGGAGGTCCTTCCCTTTAACTTGCAGCCTAGTCCTTTCAAATGATTCTTAAGGAGCCTCCACCTTCCATGTATTATATCATTGGTTCCAACATGAACCAAGACAGCTGTGTCATGCCCAGCCCCTCCCAGTAATTTATCAACCCGGTCCACCACATGCCAGACCCTGTCACTAGGAGACAGCAAACTATTTGATTGAGGCGATTTAATAATTTAAATCTTTCAGTCCTTTTGATTATAAAATCGCCTATTACCACCAACTGTCTAGGGCTTTCTGCACTACCCTCACCATCCATACTAGATGGGCTTGCTCTCCTGGCTGTTATGGCTGTTATATTTATTATAGTAAAAAGTAAAAGATAGTGTTTTTTTTCAAAATTGTCTCTCTTCTTTTGTTTATAGCGCAAAAAATAAAAACCGCAGAGGTGATCAAATACCACCAAAAGAAAGCTCTATTTGTGGGGAAAAAAGGACATCAATTTTGTTTGGGCACAGTGTCGCACGACTGCGCAATTGTCAGTTAAAGTAAAGCAGTGCCCGTATCCCAAAAAATGGCCTGGTCATTGAGCAGCCAAATCTTCTGTGGCTGAAGTTGTTAAAGTCTGGGTTTTGTTCTGTTGCTGTGCACTGGAAGCCCATTCTAAACAAAGCACAAAATAATGCTTAAAATGCTGCTTGTTGACAGCACTGTATACATTTTCCTTTAGAGGTAACTATTTTATGCTAACATTTGTAAAAGTTTTTGTAATCTGTAAAAAAACCTCTATATGATTTAGCAGAGGTCTTCAGCAGTACTACTTTTTATGGAAGGAGTAGAGCAGACCATCAAATAATTGTGACTTAGTATAACATATGTATCATGCTTTTTGAAACTGATGTCTATACTTGCTTGTTTGTTTATTTTTTGAAAGTGACACTTACTGTACTTTGTATTATGCTGCCTTGGACAAGATCAAACACTTAACCTTATCCTGTTGCCCCCTCTTGCATTGCACTCTGTCCAGGCCAGTTGTAAAACCCCACCCTCCCTGTGAGCCTGTTTTTATCAGCTCCTAATTGAACTGTCAATCTTCCTCCCACACTATCCCAGTATAAATTTAATTTATAACGGCTTTATATGGACTAACTCTGAATATATATGCGAGATCGACTGAGCGGACTTTAGTGACGCTGGAGTCTTTTCTGCAAGGCTCATCTTTTAGCTCTTTCTCAACCATCCAGAGGGACTCTAACCTCCCAAATGGGGAATTTTATAAATACCTCCAACTTCGACAATTTTTTTTCTTAAACATATAGCTTAATGCCAGGGAGAGTAGCTACGGTGCTTGAGCCGTTGTGTAATAAAAAATCTAGAGATCGTGGAACAATTTCTTTTATGTAAAAGGAAATCAATGAACACGATCTCCCTTCTGAATCTATATCCATGCTACACTGGGAGGCTAAAACAGGTCAGGAATACTCTGTGGAAGTCTGGTCTGATATGTTATCCAATATGCACAAGTGTACTAGGTTGATTGCTGTGAAAGAAATGGTTGTCAAACTCCATACTGGATGGTACTATACCCCAGCCATATTAAACAGAATATTTCCGCTGGAGTCAGACACTTGCTTTAGAGGATGCATGGAAAGAGGAACACACCTCCCACATATTCTGGAGTTGTGTGGCCATTAATCCACTATGGCAACAGGCCTCCTCTACAGTAGCCCATATCACAGGATCTATCATTACACTCACTCACCAGATGTGTCTGCATTTTTTGTGGCTGCATTTTTGCAGCCAGAAATTAGCCCACACACTATTTAGTGCTATTCCTTGGGCCATAGCCCTAAACTGGAAATCTCTTACAGTATCGTGGTCACAAGTTATGCATCGCATGGAGGCGATCCAAATAATGGAGTTGATACATCATACAATTATGGATACATGCATATCTTCTATCACAAGTGGTCATCTTGGTCTCCCTTCTAGTAAGTAATACTAGAAGGGAGATAGGTCTATGGAAGTAGAGCCTTTGCGGCTTCTCCGGTATCCTTGAGAGTTAGCAGTCAAACTTTCTTTATAAGGCTAATGTTTGCTTTAAGCATCGTGTTGTGAATTTCTTCTTCATTTCTTATCCTTTTTTTTTTATCTGTTTAATATGTTATTTTTATTTATGTAAATGCCTGGTTGAGGCATTTATTGCTTTTCTAGAGAATTTGACTACCTAGCATACTTATGTTATGGAAATATCAGCCTCTGTATTGTACATGCTTGAACTTTGTACCCAAATAAAAATGTTTGTAATAAAAAAAAAAAAATGTAGTTACATTTTTTGGGATGGCTGGCGAGGGCTTGTCTGGGCACTGCTGGTGCAAAGTGTTTTGCATTTGTAAATGGACACTTTGACTAAGGCTCTTCTACAAAAAGTAAGTACAGACACTAGAGTTCCACACCATTTCAAAAGCAAAATCAACACAATTCGCGAGGAGATATCCAGCATCCAACTCTTCCTACCCTAACCAACACATCAGGTCCAACACCACACTCATTACTCTCCTCCTTCTGCTCTGTTACCACTGAGGAAGTTAACAAACTCCTCTCCATGGCCCACCTCACCACCTGACCCCTGGACCCTGTCCCCTCACAATTACTGCAACCACCTTCCTGCTCTATCCTAAACTCCCTAACCCACATCTTCAACCTCTCCCTCTCCTCTGTCACCTTTCCCTACCCGCTCAAACATGCACTGGTCACCCCCATACTTAAAAAACCCTCACTAGACCCCACCTGTTTGAACAACTTAAGACCCATGTTTGACCGTTCGTCAAATTTTCGAACGTTATGGGCCATTCGCGCCAAATTCAAGTGGTGGGTCATGGCCCATAATTCACTGCGGCATCGCAGTGCATTGCTGGCTGATGATTGGCCAAGCATGCACTATGACCCACATGCTTGGTCAATCACAGAGAGCCGTAATTGGCTTTGGCCAATTACGGCTCAGTGGGATTAGTACACGCCCCACACTATATAAGGCTGCCTGCGTGGTGGGCCTTGTGTAGTGTGTTGCGGTGGCAGCGGAGAGATAGACAGAGAGATGGTGTCATTTGATTTAAGTTAGATAGAGTAGGCAGGAGAGTCAGTTAGCTGCACTTACAGTGTATTGTGTATATATATATATGCATCCTAGGTGTTGTATGTATATACAGTGGGGAAAAAAAGTATTTAGTCAGCCGCCAATTGTACAAGTTCTCCCACTTAAAAAGATGAGAGAGGCCTGTAATTGTCATCATAGGTATACCTCAACTATGAGAGACAAAATGTGGAAACAAATCCAGACAATCACATTGTCTGATTTTTAAAAGAATTTATTTGCAAATTATGGTGGAAAATAAATATTTGGTCACATACAAACAAGCAAGATTTCTGGCTCTCACAGACCTGTATCTTCTTCTTTAAGAGACTCCTCTGTCCTCCACTCATTACCTGTATTAATGGCACCTGTTTCAACTTGTTATCAGTATAAAAGACACCTGTCCACAACCTCAAACAGTCCCACTCCAAACTTCACTATGCTGAAGACCAAAGAGCTGTCGAAGGACACCAGAAACAAAATTGTAGACCTGCACCGGGCTGAGAAGACTGAATCTGCAATAGGCAAGCAGCTTGGTGTGAAGAAATCTGTGGGAGCAACAATTAGAAAATGGAAGACATACAAGACCAATGATAATCTCCAAGGATCTGGGGCTCCACCCAAGATCTCACCCCGTGGGGTCAAAATGATCACAAGAACGGTAAGCAAAAATCCCAGAACCACACGTGGGAACCTAGTGAATGACCTGCAGAGAGCTGGGACCAACGTAACAAAGGCTACCATCAGTAAAACACTACGCTGCCATGGACTCAGATCCTGCAGTGCCAGACGTGTCCCCCTGCTTAAGCCAGTACATGTCCGGGTCTGTCTGAGGTTTGCTAGAGAGCATTTGGATGACCCAGAAGAGGATTGGGATAATGTCATATGGTCAGATGAAACCAAAGTAGAGCTGTTTGGTAGAAACACAACTGGTCGTGTTTGGAGGAGAGAGAATGCTGAGTTGCAACCAAAGAACACCATACCTACTGTGAAGCATGGGGGTGGCAACATCATGCTTTGGGGCTGTTTCACTGCAAAGGGAACAGGATGCCTGATCCGTGTACATGAAAGAATGAATGGGGCCATGTATCGTGAGATTTTGAGTGCAAATCTCCTCCCATCAGCAAGGGCATTGAAGATGAAACGTGGCTGGGTCTTTCAGTATGACAATGATCCCTAACACACCGCCCGGGCAACGAAGGAGTGGCTTCGTAAGAAACATTTCAAGGTCCTGTAGTGGCCTAGCCAGTCTACAGATCTCAACCCCATAGAAAACATTTGGAGGGAGTTGAAAGTCCGTGTTGCCCAGCGACAGCCCCAAAACATCACTGCTCTAGAGGAGATCTGCATGGAAGAATGGGTAAACATACCAGCAACAGTGTGTGACAACCTTGTGAAGACTTACAGAAAACGTTTGACCTCTGTCATTGCCAACAAAGGATATATAACAAAGTATTGAGATGAACTTTTGATATTGACCAAATACTTATTTTCCACCATAATTTGCAAATAAATTCTTTCAAAAATCAGACAATGTGATTGTCTGGATTTGTTTCCACATTTTGTCTCTCATAGTTGAGGTATATCTATGATGACAATTACAGGCCTCTCTCATCTTTTTAAGTGGGAGAACTTGCACAATTGGTGGCTGACTAAATACTTTTTTGCCCCACTGTATATACACTGTATTCAGTTTAGCTAGATCCGTTCCTGTTATTCTCTTCCTACTGACAGGCAGGCAGGTGTTTTTACAGTATTTACAGCTACCTGAAGAAAATTGCTGGTGTTCTTCTGATCCTATTAGTCCTATTAGCTACAGTATTTACAGTAAGTGTAGTGCATCCTCTGCACAGTGTACACCTAAAGCTACCTGAAGAAAATTGGTGGTGTTCTTCTGATCCTATTAGTACCACATGCTGCTGCAATATTTATAGGTTAGTGTAGTGTGTCCTCTGCACAGTGTGCACCTAAAGCTACCTGAAGAAAATTGGTGGTGTTCTTCTGATCCTATTAGTACCACAGGCAGCTGCAGTATTTACAGTTAGTGTAGTGCGTCTTCTGCACAGTGTGCACCTAAAGCTACCTGAAGACACTTGCTATTGTTCTGATCCTATTAATACCACAGGGAGGCAGCTACAGTATTTAAAGTTAGTGTACTGTGTCCTCTGCACAGTGTACATCTAAAGCTACCTGAAGAAAATTGCAGTATCAGTATATATATACATCCCAGCTTTGTGCAGCTACATCTCACTGCAGGCCATTGGTATGTGTGGAAGGCCAACGAGGAGAGGCAGACAGACACAAGCCAATAAAAGAGGGCAAGCAGGCTCTGTGTCTAGAGGCAACAGTGCTGGTCGTGGAGACGATGCATCCTCATCAGCACGTGGCACATGCTTGCCCTTTTATTCGGCAGCTGGCCGTGTTAAGCCGCAACATGCCGAAGACTTGGTAGAGTGGATGACCAAGCTGTCCTCATCCTCCTCATCCTCTCTCACCCAGGCTCAGGATAGTTTCTCTGGCAAAGCAGCTGCCAACATGGCCTCTTCCCTCGGCTCAATGGCATCAGCCACTCCTTCCCTAGCCCCACCATGTCCTCCTGAGGAGTCCCCCGAACTGTTTGACCACAGTGTTGGGTACATGCTCCAGAAGGATGCCCAGCATTTTGAAGGCTCAGTAACGTGAGCCCAGAGAGAGGGGGTGCCCAAGAAGGACAGCAATCTGGCAGTCGTGTTTCCCCAGCTGCAGCATACTGCCAACTTTGCTCCAGTGATGAGGAGGGAGGGGATGATGAGGTCACTGACTCCACGTGGGTGCCTGATAGGAAAGAGGAGGAGGAGGCACATCTCCAATGAGTCAGGATGCCCTCCAGGGGCCAGCTTAAGGGCAGCACACCGACTGCATCACACCGCAGAGCTCCGCATGTTCAGGGCGCTGCTGTCTCTGCGCGTTATTCCAAAAGTTCTTTTGGTGTGGGCCTTTTTTGAGACAGATCCCACCGCTGCTATTTGCAACATATGTCTCAAGAGTATCTCGCGTGGCCAAAACATCACCCGCTTGGGCACCACATGCTTGACCAGACATATGTCAACCTGCCATGCAGTTCATTGGCAAGCATACCTAAAAGACCCACACCAAAGAACAAAGCGGACCTCTCCTTGCTCCTCATCAGCTGGGATCTCTAATCCCACTATACCTTCAGTCCTCTCTGAAACCTGCACTGAGAGGAATGAAGGTGTAGAATTAGGTGTGTCACAGCCAAGTACTTGTGGGCAATCTGCTATCGGTACACCGACATTAGATTGTACCAGGCAAATTTCCCTGCCCCAGCTGCTGCACCGCCGAAAGACGTTCGCAACCAGCCATCCACATGCCCAGCAGTTGAATGCTAGCTTGGCTAAATTGCTAGCACTTCAACTGCTGCCTTTTCAGTTGGTAGACTCTGCCCCCTTCTGTGAGTTTGTAGAATAAGCGGTTCCTCAGTGGCAGGTTCCCAAATGCCACTTTTTCTCACGGAAGGCGATTCCGGCTCTCTACTGGCATGTGGAAGGCAACTTCTTGGCCTCGCTGGACAGAGCGGTCAGCAGTAAGGTGCATATTACCGCTGACTGCAGGCATGGACAGGGACGTTACCTATCTTTCATCGCACACTGGGTGACTCTGCTGGCAGCTGGGAAGGATGCAGGGCAGGGTGCAGTAGTGTTGGATGTTGTTCCGCCACCACGCTTCCAAAATTCTACTAGTGGTGATTTTGCCACACCTCTCTCCTCCACCCCCTCCTCTTCCTCTTCCTCCATGGCCTCTTCCTGTGCTGATTTGTCCTTGGAACCAGTGGTGCTCCGTAGGCGTTCAAGGGGCTATGCAAGCATGCAGGCAAAAAGATGCCATGCGGTGCTTAAGCCGGTGTGCTTGGGGGACAGGAGCCACACTGGGGCAGAGATTCTGTCAGCTCTACAGGGGCAGGTTCAGAGGTTGTTGACACCATGCCAGCTGAAGGCAGGTATGGTGGTTTGTGACAATGGCACCAACCTCCTCTCTGCCCTCCGACAGGGGCAACTGACCCATGTGCCCTGTTTGGCTCGTGCCCCTAATTTGGTGGTGCAGCGGTTCTTGGGCAGGTACCCGGGCTTACAGGATGTTCTGAGGCAGGCCAGGAAAGTCTGTGTGCATTTTCACAGGTCATATAATGCCAGTGCTCGGCTGGCTGACCTCCAAAAGAAATGTAACCTTCCCAAGAACCGCCTAATCTGTGACATGCCCACCAGGTGGAACCCATGCTGCAGTGGCTGCACACACAGCAGAGGACCATCAATGAGTACCTATGCGACTATAGCACTAAGACAGGGTCAGGGGACCTTGTTTTTTTTTTCCCCACACCAGTGGGCTATGATCAGGGATGCATGTACTGTCCTGTCACCATATGAGGAGGCCACAAGGATGGTAAGCAGTGACAGTGCATGCATCAGTGACGTTGTCCCTCTTGTCCACCTGTTGGATCACACGCTGCATGGAATAATGAACAGGGCACTTGAGGCAGAACAGAGGGAGGAAGAGGAGGACCTCCTTACCTCTCAAGGCCCCCTTTATCCAGACAGTGTTCCTGTGTGCCTGCCGATCACACAGGAAGAGAATGAGGAGGAGGATTGTGTCAGCATGGAGGTGGAGCCTGGCACTCAGCATCAGCAGCAGTCTTCAAGGGATCATTTACAGTCTGACGAAACCCATTGTGTTTGTATCGTGGCTGGGGTGAGGTGGCTGCAGATTATGTCGTCCTTAGTGACCCAGAGGTCTCTGGACCGAATGCCTCAGCAAACCTACGCTGCATGGCCTCCCTGATCCTGCAAAGTCTGCGGAAGGATCCTCGTATTTGTGGTATCAAGGAAAGGGATCATTACTGGCTGGCAACTCTCCTTGATCCACGTTACAAGGGTAAGGTTGCGGACCTTATCTTGCCATTGCAGAGGGAGCAGAGGATGAAACATCTTCGGGAGGCCTTGCAGAAAGGTTTGTGCAACGCATTTCCAGAGCCTGGGAGGTTACAATTTCCTTGTCCTCCTGGACAACATGTTGCTGAGGCCTCGGTCAGTCACAGAAGTGGTGGAGAAGGTGGCCGTCTGACCGATGCGTTCAGACAATTTTTTAGTCCACAGCCCCAAGGTCTGATTGGTTCCAGCAACCTTCACCAGCGTCTGATTTACATGGTGCAGGATTACCTAGGGGCAAGATCAGACTTGGACACCTTTCCCACCAAAAATCCTCTGGGTTACTGGGTCTTGAGGATGGATCACTGGCCAGATCTTGCACAGTATGCAATTGAGCTACTGGTCTGTCCTGCATCCAGCGTTCTTTTGGAACGCACATTCAGTGCTGCTGGAGGCTTTGTAACCGATCACAGGGTGCGCCTGTCCACCGAATCGGTCGATCGGCTGACCTTCATAAAAATGAATCAGTCTTGGATCACCAGATATCAAGCACCTGATGCTGATGTAACCAAATATTTTTTTTTAATGTTAGATCCCTTCAAGACTCCCTATGCTGATGCTGAGTGACTATCCTGTTATGCTGAGTGACTATCCTCTTCCTCCTCTATTTTCATGCTGATAGCTTGTAAGAACATTTTAGGTTCTGGGCACCACCGCCAGTGGCTAAGGCCCAATTTTTCAGCCCCTGTTTAACAGGGGCATGTAATTACAATTTTTGATGCAATACTTTGCAGCAGGGCTCATTTCTGCACTCCAACTAAAGTATCTGTGAGGGATTGCAGTGTTGTGGCACCAGCACCAGTGCCCAAGGCCCAAATTTTCAGCCCCTGTTTAACAGGGGCGTATAATTACAATTTTTGATGCAATACTTTGCAGCAGGGCTCATTCCTGCACTCCAACTATAGCATCTGTGAGGGGTTGCAGTGTTGTGGCACCAGTGCCTAAGGCCCAATTTTACTGCCCCTGTTCAACAGGTGCATGTAGTTACAATTCTTGATATAATATTTCACAGCAGGGCCCGTTCCAGCACCCACCAAGAGTAACTGTGAGGACTTACAGTGTTGTGGCACCAGCACCACCACCACCACCAAAAGCCCAATTTTTCTACCACTGTTCAACAATGGCATGTAATTACAATTCTTGATCTAATATTTCACAGCATGGCCTGTCCCTGTGCCCACCAAGAGTAAATGTGAGGGCTTACAGTGTTGTGGCAACCTAAGGCCCCAATTTCTACAGAGTATACAGGGCAGGCCCCTACTTTCAAACATCCAACTTGCAAACGACTCCTACTTGCAAACGGATGGAGACAACAGGAAGTGAGATGAAATCTACCCCTAGGAAGGGAAATTCTCTCCTGTAAGAGTTAATATGCAATTGAGCTACTGGTCTGTCCTGCATCCAGCGTTCTTTTGGAACGCACATTCAGTGCTGCTGGAGGCTTTGTAACCGATCACAGGGTGCGCCTGTCCACCGAATCGGTCGATCGGCTGACCTTCATAAAAATGAATCAGTCTTGGATCACCAGATATCAAGCACCTGATGCTGATGTAACCAAATATTTTTTTTTTAATGTTAGATCCCTTCAAGACTCCCTATGCTGATGCTGAGTGACTATCCTGTTATGCTGAGTGACTATCCTCTTCCTCCTCTATTTTCATGCTGATAGCTTGTAAGAACATTTTAGGTTCTGGGCACCACCGCCAGTGGCTAAGGCCCAATTTTTCAGCCCCTGTTTAACAGGGGCGTGTAATTACAATTTTTGATGCAATACTTTGCAGCAGGGCTCATTCCTGCGCTCCAACTAAAGTATCTGTGAGGGATTGCAGTGTTGTGGCACCAGCACCAGTGCCCAAGGCCCAAATTTTCAGCCCCTATTTAACAGGGGTGTATAATTACAATTTTTGATGCAATACTTTGCAGCATGGCTCATTCCTGCGCTCCAACTAAAGTATCTGTGAGGGATTGCAGTGTTGTGGCACCAGCACCAGTGCCCAAGGCCCAAATTTTTAGCCCCTGTTTAACAGGGGCGTATAATTACAATTTTTGATGCAATACTTTGCAGCAGGGCTCATTCCTGCACTCCAACTATAGCATCTGTGAGGGGTTGCAGTGTTGTGGCACCAGTGCCTAAGGCCCAATTTTACTGCCCCTGTTCAACAGGTGCATGTAGTTACAATTCTTGATATAATATTTCACAGCAGGGCCCGTTCCAGCACCCACCAAGAGTAACTGTGAGGACTTACAGTGTTGTGGCACCAGCACCACCACCACCACCAAAAGCCCAATTTTTCTACCACTGTTCAACAATGGCATGTAATTACAATTCTTGATCTAATATTTCACAGCACGGCCTGTCCCTGTGCCCACCAAGAGTAAATGTGAGGGCTTACAGTGTTGTGGCAACCTAAGGCCCCAATTTCTACAGAGTATACAGGGCAGGCCCCTACTTTCAAACATCCAACTTGCAAACGACTCCTACTTGCAAACGGATGGAGACAACAGGAAGTGAGATGAAATCTACCCCTAGGAAGGGAAATTCTCTCCTGTAAGAGTTAATATGGGAAAAACGTGTCTCCTCTTCACTGATGCTTTATCACCAATCCCAATTTTTCAAAAAACATTTATTATTGGGACAGAAAGTGAGGTGAAATCTTCTGAAGAGGTGCACAGACAGCAAAACAAATTTTACAGGGGTGATAACCCTTCCCTATGTTTTCCAAAAAGCTTAAAAATAGATTTTTTGGCTATAGCTACACTTTAAAAATGTACCAGTTCAAAATTACAAACAGATTCTACTTAACAACAAACCTACAGTCCCTGTCTTGTTTGCACCGCCTGCATACTGCTGTTCAGAGTATATAGGGCCTGGGGGCCCCACACTTTTCCTTTTTGTAATTTGGTTGTGGGGTTCCCCTTAATATCCATACAAGACCCAAATGGCCTGGTAATGGACTGGGAGGTAGGGGTACCCATGCCATTTGTCACACTGATTTTCATCCATATTTCCGGGACCCGACATTATATTAAAGCCGCAAGCAGTTTTAAATGACTTTTATTCCTTTAAAAATGTCATTTTGTGCAGGGACTGTTCTAAGCATGGGAAAAACGCGTCACTTTACAGGCATACTATAGACACCCCCCAGGTACAGTATTTAAAGGAATATTTCACTTTTTTTTTCACTTTAAGCATCATTAAAATCACTGCTCCTGAAAAAACGTCTGTTTTTAAAACTTTTTTTTGCATTGATACATGTCCCCTGGGGCAGGACTCGGGTCCCCAAACCCTTTTTAGGACAATAACTTGCATATTAGCCTTTAAAATTAGCACTTTTGATTTCGAACGTTCGAGTCCCATAGACTTTAATGAGGTTCTAAAGTTTGCACAAACTTTTGGTCCATTCGCAGGTTCTGGTGTGAACCGAACCGGGGGGTGTTCGACTCATCCCTTCTTTCCACAAACAAATGAGTTGCTACCTCACTGACAACAACCGTCTTAATCCCCTAAAGTCTGACTTCCGCTCACAACATTCCACTGAAACTGCCCTACTAAAACTCACCAATGACCTACTAACTGCTAAAATCAATGGGCAGTACTTCATACTCATACTCTTGGACCTCTCTGCTGCCTTCGACACAGTTGACCACTCCACTCCCTTGACCTCTGTGATTCTGCTTTATCCTGGTTCTCCTACCTATCTCAGCACACTTTCAGTGTCACTTACAACTCCATCTCCTCCGCTCCTTGTCCTCTTTCTGTTGGGGTACCCCAAGGCTCCAACCTTCGGCCCCTCCTATTCTCCCTCTATACCTCTTCCCTGGGCCAGTTGATAACCTCCAATGGCTTCCAATACCACCTCTATGCCGATGACTCCCAGATCTATCTCTCCACTCTGCAACTCACCCCCTCGATCTCCTTATGGATCACAAACTTACTGAATGACATATCGGTATGGATGTCACACCACTTTCTCAAACTTAATCTTTCTAAAACTGAGCTTATTATATTTCCTCCATCCCAGTCCCCTCCCCATGACTTTATCATTAAGATCAAGGGCACAACCATTGGTCCCTCCACACAGGGTCCTGGGTGTAATCCTAGACTCTGACCTCTCTTTTAGCCCCCACATCCCATCACTGGCTAAATCTTGCTGCCTTAACCTCCATAACATCTCCAGAATTCACCCCTTTATTAATAATGACACCACAAGGCAACTCTATCCTTAATGGCCTACCTTTACACAGGCTATCCTCCCTTTAGTCTATCATGAATGCTGCTGCTAGACTCATACACCTCACTAACCGATCCATGACTGCTGCCCTTCTCTGCCAATGCCTTCACTGGCTTCCACTACCCCACCGTATAAGGCCATCCACAACATTTCCCCCAGCTACCTCAAGAACCTCCTCTGCAGATATTGTCCAAAATCGTCCCCTCCATTCTTCCCAGGACCTCCTGCTCTCTAGTTACTTCCTCCCTCGCTCGCTTACAGGACTTCACTAGAGCCTTTCCCATACTTTGGAACTCCCTGCCCTGGTATGTCCGATCAGCCCCTACCCAGTCCACCTTTAGGAGATCCCTGAAAACTCATTTATTTAGGGAAGCCTATCCCACACCCACCTAAGAACCGTACTCGAGCCACCCCTATCAAATCATCCCCTGCAGCTATTACCTTTTGTACCACCTCCCCCTCCCTTTAGAATGTAAGCTCCATGATCAGGGCCCTCCTGTCCCTCCTGGATTGAGCTGTATTGTAATGGTGCTGTCCCCCCTCTACATTGTAAAGTGCTGCACAAACTGTTGGCACTATATAAATCGTGTATAATAATAATAATAACAATGCTTTTTCTTTCTAAAGAAAGAGTGGATAATTTTCTTTTTTTACAACATAAGGAGCCTTAAGCCATCTGCAAATGTTTCACTATTATCTAAGAATAATTGTAACAAGTTTTTTGGTACTTGCCACACTTGAGGGTGTATTTATAAAAAAAAATGTGTAGAGCTATTTTGAATATTGAATTGAATATTACTGGGCAATTTTCTTTCCAAATTGAATGTACATCATTCATAAAAGGGTGGTTATTTAAAATACTGCATTATGGTCACTACATGGCACTGATTGTGACACAAATGTAAATGTAGGTAAATTTTACCAGCAGCAGAGAGATGCTCTGATTACTAATGTATCTACAATTGTAAATATAGTTTGATTCAGTGGCATTACAGATACAATATTCACCTATTCAATATTAACCAGGTGACCCCAAATTACAAGTTGAAAGGAGACAGATGCCTGTAAACCAGGAGTAACACCTATGTGCAAATAAAAAAGTCCCCTATTCTTGTAGATAGAATTGTCACCTCCCTGAAGGGAAGATCCAGCCATTTCATCTGCAGGCCCAGCAGGGGATGAAACATGTGCATTCCGGGGTCTCCTAAATGTCTATGGCCACTCATTTATATTAAAGATCAGAGGAATCTATTTTATCTCTCATTAAAGCTAAAATATTAGTTGCAGAGAGATAAGAAAATTCCTTCTGATTGTACACATTTTGGGGTTTGTGTACATGTAAAATGGCTTGTGTAGTGTATATAGAATCCAAGAGAAATCCCCAAAACAGTATGTCACCTAATTAGGGATGAGCTTCGCGTTCGAGTCGAACCCATGTTCGACTCGAACATCGGCTGTTCGATCGCTCGCCGAATTGGGCCGTTATGGGCCGTTCGCGCCAAATTCGTGTGGCGCGTCACGGCCCATAATTGACTGTGGCATCGCAGTGCATTGCTGGCTGATGATTGGCCAAGCATGCACTATGGCCCGCATGCTTGGCCAATCACAGTGCCATCGGTAGAGAGAGCTGTAATTGGTCAAAGCCAGGGTGGCTTTGGCCAATTATGGCTCAGGGGGTTTAGAACACGCCCCACACTATATAAGGCCGCCTGCATGGCGGCCCTGTGTAGTGTGTTCCGGCTTGCTGAGAGATAGAGAGAGAGACAGTGTCATTTCATTTGAGTTAGCTAGATTAGGCAGGACAGTCAGTGAATTAGCTGCACTTACAGTGTATTGTGTATATATATGCATCCCAGGTGTTGCATATATATATATATATATATATATATATACACTGTAATTAGTTTAGCTAGATCCGTTCTTGTTATCTTCCTACTGACAGGCAGGCTTGTCTTGTTACAGTATTTACAGCTACCTGAAGAAAATTGCTGATGTTCTTTTGATCCTATTAGTACCACAGTGTCAGGGTACTCACCAGGGCCGAGATGCTGAGAGTGGCTCCCCTTGCAGCTGAATGTGCTATACCCCTGGAGGTGGCACAGAGTGTATCGGGCACAGAGAGGCACGGGTCGCCAGGCACTAGTAGGAGCTTGCGTGTTGAACTTCTGTCTGGTAGTAGTCCGTGCAGGGTACACCCAGACGGTGATCAGCAGAGGACTCAGACTGGGGCTCCAACACCTTGGTCCTGAAGTAGACAACTGGAACAAAGTATGTAGAGAAGCCAGGGGGTCAAACACAGCAAGCCGGTAGGAAGGAAGTCCATTTAAACAAGCCAAGGTCATACACAGGAATCAATCAATAGGAGAGTCCAAGACAGGTCGGGGGTCAAACACTGGAGCAGGCAGTAGCGAAGTCTTTAAAGAGAAGCTGGGGGTCAAACACTGGAGCAGACTGAAGAGGAATCCGTTAAGCAAGCCAAGGTCAAGGTGCAGGAGAAGTTCAAGGGTGGTCAAGGCAATCAGGGTCACAACAGGCAGGAGTCAATAGCAGAACAAGGAACAGGAACACAGAAGCTGAAATGACAAACCAGCAATAAGCCAGAGAGCTGGGCTGCCTTTTATAGGGTCGCCAGGGGAACTCACGTGTGAGGCTAAGATGCGTACGTAAATGGGTGGTGCTGCGCTAATCCTAAGTGTAGGACTAAAAAACATATGCAATAAAAATGAATAAAAGAGACTTATGATCAGATCTTACATCACAGAAAAAATAAGCTCCATAACGTGGTTCGTGACACTAGCCAAAAATTATAAATAGTAAAAACATATATCATAAACGTGGAAACATGTTCATAAGGACACACATATTTAGAACATACCACCGTAGCATCTCTTTACTATCTTTCAGGTCTTTCAGGATGCTACAAATTATAGAAAATATCCCAGGAGGAGATAGACCATGGGTTATGACCACCGCTGATGTGTCATCTTTGTATACGATCATCCCCCATCATCGGGCATGTGAGGCGGCAAAATGGGGTCTGTGGAAGTTCACTAAACTCCTGTGCATGTAGAGGAAGTTTCTGATTAAATGCTTAGAATTCAGCTTAAAAAACAACTATTTCTGGTACAATAAGTCATACTACCATCAACAGACCGGGGTTGCTATGGGAGCAAGATTTGCCCCGAGCATAGCTGGCCTTTTCATGGCACAGTGGGAAGAATATAACGTCTTTAGTGAGCGACCAAGACAGCTAGTTATATACAAAAGATATATTGATGACATCTTTATACTGTGGGATGGAGAAGAAAGTAAGCTAATTGAGTTCCTCGAACAACTAAACAATAACGATAGAAATATTGTACTTACCTGGGATGTCAGTCCAGAGAAAATTAATTCCTGGATCTGGAGATTTCATTAGACAACTCCACATTTAGCACTAAAACGCACTTTAAGGGAGTTGATAGGAACAGTTACCTCCCAATTGAAAGCTGTCACCACAAAAACTGGATTTTTAATATTCCAAAAGGTCAATTGATGCGGATAAAGAGAAATTGTACCAAAATAAAAACATACTTTGAACAAGCCGAAAAGATGGGCAAGAGGTTTATGTCAAAGGGTTACGATCGCCAATTTATTAGGACTAAGATCGCTGAAGTCTCTAAATTTGATTGGAACAAACTGATTAAAGAAAAGACTACACAAAAAAATCCAGTTGAAGGAATACCATTTATCCTAGATTTCAATGTGCAATACAAGAAAATTGAAAGGATAATCAAACGTCACTGGCATATCTTACTGGCAGATAGATAACTACAAGATATTCTTCCTAAGGACCCGAAGTTTATATATAAAAGGGCACCCACGATTAGGGATTTAGTAGTGAAAAATGTTGTGGATCCACCAAAGAAATGGTTTTCTTTTTTTACTGGTAATGGATTTTTTCCATGCAAAAGATGCTTTGCCTGCTTGAGGACCAAACGCCCAAATGAAAAAGTGTTTCATTTCACTTCAACTAGCACAGGAGATAGCCAAGAGATTAAAGACTTTATTTGTTGTAATACTGAAGGAGCAGTATACGCACTTGAATGTAGCTGTGGCCTTCAGTATGTAGGCCGTACGAAAAGACCCCTGAGAGTTTGCATTAAGGAACATGTCAAAAATATCCTCAACGGCTATGACAAACACTTTGTGTCTAAACATTTTTTGACTTGCCACAATAAAGATCCCACCCACCTCAGTTTTTGGGGCATTACTCCATATATTAAGCACTGGCAGGGGGGCCATAAGGTGAGAATCCTAAGTAGACTGGAATCCAAATGGATCTTCAACTTGGATACTTTCTGGCCCTGTGGCCTAAATATTGAATTTGACCTCAACTGCTTCCTGAGTGATTTTTAACTTTGTCTTTTAGAATCCAATTTTTATTGTTCGTCCTCTAAATAATTGCCTGGGAATATCCTTTTACTTAGTCTCTTACTCTTGTCCCTTACTGTGAAATTGTCTGTTTACATCCCCACGTTGGGACCTTTGTCGAGACTGAAGATGCGCTGTCCATTCATATTTATTATTATTATTTTTAGAATGCTGAGGGATGGATTAGGGGTGTGTATAAGTGTCCACATTGGACCATACTATCCACACCTGTTGCAGCTTGATTTCTTATTTTTGGTAATAGAAATATGCAGATTAGCAGTTTCTTACCTTATAGTTATTTTTTAATTTTATTTTATTCATCTTGCATTATCTGCTATATTTTATGTATTTATGTATACCCTCCAGAGTGACTTTTTCAATTTTGGTAATTAATTATAATCTTTTATTCGTCACTTATGAATTTTGTCTTAGGTGTATATATGCAGGCCGATTTTCTATGTCTTATGCAAGCTTGCTACCAGTATTGCTGCCTCTCTCTTCCCATTTTTTTAGATATACATTTTACACATTTTTACATGTCCTCATTATTTTACATGTTAAGTTTAATGTAAATCCATTTTAGGGTCTATTTTTTCGGCGTTTTCCTTTTTCGTTATTTATTAGCCATTGTATGTATGCTATTTATTTACCATACATCGTCTCATCTAATTTTAATCCCCATGTATTTTTCTCTGCTTAAATTTTAGTCCTAGAGGCTCTAAGTTTGATACACTAGCATCCATCCTTCTTTGCTGACAGTGTGAGAGGCTTGAACTGGCCCAATGCCGCCCATTGGCCCTGTAAGTCAGCTGATGCCATACACCGGCACACATTACATGTATTGGTTGCGTCGTGCGGCCTCTAGGAAAATGGCCACCGCAATACACTATATCGGACTTCGGGAAAATGGCCGCCCATTGCTGGTCATTATTAGACTATTTAAGGACACTTCTCTAGCCTGTACGCATCCCCTGATGAAGTCACGTGTGGTGTGACATCACGCGTAGGGACGGAACAGGCTGCAGACACTGATAGAGGCTTACGAGCTCGCCGCTCATTGGATTAAATTGCTGTTCATTCATTTTTAATGTGAGTACCTGTATTTCTTAAAAAAATTTACTATTTTACCAAATGGAATTACACCATTGGGATCCTTCCTGCTTTATTATCTTATATATCTTCCCTGCACTACATCTGAGGGAACCATATCCCAGATCTAGGACTGTGAGGGATAAGCTGGAGCCCCTAGGTGGACAACCTTAAAGGCTTTTCTGGTCATATGCTTTTGTGCTATTACCCTAAGGCAAGGGGCCATTACCCACTTGTGTGTATGCACACGAAGATGCACTTGATGTTACCCACTTTGAGCACTCTTTTTTTTTTTTTTGCCACATCAGATAACTTTATCAAGAGACTAACTTCAGCCTGGTGTTCATGAATGCCTCTAATCAAGTCGCATCATTGTGGCTTATCGCGATTGCCTTTTTTTTTTTGAGCACTCTAATTGCAACGATTGCACGCTAGGACGTTGCTGTCACATATTTCACCTATATAAGGGACTTTTTTTGTGAAGCACTTTTTATTATTTTTTTGTCACATTTATGTTGTATTTATTCGGATGGATTTTGTGCACATTTGTCACTTTATGTGAAGCATGGTGTGTTGACTCATTTGATATCCATGCTGTATTGATTTGAATACATCATTGCACACTGTCACTTTTTTGAGCTGGTTTTGCACATAGTCTAAATTAATCTTTTATACATTTACCTGCACTATATTAAGGAATGTTTTTCACTGACTAACTAAATGCTGCGGTGGTATGTTCTAAATATGTGTATCCTTATGAACATGTTTCCACGTTTATGATATATGTTTTTATTATTTATAATTTTTGGCTAGTGTCACAAACCACGTTATAGAGCTTATTTTTTCTGTGATGTAAGATCTGATCATAAGTCTCTTCTATTCATTTTTATGGCATATGTTTTTTACACTTAGTTTTTTCCTACACTTAGGATTAGCGCAGCACCACCCATTTACATATATTTATTTCCAAGGTCAGGTGTGTACCCGATTCGGTGCAAGCAGCTTTTCCACTCTTAGCCGCCTTCCATATCTGATAGCGCGGGAATAATCTCATTATCTCTAAGGTGCGTACGTGCTTACGGCGTTTTGCCATTTTGCCGTGTTGCGGCCCGCTGACTCGCACGTCTATGTGTGCCGTTGCGCCGTGACGCGGTCCGCTGAATCGATTACCCGCATGCGCCGATTAGCCATTCTGCCACGCAGGCATACAGGGAAATGCCGGTATTGTCAAACAAAGTTTCTGTTATTCCTCTGACACACAGTCAGGCAGCTAGACTATTTACAGCTAGTGTAGTGCGTCCTCCTCACAGTGTTCAGCTAAAACTACAAGTTAGTGTAGTGAGACCTCTGCACAGTGTTCAGCTAAAGCTACAACTTAGTGTAGTGTGTCCTGCTCACAGTGTTCAGCTAAAACTACAAGTTAGTGTAGTGCGACCTCTGCACAGTGTTCAGCTAAAGCTACAAGTTAGTGTAGTGAGACCTCTGCACAGTGTTTAGCTAAAGCTACAAGTTAGTGTAGTGCGTCCTGCTCACAGTGTTCAGCTAAAACTACAAGGTAGTGTAGTGCGACCTCTGCACAGTGTTCAGCTAAAGCTACAAGTTAGTGTAGTCCGTCCTCCTGACAGTGTTCAGCTAAAACTACAAGTTAGTGTAGTGAGACCTCTGCACAGTGTTCAGCTAAAGCTACAAGTTAGTGTAGTGCGTCCTCCTCACAGTGTTCAGCTAAAGCTACAAGTTAGTTTAGTGTGACCTCTACACAGTGTTCAGCTAAAGCTACAAGTTAGGGTAGTGCATCCTCCTCACAGTGTTCAGCTAAAACTACAAGTTAGTGTAGTAAGACCTCTGCACAGTGTTCAGCTAAAGCTACAAGTTAGTGTAGTACGTCCTGCTCACAGTGTTCAGCTAAAATTACAAGTTAGTGTAGTGAGACCTCTGCACAGTGTTCATGTCAGAGAGGTTACCTGGTTGGGCACTGGTGCGCGCCGGGGCGCGTTGGCACTCGGGTTCCTGTGCGTGCTGGGGCGCGTGTTCCCGGGGGCACTGGCGTGTCTGGTCTGGCCAGCCGTGGCGTGCAGGGTGGCGTCCGGGCGCGCGTGCGTACGCGTGTTCGCGCTAACCCGCGTTCGCCTATGGGCGTTACCGCGGGCGTGCCCAGTGGTGTTGGCGTGCACGCCGGTGTCGGGGGCACGCTCGGGCATGTGCGGGGGCGCTTTGGCGAATCGGCGCGTGCATGAGTGCGGGGTTTTGGCGCCGATTGGCCTATTTAAGTCTGCCTCTATCCCTGTTCGGTGCTGCCTGATCAACAGCTCTGTGTCTAGTTCCGTGATCCCCTCTGTGTTCCGTATCTCTGAAGTTTGACCCCTTGTGACCCAGCTTGCCCTTTGGACTTCCTTGACTGCTGCCTGAACCCGACCACGGCTTGTTTGACCTTGCTTCTGCCTGCTCCCTTTGTACCGTTGCTGCCAGCCCATTGCCGACCTCTGCCTGTGTATGACCAGCCTGATAAGCTCCTGCTCAGCATCAGTTCCAGTATTCCTGAGTTCTACCTGCTGCTGGGAAGACCACCTTTCTCCAGGATCCAAACACCAGGCCCTCATACCACTCCGTATTCGCGGGCTTCCTGTCTGCTCTATCAGGGGCCCCGAATCGGATACGTAAGGGAGCCTACCCTCTGCCCAAGCGGACTCACCTGTCCGGTAAGTGAGGGACCTGACAGTATCAGGCAGCCGTGACTGAGTCCGGGCAGGGGGCCTCCCCCATGGATGAACTTTGCAGGCACCTAGCAGGCCTCACCCAAGCAGTTAAAAGCTTACAGGAGGGCTATACAAGACTGGAAGGACAGGTCCAGGCCCTCTCAGCATCTCCTCAGGGAGCAGAACCTGCTAATCCTGCCTCAGCGCCCTCTGTAGTAATGCTCCCACCAGAGCCCAGGGTGCCTACACCTGAAAAGTTCTCCGGATAACGTTGCAAGTTCCGGGCGTTCCGCAACGCATGCAAACTTTATTTTGCCTTACAACCCGTACGTTTTCCCTGGAGGCCACCAAGGTGGGGTTCGTCATATCTCTTTTGACTGGCGAGCCTCAGACCTGGGCCCATCACCTGCTGGAGCAAAAAGCCAGATCTCTGGATTCCTTGAATGACCTCTTCAGTGCAATGTCTCAGTTATACGAGGACCCCCAGCTAACAGCCACGGCAGAAGCCACCTTGCACTCCCTACAACAAGGCCGCAGAGCGGCCGAAGATTACGCTGTGGAATTTAGGCGTTGGAGCTCTGATACGGAGTGGAACGACGTGGCCTTGCATCACCAATACCGGCTGGGGTTGTCTGACCCTCTTAAGGATGAATTGGCACGGGTAGGGGTACCTCAGACACTGGATGAGCTCATAAACCTGTCAATCCAGATTGACCGCCGCCTTAGACGTTCTGAGAGGTCCATTGGCCATCCACGCCTCACTTGGATGTTGCCCAGGGCTCCTAGTGCCCCGAACCAAGCTCCTCCTGTCCCGTCTGTTCCAACTCAGGAAGCTCCTGAACCCATGCAGCTAGGACTGTTCCGTCCCTCTTTGACCCCAGAAGAGAAAACGCACAGACGCACACTCAATCTGTGCCTGTACTGTGGAAAGTCTGGACACTTTGCAAGGGCATGCCCCAGCAAGAGACGTAAGTGCCCGCCGTCCTCCTCTTTGTGTGCACCTGTTTCACCCAGATCCGGTAACCATCTAACACTCTCTGTTATATTACAGCTACCTGGAAGGAACATCCCAGTACCGGTCATTATTGATTCGGGAGCATGTAGCGGATTCATTGAACGGACCTTCATTGAAAATCATTATATTCCCATCCAACCCAAGGCCCAGGGACTGGCAGTTTTCTTAGCGGATGGCTCCACCCTCAGCTCCGGACCTGTTACCCAGGAAACTGTTCCTCTACTGGCCACCATTGGCCCGGAACACCAGGAACTTTTACGCCTGGATGTCATCTCATCTCCAATTATCTTAGGAATGCCTTGGCTACAGGCTCACAATCCCAGTATCAACTGGTCCACAGGCAAGATCCAGTTTTCATCTGAGTATTGCAAACAACACTGTTTACGGGGGACCCCCATGACATCCTCTCAATGCCTTTGCCTAGACTCAGAAACCAAGTCTTATCAAAACCTTCCCGAACCCTACCGGGATTTCCTGGATGTGTTCAGCAAAAGGGGGCAGAAACCCTTCCGGTACATAGACCCTACGATTGCCCGATAGAACTTTTACCCGGAACTGAAGTTCCCTTCGGGAGGATTTTTCCCTTAACTGAGCAGGAGCTGAGCACCTTGAAAGCCTATATTGACGAAAACCTAAAGAAAGGATTAATGCGTCCCTCCACATCTCCAGCAGGTGCAGGCATCATTTTTGTAGAGAAGAAAGATCATTCCTTACGTCCCTGCATCGATTACCGGGAACTCAATAAAATTACTATAAAGAACAGATATCCGCTACCTCTAGTGCCCGAACTATTTCAGAGATTAGGATCTGCTACCGTCTTCACCAAGCTGGACCTCCGCGGAGCCTACAACTTGATCTGCATAAGAGAGGGGGACGAATGGAAGACGGCCTTTCGTACTCGATTCAGGCACTACGAGTACCTCGTCATGCCCTTTGGCCTGTGCAATGCGCCAGCCACATTCCAGCACTTCGTCAACGATGTTTTTCGTGACTTTCTGGACCTATACGCAAACCACCCTGACCATCGCAAACACGTGCGAAACGTACTTACCCGACTTAGACAACATGGGCTTTATGCCAAACTCGAAAAATGCGAGTTCGAGCTCCAATCCATCCAGTTCCTAGGCTTGGTCATCTCTCCTGACGGTATCAAAATGGACCCGCAAAAGGTATCTGCTATCTTGGATTGGCCTGCATCTGTAGACAAAAAAGGAGTACAGCGCTTTATTGGCTTCGCCAATTTTTATAGAAAATTCATTAAAGGATTCTCTTCAATAATAACTCCCATTACGGAACTCATCAAACAGGGAATCCGATTCTGCTGGACCCCTAAGGCGCAAGTGGCCTTTGAAAAACTCAAAGCTCTGTTTACTTCAGCCACCATCCTCAAACATCCCAATCCTGCCTTGCCTTTCGTCCTAGAAGTGGACGCTTCTGAAGTCGCGGTTGGAGCCGTGCTCTCACAAAGACAAGGTGCTAAAGCACTCCTGTACCCTGTGGGATTCTTTTCACGCAAGCTCTCCTCTTCCGAGAGGAACTATGACGTGGGAGATCGGGAACTTCTAGCCATTAAGGCAGCTCTGGAGGAATGGCGTTATCTCCTGGAGGGTGCAGCTCACCCCATTTTGGTCTACACAGACCATAAAACTTTAGAATATCTAAGGATGGCTAAGAGACTTAAACCCCGGCAAGCCAGATGGGCACTTTTTTTTCTCGATTTATTTTTCACATTACCTACAGACCCGGATCCAAGAATGTCAAATCCGACGCCCTCTCCCGAATGTTCCTTGATTCAGAGAAGACCCTGCCTCCAGACACCATCCTCCCTTCTGGGAATTTCCTGATCTTACAGGAGGATCTCATCTCTCAGATCAGACGGTCCTCTATGGGAATGTCATCACCTGCTGAAGCTTGTACCAAAGATGGGCTGTTCTGGTACAAAAATAAAATTGTGGTCCCTGAGGAGCTAAAAGTATGTGCCATGATCACAAACTGGCCGGTCACTTCGGCACACGGAAGACAATTGATCTCGTCCAACGCACCTTCTAGTGGCCTCACTTTGCTAAAGACTGCAAGGAATACGTTGAGTCCTGTAATACTTGTGCCAGAAGCAAGAGTAGCCGGGCAAGAGCATGGGGTCTGTTGAGACCATTACCCGTCCCAGAGAGACCGTGGGCCATGATTTCAATGGACTTTATTGTTGAACTCCCCCCATCAGAAGGTTTCTCTTCCATCTTTGTTGTGGTAAACAGGCTGTCTAAAATGGCCCACTTTCTCCCCATGAAGGGCACCCCTTCGGCCATGGAAACCGCTACCATCTTTATTAAAGAAATCATCAGACTGTATGGAGTACCAACCAACATAGTTTCCGACAGAGGCGTCCAATTTACCTCCAGATTCTGGAAAGCCCTCTGTGGCTCCCTAGAGATTGAATTATCATTTTCTTTGGCCTATCACCCCCAGTCAAATGGACAAGCCGAGAGGACGAATCAGACCTTGGAGCAATACCTCCGCTGTTTTTCTGCATTCTCCCAGGATGACTGGGCTTCCCTGCTCCCCATCGCGGAGTTCTCTTACAATAACTCACTGCACTCAGCTACCAATCAGTCACCATTCTATGCTAACTATGGTTTCCATCCATCCTTCTTGCCTGGGTCTATTTCCGAGTGCCCTGTCCCTGCAGTATCCGAAACCTTGGACTTTTTCTCAAATAATAACAAACTACTGCAGGATACCATGACCAAAGCTCAAGAAGACTACAAAAGAATTTTTGACAGGAAGAGACGTGGAGAACTTGCTCTGGAACCGGGCAACTCTGTCTGGTTATCTACTACTAACCTTAAGTTGGTCTGTACGTCCAGAAAACTAGGCCCTAAATACTTGGGTCCTTTCCTGGTGAAAAGAAAAATTAACGATGTGGCGTATGAACTTGACCTTCCTAACGCCCTGCGGATACACCCAGTCTTCCATGTGTCCCTCTTGAAGCCGGTCACCCCCAACTCCTTTGCCGGCCGTAGTATTGGCCCACCCAAGCCTATCCTAATTAATGGCGAAGAGGAGTTCGAGGTGGAGGCAATTTTAGATTGCAGAAGAAGACGCAACCAAGTTCAATATCTTGTAAAATGGAAGGGCTATGGGCCCGAAGATAATTCTTGGGAGCCAGAGAGCAACTTGCACGCCAGGGAACTCCTACAGTCTTTTAAAGCTTCTCATGCCTCAAAAATGGCCCAGCTGGGCATCCAGAGTCTGCCCTTGAGGAGGGGGCACTGTCAGGCAGAAAGGGAGAAGGCCCTTTGGACTTCCTTGACTGCTGCCTGAACCCGACCACGGCTTATTTGACCTTGCTTCTGCCTGCTCCCTTTGGTTGGGCGCCGGTGCGCGCTGGGGCACAGTGTTCAGCTAAAGCTACAAGTTAGTGTAGTGCGTCCTGCTCACAGTGTTCAGCTAAAACTACAAGTTAGTATAGTGCGACCTCTGCACAGAGTTCAGCTAAAGCTGCAAGTTAGTGTAGTGAGACCTCTGCACAGTGTTTAGCTAAAGCTACAAGTTAGTGTAGTGCATCCTCCTCACAGTGTTCAGCTAAAACTACAAGTTAGTGTAGTGTGACCTCTGCACAGTGTTCAGCTAAAGCTACAAGTTAGTTTAGTGCGTTCTCCTCACAGTGTTCAGCTAAACCTACAAGTTATTTTTTTGCGAGCTCTGCACAGTGTTCAGCTAAAGCTACCTGTAGAAGGTTGGTGGTGTTTTCCTGATCCTATAACTACCGCAGGCAGCTAAATAAGCTACAAGTTATTTTTTGGCTAGCTCTGCACAGTGTTCACCCAAAGCTACCTGTCGAAGGTTGGTGGTGTTTTCCTGATCCTATCACTACCGCAGGCAGCTAAATAAGCTACAAGTTAGTGTAGTGCGAGCTCTGCACAGTGTTCAGCTAAAGCTACCTGTAGAAGGTTGGTGGTGTTCTCATACTACAGGCAGGAATGTCCATGTCGTCCATGTCGTCCTTAGTGACCAAGAGGACTCCGGACCGAATGCCTCAGCAAACCTACGCTGCATGGCCTCCCTGATCCTGCAAAGCCTGCGTAAGGATCCTCGTATTCGTGGTATCAAGGAGAAGGACCAATACAGGCTGGCAACCCTCCTTGATCCACGTTACAAGGGTAAGGTTGCGGACCTTATCTTGCCATCGCAGAGGGAGCAGAGGATGAAACATCTTCTAGAGGCCTTGCAGAAAGGTCTGTGAAACGCGTTCCCAGAGACTGGGAGGTTACAAACTCATGTTTCTGGACAACGTGTTGCTGAGGCTTCGGTAAGTCAAAGAAGGAGCGGTGGAGAAGGTAGCCGTCTGACTGATGTGTTCAGACAATTTTTTGGTCCGCAGCCCCAAGGTATGATTGGTTCCAGCAACCATCGCCAGCATCTGTTTTACATGGTGCAGGAATACCTAGGGGCAAGATCTGACTTGGACACCTTTCCCACCGAAAATCCTCTGGGTTACTGGGTCTTGAGGATGGATCACTAGCCAGAGCTTGCACAGTATGCAATTGAGCTACTGGCCTGTCCTGCATCCAGCGTTCTTTCGGAACGCACATTCAGTGCTGTTGGAGGCTTTGTAACCGATCACAGGGTGCGTCTGTCCACCGACTCGGTCAATCGACTGACCTTCATAAAAATGAATCAGTCTTGGATCACCACCAGCTACCAAGCACCTGATGCACATGTAACGGAATAATTTTTTTTGAAATCTCAGATCCCTTCAAAGACTTCCTATGCTGATGCTGAGTGACTATCCTGAGTAATTATCCTCTTCCTCCTCAATGATCACGCTGATAGCTTGTAAGAACATTTTTGGTTCTGGCGCCACCACCAGTGCCTAAGGCCCAATTTCTCAGCCCCTGTATAACAGGGGTGTGTAATTGCAACTTTTGATGCAATACTTTGCAGCAGGGCTCGTTCCTGCGTTCCAACTAGAGTATCTGTGAGGGGTTGCAGTGTTGTGGCACCAGCACCAGTGCCTAAGGCCCAATTTTTCAGCCCCTGTTTAACAGGGGCATGTAATTACAATTTTTGATGCAATACTTTGCAGCAGGGCACCTTTCTGCGTCCCAACTAGAGTATCTGTGAGGGATTGCAGTGTTGTGGCACCAGTGCCTAAGGCCCAATTTTTCAGCTCCTGTTTAACAGGGACGTGTAATTACAATTTTTGATGCAATATTTTGCAGCAGGGCTCGTTCCTGCGTTCCAACTAGAGTGTCTGTGAGAGGTTGCAGTGTTGTGGCACCAGCACCAGTGCCTAAGGCCCAATTTTTCAGCCCCTGTTAAACAGGGGCGTGTAATTACAATTTTTGATGCAATACTTTGCAGCAGGGCTCGTTTCTGCATTCCAACTAGAGTATCTGTGAGGGGTTGCAGTGTTGTGGCACCAGCACCAGTGCCTAAGGCCCAATTTTTCAGCCCCTGTTCAACAGGGGCATGTAATTACATTTCTTGATCTAATATTTTACAGCAGGGCCCGTTTCTGCGCCCACCAAGAGCGAGTGAGGACTTACAGTGTTGTGGCACTAGCACCACCACCACCAAAGGCACAATTTTTCTGCCCCTGTTCAACAGGGGCATGTAATTACAATTCTTGATCTAATATTTCACAGCAGGGCCCTGTGAGGGCTTACAGTGTTGTGGCCACAACAACACCTAAGGCCCAAATTTCTGCTGAGTATATAGGGCAGGCCCCTACTTTCAAACATCTAACTTACAAACGACTCCTACTTGCAAACGGAAGGAGACAACAGGAAGTGAGATGAAATCTACCCCTAGGAAGGGAAATTCTCTCCTGTAAGAGTTAATATGGGAAAAACGTTTCTCCTTTCCACTGATGCTTTATCACCAATCCTTGTTTCACAAAAAAAAAACAAATTTTAAAAAAACATTTGTCATTGGGACAAAAAATGAGGTGAAATCTTCTGAAGAGGAGCACTTACAGCAAAACAAATGTCACAGGGGTGATAACCCTTCCCTATGTTTTCCAAAAAGCTTAAAATAGATTTTTTGGCTGGAGCTAAACACATTAAAAATGTACCAGTTCAAAATTACAAACAGATTCTACTTAACAACAAACCTACAGTCCCTGTCCTGTCTGTCTTGTTTGCACCGCCTGTATACTGCTGTTCAGAGTATATAGGGCCTGTTGGCCCCACGCCTTTCCTTTTTTTTTAATTTAGGTGCGGGGTTCCCCTTAATATCCATAGAAGACCCAAAGGGCCTGGTAATGGACTGGGGGGTACCCATGCTGTTTGTCTCACTGATTTTCATCCATATTGCCAGGACCCGACATTACATTAATGCCGCAAGCAGTTTTAAATGACTTTTTTTCCTTTAAAAATGACATTTTGTGCAGGGACTGTTCTATGCACGGGAAACACGCGCCACTTTACAGGCATACTATAGACACCCCGCAGGTACGATATTTAAAGGAATATTTCACTTTTTTTTTTACTTTAGGCATCATTAACCACTTCCCTACCCGCCTATAGTCAAATGACGTCCACAGATGGGATCTCCCATCCTGGGTGGACGTCATATGACAGCCTCGGGTTCCAGGCCACCTAGGGGGTGGTCTGGAACGCCAACGCGGCACACGCCCGCCGCGTTGCTCGGGACTCGGTGCGTGTGCCCGGCGGCCGCGATGTCCGCTGGGCACCCGCGATTGCCCATTAACCGGGCCGGACCGTGGATCTCTGTGTGTAAACACAGAGATCCACGTCCTGTCACCTCAGAGGAGAGCGATCTGTGTTCCCAGAAAGGAGGAACACTGATCGGTCTCCTCCCCTTGTGCGTCCCCTCTCCCTACAGTTAGAAGCATACCCTAGGAAACACATTTAACCCCTCCCCGCCCCCTAGTGGTTAACCCCTTCACTGCCTGTCACATTTACATAGTAATCAATGCAATTTTATAGCATTGATTGCTGCATAAATGTGAATGGTCCCAAAAATGTGTCAAAAGCATCCAATGTGTCCGCCATAATGTCGCAGTCATGAAAAAAAATTGCGATCGCCGCTATTACTAGTAAAAAAAAAAAAAATAAATAGTTTTCTTTAAAAATGCCGTAAATCTATCCCGTATTTTATAGACGCTATAACTTTTGCGCAAACCAATCAATATACGCTTATTGCGATTTTTTTTACCAAAAATATGTAGAAGAATACGTATCGGCTGAAACTGAGGAAAAAATTTGTTTTTTTCTTTAAAAATTGGGATATTTATTATAGCAAAAAGTAAAAAAATATTGTGTTTTTTTCAAAATTGACGCTCTTCTTTTGTTTATAGCACAAAAAATAAAAACCGCAGAGGTGATCAAATACCACCAAAAGAAAGCTCTATTTGTGGGGGGGGGGAAAGGACGTCAATTTTGTTTGGGTACAACCGCGCAATTGTCATTTAAAGTGCGACAGCGCTGAAAACTAAAAATTGGTCTGGGAAGGAAGGAGGTGAAAATGCCCGGTATTGAACTGGTTAAAATCACTGCTCCTGAAAAAACGTCCATTTTTAAAAGTTTTTTTTGCATTGATACATGTCCCCTGGGGCAGGACCCGGGTCCCCAAACCCTTTTTAGGCTTTAAAATGAGCACTTTTGATTTTGAACGTTCGAGTCCTTTAGACGTCAATGGGGTTCTAACGTTCGGGTGAATTTTCGGTCCGTTCGCAGGTTCTGGTGCAAACCGAACCGGGGGCTGTTCAGCTCATTCCCTACACCTGATCATGGCAGACAAGCAGTGATTGGTCTTGTTGCGAACGGACTAACATGCTGGTGTCGAAAATCCTATTCTCAACCCAGCCATCAGAACCATTTTTGGCCCATTTAACCCTATTCACTTTGGAGCACAGAAACGTTCCGTGGGCTGGGAAGGGGACAACCCCCCCCCCCCCCCGGGTTGATTAATCAAGGGCTAAAGTCCAGCCCAGATCCATATCTTAAAAAATTGAGGAGCATGAGTTATGGATGGGATGATTCACACAGAGCATGTCTAACTGGTGAATTGCAGGCTTTTCTAACATGCTCCGATCGCAGGATAAACCTTGGTAAAAGTTTTATTTCAGCTTTTTTTATCCCTTTTATTTTCATAGCAACCATTTAAACTGTGTGCGTCCTTTTGTCTTTTTTGTACCTTTTGTATTTATTTTCTATGTATATATTTTATGCACTTTTGGGATACTAATTGATAAAAATAATACGTGGCTTCTGTTTACTAAGCTAGGACTCATATCCCTAGAGAGATTGTTGCATTCTAGTGTCCATGTACTCAGTCTAAGTTCTTTTCCAATCTATATGCAATTGTACTATGTGTTGGCAAATTGCATGCAGATTGTAAACTAGCAGATGGAGATCTGTGTGTGTGCTTGCCTAGCAGACCAGTCAGCGGACAAACCGCTAGGTGGTGGCATGCTACCGTTTGTTGTGTGTGGTGGTGTGTGTGTGAATAGTGGGAAAATTAATTACCACAGGGATTCTAGCTCATAGGGGTGTATGTATGTTCTAAAAGCAAGTGAACCCTCGTATGACATCCTGACTAGAGTTTTCCTTCAAACCCATTCAGATCTAGAGACCATTACGACAAGAAATTATGGCACACAGTCAGTACATGCAGTCAGAATGATCTCATCTTTTACTTCCGTATTTCACTTATATAACCAACATGACATCACAACAAAAGTCCAACCCCTTCATTAATATATGGTAAAGTTACAGACATACAGGATGTTTAAATAGAATATTAATAACTCATATAGAAACTAACAACAGGAAAGGACTTACACGTCATTTAAAAGAAGTCAGGCCATTTACAAGAATTTGAAACTAACTTTTGATAAACGTCACATATACATATTATTCTAAAATGGATACACATTTTTATAGCTAAAATGGTGGACAGCAAGCTAAAATATCCCTACAATCCCCTCTTTGATCATAAATGTATGATCTCACTTCCTTATCATGGTGGTATTCTCAGCCTGCTTCTGATGATACATACAGAGATAAGTTTTATTGGGAGATGAGGGATCTGAAATGAGAGTGGTTCTATTAATAAGGCACATAATAAGCTTATACACAAGATAAAGGAAAAGGAAAAAGAACACAATCATGATCAAAATTATGGTAATATCCCTTATCCAAGAGAATATCCCTCCAAATCCAAAATCAACATTTCCAAAAGGACTCCAGGTCTGGGCTATGTTGCGAGCCTCTTGTTGCAGCTTGGTCACCTCTTTTCTATGCTGAGCTATCACATCATATAATAGTCTGGTACCTCTATATTGGTATTGTGTACCCAAGTACAACATTCATAATCCTCAGTCATTTCACATAATCCTGTAAGGGCTGAACTCATGCTTTCAATGGCTAAGTCATGCAATTCTAGTTGTTTTCTAATAGCCCTAGTTTCAACATTAAGTTTAGAAATGTCATCAGAGTTCTTTTCCATCATCTTATCAATAATTCCTAAATAATTATTCAACCTTTTCATCAAATCTATTCCCCATCCTGCCCAGGAAGGGAACCATGCCCAGGCCATATCCTTTTCAAGGAATAACTCTCTCTTGTTACGATGTGTTAATGGATACCTTGGGTGTATACTAGCTTCAAGTAAATGACTCCCATCACTATCACCTACCACCCCCATTATGGGCACCAGTGAGGCCAGGTAACACCAGCCCTGGACCTCTTGTGGAATACAGGGATAACAAGTCTTTCCACAACAAACATAAGTGTGGTTACCAAACGAGAAGGGCGTATTCACAGCAGTCTCTTGATCTACTGCTGTAACTATTGCCAGAACCTGAAACAAATGCTGTACAGATTTACTACTATCATTTTCAGAGGCAAGAGTCTTTTTAAAATCAGCCCATACTCTGACCTCATCCTGGTGTGTTTGATATAAAGAACAAGACTTCCCACTAGGGGCATAGCAATTAGAAATGTTCAAAACCGATTGACTACAGGTATGAGCATTTCTAGTAGAATTCCCTACATTAAAACACCAGGTAGGATTATGACTTCTATTGATGATGTGAAAGCAAATGGTGTCATTAGTTCTTCTGCTGACATTCAAAAGGTCAAGGGGAATCTTTCCTTTTAAAAGGGGAGTAATATTTAAAGGTATAGCCATTAGGGGTATCCTAACAGTGCTAAGGTGCAATTTGCCACAAATCCAACATTTCTGAAATCCTGATTTCTGAACATAAGCATATTTAAATTTTAGCAAAAGCATTTTATCAGAAAAATTGTCCTCAATGTCTCTCTTGTTTCTAACTTGTATCACTGTAATGTTCTCCTATGTATGTGTGTTTCCACAAATACTTTTAATGCCACCCAAGTCTTCAGGGTTGCAAATACAGTTAGTGATGATCCAAGTGGGCGGAAACACTATCAGTGTGATCAGGAACAGGAAGCAAAACGTTTTGCCAGAAGTCTGTGGTGAAATAAGCGAGGTCATCTTCTCTGGCCGGACCTGCTTTTCCAGGAAGTCCTCCTTCATCTGCTTGGATTTCTGCTTGAGGGCCTCCTGTATTAAGGATCTCCTTCCTGCTCTTGGGGCTTTGGGCAACCTTTTTCACTCGGCTGGCATGGATCCCGGACTAGCAGTTTTCCACCAGGATAGCCGTTCTGATCACTGCAATCACCATAGTAGGAGGTCCAAAAGGATACTCTTGCTTCTTATTTCTGTTCAGCTGTTGGACCACCACGGTGTCTCCCTCCTTGAAGAGGTGAGTAGCTTCCTGTGAAGAAAAGAGAGAGGTGCGAGCAACATTTCTTTGACTGTATCCAATATTTCAACCAGTTTTCTTACATATTCTTTGTGTATTAAGTCTAAATCTCCCTTTTCTACCATTAAAGGTGCTCTGGCCTATGGGGTGGGGATAAATCTACTCATCAAAACTTCAAAAAAAAATGATTTCTGCCAGGATGTGCTGGGAGGACCCTTCTCCAGTTGGCAAAGGTTCCTCCTGTGGCCTTTCTTATCTTGTCTTTTATTGTTCTGTTCATCCTTTCTACTATTCCTGAATTTGGAGGGTGATAGGGAATGTGAAACTTCCATTCTATCTTGAGAGTTTTTAAAAGCTGGACCATTTGAGAACATGTCCACAATTATCAAAAGATATTCCTGTCTTTTGCCTAGTTTGGGCATGTGTGTGAAATCAGCCGTGACTTGTATACCTGCGTGGCCTATTCCGTGGTACTGTGAATGCACTTGCTGTTGGTATACATGGTTTCCCCTCTTTGCAGAGAAGTCCAGACCTTGGATCTCTCTACACACCCTTTCCATTCCAGTCCCTTAACTCATAATTTGATGCATAATCCTGGGGATTTGCAAGTGACTTTTCAAATGGGGATAGGTCAGGTATCAGCATAGCAATTTGGATGTCTGCTGTCTGTGAGATAGCAGCTTATTTAGCAGCAAGGTCAGCCAGACCTGTTCATTTCCCCTGGCTATCTCTGTCTGTTGGCCTGTGTGTGCTCTGCAGTGTATATAGCCTAGAGCAAGAACCATCCACAAAAACATTCTGTGTGTCTGGTAGTGCTGTGGAAGATAAATCAGACCTGGGTGATGTGTCTTGGTGAATGAGGTTTATGCAGTCATGTTATGGCACAACCTCATCCTGTTCTCCTTTTTAATACTAAAAGGGTGATTAAAATTGGTGCTGGGCCTGCAGAGAGAAGCATATTTGATTTGCAATTTTGGATTGGACAGCAAAATCACCTCATATCCGGTCAACCTCTGAGCAGACATGTGCTGTGTATGTACGTTTTTCAACAAGATTGACACATTGTAAGTGATGTGAAGTGCGGTGTCGTGTCCCAGAGTGAAAGAAGTGGCCATCTCAACCTACCATGGCACAGGACGCTATAACGCACCAGGACCATCTTTGAGAAAAAAACTACAGGGCACAGTCTCCCACTATGTTCCTGGGCCAGTACTCCCGCCATGGTTCTGCAATTTTCCCTGGCAAACAAGTGAAATATTTTGCCATATTCAAGGAGGCCCAGGCTCGGGCTGGTAACCATTACACATTTCAACATAGCAAAACATGGCAACATGGCAAAAACATTTAACATTGCATCAGACCATTTTACAGTATCGGACATTTCAGAGACATTGCTTCAAAGACATTGCTTGTCTCAATATATTGTCATTGAAAGAGCAGTCAGGTATCCATTGGTGGCAGTAACCAATCATACCTAGGAAGGTGAACATGTCCTTCCTGTTAAGTGGGCGGGGCAGACCCATTCAGAGCCGCAACTCTTTTGTGACTGACTCTTCTTTCTCCTTTTGTGAGCACAAATACTCAACTGTTTTTTTTTGACAACATTGTAACTTTTTCTTAAACATTTTGTAACCACATACATGTAACCATTTCAATAAAGATAGGCTATCAGCTCGGCAGTCCTCCTCTGAAGAACTACAAATCAAAAAATCATCAACATACTGCAACAGTACAGAACCATGAGGAGCAGTCCAGGGCCCAAGGGTGATTTGGAGTACAGTGGCCATGTCTCCTCGTCTACAGGGATGAAAAAAAAAACATTCTTTAAATCAATCACAGTAAAATACTCTGCATCGCATGGTATGGCGGTAAGTATTGATGGCACATCAGGCACTACTTGGGCAATTGGTACCACTAGGCTATTGATGTCCCTTAGGTCTTGTACAAACCTACAGTCACCATTTGCCTTCTTTACTGGGAGTATTGTAAGGCGAGACAATTTCCCTTAAGATTCCTTTCTTTAAGAAATCTTCTTTCTCTGTATGTAACTCCCTCTTTGTCCTTGCCCCCTTTCCTCTTTTTATAAAAGTTTCCCCTTTGATTTCCTAAGAAATCATTTTGATAATGTGTTGATACTGGTGTTTGTTTTGGGATGTCAAAACATTCCGCTGTGTCTTTTTCAATCAACGTTTTTTGTTTTTTTTTCCTTGGAAGTCAGTCATACACTTTGTAACCCAGTCTGACATCTGCTGTCTCACAGTAAGTGCATATTTAAGGACAAGGTTACTGAGATAAGTCTGTATTAAAAGACTGTGCATTTCATCTTAAGTGTTAAATCCAGCGTCTTCTGTCATGAAAGGAAACCTAGAGCATTAACTAACTGCGTAGTTACTTTCTCTTTTTTTTCCTCTGTGCTTTCTGCTTGTTTTCAAACTGCGTGTTCTGTATTCTGACCCTCTACAGCGTGTGCAGCCTCTGCAGCTTTCAACTTCTGCGTTGTGGTATGTAAGATGGAGGTGGAGGGGCACAGGGAACTAGGGCAGGAGCTAGGGCACATGGTACAGGCATAAAGAAGGTTGATTTAACCTTTAATTTACCATCCCATGACTCTGCTAAACCCATCATAAACAATGTATGGGCTAGGATACTATAGGGAGCCTCGGTCCAGCCGATCTCCACAACATACATATTTATTTTTTCTTTCTAAACATTCTAATTAGATACTGAGTCTCTTTTTTCCTTTTTGCAGTATGCCAACAGGTTCAAACAGTGCCTTCAATTGCGGTAGTACTAATGCCGCAAACAATTCCCCACTATCTATTACAGTCAGTGAGATATTAGTACTTGAACCCTGTTGGCAAAAAAACAAATGTCCAAATTTTGCACCTGACTTCCCCTTTGCAAGAGATGTCAGTAGCAAAAAGAATTATTCAAATAGCATGTTTTAATCAAAAGTTAGCCTCACCAATTTATGTATTACCTTAAAAAAAAGTATTAACGCTCTACCCATATTTTAAATGGTAAAAAACGTCCCTAATGTCACAATACTTCAAAGACCGGGGACAGACTTGATAAGTCTCCCCTGCTCTTCCAATAAGTGACATTACTCCCTTCACTGTCAATCCTTCTTGAAACACAAATTTGTGTAAACCAGTAATACAATCAGGACACTTTTGAGACATTTTTATTTTTTATTTTAGTACTTTCCCTAAGATGACACTGAACGTCTGATTACAGCAAGGAAAAGAAAATATTTTTACTCACTGCATCAATGCCAGAATCATCCTGCCAACTATATATTTCTTATACTTTAGAGTCAAAGCATTCATATATAAATCATTAAAAGTCAGCATCAATACATCAACAAATATTGTAACATCACTCTACGTTTCATTATAATACAATGATAATACAATGCAGTGGAAAGGTGTCATCTTACCTTATGACACCTGACAAATTCCACACAAACAAACAGATTACCTTATTTTATCTACTTATTTTATCTCCTTATTTACTTCTAAGCGACAGAAAGGCAAGCAAAGAGGTTTGGGTTTTTCTGGCACACTCTATCAGATATCTTTATCAAACTTCATATGCCCCGTACACACGGTCGGATTTTCCGATGGAAAATGTCCGATCGGAGCGTGTTGTTGGACATTCCGACCGTGTGTCGGCTCCATCGGACATTTTCCATCGGATTTTCAGACACACAAAGTTTTAGAGCAGGCTATAAAATTTTCCGACAACAAAATCCGATCGCGTCAATTCCGACCGTGTGTGGCCTGTTCCGATGCACAAAGTGCCATACATGCTCAGAAGAAATTCCGACACGGAACAGCTCGGTCTGGTAAAATTAGCGTTCGCAATTGATACAGCACTTTCGTCACGCTGCAATGTTAAAAATGGTTTAATACAGCGCACTCTCTTCTTCTTTATAATGTGACAAGAATGAAGTATTTTTGCTGCTCATATTCACACAGACTTCTCACAAACTTATTTCTTTACTATTTATCGGGATTCCCTCAATATATTTTGATTTGTCACATCTGACATTATTATTTTGGTGTTGTTTTTTTTTTTTTTTTTTTTTTTAAGGCCGATTATTTTTTTTGGGTTTGTATTTTTTTCAAGGCTTATTTTTTTTAGGGGGGGGTTTTTATTTGTACTCCAGAAAATTTTTGTGTGTGTTTTTTGTGTCAAGTTACCATTGATATGTTGTTCTATTTAATCTGTAGGAGATTGTTTGGTGTTGTTGTCCCTTAATTTCACATTTTATGTTAGAAATGTACCTGAATCGTCACCAACAAACTGTCCTTTTTGGATGAAAACACACAGGAGAGTATAATTTTCAAAAATAAAACTTTTATTAAGGGCTCACAACTAAACAAAGGGGGAGGCAACGCTGGAGAAACTGCAGAAATTGGCGAAGCCTTGGACCCCCAGGGCAGACATCAATTATTTTCAAGCAAAATTGGTGGCCTGAGGAGTCCTTATCTAAGGGAGTGCAGTCTGGTCCAGAAGTCCCAGAGATCCGGAAAGCAGCAGATGACATCTGTGTCCCCAGGCTGTGGTCATACGAGAGACTGCAGCTTTTGTCAGACCAGACTGAACCCAGGGCCATCACTCTCTGGTCTTTCTTCCACGCTTCCTTCCATGCGGTGGCTCTGGTGGTGCAGTTGTGGCAGCAGGAGGAGGAGGAGGAGGATGGTCAAACTCAATCACGTTGGTCTTGGGTGTTAGTTCCCCACTCACCCCCTTAGTTAGGACTTTATAAATAAGTTGCTCACACAGGAGGCGTTGACCCTCCTGCATGCCCTGCAGTTTGGTGGCAGCCATGCAGGCAAAGGCCTCTTCAGGAGTGGGTAAGGCTCGGAGGGACGAAGAAGCCTCCTGAATGAGCCTGAGCACTGAATCCTGCATGGGAGTCGCCTTCCTCGCTCTTTTATATGGAAGACGGAGGGGAGGAACCTGCGATTCAGTCAGGCTGCGACTGGTCCCAGGCTTCTCTTGGCTGACACTTAGCCCCGCCTCCTCCTGTCTGCCACTAATCCCAGCCTCCTCCTGACTGCCACATTCCACAACCTTCTCCTGTCTGAGGTCTTCCTGTGTATGAAAAAGGGACATAGTTTTAGTTTTTTATTCATCAATCACACACAATTTTCACCTCATGACTGTTGCAAATTGAATGTTAACAAATATAACAGACTATCATTCTGAGCCCAGCATTTTTCATTTTTGTCCCAATTATTTTTGCCCACTACTGTCTATTGATATGTAAAACACTTTTTTCAATCAGCAATTAGAGATCAATAATAACATCTAGTAAACATCATTTATTTATTGACCAGAAATGTGTAGAAGAATGCTATACCTGGCTCAAGGTGGGCTCCTCCATTTCTTCCTGGCTGGAAGGCCCAGGTTGGACATTGGAAGCCCCAGCTGGGTTGGAAGGAAGAGTGGAAGGAAGAGTAGAGAGGGATTCCCTGACTTCACTGTGGTCTGACAGAAATCGCAGTCTCTCATAGTACCAGAACCTGGGGACATAAATGTCATCTGCTGCAGCTCCGGATCTCTGGGAATCTGTGACCTTCTTGCGCTCCCTAAGATAAGTGCTCCTCAGGCCACGAATTTTGGTTTTTAAATAGGGGATGGTTGCTGTGGGGACCACCGGCTTCACCAACTCCAGTAGTTTCTCCAGCGCTGCCTGCCTCTTTTGTTTATGATTATATTGAGGATGTCTCACCTGCCACAGACAGGGCAGCTCCCTGTATTTGTCTATGAACAGGGGGAGGAAATTGTGGTCATTGAAGCCATCCATTTTCTCTGCAAGACACAACACAAGACAAACCCTAAGGTCAGGCCAAACTCTCCTAATCTTGTTACAATATAGGCTTCAATTTCGAAGCAGCATAGGCCCAAGTTTAGATCTTACCTTCGTTATCATGATCGGCGCTTTCGATGCTCCTTCCTCCGCTCACAGATCGTACGTAATACGCACGCGTGTTACGCTTTATACACACTGCGCATGCATGTAACTCCGCCCGCCCCTGACGTTCTTTCTAGTCTATTCCCCGCCCCTTTTCTTTCTGCGCAGTGGGGGAAGAGCACATGGCGGATACACAGCAGGTGCGTGCTAATCATAGCAACGAGGAGGAGGGGGAGGAAAGCCCCGAGCCTGAAACGTCACGATCCAGAAGGAGACAATTTAAGGCCTCAAATATGTCCTTTGGGGAAATGTTGGAGATGGTGGACATCCTGAAGAAGGCCGTCTATGATGGAAAGTATGGACCTTACCCCAACCCCAATGTCAGAAAGGCCAAGATAATTGCGAAAGCAATCAAGAGTCTGCACCGGAAATTCGGGGTACGACGATCGAAAGATCAGCTCAGGAAACGGTGGTCGGGCCTGACATTACGAGAACATGAGCAGTACAGAAAGATCCGGAGAGTACTGCAAAAAAGTAAGTAGTTGTCCTGTGTTCCTATTCTTTATGTTTCTTTCATTCGTGCTGCTCCATGTGCTTTTCTTACAAGTGTACATTTTTAAATGGCAAATTTCATATTCATGGGTACATTATTCGTTCGTATCAAACATTTTTCTTTCGGCCTATAAAACACCTATACACACATATGTTTAGGCCATATGCATTTGGCCACAATTTTTACGCCCTACTTGTCTGAAACTATTTTGGTTGTGTATACTATAGGGGGGCTACATCTGTGAAGCTTGTACCAAACAGGTAAAGTATTGAAGCTTGACAAAGGACACTGACAAAGGACACTGAAAATGCTACAACTCTGACAAAATAGACAATTGTACCCCCCTTCCAAGCAATGTTTCCTATTTATAGTTCTGCCATCAAATCACTGTGTGCTAAGTATAGCATTTTTGTTTTACATAGGGGAGAAAAGACTCGGAGGACACTCCTCATCCGAGGAGACCACAGACCCCCCACCTCTGGAAGAAGGGGAAATACCCCCAACCCAAGAAGTGCAGGAGGAGGAAGAAGACGTGGTGGAACTAGTCACCACAACAGGTGAGTGTCTGCGACCACAGGCTCAGGTAAGAGATGGATGCCGGCATATTTTTGATACTTTTTTTTGGGTTTCTCTCTTTTTAGGTGATCGTGATGTTGTGGATCCAGATCCTTTCACATCAGAAAGTGCCCAGATCCTGATCTGGGAGATCATGGGGTGTAATTTACAATTGGAAAACCTCAAGAAAAACATCAATGATGTTATTCAAAAAAATAAAAACATCATTGATGTTTTGGGGCGAGTTTAAAACCCCTCCCAATCCCTTTGTTTTTTGTGTGCTACAATGTTCAAAATGTTTTCGCGATTTTTAGAAAAGCCTAATTTAGAGGATGCACACAGTGTGCCAACATGTGCTATCTGCCATCACGGGGGATCAATGGACGCGTTTTGGGGGTGCAACCCCTTCCTCAATAATAAAGTAGCTGAGAGGAAGGGGTTTCTCCCCCAAAACACGTCCCTTGATCCCCCGTGATGGCAGCTAGCACATGTTGACATTGGGAAATTTGTGTGCATCTTCCAAATTTGGCTTTTCCTGGGGTGACTTCACCCCATCTGTACGCAATATCAAACACAGTTACTAAATACTCATGTCTGATATTGCCTTCAAGTTCTACCAAATGTGAACTTTGTAAGTTCAAGATTTGTGACTTTCTTGTTGGTTTTACACATGCCTGTTTTATCTTAAATGGAAATTTCTATTTTTTATAATGCTACCCCAAAAATTGTTATACAACAAACATGTTGGTTTGTTTGAAAAACCTTTTCTAAATGCACATGTGATTGTGCAGGTATTAAAGAGATTGTTAAGCAAGAATGTGTAGATTATTGTGTCAACGCTAAAACACTTTGGTGGTGATGTAATTGGTGTTTTCTGTGAAAATGGGGGTTATTTCCTAAGGGCAAATCCTCTTTGCACTACAAGTGCAGTTTCAGTGCAGTTTCAAGTGCACTTGTAGTGCAAAGTGTCTTTGCCTTTAGTAAATAACACCCAACAGTGCTTTGTATAAGGTTATACAATCACGCCATTTTCTGGACTCAGCACATTTCTGTCAGGGTCAGCTAAAACAAACACAAGCAGTAAATGTCCACAGAGATTTTCTTTTTTTGTTTTTTTATTTGATAAAGGCTTCACAAATTTGCTGGCATGTTGATGGCCCCCCTACCTGCAAAGAACTCCAGGTATCATAACCGGACATCACGGGCACTCAGGGAGGGCAAGCCAGGACGGCCACTTTCAAGCGCTGTCAGTGTTGTTTCATGTATCATTCCGGCCTCAGGCCCAACTGAGCCAGCATAGTTGGCCAAATGTTTGCGTAAAAAGTTATGGAGAATACAGCACGCCAGGATTATATGATTAAGTTTATACTCCGCCATATGGATGGGTGTCAGAAATAGGCGGAACCGGCTGGTCAGGATTCCAAATGTGTTCTCCAACACTCTTCTGGCTCTGGCCAGCCGGTAATTAAAAACCCTCTGTTCCGGGGTGAGGGTCCTCATAGGGAATGGCCGCATAAGATGGTCCCCCAGCGCAAACACGTCATCAGCAACAAAGACGAATGGGAGTCCTTCCACATTGTCCTCTGGAGGTGGAAAGTCCAAGCTGCCATTCTGGAGACGCCTGTAGAACTCCGTCTGGGTGATGACTCCACCATCGGACATCCGGTCATTCTTCCCCACGTTCACATACAAGAAGTCGTAATTAGCCGACACACCGCCAACATCACAATACTATTGAACCCCTTATAGTTGAAATAGTATGACCCCGAGTTGGGTGGTGGGACGATGTGGACGTGTTTCCCATCAATTGCCCCTCTGCAGTTAGGAAAGTCCCATCGCTGGGCAAAGTGGGAGGCCACGGTCTGCCATTCCTGTGGCATGGAAGGAAACTGTTGAGGAAAACAAAAATAAATTAATATTTTTGCACATAAACATGGCAAGCAGATTAGACACAAACATTCTTGGCCAACCTCCAGATAGCATTTATTAAGGGGAATTTAGCAACACCAAAGTATAAGGTACACCTTTCATATCCCCCCCCTCTCATGGGCCATTTCTAACATTATGGGGGGGGGATCTTGGACAGGTAACCCTCTCCACTTCATTGAGAGATGAATGCCTAAATGCAGGGTATTACTTGGAACAGCCCCTCCTTAGTTACACTGTTGGCAGGCCACTGGACAGGTAAGAAGTGTCATAATACAAAGATATAAATACGCACTGTACACATTTGAGGACATTTGGACATTCTGCTATTACCTGTCAAGATAATAATAGGATAGAAAAACTTTAAACAGTACCATTTGAAAGTATACAGGCAGGCCCTTGCACTACATGCTTTGGGTAATTTATCCATAAATCTGAGCACAAAAGAGATGGGTATAGTGTGTATGGGTTTGGCAAAGTCAACAGATAGATGATTGAGGATAGATAGAGAATTGGGATCAGCTGACTTAGCAGTTGGGGTGAGGGAGGGTTAATAAAAATGATTTGGGGAGGGGGGCGTGGCTTGCGAGCGAGCGGAATGGCAGCATAGATCCGGAGCTCCGGTGACCCCAGGAGAATAAGCGGCTCAAATCAAACCATCTAGCTCGACTTTTGATTCCCACAGCAGGCGATCTGAGCGAGGACATCACCGGGACAATGTCCAGGAAACGAAAGGAGCAGAGGAAGCCACAAAGACTGACAGACTTCTATGACATGAAGCAGCATGACGGTAGGCAAGATGGCGCTGGGTCATCATCTACCCCTGTAAGCTATTCCTCTAACAATCCTCCTAAAAAGAACAGCTTACTTCCAAATAGACCCACAACAGGGACCCCACAACCACACTCTCCTTCTACCCCCTCAGGCAGCCCAGCTAAGGCTAAATGTAGAATGGATGGAGAGGGATCCCTCGGAGCGGCCAGCCCTGACATGGATTCAGGGGATGACACACGTGAGCTCCCTGACTCCATTGAAACCTTCCCCACCATGCACAAGCCCGTGATAGACACTGTCCTGAAAGATATGCTTTTATCACTAAGAAGCTCACTGCAATCAGATCTGATGACCTGCATGCACAAGTTTAACACCAGCATTCAAGCAGTGGAAACCCGGGTTGAACACAAAGAGCAAAATATGGGAGAGTATGCTGTTACCATTAATGATTTAGTGGATTCACATGAGGAGAAGGAAGGGGACACTGAATGGCTAAAGGCTAAAATCGCAGACATTGAAGACAGAAATAGGAGGAACAATTTGAAAATCAGGGGGATCCCTGAAACAATACTGCAAGCTGATTTGAGATTTTATGCTTCCTCACTGTTTAAATCTCTCCTGCCTGGCCTTTCTGATCTTGAGATCACAATTGATAGAATTCATCGCCTGCCAAAACCATCGTACTTATCAGAGCACATCCCTAGAGATGTAATCTTATGCCTACATTTTTACCACGCGAAAGAACAACTGATGCTAACTATGCGTAAGAAAGAACAAATACCTGCACAATACCAACATCTACAGTTCTATGCAGACATTTCCCAATATACACTTCAAAAGCGAAAGAACTTAAATACCATCACTAAAGTATTGAGAAACCACAATATCCTGTACAGATGGGGTTATCCTACCAAATTGTCCATCACAAGAGATGGACGCACCCACGTGGTGAACTCCTTAGAAAAGGGACTTTCTCTTCTGGAGGAGTGGAAAATCATCCCTGAACAGGAGTCAGGTTCTATTCAGCCCCCCAGAGAAGTAGAGCCTGCATGGAAGACGGTCACATCAAGAAACGCTAAATCGCACACTTGAGCCAAGATGGTTATCTCATAACCTACAAGTTCCTGGAGTTTAAATGCTCACAAGTTTGAACCTTTTCCCCCTACAGCCTGAACAGCAAGTGCTGTACACAAACATTTCTAGTTGTCAGAGTTTAGAATCAACCTCTGCAAATGTTGATTTTAGGCGAAACTGATCTTTGCACTATTCTCAGAGTTTTTGTTTGCTTTTATGTTTTCTTCCTTTTGTTTTTGTTCTTGGAAATCACAGCAGTCAGATCCCATGAGACCACAGATGAAACAGGCTTTGCCTCAGCACTCAAGGCGATAGGAAAACAGCACTCAACCATCAAATTGAACCCAATCATACAGCATTAAGGCCGCATAACAGTGAGTATGTCTTATGCACCATTACACCATTTGAAACATACTTCTTGCTATTCCAAAAAAATCCACTAGAGGGCAATATCTCCTTAAAGTTGAATATTATCCACAACCATCCTCTTATCATCACAATACCTTATATATGGGTATAAAAATCATCTCCATTAATGCTAAAGGCCTCAAACATCCTGCCAAAAGGAGGTCAATGTGGAAAGAGGCCCTCTCCAACAAATCGGATATTATATGCGTGCAAGAAACACACTTCTCTGCAGATGCTGCTCCTTCTTGCACCCATAGGAATTTTCCTTATGTCTACACAGCCAAGGCCCATACCAAAACCAAGGGTGTTCTCACAGCCGTAAGAGACTCAGTGGCATTTACGCTTTATGACACCATCGAAGACCCTAGAGGACGTTACTTAATCTTAATATGCGACCTTAATTCAATCACATACACTAGAGTTAATGTGTATACACCCAACCAACACCAAGTGCACTTCCTCCATAAAATTCTTCGCATAACTAAAAAACATCAAAGAGGAAGAGTGATAATTTGCGGGGACTTCAACGCAACTCCCGACCCAAGCCTGGATTCTTCCTCTGGCACAAGGCGTTCAGCCCCTTCTCTTTCAGCCATATTTCACTCGCAAGATCTCTATGACGCATGGAGATGCATGCATGCCAGCGAAAGGGACTATACCTTTTTTTCATCTCCACATAGGGTTTATTCACGCATAGACCTTTTTCTGGTAGACCAAGGCACTTTATCTCAAGTGACATCTACAACAATCAACACCATCACATGGTCGGACCATTACCCTTTCTCTAAGTGATGACTCAGTGTGTACCATACCTCACATGTGGCGTTCAAATACCTATTTGATGCAACAACCAGATTTTAAAAATATTATTAGTAAGCATCTAAGCGAATTCTTTAGTATTAACGCTCCCTCTGTGCAAGATCATTTTGTTCTGTGGAACACACACAAAGGGTACATACGCAGTATCTTTATTCAACTGGGGGCAAGAGCCAAGAGGCAGCGGCAACAACGCATAAAAGAGCTGACAGACAAAATTTCCCAACTCGAATCCTGTAACAAACAAAATCCATCATATCTAACCTCCCAACAACTTACAAAACTGTGCTATGACTTGAGGTTGCTACTACTTGAAAATTTTGAAAAGGCCTCCAAAAAACTCAAAATGACATACTACGCCACAGACAACAAAGCTGGAAAAACACTAGCACATAGGATAAAAGGACACAGACATAAAACAAAGATACCTTTCATACTGCACCCCCTTACCAAACACAGACTATACCATCCCCAAGACATAGCTGACACTTTCAGCCATTATTATAGCTCACTTTACAACTTAAAAAGACGACACAAATACTGTGCAACCTAGCACTGACGCAATCACCTCCTTTCTACAACATTTAGATATACCTACACTCATGCAAGAACACCTTCAGACTCTAAATCAACAATTCACTATAGAAGAAATAAATAAAGCCATTGATTCTCTTCCCAGCAACAAATCACCAGGCCCAGACGGATTCTCTGGGGAGTACTACAAAACCTTCAAACATTTATTGATCCCATATATGGAACGCACTTTTTAATGCTGCTGCTGCCTCTGCCTCTTTCCCACCAGAAATGTTATCTGCAATCATAGTGACATTGCCAAAGCCAGGAAAGGAACCAACTATCCCCTCAAATTTTAGACCCATTTCATTGCTCAATTCCGATTTGAAACTTTACGCCAAAATCATTGCATCCCGCTTATTACACATACTCCCCCTACTCATACATCCCGACCAGACTGGTTTTACGAAGGGTCGCCAGACGTCTGACGCCACCCGGAGATTGATAAATGTCATACATCTAGCTAAGGTTCACAAAAGGCCGTCTCTGCTATTGGCGTTAGATGCCGAGAAGGCCTTCGACCGCATCCACTGGCAATACCTCACCCAGGTTCTATATAAATTTGGCTTTACAGGCAATATATTATCAGCAATCTTAGCCTTATACTCCAAACCCTCTGCACGAGTATTCACATCAGGAGCTCTATCCAAACCATTTAACATAACAAACGGCACAAGACAGGGCTGCCCTCTATCTCACTTAATCTTCAACCTCCTTATAGAACCCCTGGCCATATATATACTAGCTTGCAAACTAAACTAAGTTCACAATTCCCATACACATGGGAAAATAAGGGGATAAAGTACTTGGGTATTATCCTAACAGCAACAATGGATAACCTTGTAAGAGATAATTTTACTAATTTCCTAGGATCACTACAGAAAAAACTATTGGAGCTAGCTAGAGTGGAACTGTCATGGTCAGGACGACTGGCAGCTTTCAAGATGATGATTCTGCCACAGCTGCTATATCTATTTAGAACACTACCAATTCCTATCTCCAATCCCTTTTTTGACAAAGCACAGGCCCAGATCAATAGGTTTTCTTGGCAGGGCAAGAAGGCTAGATGCTCCTTTATGAAACTAACTAAATCTAGAGATGCTGGGGGCATAGGACACGTCATATTAAAAGACTATTATATAGCGACAATTCTCTCACAAACAAAATTTTGGTTGTCACAGTCACAAACTCACAGATGGCTGGAACTAGAAGAGGCGCAAACACCTGGATCTAAACTAGCAGACCTTCTGTTGTCCAACAATATCCAACCACACACCCAGGCATACTTGTCACCCACAATGGATGCTGCACTATTGGCTTGGAAGCTGTTCACGTCGTTAGAATTTCTGAACCAAGCAACCAAAAACATACCAATCACATTAACTAGTCTCACGTTAGCCATACCAAATCTACACATAACACATTGGACGTCTAGAGGCATACGCACACTTGAAGATCTCATGTTAGGCACAACACCAAAAACATTTGAGGCCTTGAAAAAAGAATATGATCTGCATGAAAAAGATCATTATAGTTACCTCCAGATTTCCCATCTACTTCCAAAACTTACGAGCACATCTATTAAAGTGCCTTGGCAAGTATACCTCTATTTCACAAATACGAACACCAACATAAAAGGTATATCTTTATTTTATAATTTGCTAAACAATAAAAACATATTTGTTAAAACCAACAACATTATCGAGTGGGAACGTGATTTGGGTATAGCCTTCACCGAAGAAAAATGGCAAAAAGCCTTGCGCAACACATTTACTGCTACCAAATGTGTTGGCTAGTGGGAGACAACCTATAAGATAACACTAAATTGGTACTTAACTCCTTACCAAATATCCAAATTTGCTAAACAAGTCTCACCTCTATGTTGGAGACAATGTGGAAACACAGGCACATTATCACATATACTGTGGAACTGTCCAATTATTCGCCCATTATGGCAAAAAGTGTTTGAACTAATTTCAGCGATAACTGGTTTTACAGTCACCCCTGAAGCAGCTGTGGCAATTCACTCATTAGAAATAGAGAGTTTTCCAGTTGTGGCTAGGACTATAGTCATCCACATATTACTCAGTACTAGACTGGCACTACTGAGACACTGGAAAGACATTAAACCTCCCACATTTCAAGAGATAGTTGAACTAACTAATACACATGCCTCATATGAACTTATGTTTGCAGCAGCTCAAGGACAATATCAGAAATCGCAAACCAAATGGTCCGAGTGGCTCTCATGGTATTCCATTCAATATAAAGATTGAAGTCCTTAATGTACTGAATGTTTGTATCTTGTATATACACAATGTACATATTGCTGCTCTTTTCCTGTTTTTTCTTTTTTCTGTTTTTGTATTTTCTTTTCCTGTTGCTCCCCTTCCTTGCCGTTTTCTCCCTTTTTTGAGATCACAGCGGTCAAACTACACTCGGCACAACAAAGTTTTGGAGTGCTGGGACTTTCAGTTTATCTGCTAGCATCCATTTGGTACAAATATCTTATATAAATCACATTGTACATCAACTATGTGTTACTGTTTACAACGTAATACTCACCAACTGTTCACACATACTTATAGTAAGCTGATTATTAGTGAACCATTCTGAAATGTATAATGTGCAATTTACCAGTGATGCTACAGAATGTTCGTATGTCTAAAAGAATGTTCATATGTTCGTATAACTATGTACTGTTTTTTATACCTTAATAAAAAACTATTGAAACTAAAAATGATTTGGGGACACCACAAAAAAAAGTCTCTGGCACTCTTCCTAAATTTAAAGCACAAATCACATTTCTAAACATTTTAGGGGGGTGTTTGGGGTAAAGCACTACTATGGAGCTGATAAAATACATTGTTAAGTGACTACATGAGGTGAATATAAGGGCAGGAGAACATGCTGGGGAGGTTATTGACGGCCAATCTGTTTGAAGGACTAAAAAATTAATTACAGAAAAATCCAGCATGCATGAGGACAAAGGGGACATTCACAGGATATTGTTATACCCAATCATGGTATTTAGGGAATGAGGAAAGAAATACAATATATTATCAATCATTGAATACAATAAAATGTGAGATTAAAGGATAAAAATCTTACATTCATATACTCCTTCTGCAGGACCTGTATGATGGCAGAACAGGTCTCTGGGATAATGATCCCCAGAGCCTGGGGGGAGATGCCTGTCGAGAACTTCAAGTCCTGCAGACTTCTCCCTGTCGCCAAGTACCGCAGGGTAGCGACGAGCCTCTGCTCCGGAGTGATGGCTTGCCTTATGCAGGTATCCTGCCTGCTAATATAAAGGGTCAGCGAAGCCAGCAGACGGTGAAACACGGGGTCCGTCATCCTGAGAAAGTTCCTGAAATCATCAAGATTATTCTCACGGATCTCACGGAGCAAAGGCATATGAGAGAACTGGTCACGCTGAAGCAACCAATTCTTGGTCCATGAACTCCTCCCCACCCTGTTCATGGACTGGACTTGTGTCAAGGTCAGGACCCCAACACCAAGCCCCCGCACAGCACGAACTCTACGAGGAGTACGTATACGCAACATGGCTAGAAAACAGTCAGCTGCTCAGAACGAAGTAACAGAACGCACTGAACAACAGCAAGGCCTGTGAAGAGCGACCTGAAAAACAGTAACAAACGAACCATAACACAATGACTACTTAAAGTCACGCGGAACTTGCTTGCACGCACTGAAGAGCAGATACAAACCCACAAGCACAAACTGAACCGCAGAAAACGATCTGAAAGCCACGAGTCTGAAAAAGCGCGAATCGTCTCTCACCAAACTTTTACTAACATGAGATTAGCAAAAGGAGCCCAAAGGGTGCCGCGCTTGGTTCTGAACTGGCCTTTTCTAGTCTCGTCGTACGTGCTTGACGTCACTGCGTTGCTGGCGATCGGAAATTCTGACAACTTTGTGCGACTGTGTGTACGCAAAACAAGTTTGAGCCAACATCCGTCGGAAAAAATCCTAGGATTTTGTTGTCGGAATGTCCGAACAAAGTCCGACCGTGTGCACGGGGCATTACAGTACTGTATTATATTACTTTGGGCTTCTCAGAACCCCTTGGACTACTCAGAGTCCTTTTTTTATTTTGGAACTATCTCAGAGTTCTTTATACTTCCGTCACCCCTAAACGGACTTCTACCGAGGTTCATACATTTGCATAAATGCTTTTAACACTACACCTTCTGTTAATCCCATATAGGGAAACGGTCTTTTAAACTAAAAGTCACAGTGAAAGAAATAATAATAATTAAATCAGACTCACCGGACTTAGAAACTTGGATGATGATCATCCCATGAATAATGACCGCCCCACATTCTGACACCAAAGCTGTTGGGGCGTATGTATGTTCTAAAAGCAAGTGAACCCTCGTATGACATCCTGAATAGAGTGTTCCTTCAAACCCATTCAGATCTGGAGACCATTCCGACAAGAAATTATGACACACAGTCAGTACATGCAGTCAGAATGATCTAATCTTTTACTTCCGTATTTCACTTATATAACCAACATGACATCACAACAAAAGTCCTACCCCTTCATTAATATATGGTAAAGTTACAGACATACAGGATGTTTAAATAGAATATTAATAACTCATATAGAAACTAACAACAGGAAAGGCTAACAGGAAAGGGCTTACACACCATTTAAAAGAAGTCAGGCCATTTACAAGAATTTGAAACTAACTTTTGATAAACGTCACATATACATATTATTCTAAAATGAATACAGGGGGCCCCTAGTTACAAACATCCGACTTACAAACTACTCCTACTTACAAACGGAGGCAGACAACAGGAAGTGAGAGGAAATCTACCCCTAGGAAGGGAAATTCTCTCCTTTAAGAGCTATTATGGGGAAAAGGTACCTCCACTGATGCTTTATCACCAAGGCTTGTTTCCACAACAACCCAAAATTTTCAAAATCCAATTGTCATTGGGACAGAAAGTGAGGTGAAATCTTCTGAACAGGGGCACACACAGCAAAACAAATGTTACAGCGGTGTTAACCCTTCCCTATGCTATCCAAAAAGCTTAAAAATTGTTTTTTTGGCTGGAGCTACACTTAAAAAATGTACCTGTTCCGACTTACAAACAGATTCGACTTAAGAACAAACCTATAGTCCCTAACTTGTTTGTAACCCGGGGACCCCCTGTACATATTTTTATAGCTAAAATGGTGGACAGCAAGCTAAAATATCCCTACAGGGATGGGCTTTATGTTTGGGTCAAACAAGAGTTCAACTCGAACATTGGCTGTTCGCCCGTTCGCCGAAAAGCGAACAATTTCGGGTGTTCACAGCAAATACGAAAGCCGCGGAACACCCTTTAAAAGTCTATGGGAGAAATCAAAAGTGCTAATTTTAAAGGTTAATATGCAAGTTATTGTCATAAAAAGTCTTCGGGGACCTGGGTCCTGCCCCATGGGACATGTATCAGGAAAAGGCTAACAGGAAAGGACTTACACGCCATTTAAAAGAAGTCAGGCCATTTACAAGAATTTGAAACTAACTTTTGATAAACGTCACATATACATATCATTCTAAAATGGATACATATTTTTATAGCTAAAATGGTGGACAGCAAGCTAAAATATCCCTACAGGGATGGGCTTTATGTTCGGGTCAAACATGAGTTCAACTCGAACATTGGCTGTTTGCCCGTTCGCCAAATAGCGAACAATTTGGGGTGTTCACAGCAAATACGAAAGCCGCGGAACACCCTTTAAAAGTCTATGGGAGAAATCGAAAGTGCTAATTTTAAAGGTTAATATGCAAGTTATCGTCATAAAAAGTCTTTGGGGACCTGGGTCCTGCCCCATGGGACATGTATCAATGCAAAAAAAAGTTTTAAAACGGACGTTTTTTTGGGAACAGTGATTTTAATAATGCTTAAAGTGAAACAATAAAAGTGAAATATTCCTTTAAATTTCGTACCTGGGGGTGTCTATAGTATGCCTGTAAAGTGGCGCATATTTCCCATGTTTACAACAGTCTGAGAGCAAAATGACATTTCTAAAGGAAAAAAAAAGTAATTTAAAAGTACTCGTGGCTATTGTGAATTGTCGGGTCTCTGCAATACACATAAAAGTCATTGAAAAAAAACGCATGGGATTCCCCCACAGTCCATTACCAGGCCCTTTGGGCCTGGTATGAATATTAAGGGGAATCCCGAACCAAAATTTAAAAAAAAATGCATGGGGGTCCCCCCAAATTCCATACCAGGCCCTTTAGGTTATTAAGGGGAACCCCGCGCCAAAATTTTAAAAAAAATTGCATGTTCCCCTAAAAATTCATACCAGACCCTTATCCGAGCATGCAACATGGCAGGCTGCAGGAAAAGACTGGGGGGACGAGAGAGCGCCCCCCTCCTGAACCATACCAGGCCACATGCCCTAAACATTGGATGAATGTCCCCATGTTGATGGGGACAAAGGTCTCATCCCCGCAACCCTTGCCCGGTGGTTGTGGGGGTCTGCGGGCAGGGGCTTATCAGAATCTGGAAGGGGACCCCCAGATCCCGCCCCCCATGTGAATTGGTAATGGGGTACAAATGTACCCCTACCATTTCACAAAAAGAGTGTCAAAAATGTTAAAAAAGACAATACCTGGTTTTTGACAATTCCTTTATTAATGTCTTCTTCTTTCCCCGCTTCTTCTTCCAACTTCGGTTTTCTTCTTCTTCCTCTATTTTGTTCTTCCCCTGCTTCTTCCTCTATCTTCCTCTGCTTCTTCCTCCGATCTTCTCCTCTGGCATCTTCCTCTGGTCTTCTTGTCCGGCATCTCCCTCCGGCTGCTTCTCTTGCTTCGACCTCCGGACGACCCGCCTCAATGGGAGGCTCCCGCTGTGTGACGTTTCTGTTCTTGTGACAGCTCTTATATAACTGTGGGCGGGGCCGCCCGGAGACCCCGCCCCCCTCTGATGCACAGGGACTTCCCTATGGCTTTCCCCATGTCGTGTCAGAGGGAGGTGGGGTCACCCATGTAAACTTTTATAAACAACTTCCGGTTCCGGCGTCGCATAGAGTAGCTGCCTCTCACACCAGCTCCCGTAGCTAGACTCCAAAATCGGCATATAACACTGGCAAAACCCACTCCAAACACCAGCAGCCTCTCCCCACACACCCGGTCACACCATGGGGCAGTTTTTGGAAAAAAACGGCCCACAATCGAACGCGGCCGCAATGGCGCAACCGGCACAACTGTAAATTGAGGCCCCGGCTTTGGCCTACACGGACCCTCTCACAGCGCCTGACATGGAGGTAAGTGGCAGCCTGGCCCCCCCTCCTCACAGCACGACACTGCCCCACAGCATACTGGTGATCAACACACAGAGCCCATTGCCCAGGCTGTGGCAGTTCTCCCCCATGATTGCAGTCTCTGTGGAGAAGGCAGTCAGCACAGGTATGCAGCAGATCCAGGCCAAACTAGGGGAACATGCCTCCAGATTGAATGAGGCTGAGCACCGCATAGCCAACATTGAAGAGGAACTTTACCAGGCACAATCCACAGAACAGGGCCAAGACAAAATGAACAAATACATTCTAGAGAAATTAGACGATTTAGAAAATAGGTCCAGAAGGAGCAATCTGCGTTTCGTGGGCATCCCAGAATCATTGCAACCTTCAACCCTCACGGACCTTTGCGACCCGAAGCACAAGGCCTCCCAGGCCCCTGTACTGTGGAGCGTGCCCACCGTATGGGACCTTTTATCTCTGATCGCAAATTGCCCCAACCGATTATCGCGAAATATCTAAACTACTCAGACAAAGCCTTCCTTCTACAGCGATACAGGCAATCCATATCTCTTCAGATCGATGGAATGAAAATCCTGAACTTCGCAGACTACTCCATAGAAGTGTCCAAGAAAAGGAAAGCATTTCAACAAATATGCACGGAGCTACACCAGCAACAAATCAAATTTACCCTAGCCTTTCCAGCTATCCTCCGGCTCAAAACCCCCAATGGTGACCCATCTGAGGCAGAGGCCTTCCAAAGATCACTACACACAGGTCCGCACCTCAGCCCCACATCCAGAACGGTTCCCATCAACCGTGCTCTGGACCAAAGGAGCCCACGCAAAGACTCTCTGAAATGATTCAGAGCCTCTGGCCCGGACCAACGTCGATCCACGCCTCATTGGGAGGGCCCCTCCAACGGCACTACAGCCTCTGCTACTAATGCTCCTCAACCAGCTTTGTGGCCCATCCTAGGATGAGATGACTCTCACCTAATCCTCTCTCCGCTTTGTTCTCTACCCCTCATCATATCCTCCACGTACTGGTAGGCCGAACCTTTATACTGATATGCACATTGTTAAAATGTTATTGCTTGTTTATGTTTTTTTTTTTCTTAAAACGCAGTTTTTTAGGCCTCCCTGCGTAGATCAGACCACACTCCCCGTTCACAACCCGAGCTGCCAGCATACATAACCCTCCAATCCATGGGCTTAGAAGCTGCAGTCAATGGGTCTTGTAATGGGAGCTGGACTACACAGTGAATTCCATGCGGAAAAAAGTGAAGTTTCTCAGTAATGTTGTATTGTTTCTACTTTTTACCCCCTTCCTTCTAAATCCCTCCCTCCCCCTCGTACTCCCATCCTGTGGTTCATATGCACCAACAGACCCTAGCTCAGCACTCACGTATAGCGTAGACTCCTACATATCCCTGATTGTATTCGCAGCACACCTACATATAATCTTCCACTCAACTCATACAACGCCAGCTCATACCTCCCTTATGGCCCCCCCAATATGAAAATAGTCTCCTGGAATGTGAAGGGGCTCCGTTCCCCCTCCAAAAGAATGAAAATTCTTTGCCACCTCAAAAGGCTTAAGACCGACATTGCCCTACTCCAGGAAACCCACCTTTCCACCCCTGACTTCCAACGTATGAAAAAACTCTGGGTGGGCACGGTCCTAGGCTCTGACTCAAATGGCCGCAGAGCAGGGGTTCTAATACTCATACATAAAAAACTCTCCTGCAAGGTCCTATCTGTTGACTCGGACTCTCAGGGACGCCTCTTATCTGCACATGTTCTAATAGGCACCAGAGGTTTAATAATCTCAAACATCTATGCACCCAACAACCCCACAAAACAGTTTTTTAGTGAACTATCGACCTGGCTCCTTCATGACCCACACCTCCCACACATAATCGTTGGGGACTTTAACACTACCCTACACCTAATTGATGACAGATCTTCTTCCAAATGTCCACGACCCCTCCAAGACCCCAGTGCTCCGACACTCCTGGCCTCCACGATGGACTCCCTCCATCTTCATGACATTTGGCACCTTCATCACCCAGCTGATAGAGAGTTCACATTCTACTCTAACTCCCATAATGTCTTCTCTAGAATTGACCACCTTTTCTGCTCCGACAACCTTGTCCCACTGATGTCTGAAGCTGACATACACGACATTGCTATATCCGACCACGCACCCATCTCGGCGATGCTGGATAACCCTGACCTACACCCAAGTCCCAAACTATGGCGTTTCCCCTCCTACCTTCAAAATAACTCTGACTTCCGACTGTGCATGGAAAACGCATGGTCTGAATACACCTCGACCAACGCATCCCATGCAGACAACCCTAATCTGTTCTGGGAAGCAGACAAGGCTTTCCTCAGAGGACGCATTATTTCTTATGTGGCCTCTTTCAAAAGAAACACACTTAAAATTACAAAACGGCCAGCTCCCAATTGCACCATGCTCAACGTTCCCTGTACATGGATGACTCCCCTGACAACAGGAAGACTTGGCAGGTAGCTAAGCAATCCCTTTATACTTGGGCTGAAACCCTGGAATTAACCAAAAAAGCGCACATGGATGCCACCCTTCACAAATTCAACAATAAGGCAGGTAAACTACTTTCAAGACTCTGTAAGGGCCCCCACCATCCGACCTATATCACCTCCCTATGAGATGCATCAGGTACCATAAAAACCTCACAAAAAGGCATAAATAAAGCCATGTTACTATTCCTCCTTATATGCGGCTGACACCATAGACAACCCGACACCACTTTCTTTTCTTGAGAAAATAACCCTCACACAATTTTCTCCCTCCCAACTGGATACTCTAAACGCATCCATCTCCCTTCCTGAAATATCAAGTGCCATTCGGAACCTAGCCCCTTCTAAAGCCCCAGGCCCAGATGGTTTCACGGGCGAATTCTACAAATCCCTACAATCACTCCTGGAACCCACCCCCCACGACGTCTATCATCACATATGGTCAGACGGCCCCTACCTACCCACAGGTAACCAAGCCATCATTAAACTTTTAGCAAAAAAGGGTAAGGACCCACAAGAACCAGGTTTATATAGACCTATTTCTCTTTTAAACATTGATGTCAAGTGATGGGTTGTAAAGATGTTTTAGGAGCAAGTGAACCCTCGTCTGATATCCTGTCTAGAGTGTTCCTTCAAACCCAATCAGGCCTGGAGATCATTCCGATAAGAAAATACACAGTCAATACATGCGGAATGTTCTGCTTTTTATTTCCGTATCTTATATAACCAAAATTACATCACAAGAAAAGTCCAACCTTTTCATTAATATATGCTAAAGTTACAGACATACAGACATACAGGATGTTTAAAACGAGCAAAAATAGAATATTATTTCCTCATATAGAAACTATCAACAGGAAAAAGCTTTGTGCATCATTTCGGGGAAATCAAACCATTTACAAGAAATTAAAACTTAACTTTTCATAAACGTCACATATACAAATTATTCTAAAATGGATACACATTTTTATAGCTAAAATGGTGGACAGCAAGCTAAAATATCCCTACAATCCCCTCTTTGATCATAAATGTATGATCTTACTTCCTTATCATGGTGGTATTCTCAGCCTGCTTCTGATGATACATACTGAGATAAGTTTTATTGGAAGATGAGGGATCTGAAATGCGAGTGGCTCTATTAATAAGGCACATAATAAGCTTATACACAAGATAAAGGAAAAGGAAAAAGAACACAATCATGATTAAAATTATGGCAATATCCCTTATCCAAGAGAATATCCCTCCAAATCCAAAATCAACATTTCCAAAAGGACTCCAGGTCTGGGCTATGTTGCAAGCCTCTTGTTGCAGCTTGGCCATCTCTTTTCTATGCTTAGCTATCACATCATAATAATCTGGTACCTCTATACTGGTATTGTGTACCCAAGTACAACATTCATAATCCTCAGTCATTTCACATAATCCTGTAAGGGCTGAACTCATGCTTTCAATGGCTAAGTCATGCAGTTTTAGTTGTTTTCTAATAGGCCTAGTTTCAACATTAAGTTTAGAAATGTCATCAGAGTTCTTTTCCATCATCTCATCAATAATTCCTGAGTAATTATTCAACCTTTTCATCAAATCTATTCCCCATCCTGTCCAGGAAAGGAACCATGCCCAGGCCATATCCTTTTCAAGGAATAAGTCTTTTTAAAAGCAGCCCGTACTCTGGCCGTATTGTGGTGTGTTTGATATAAAGAACAAGACTTCCCACTAGGGGCATAGCAATTAGAAATGTTCAAAACCGATTGACTACAGGTATGAGCATTTCTAGTAGAATTCCCTAAATTAAAACACCAGGTAGGATTATGACTTCTATTGATGATATGAAAGGAAATGATGTCATTAGTTCTTCTGCTGACATTCAAAAGGTCAAGGGGAATCTTTCCTCTCAAAAGGGGAGTATTATTTAAAGGTATAGCCATTAAGGGTATCCTAACAGTGCTAGGGTGCAGTTTACTACAGATCCAACACTTTTTAAATCCTGATTTCCGAACATAAGCATATTTAAATTTTAGCAAAAGCATTTTTTCAGCAAAATTATCTTCAATGTCTCTCTTATTTCTAACTTGTATCACTGTAACATTCTCCTGTGTATGTGTGTTCCCACAAATACTTTTATTGGCACCCAAATCTTCAGGGTGGTAGATACAGTTAGTGATGATCCAGTAGGCAGGAACACTATCAGGGTGATCAGGAACAGGAGGCAAAATGCCTTGCCAGAAGTCTGTGGTGAAATAAGTGAGGTCATCTTCTCTGGCCGGACCTGCTTTTCCAGGAACTCCTCCTTCATCTGCTTGGACTTCTGCTTGAGGGCCTCCTGTGTTTAGGATCTCCTTCCTGCTCTTGGGGCTTTGGGCAACCTTTTTCACTCGGCTGGCATGGATCCAGGATTGGCAGTTCTCCACCATGATAGCCGTTCTGGTCACTGCAATCACCGTAGTAGGAGGTCCAAAAGGATATTCCCGTTTCTTGCTTCTGTTCAACTGCTGGACCACCACCATGTCTCCTACTTTAAAAGGGTGGGTAGGTTCCTTTGAAGAAAAAGGAAAGGTGCGAGCAACATTTCTCTCAACTGAATCTAAAGTTTTGATTAGTTTCCTCACATACTCTGACTGTACTAGATCCAAATCCCCCTGCTCTATCATAAGAGGTGCTCTGGCCCAGGGAGTGGGAAAGGGACGAACCATCAGCGCTTCAAAAGGAAAGTAGCCTGTAGTTTTGGAAGGAGTACTTCTTATCTCAGCCAAAACAGCTGGGAGAACCCTCTTCCAATAGACAAATTTCCTCCTGTGGCTTTCCTTATTTTATCTTTCACGGTCCTATTTACCCTTTCCACTATCCCTGAACTTTGGGGATGATATGGAATGTGAAACTTTCAATCTATTTGGAGTGAGTGTACCAAGTCCTGACATACTTTCGAGGTGAATGCAGGACCTCTGTCTGAGTTTATCTGAAGTGGGCATGCCCATCGAGGAATAATTTCCTGTGTGAGAATATTCATTACTGTTTGTGCGTCTTCCTTTGTAGTTACAAAAAGTTCGACCCATCTCGAAAAAAGTCCACGACTACCAAAAGATATTACTGTCTTTTCCCTAACTTGGGCATGTGTGTGAAATCAACTTGTAGGTGGGTGAAAGGTGTACTAGGATAGATCAAATGTTCGTGTTTCGCTTTGTTTGGGATGTTTGGGTTGTTCCTAATGCAAGTAATACACCTGGACACAAAATCCCTTGTCAACCAGGGAAGATCTGAAATGTAAAAATCCTTGCCTAGTAATTCACAAGTTGCCTTCCAGCCTCTGTGACCTATTCCATGATACTGGGCAATAAAAAGGGATGCACTTGCCATTGGTATACATACCTTCCCCTCTTTGCACAAAAGTCCTGTTTTTGGATCTATTTGTGCACCTACTTTTTCCCAATCTCTCATGTCGGCCTCTGAGGCATAATCTTGTAGGTCAGACAGCACATGGTCAAAACAAGGTAGTTCAGGCTCTAACATTGGCATTTGGATTTGAGCCTGTTGAGAGATAGCTGCTTGTCTGGCTGCTGAATCAGCTAGGGCATTTCCTCTAGCTACTTCTGTTTGTTGGCCTGTATGTGCTCTGCAATGTATTATGGCAAGAGTTCTAGGCAACTGAATGGCTTTTAACAATGACACTGCTAGAGAGGAATGGGAGATGCTTTTTCCATCAGCTGCAATGAAGCCACGCCTACTCCATATGACGCTGAAGTCATATACCACCCCATACCCATATTTAGAGTCAGTGTAAATGTTCACATCTTGACCTTCAAACATTTGGCATGCCCTGGTGAGAGCAATCAATTCTGCAGCTTGTGCTGATTGATATGGGATAGGTTTGGCCTTAAGTATGACATCTGGAAGTTGCACAACCGCATATCCTGCATGATATGTGTGATCATTTGGCCTAGAACAAGATCCATCCACATACACATTTTGCACATTTGGCAAAGCAGTAGGGGACAAGTCAGGTCTGAGAGATGTGTCTTGGTGGATGAAGTTAGTGCAGTCATACTGTGGCACCACCTCCTACTGCTCTCCTTTTAATCCTAGCAGGGCATTTAAAATTGGAGCTGGGCCTGCATTAGGGGAAGCATATTTAATATGCAATTTTGGATTTGACAACAGTATCACCACATAGCCGCTCAACCTTTGGGCGGACATATGTTGCGTATGTATATTCCTCAGTAATGTGGACACATTATGAGTAGTATACAAAGTAGTATCATGGCCCAAAGTGAAAGTTGCAGCCATCTCAACCAACATAGCACAAAATGCTAAAGCTCTAAAACATGCGGGCATGCCCTGAACTGGTACCGGTACCAACTTGGAAAAAAAAGCAACAGGGCGAAGCCTGCCTCCATGCTCCTGAGTGAGGACACCTGCCATCGTTGTACAATTTTCCCTGGCATACAAATAAAACATCACATTATAATTAGGAAGGCCAAGTCCTGGAGCTGTTACCATAGCATTTTTCAAATACACAAAAGCATTACACATTTCATCTGTCCATTTAACACGGTCTGGCATATCTGAACCTGTAGCCTGTCTCAGGAGATTGTCATAGTAAGAGCAGTCAGGTATCCATTGGCGGCAGTAACCAATCATACCTAGGAAGGTGAGCATGTCCTTCCTGTTGAGTGGGCAGACCCATCAGAGCCGTAACTCTTTTATGACTGACTCTTCTTTCTCCTTTTGTGAGAAGAAAACCTAGATATTCAATTGTTTTCTGACACTATTACAACTTTTTCTTTGACACTTTATGACCACTTTCAAAAAGACATTTCAAAAGATTTCTCCCTTCCTCCAGGGCGGCCTCCCTTGTCAAGCTGCAGAGTAGCAGATCATCCACATACTGCAGCAAGACTGAACCATGTTCAGGTGTCCAAGCTCTAAGAGTGGTTTGGAGGACAATAGAATAGACAACAGGTGAGTCTATAAAGCCCTGGGGCAATCTACACCAGGTCAGCGTCCGATTTTTAAATCAGAATGCAAAAAGTGTCTGTGTCTCCTCATCCACAGGAATTGAAAAAAATGCATTTGAGAGGTCAATTACAGAAAAATACTCAGCATCGGATGGTATGGAGGTGATCAATGATGGCACATCAGGCACTATTGGGGCAATTGGTACCACTAAGTTGTTTATGGCCCTAAGGTCCTGTACAAACCTGTAACTGCCATCTGGCTTTTTAACAGGATTGATAGGAGTGTTGTAAGGAGAAATAATTTCTTTCAAAATACCTTTCTTCAAGAAATCCTCCACAATGGGCTCTATACCCATATAAACCTTGTCAGATTTTATATATAAACCTCCTTTTGCAGTAATTTTCATTGTAATGCCTAATTTTCCCAGCAAGTCCCTTCCCAAGAGACTCATGGGACAATCAGGAATAATTGTGAAACAATGTTGCAGATCACAATCAGCACCAGTGCGGGTGCTTAGTGAAAGCGGGGGTGTTTTAAAAGTTTTGGTGAGTATCCCATTTATTCCCATTGAAGGCTCAGCATCCACAACCCCTCCCCTATAAAAATCCTTGCTAATGGTACTGCATGTCGCTCCTGAATCGGGCACAAATGGTACCCCATGCCCGTCTACAAGCAATTAATCTATAGGCTGTTCATGATAAGAATGAGAGACAAGTGGAAATGCCGGGATACTACCTTCCGGGCAGCTTCATTGTGACTGCTGTTGTTTTCAAGAAATGGGGTACTTAACACCATGTTGCTGCTATACTGAGGGGGAGTAGGGGCAGCGGGCGGCCCTGAATTTGTACTCCTGGTCATACCAGGGGCATTGAGCTTTCCAATGTCCGGGGTCTCCACAGTTAAAACACCCTGTCTTAGGTTGCCTTTGCTGGAAGTCCCCTCTTTGTGGCTGTCCTCTTCCCCTATATCCACCTCTATAACCCCCTCTGTCCTGTCCCCTTTTGATTTCCTGAGAAATTATCCTGGTAATGTATGGGTACCGATGTTTGTTTGGGGATGTCAAAACATACCGCTGCCTCTTTTTCAGTCAATTTTTTTTTGAAAGTCAGTAATACTCTTTGTAGCCCAGTCTGAAATCTGCTGTCTCACAGTGAGTGCATATTTAGGGGTCAGGTTGCTAAGATAAGTCTGTATTAAAAGACTGTGCATTTCATCTTGAGTGTTAAGTCCCGCATCTTGTGTCTTTTCCAAAATTCCAACACTGACTCTGATGATTTTTGTTTACAAGCTACTACAGTAGGGAGTGATGACTTATTAATGAAAACCCTTTTCATTTCTTTCTCTAGCTCTTCCCACATAATGTTCCTTCCTTCAACAGTGTTTAGTGAATAGGCCTCTGCCTTGGTGGTGGGTGCCTCTAGGACATCTATTGTGGGCACTTTAGTCCAATCCCAAGGGGAGGTAGTTCCCACCAAACTGTCTATAATGATCCTTACATCTTCCTGTGTATAATTTCTACCCTTACAAGCTTTCTTTAAATAAGCTATCATCCTCAAAGCTGATGTGGAAGGTTTGGGGCAGTGTTTGATAATACGATTGATATCCTCGATATTGATAGATTTTTTTACCAGGACGTCACCCACAGTTAAAAAAGGAAAACTCTGCAAGACTAACTGCGTAGCTACTTCCTCTTTTTCCCCCGGCTGCTCTCTGTCAGCTACTTGTTTTAAAACTCTGTGTTTTGTGATCTCACCCTTTGCAGCTTGTTTTAACTTCTGCGTTGCACTCCTAGTTTGAGCAGGATCTTCTCTATGGGGTCCATGGGGCATCTTTGGTTTATGTTCCCCCGCAGGTGTCTTTTCGGGTAACTCCTCATCCATAGTGGAGGAGGCAGAATCAATCGGCTGTTGCATTTGTGAAACTATAGGGAGTGGCTGATCTGATAGGGCAGCAACCTGTGATTCTGGTAGGACCACAGGCAGTGCCTGACCCATCACTGCACCCTGCTGTGGAACGGGTACAGGGAGAGCAGGTGCCTCTGCAGGTGACACTCTATTCTCAAATGGACAAACTGCTGCAACTGCAGCCAAAAACTCCATGTCCTCTTTTGAGAACAAGGGGTATATTTGTTTTGGTGATCCCCTGTTTGGCTGCGCTATATAAGGTGGGGGTGGTGCTGCACAGGGAACTGGGGAAAGAGCTATTGCACATGAAACTAAGGATGGGGAACCTGATTTAAGTCTCTTCTCACAAGCATGTAACCCCGGGGGTTCCTTGTCCCTTGGATTTGGACTTTTCTTTCTTATTTTCTTATCTGCTTTCTCATACCAGTAGGGGGCATACAATAACCAATTTTCCCCGCCTTTCCTCATATATTCCTTATCCCATTGGGGGTCTCCCATATAATATGGGAAAGATTCCCTATCTCCCAAGCAAAGGCCCTTAACCATGTCCATGTGAAAAGTATCATTTTGGCCCTGTCGGGGAAATGGGTTACTACTCCTCATGGTTTCAGTCCATCCTGCCAGATTATCTACCCAAGGGTTAATATACACATAATCAGTTCCACATATTCTGGCTACATAACATTTACATGTCTCTCCTACATCTGGAGGGGGAATCTTCTTCCCTGAAAACTGACCCATAACAATACAGTGGTGAACGCCACCTCACCTCACAGCGTTCGACAAAATCCACACAATACATGTACAAATTATCTTATTTTATATCTTCTAAGCGATAGATAAGGTAAGCAAAGAGGTTGGGTTTTACTGGCACACTCTATCAGATATCTTTATAAAACTTCTTACAGTACTGTATTATATTACATTAGGCTTCTCAGAACCCCTTGTATCTATCTCAGAGTCCCTTTTGAACTACCTCAGTAGTTCCTTACACTGCCGTTACCCAAACGGACTTCTACCGAGATTCATACATTTACATAAATGTTTTTAACACTACACCTTCTGTTAACCCCATATAGGGAAACGGTCTTTTAAACTAAAAGTCACAGTAAGAGAAATAATAATAATTAAATCAAACTCACCGGACTTAAATGATAAATGATGACCGCCGCACCGCTGCCACCAAACTGATGGGGTGTAAAGATGTTTTAGGAGCAAGTGAACCCTCATCTGGTATCCTGCCTAGAGTGTTACTTCAAACCCAATCAGGCCTGGAGATCATTCCAATAAGAAAATAATGACACACAGTCAATACATGCGGAATGTTCTGCTTTTTATTTCCGTATCTTCCACTTATATAACCAAAATGACATCACAAGAAAAGTCCAACCTTTTCATTAATATATGCTAAAGTTACAGACATACAGACATACAGGATGTTTAAAATGAGCAAAAATAGAATATTATTTCCTCATATAGAAACTATCAACAGGAAAAAGCTTTGTACATCATTTCGGGGAAATCAAATCATTTACAAGAAATTAAAACTTAACTTTTCATAAACGTCACATATACATATTATTCTAAAATGGATACACATTTTTACAGCTAAAATGGTGGACAGCAAGCTAAAATATCCCTACATCAAGATCCTCTCCAAAATTATTGCCACTAGATTAGCCTCCATTATCCTCTCTCTGATACACCCTGCCCAATCGGGGTTTGTGAAAAGCAGGACTGCCACCATAAACATCAGAAAGATGATGATGGCCCTGGTACACGCTACATGCAATCCAGAGGGAGACAACGTAATCATCACCCCAGATGTGGAAAAAGCATGGTCATGACTAGAATAGAATTCTCCGGCCCTTTCACCAACCTTATCCATACCATGTACACCGCCCCGGAGGCTAGGCTTGTAGCGGCAGGACTCCTTTAGGATGAATTCCGCCTCCACAAAGGCACAAGACAGGTCTGTCCCCTATCCACACTAGGGATGAGCTTTGCGTTCGAGTTGAACTCATGTTTGACTCGAACATTGGCTGTTTGGCCGTTCACCGAATTTCGAACATTATGGGCCGTTCACGACAAATTCGAGTGGGGCATCGCGGCCATAATTCACTGCGGCATCGCAGTGCATTGCTGGTTGATGATTGGCCAAGCATGCACTATGACCCGCATGCTATGGCCAATCACAGCGCCGTCAGCACAGAGAGCCATAATTGGCCAAAGGCAGGGTGACTTTGGCCAATCATGGCTCAGGGGAGTAGGTACACGCCCCACACTATATAGGGCTGCCTGCATGTCGGCATTGTGTAGTGTGCTGCGGCATGTGAGAGAGATGGAGAGAGAGTCAGAGTTTAATTTCATTTAAGTTAGATAGAGCATGCAGGCGATTCAGGTAGTTGCAGTTAGAGTATTTAGTACATATATGCATCCCAGGAGTTGTGTGTCTATATATATATATATATATATATATATATATATATATATATATATATATATATATACACACTGTATTAAGTTTAGCTAGAGCTCAATTCAGAGTGTTATTCATGCTGCAGTTTATTAGGTCAGTGTACTGTATACTGGGCTCAGTGTGCACGTAAAGCTGACTGCAGACCATCCCTGTTCTCTTCCTAATAATATAGGCTTGCGGTTGATTGAGCTAAGCTGCAGTTTATTAAGTCAGTGTACTGTATACTGGGCTTAGTGTGCATGTAAAGCTGACTACAGACCATCCCTGTTCTCTTCCTAATAATATAGGCTGGCAGTTGATTGAACTAAACTGCAGTTTATTAAGTCAGTGTGCTATATACTGTGCTCAGTGTGCACGTAAAGCTGACTGCAGACCATCCCTGTTCTCTTCCTAATGATATAGGCTGGCAGTTGATTGAGCTAAGCTGCAGTCTATTAAGTCAGTGTACACGTAAAGCTGACTGCAGACCATCCCTGTTCTCTTCCTAATAATATAGGCTGGCAGTTGATTGAGCTAAGCTGTAGTTAATTAAGTCAGTGCACTGTATACTGGGCTCAGTGTGCACGTAAAGCTGACTGCAGACAACCCCTGTTCTCTTCCTAATAATATAGGCTGGCAGTTGATTGAGCTAAGCTTCAGTTTATTAAGTCAGTGTACTATACACTGTGCTCAGTGTGCACGTAAAGCTGACTGCAGACCATCCCTGTTCTCTTCCTAATAATATAGGCTTGCAGTTGATTGAGCAAAGCTACAGTTTATTAAGTCAGTGTACTGTATACTGGGCTTAGGGTGCATGTAAAGCTGACTACAGACCATCCCTGTTCTCTTCCTAATAATATAGGCTGGCAGTTGATTGAACTAAACTGCAGTTTATTAAGTCAGTGTGCTATATACTGTGCTCAGTGTGCACGTAAAGCTGACTGCAGACCATCCCTGTTCTCTTCCTAATGATATAGGCTGGAATTGATTGAGCTAAGCTGCAGTCTATTAAGTCAGTGTACACGTAAAGCTGACTGCAGACCATCCCTGTTCTCTTCCTAATAATATAGGCTGGCAGTTGATTGAGCTAAGCTGCAGTTAATTAAGTCAGTGCACTGTATACTGGGCTCAGTGTGCACGTAAAGCTGACTGCAGACCATCCCTGTTCTCTTCCTAATAATATAGGCTGGCAGTTGATTGAGCTAAGCTGCAGTTTATTAAGTCAGTGTACTACACACTGTGCTCAGTGTGCACGTAAAGCTGACTGCAGACCATCCCTGTTCTCTTCCTAATGATATAGGCTGGCAGTTGATTAAGCTAAGATGCAGTTTATGAAGTCAGTGTACTGTATACTGGGCTCAGTGTGCATGTAAAGCTGACTGCAGACCATCCCTGTTCTCTTTCTAATAATATAGGCTGGCAGTAGATTGAGCTAAGCTGCAGTCTATTAAGTCAGTGTACACATAAAGCTGACTGCAGATCATCCCTCATCTCTTCCTAATAATATAGGCTGGCAGTTGATTGCGCTAAGCTGCAGTTTATTATGTCAGTGTACTGTATACTGGGCTCAGTGTGCACGTAAAGCTGACTGCAGACCATCCCTGTTCTCTTCCTAATGATATAGGCTGGCAGTTGATTGAGCTAAGATGCAGTTTATTAAGTCAGTGTACTATATACTGGGCTCAGTGTGCACGTATAGCTGACTGCTGACCATCCTTGTTCTCTTTCTAATAATATAGGCTGGCAGTTGATTGAGCAAAGCTGCAGTTTATTAAGTCAGTGTACTGTATACTGGGCTCAGTGTGCACGTAAAGCTGACTGCAGACCATCCCTTTTCTGTTCCTAATAATATAGGCTGGCATTTGATTGAGCTAAGCTGCAGTTTATTAAGTCAGTGTATTGTATACTGGGCTTAGAGTGCATGTAAAGCTGACTACAGACCATCCCTGTTCTCTTCCTAATAATATAGGCTGGCAGTTGATTGAACTAAACTGCAGGTTATTATGTCAGTGTACTGTATACTGGGCTCAGTGTGCACATAAAGCTGACTGCAGACCATCCCTGTTCTACTCCTAATAAAAATAGGCTGGCAGTTGATTGAGCTAAGCTGCAGTTCATTATGTCAGTGTACTGTATACTGGGCTCAGTGTGCACATAAAGCTGACTGCAGACCATCCCTGTTCTATTCCTGATAATATAGGCTGGCAGTTGATTGAGCTAAGCTGCAGTTCATTATGTCAGTGTACCGTATACTGGGCTCAGTGTGCACATAAAGCTGACTGCAGGCCATCCCTGTTCTTTTCCTAATAATAAAAGCTGGCAGTTGATTGAGATAAGCTGCAATCCATTAAGTCAGTGTATACGTAAAGCTGACTGCGCACCATCCCTGTTCTCTTCCTAATAAAATAGGCTGGCAGTTGATTGAGCTAAGCTGCAGTTTATTAAGTCAGTTTACTACATACTGGGCTCAGTGTGCACATATAGCTGAATGCAGACCATCCCTGTTCTCTTCCTAATAATATAGGCTGGCAGTTGATTGAGCTAAGCTGCAGTTTATTATGTCAGTGTACTATATACTGTGCTCAGTGTGCACATAAAGCTGACTGCAGACCATCCCCGTTCTCGTCCTAATAATATAGGCTGGCACTTAATTGAGCTAAACTGCAGTTTTTTAAGTCAGTGTACTGTATACTGGGCTCAATGTACACGTAAAGCTGACTGCAGACCATCCCTGTTCTCTTCCTAATAATATAGGCTTTCAGTTGATTGAGCTAAGCTGCAGTTTATTAAGTCAGTGTACTATATACTGTGCACAGTGTGCACGTAAAGCTGACTGCAGACCATGCCTGTTCTCTTCCTAATAATATAGGCTGGCAGTTAATTGAGCTAAGCTGCAGTCTATTAAGTCAGTGTACACATAAAGCTGACTGCAGACCATCCCTGTTCTCTTCCTAATAATATAGGCTGGCAGTTGATTGAGCTAAGCTGCAGTTTATTAAGTCAGTGTACTGCATACTGGGCTCAGTGTGCACGTATAGCTGACTGCAGACCATCCCTGTTCTCTTCCTAATAATATAGGCTTGCAGTTGATTGAGCTAAGCTGCAGTTTATTAAGTCAGTGTACTGTATACTGGGCTTAGTGTGCATGTAAAGCTGACTACAGACCATCCCTGTTCTCTTCCTAATAATATAGGCTGGCAGTTGATTGAGCTAAGCTGCAGTCTATTAAGTCAGTGTACACGTAAAGCTGACTGCAGACCATCCCTGTTCTCTTCCTAATAATATAGGCTGGCAGTTGATTGAGCTACGCTGTAGTTAATTAAGTCAGTGTACTATATACTGTGCACAGTGTGCACGTAAAGCTGACTGCAGACCATGCCTGTTCTCTTCCTAATAATATAGGCTGGCAGTTAATTGAGCTAAGCTGCAGTCTATTAAGTCAGTGTACACATAAAGCTGACTGCAGACCATCCCTGTTCTCTTCCTAATAATATAGGCTGGCAGTTGATTGAGCTAAGCTGCAGTTTATTAAGTCAGTGTACTGCATACTGGGCTCAGTGTGCACGTATAGCTGACTGCAGACCATCCCTGTTCTCTTCCTAATAATATAGGCTTGCAGTTGATTGAGCTAAGCTGCAGTTTATTAAGTCAGTGTACTGTATACTGGGCTTAGTGTGCATGTAAAGCTGACTACAGACCATCCCTGTTCTCTTCCTAATAATATAGGCTGGCAGTTGATTGAGCTAAGCTGCAGTCTATTAAGTCAGTGTACACGTAAAGCTGACTGCAGACCATCCCTGTTCTCTTCCTAATAATATAGGCTGGCAGTTGATTGAGCTACGCTGTAGTTAATTAAGTCAGTGCACTGTATACTGGGCTCAGTGTGCACGTAAAGCTGACTGCAGACCACCCCTGTTCTCTTACTAATAATATAGGCTGGCAGTTGATTGAGCTAAGCTGCAGTTTATTAAGTCAGTGTACTATACACTGTGCTCAGTGTGCACGTAAAGCTGACTGCAGACCATCCCTGTTCTCTTCCTAATGATATAGGCTGGAATTGATTGAGCTAAGCTGCAGTCTATTAAGTCAGTGTACACGTAAAGCTGACTGCAGACCATCCCTGTTCTCTTCCTAATAATATAGGCTGGCAGTTGATTGAGCTAAGCTGCAGTTTATTAAGTCAGTGTACTACACACTGTGCTCAGTGTGCACGTAAAGCTGACTGCAGACCATCCCTGTTCTCTTCCTAAAGATATAGGCTGGCAGTTGATTGAGCTAAGCTGCAGTTTATTATGTTAGTGTACTGTATACTGGGCTCAGTGTGCACGTAAAGCTGACTGCAGACCATGCCTGTTCTCTTCCTAATAATACAGGCTGGCAGTTGATTGAGCTAAGCTGCAGTTTATTAAGTCAGTGTACTATATACTGTGCTCAGTGTGCACGTAAAGCTGACAGCAGACCATGTCTGTTCTCTTCCTAATAATACAGGCTGGCAGTTAATTGAGCTAAGCTGCAGTTTATTAAGTCAGTGTACTATATACTGGGCTCAGTGTGCACGTAAAGCTGACTCCAGACCATCCCTGTTCTCTTCCTAATGATATAGGCTGGCAGTTGATTAAGCTAAGATGCAGTTTATTAAGTCAGTGTACTGTATACTGGGCTCAGTGTGCATGTAAAGCTGACTGCAGACCATCCCTGTTCTTTTTCTAATAATATAGGCTGGCAGTAGATTGAGCTAAGCTGCAGTCTATTAAGTCAGTGTACACATAAAGCTGACTGCAGATCATCCCTGTTCTCTTCCTAATAATATAGGCTGGCAGTTGATTGCGCTAAGCTGCAGTTTATTATGTCAGTGTACTGTATACTGGGCTCAGTGTGCACGTAAAGCTGACTGCAGACCATCCCTGTTCTCTTCCTAATGTTATAGGCTGGCAGTTGATTGAGCTAAGATGCAGTTTATTAAGTCAGTGTACTATATACTGGGCTCAGTGTGCACGTATAGCTGACTGCAGACCATCCTTGTTCTCTTTCTAATAATATAGGCTGGCAGTTGATTGAGCTAAGCTGCAGTTAATTAAGTCAGTGCACTGTATACTGGGCTCAGTGTGCACGTAAAGCTGACTGCAGACCATCCCTGTTCTCTTCCTAATAATATAGGCTGGCAGTTGATTGAGCTAAGCTGCAGTTTATTAAGTCAGTGTACTACACACTGTGCTCAGTGTGCACGTAAAGCTGACTGCAGACCATCCCTGTTCTCTTCCTAATAAAATAGGCTGGCAGTTGATTGAGCTAAGCTGCAGTTTATTATGTTAGTGTACTGTATACTGGGCTCAGTGTGCACGTAAAGCTGACTGCAGACCATGCCTGTTCTCTTCCTAATAATACAGGCTGGCAGTTGATTGAGCTAAGCTGCAGTTTATTAAGTCAGTGTACTATATACTGTGCTCAGTGTGCACGTAAAGCTGACAGCAGACCATGCCTGTTCTCTTCCTAATAATACAGGCTGGCAGTTGATTGAGCTAAGCTGCAGTTTATTAAGTCAGTGTACTATATACTGGGCTCAGTGTGCACGTAAAGCTGACTCCAGACCATCCCTGTTCTCTTCCTAATGATATAGGCTGGCAGTTGATTAAGCTAAGATGCAGTTTATTAAGTCAGTGTACTGTATACTGGGCTCAGTGTGCATGTAAAGCTGACTGCAGACCATCCCTGTTCTTTTTCTAATAATATAGGCTGGCAGTAGATTGAGCTAAGCTGCAGTCTATTAAGTCAGTGTACACATAAAGCTGACTGCAGATCATCCCTGTTCTCTTCCTAATAATATAGGCTGGCAGTTGATTGCGCTAAGCTGCAGTTTATTATGTCAGTGTACTGTATACTGGGCTCAGTGTGCACGTAAAGCTGACTGCAGACCATCCCTGTTCTCTTCCCAATGTTATAGGCTGGCAGTTGATTGAGCTAAGATGCAGTTTATTAAGTCAGTGTACTATATACTGGGCTCAGTGTGCACGTATAGCTGACTGCAGACCATCCTTGTTCTCTTTCTAATAATATAGGCTGGCAGTTGATTGAGCAAAGCTGCAGTTTATTAGGTCAGTGTACTGTATACTGGGCTCAGTGTGCACATAAAGCTGACTGCAGACCATGCCTGTTCTCTTCCTAATAATACAGGATGGCAGTTGATTGAGCTAAACTGCAGTATTAAGTCAGTGTACACGTAAAACTGACTGCAGACCATCCCTGTTCTCTTCCTAATAATATAGGCTGGCAGTTGATTGAGCTAAGCTGCGGTTTATTATGTCAGTGTACTATATACTGTGCTCAGTGTGCACATAAAGCTGACTGCAGACCATCCCTGTTCTCTTCCTAATAATATAGGCTGGCAGTTGATTGAGCTAAGCTGTGGTTTATTATGTCAGTGTACTATATACTGTGCTCAGTGTGCACATAAAGCTGACTGCAGACCATCCCTGTTCTCTTCCTAATAATATAGGCTGGCAGTTGATTGAGCTAAGCTGCAGTTTATTAAGTCAGTGTACTATATAGTATGCTCAGTGTGCACGTAAAGCTGACTGCAGACCATCCCTGTTCTCTTCCTTATAGGCTGGCAGTTGATTGAGCTAACCTGCAGTTTATTAAGTCAGTGTACTGTATACTGGGCTCAGTGTGCACATAAAGCTGACTGCAGACCATCTCTGTTCTCTTCCTAATAATATAGGCTAGCAGTTGATTGAGCTAAGCTGCAGTTTATTAAGTCAGTGTACTGTATACTAGGCTCAATGTACACGTAAAGCTGACTGCAGACCATCCCTGTTCTCTTCCTAATAATATAGGCTGGCAGTTGATTGAGCTAAGCTGCAGTTTATTAAGTAAGTGTACTATATACTGTGCTCAGTGTGCACGTGAAGCTGACTGCAGGCCATTTATGTTCTCTTCCTAATAATATAAGCTGGCAGTTGATTGAGCTAAGCTGCAGTTTATTAAGTCAGTGTACTGTATACTGGGCTCTTTGTACACGTAAAGCTGACTGAAGACCATCTCTGTTCTCTTCCTAATAATATAGGCTGGCAGTTGATTTAGCTAAGCTGCAGTCCATTAAGTAAGTGTACACGTAAAGCTGACTGCAGACCATCCCTGTGCTCTTCCTAATAATATAGGCTGGCAGTTGATTGTGCTAAGCTGCAGTTAATTAAGTCAGTGCACTGTATACTGGGCTCAGTGTGCACATAAAGCTGACTGCAGACCATCCCTGTTCTCTTCCTAATAATATAGGCTGGCAGTTGATTGAGCTAAGCTGCAGTTTATTAAGTCAGTGTACTACACACTGTGCTCAGTGTGCACGTAAAGCTGACTGCAGACCATCCCTGTTCTCTTCCTAATAATTTAGGCTGGCAGTTGATTGAGCTAAGCTGCAGTCTATTAAGTCAGTGTACATGGAAAGCTGACTGCAGACCATCCCTGTTCTCTTCCTAATAATAAAGGCTGGCAGTTGATTGAGCTAAGCTGCAGTTTATTAAGTCAGTGTACTGTATACTGGGCTCAGTGTGCACGTAAAGCTGACTGCAGACCATCCCTATTCACTTTCTAATAATATAGGCTGGCAGTAGATTGAGCTAAGCTGCAGTCTATTATGTCAGTGTACACATAAAGCTGACTGCAGATCATCCCTATTCTCTTCCTAATAATATAGGCTGGCAGTTGATTGCGCTAAGCTGCAGTTTATTATGTCAGTGTACTGTATACTGTGCTCAGTGTGCACGTAAAGCTGACTGCAGACCATGCCTGTTCTTTTCCTAATAATATAGGCTGGCAGTTGATTGAGCTAAGCTGCAGTTTATTAAGTCAGTGTACTGTATACTGGGCTCAGTGTGCACGTAAAGCTGACTGCAGACCATCCCTATTCACTTTCTAATAATATAGGCTGGCAGTAGATTGAGCTAAGCTGCAGTCTATTAAGTCAGTGTACACATAAAGCTGACTGCAGATCATCCCTATTCTCTTCCTAATAATATAGGCTGGCAGTTGATTGCGCTAAGCTGCAGTTTATTATGTCAGTGTACTGTATACTGGGCTCAGTGTGCACATACAGCTGACTGCAGACCATCTCTGTTCTCTTCCCAATAATATAGGCTAGCAGTTGATTGAGCTAAGCTGCAGTTTATTAAGTCATTGTACTATATACTGTGCTCAGTGTGCACGTGAAGCTGTCTGCAGACCATCCCTGTTCTCTTCCTAATAATATAAGCTGGCAGTTGATTGAGCTAAGCTGCAATCCATTAAGTCAATGTACACATAAAGCTGACTGCAGACCATCCCTGTTCTCTCCCTAATAATATAGGCTGGCAGTTGATTGAGCTAAGCAGCAGTTTATTAATCAGTGTACTATATAGTGTGCTGAGTGTGCACGTAAAACTGACTGCAGACCATCCCTGTTCTCTTCCTAATAATATAGGCTGGCAGTTGATTGAGCTAACCTGCAGTTTATTAAGTCAGTGTACTGTATACTGGGCTCAGTGTGCACATAAAGCTGACTGCAGACCATCCCTGTTCTCTTCCTAATAATATAGGCTGGCAGTTGATTGAGCTAAGCTGCAGTTTATTAAGTCAGTGTACTATATACTGTGCTCAGTGTGCACGTAAAGCTGACTGCAGACCATCTCTGTTCTCTTCCTAATAATATAGGCTGACAGTTGATTGAGCTAAGCTGCAGTCCATTAAGTCAGTGTACACGTAAAGCTGACTGCAGACCATCCCTGTTCTATTCCTAATATTATAGGCTGGCAGTTGAATGAGCTAAACTGCAGTTTATTAAGTCAGTGTACTGTATACTGGGCTCAGTGTGCACGTAAAGCTGACTGAAGACCATCCCTGTTCTCGTCCTAATAATATAGGCTGGCAGTTGATTGAGCTAAGCTGCAGTTTATTAAGTCAGTGTACTATATACTGTGCATAGTGTGCACGTAAAGCTGACTGCAGACCATGCCTGTTTTCTTCCGAATAATATAGGCTGGCAGTTAATTGAGCTAAGCTGCAGTCTATTAAGTCAGTGTACACATAAAGCTGACTGCAGACCATCCCTGTTTTCTTCCTAATAATATAGGCTGGCAGTTGATTGAGCTAAGCTGCAGTTTATTAAGTCAGTGTACTGCATACTGGGCTCAGTGTGCACGTATAGCTGACTGCAGACCATCCCTGTTCTCTTCCTAATAATATAGGCTGGCAGTTGATTGAGCTAAGCTGCAGTTTATTAAGTCAGTGTACTATATAGTGTGCTGAGCGTGCACTAAAGCTGACTGCAGACCATCCCTGTTCTCTTCCTAACAATATAGGCTGGCAGTTGATTGAGCTAAGCTGCAGTTTATTAAGTCAGTGTACTATATACTGTGCTCAATGTGCACATAAAGCTGACTGCAGACCATCTCTGTTCTCTCTCTAATAATATAGGCTGGCAGTTGATTGAGCTAAGCTGCAGTTTATTAATCAGTGTACTATATAGTGTGCTGAGTGTGCACGTAAAGCTGACTGCAGACCATCCCTGTTCTCTTCCTAATAATATAGGCTGGCAGTTGATTGAGCTAACCTGCAGTTTATTAAGTCAGTGTACTATATACTGTGCTCAGTGTGCACGTAAAGCTGACTGCAGACCATGCCTGTTCTTTTCCTAATAATATAGGCTGGCAGTTGATTGAGCTAAGCTGCAGTTTATTAAGTCAGTGTACTGTATACTGGGCTCTTTGTGCACGTAAAGCTGACTGAAGACCATCTCTGTTCTCTTTCTAATAATATAGGCTGGCAGTTAATTGAGCTAAGCTGCAGTCTATTAAGTCAGTGTACACGTAAAGCTGACTGCAGACCATCCCTGTTCTATTCCTAATAATATAGGCTGGCAGTTGATTGAGCTAAACTGCAGTTTATTAAGTCAGTGTACTGTATACTGGGCTCAGTGTGCACATAAAGCTGACTGCAGACCATGCCTGTTCTCTTCCTAATAATACAGGCTGGCAGTTGATTGAGCTAAGCTGCAATCTATTAAGTCAGTGTACATGTAAAACTGACTGCAGACCATTCCTTTTCTTTTCCTAATAATATAGGCTGGCAGTTGATTGAGCTAAGCTGCGGTTTATTATGTCAGTTTACAATATACTGTGCTCAGTGTGCACATAAAGCTGACTGCAGACCATCCCCGTTCTCTTCCTAATAATATAGGCTGGCAGTTGATTGAGCTAAGCTTCAGTTTATTAAGTCAGTGTACTATATAGTGTGCTCAGTGTGCACGTAAAGCTGACTGCAGACCATCCCTGTTCTCTTCATAATAATATAGGCTGGCAGTTGATTGAGCTAACCTGCAGTTTATTAAGTCAGTGTACTGTATACTGGGCTCAGTGTGCACATACAGCTGACTGCAGACCATCTCTGTTCTCTTCCCAATAATATAGGCTAGCAGTTGATTGAGCTAAGCTGCAGTTTATTAAGTCATTGTACTATATACTGTGCTCAGTGTGCACGTGAAGCTGTCTGCAGACCATCCCTGTTCTCTTCCTAATAATATAAGCTGGCAGTTGATTGAGCTAAGCTGCAATCCATTAAGTCAATGTACACGTAAAGCTGACTGCAGACCATCCCTGTTCTCTTCCTAATAATATAGGCTGGCAGTTGATTGAGCTAAGCTGCAGTTTATTAAGTCAGTGTACTATATAGTATGCTCAGTGTGCACGTAAAGCTGACTGCAGACCATACCTGTTCTCTTCCTTATAGGCTGGCAGTTGATTGAGCTAAGCTTCAGTTTATTAAGTCAGCGTACTGTATACTGGGCTCAGTGTGCACGTAAAGCTGACTGCAGACCATCCCTGTTCTCTTCCTAATAATATAGGCTGGCAGTTAATTGAGCTAAGCTGCAGTTTATTAAGTCAGTGTACTATATAGTATGCTCAGTGTGCACGTAAAGCTGACTGCAGACCATCCCTGTTCTCTTCCTTATAGGCTGGCAGTTGATTGAGCTAAGCTTCAGTTTATTAAGTCAGCGTACTGTATACTGGGCTCAGTGTGCACATAAAGCTGACTGAAGACCATCCCTGTTCTCTTCATAATAATATAGGCTGGCAGTTGATTGAGCTAACCTGCAGTTTATTAAGTCAGCGTGCTGTATACTGGGCTCAGTGTGCACATAAAGCTGACTGAAGACCATCTCTGTTCTCTTCCTAATAATATAGGCTAGCAGTTGATTGAGCTAAGCTGCAGTTTATTAAGTCAGTGTACTGTATACTAGGCTCAATGTACACGTAAAGCTGACTGCAGACCATCCCTGTTCTCTTCCTAATAATATAGGCTGGCAGTTGATTGAGCTAAGCTGCAGTTTATTAAGTAAGTGTACTATATACTGTGCTCAGTGTGCACGTGAAGCTGACTGCAGACCATTTATGTTCTCTTCCTAATAATATAAGCTGGCAGTTGATTGAGCTAAGCTCTAGTTTATTAAGTCAGTGTACTGTATACTGGGCTCTTTGTACACATAAAGCTGACTGAAGACCATCTCTGTTCTCTTCCTAATAATATAGGCTGGCAGTTGATTTAGCTAAGCTGCAGTCCATTAAGTAAGTGTACACGTAAAGCTGACTGCAGACCATCCCTGTGCTCTTCCTAATAATATAGGCTGGCAGTTGATTGTGCTAAGCTGCAGTTAATTAGGTCAGTGTACTGTATACTGGGCTCAGTGTGCACGTAAAGATGACTGCAGACCATCCCTGTTCTCTTCCTAATAATATAGGCTGGCAGTTGATTGAGCTAAGCTGCAGTTTATTAAGTCAGTGTACTACACACTGTGCTCAGTGTGCACGTAAAGCTGACTGCAGACCATCCCTGTTCTCTTCCTAATAATTTAGGCTGGCAGTTGATTGAGCTAAGCTGCAGTCTATTAAGTCAGTGTACATGGAAAGCTGACTGCAGACCATCCCTGTTCTCTTCCTAATAATATAGGCTGGCAGTTGATTGAGCTAAGCTGCAGTTTATTAAGTCAGTGTACTGTATACTGGGCTCAGTGTGCACGTAAAGCTGACTGCAGACCATCCCTATTCTCTTTCTAATAATATAGGCTGGCAGTAGATTGAGCTAAGCTGCAGTCTATTAAGTCAGTGTACACATAAAGCTGACTGCAGACCATGCCTGTTCTTTTCCTAATAATATAGGCTGGCAGTTGATTGAGCTAAGCTGCAGTTTATTAAGTCAGTGTACTGTATACTTGGCTCTTTGTGCACGTAAAGCTGACTGAAGACCATCTCTGTTCTCTTTCTAATAATATAGGCTGGCAGTTAATTGAGCTAAGCTGCAGTCTATTAAGTCAGTGTACACGTAAAGCTGACTGCAGACCATCCCTGTTCTATTCCTAATAATATAGGCTGGCAGTTGATTGAGCTAAACTGCAGTTTATTAAGTCAGTGTACTGTATACTGGGCTCAGTGTGCACATAAAGCTGACTGCAGACCATGCCTGTTCTCTTCCTAATAATACAGGCTGGCAGTTGATTGAGCTAAGCTGCAATCTATTAAGTCAGTGTACATGTAAAACTGACTGCAGACCATTCCTTTTCTTTTCCTAATAATATAGGCTGGCAGTTGATTGAGCTAAGCTGCGGTTTATTATGTCAGTGTACTATATACTGTGCTCAGTGTGCACATAAAGCTGACTGCAGACCATCCCCGTTCTCTTCCTAATAATATAGGCTGGCAGTTGATTGAGCTAAGCTTCAGTTTATTAAGTCAGTGTACTATATAGTGTGCTCAGTGTGCACGTAAAGCTGACTGCAGACCATCCCTGTTCTCTTCATAATAATATAGGCTGGCAGTTGATTGAGCTAACCTGCAGTTTATTAAGTCAGTGTACTGTATACTGGGCTCAGTGTGCACATACAGCTGACTGCAGACCATCTCTGTTCTCTTCCCAATAATATAGGCTAGCAGTTGATTGAGCTAACCTGCAGTTTATTAAGTCAGTGTACTGTATACTGGGCTCAGTGTGCACATACAGCTGACTGCAGACCATCTCTGTTCTCTTCCCAATAATATAGGCTAGCAGTTGATTGAGCTAAACTGCAGTTTATTAAGTCAGTGTACTGTATACTGGGCTCAGTGTGCACATAAAGCTGACTGCAGACCATGCCTGTTCTCTTCCTAATAATACAGGCTGGCAGTTGATTGAGCTAAGCTGCAATCTATTAAGTCAGTGTACATGTAAAACTGACTGCAGACCATCCCTTTTCTTTTCCTAATAATATAGGCTGGCAGTTGATTGAGCTAAGCTGAGGTTTATTATGTCAGTGTACTATATACTGTGCTCAGTGTGCACATAAAGCTGACTGCAGACCATCCCCGTTCTCTTCCTAATAATATAGGCTGGCAGTTGATTGAGCTAAGCTTCAGTTTATTAAGTCAGTGTACTATATAGTGTGCTCAGTGTGCACGTAAAGCTGACTGCAGACCATCCCTGTTCTCTTCATAATAATATAGGCTGGCAGTTGATTGAGCTAACCTGCAGTTTATTAAGTCAGTGTACTGTATACTGGGCTCAGTGTACACATACAGCTGACTGCAGACCATCTCTGTTCTCTTCCTAATAATATAGGCTAGCAGTTGATTGAGCTAAGCTGCAGTTTATTAAGTCAGTGTACTATATACTGTGCTCAGTGTGCACGTGAAGCTGTCTGCAGACCATCCCTGTTCTCTTCCTAATAATATAAGCTGGCAGTTGATTGAGCTAAGCTGCAATCCATTAAGTCAATGTACACGTAAAGCTGACTGCAGACCATCCCTGTTCTATTCCTAATAATATAGGCTGGCAGTTGATTGAGCTAAGCTGCAGTTTATTATGTTAGTGTACTGTATACTGGGCTCAGTGTGCACGTATAGCTGACTGCAGACCATCCCTTTTCTCTTCCTAATAATATAGGCTGGCAGTTGATTGAGCTAAGCTGCAGTTTATTAAGTCAGTGTACTATATAGTGTGCTGAGTGTGCACGTAAAGCTGACTGCAGACCATCCCTGTTCTCTTCCTAACAATATAGGCTGGCAGTTGATTGAGCTAAGCTGCAGTTTATTAAGTCAGTGTACTATATACTGTGCTCAATGTGCACATAAAGCTGACTGCAGACCATCCCTGTTCTCTCCCTAATAATATAGGCTGGCAGTTGATTGAGCTAAGCAGCAGTTTATTAATCAGTGTACTATATAGTGTGCTGAGTGTGCACGTAAAACTGACTGCAGACCATCTCTGTTCTCTTCCTAATAATATAGGCTGGCAGTTGATTGAGCTAACCTGCAGTTTATTAAGTCAGTGTACTGTATACTGGGCTCAGTGTGCACATAAAGCTGACTGCAGACCATCCCTGTTCTCTTCCTAATAATATAGGCTGGCAGTTGATTGAGCTAAGCTGCAGTTTATTAAGTCAGTGTACTATATACTGTGCTCAGTGTGCACGTAAAGCTGACTGCAGACCATCTCTGTTCTCTTCCTAATAATATAGGCTGACAGTTGATTGAGCTAAGCTGCAGTCCATTAAGTCAGTGTACACGTAAAGCTGACTGCAGACCATCCCTGTTCTATTCCTAATATTATAGGCTGGCAGTTGAATGAGCTAAACTGCAGTTTATTAAGTCAGTGTACTGTATACTGGGCTCAGTGTGCACGTAAAGCTGACTGAAGACCATCCCTGTTCTCGTCCTAATAATATAGGCTGGCAGTTGATTGAGCTAAGCTGCAGTTTATTAAGTCAGTGTACTATATACTGTGCATAGTGTGCACGTAAAGCTGACTGCAGACCATGCCTGTTTTCTTCCGAATAATATAGGCTGGCAGTTAATTGAGCTAAGCTGCAGTCTATTAAGTCAGTGTACACATAAAGCTGACTGCAGACCATCCCTGTTCTCTTCCTAATAATATAGGCTGGCAGTTGATTGAGCTAAGCTGCAGTTTATTAAGTCAGTGTACTATATAGTGTGCTGAGCGTGCACGTAAAGCTGACTGCAGACCATCCCTGTTCTCTTCCTAACAATATAGGCTGGCAGTTGATTGAGCTAAGCTGCAGTTTATTAAGTCAGTGTACTATATACTGTGCTCAATGTGCACATAAAGCTGACTGCAGACCATCTCTGTTCTCTCTCTAATAATATAGGCTGGCAGTTGATTGAGCTAAGCTGCAGTTTATTAATCAGTGTACTATATAGTGTGCTGAGTGTGCACGTAAAGCTGACTGCAGACCATCCCTGTTCTCTTCCTAATAATATAGGCTGGCAGTTGATTGAGCTAACCTGCAGTTTATTAAGTCAGTGTACTATATACTGTGCTCAGTGTGCACGTAAAGCTGACTGCAGACCATGCCTGTTCTTTTCCTAATAATATAGGCTGGCAGTTGATTGAGCTAAGCTGCAGTTTATTAAGTCAGTGTACTGTATACTGGGCTCTTTGTGCACGTAAAGCTGACTGAAGACCATCTCTGTTCTCTTTCTAATAATATAGGCTGGCAGTTAATTGAGCTAAGCTGCAGTCTATTAAGTCAGTGTACACGTAAAGCTGACTGCAGACCATCCCTGTTCTATTCCTAATAATATAGGCTGGCAGTTGATTGAGCTAAACTGCAGTTTATTAAGTCAGTGTACTGTATACTGGGCTCAGTGTGCACATAAAGCTGACTGCAGACCATGCCTGTTCTCTTCCTAATAATACAGGCTGGCAGTTGATTGAGCTAAGCTGCAATCTATTAAGTCAGTGTACATGTAAAACTGACTGCAGACCATTCCTTTTCTTTTCCTAATAATATAGGCTGGCAGTTGATTGAGCTAAGCTGCGGTTTATTATGTCAGTGTACTATATACAGTGCTCAGTGTGCACATAAAGCTGACTGCAGACCATCCCCGTTCTCTTCCTAATAATATAGGCTGGCAGTTGATTGAGCTAAGCTTCAGTTTATTAAGTCAGTGTACTATATAGTGTGCTCAGTGTGCACGTAAAGCTGACTGCAGACCATCCCTGTTCTCTTCATAATAATACAGGCTGGCAGTTGATTGAGCTAACCTGCAGTTTATTAAGTCAGTGTACTGTATACTGGGCTCAGTGTGCACATACAGCTGACTGCAGACCATCTCTGTTCTCTTCCCAATAATATAGGCTAGCAGTTGATTGAGCTAAGCTGCAGTTTATTAAGTCATTGTACTATATACTGTGCTCAGTGTGCACGTGAAGCTGTCTGCAGACCATCCCTGTTCTCTTCCTAATAATATAAGCTGGCAGTTGATTGAGCTAAGCTGCAATCCATTAAGTCAATGTACACGTAAAGCTGACTGCAGACCATCCCTGTTCTCTTCCTAATAATATAGGCTGGCAGTTGATTGAGCTAAGCTGCAGTTTATTAAGTCAGTGTACTATATAGTATGCTCAGTGTGCACGTAAAGCTGACTGCAGACCATACCTGTTCTCTTCCTTATAGGCTGGCAGTTGATTGAGCTAAGCTTCAGTTTATTAAGTCAGCGTACTGTATACTGGGCTCAGTGTGCACGTAAAGCTGACTGCAGACCATCCCTGTTCTCTTCCTAATAATATAGGCTGGCAGTTAATTGAGCTAAGCTGCAGTTTATTAAGTCAGTGTACTATATAGTATGCTCAGTGTGCACGTAAAGCTGACTGCAGACCATCCCTGTTCTCTTCCTATAGGCTGGCAGTTGATTGAGCTAAGCTTCAGTTTATTAAGTCAGCGTACTGTATACTGGGCTCAGTGTGCACATAAAGCTGACTGAAGACCATCCCTGTTCTCTTCATAATAATATAGGCTGGCAGTTGATTGAGCTAACCTGCAGTTTATTAAGTCAGCGTACTGTATACTGGGCTCAGTGTGCACATAAAGCTGACTGAAGACCATCTCTGTTCTCTTCCTAATAATATAGGCTAGCAGTTGATTGAGCTAAGCTGCAGTTTATTAAGTCAGTGTACTGTATACTAGGCTCAATGTACATGTAAAGCTGACTGCAGACCATCCCTGTTCTCTTCCTAATAATATAGGCTGGCAGTTGATTGAGCTAAGCTGCAGTTTATTAAGTAAGTGTACTATATACTGTGCTCAGTGTGCACGTGAAGCTGACTGCAGACCATTTATGTTCTCTTCCTAATAATATAAGCTGGCAGTTGATTGAGCTAAGCTCTAGTTTATTAAGTCAGTGTACTGTATACTGGGCTCTTTGTACACATAAAGCTGACTGAAGACCATCTCTGTTCTCTTCCTAATAATATAGGCTGGCAGTTGATTTAGCTAAGCTGCAGTCCATTAAGTAAGTGTACACGTAAAGCTGACTGCAGACCATCCCTGTGCTCTTCCTAATAATATAGGCTGGCAGTTGATTGTGCTAAGCTGCAGTTAATTAGGTCAGTGCACTGTATACTGGGCTCAGTGTGCACGTAAAGATGACTGCAGACCATCCCTGTTCTCTTCCTAATAATATAGGCTGGCAGTTGATTGAGCTAAGCTGCAGTTTATTAAGTCAGTGTACTACACACTGTGCTCAGTGTGCACGTAAAGCTGACTGCAGACCATCCCTGTTCTCTTCCTAATAATTTAGGCTGGCAGTTGATTGAGCTAAGCTGCAGTCTATTAAGTCAGTGTACATGGAAAGCTGACTGCAGACCATCCCTGTTCTCTTCCTAATAATATAGGCTGGCAGTTGATTGAGCTAAGCTGCAGTTTATTAAGTCAGTGTACTGTATACTGGGCTCAGTGTGCACGTAAAGCTGACTGCAGACCATCCCTATTCTCTTTCTAATAATATAGGCTGGCAGTAGATTGAGCTAAGCTGCAGTCTATTAAGTCAGTGTACACATAAAGCTGACTGCAGACCATGCCTGTTCTTTTCCTAATAATATAGGCTGGCAGTTGATTGAGCTAAGCTGCAGTTTATTAAGTCAGTGTACTGTATACTGGGCTCTTTGTGCACGTAAAGCTGACTGAAGACCATCTCTGTTCTCTTTCTAATAATATAGGCTGGCAGTTAATTGAGCTAAGCTGCAGTCTATTAAGTCAGTGTACACGTAAAGCTGACTGCAGACCATCCCTGTTCTATTCCTAATAATATAGGCTGGCAGTTGATTGAGCTAAACTACAGTTTATTAAGTCAGTGTACTGTATACTGGGCTCAGTGTGCACATAAAGCTGACTGCAGACCATGCCTGTTCTCTTCCTAATAATACAGGCTGGCAGTTGATTGAGCTAAGCTGCAATCTATTAAGTCAGTGTACATGTAAAACTGACTGCAGACCATTCCTTTTCTTTTCCTAATAATATAGGCTGGCAGTTGATTGAGCTAAGCTGCGGTTTATTATGTCAGTGTACTATATACTGTGCTCAGTGTGCACATAAAGCTGACTGCAGACCATCCCCGTTCTCTTCCTAATAATATAGGCTGGCAGTTGATTGAGCTAAGCTTCAGTTTATTAAGTCAGTGTACTATATAGTGTGCTCAGTGTGCACGTAAAGCTGACTGCAGACCATCCCTGTTCTCTTCATAATAATATAGGCTGGCAGTTGATTGAGCTAACCTGCAGTTTATTAAGTCAGTGTACTGTATACTGGGCTCAGTGTGCACATACAGCTGACTGCAGACCATCTCTGTTCTCTTCCCAATAATATAGGCTAGCAGTTGATTGAGCTAAGCTGCAGTTTATTAAGTCATTGTACTATATACTGTGCTCAGTATGCACGTGAAGCTGTCTGCAGACCATCCCTGTTCTCTTCCTAATAATATAAGCTGGCAGTTGATTGAGCTAAGCTGCAATCCATTAAGTCAATGTACACGTAAAGCTGACTGCAGACCATCCCTGTTCTCTTCCTAATAATATAGGCTGGCAGTTGATTGAGCTAAGCTGCAGTTTATTAAGTCAGTGTACTATATAGTATGCTCAGTGTGCACGTAAAGCTGACTGCAGACCATCCCTGTTCTCTTCCTTATAGGCTGGCAGTTGATTGAGCTAAGCTTCAGTTTATTAAGTCAGTGTACTATATAGTGTGCTCAGTGTGCACGTAAAGCTGACTGCAGACCATCCCTGTTCTCTTCATAATAATATAGGCTGGCAGTTGATTGAGCTAACCTGCAGTTTATTAAGTCAGCGTACTGTATACTGGGCTCAGTGTGCACATAAAGCTGACTGAAGACCATCTCTGTTCTCTTCCTAATAATATAGGCTAGCAGTTGATTGAGCTAAGCTGCAGTTTATTAAGTCAGTGTACTGTATACTAGGCTCAATGTACACGTAAAGCTGACTGCAGACCATCCCTGTTCTCTTCCTAATAATATAGGCTGGCAGTTGATTGAGCTAAGCTGCAGTTTATTAAGTAAGTGTACTATATACTGTGCTCAGTGTGCACGTGAAGCTGACTGCAGACCATTTATGTTCTCTTCCTAATAATATAAGCTGGCAGTTGATTGAGCTAAGCTCTAGTTTATTAAGTCAGTGTACTGTATACTGGGCTCTTTGTACACATAAAGCTGACTGAAGACCATCTCTGTTCTCTTCCTAATAATATAGGCTGGCAGTTGATTTAGCTAAGCTGCAGTCCATTAAGTAAGTGTACACGTAAAGCTGACTGCAGACCATCCCTGTGCTCTTCCTAATAATATAGGCTGGCAGTTGATTGTGCTAAGCTGCAGTTAATTAGGTCAGTGCACTGTATACTGGGCTCAGTGTGCACGTAAAGCTGACTGCAGACCATCCCTGTTCTCTTCCTAATAATATAGGCTGGCAGTTGATTGAGCTAAGCTGCAGTTTATTAAGTCAGTGTACTACACACTGTGCTCAGTGTGCACGTAAAGCTGACTGCAGACCATCCCTGTTCTCTTCCTAATAATTTAGGCTGGCAGTTGATTGAGCTAAGCTGCAGTCTATTAAGTCAGTGTACATGGAAAGCTGACTGCAGACCATCCCTGTTCTCTTCCTAATAATATAGGCTGGCCGTTGATTGAGCTAAGCTGCAGTTTATTAAGTCAGTGTACTGTATACTGGGCTCAGTGTGCACGTAAAGCTGACTGCAGACCATCCCTATTCTCTTTCTAATAATATAGGCTGGCAGTAGATTGAGCTAAGCTGCAGTCTATTAAGTCAGTGTACACATAAAGCTGACTGCAGATCATCCCTATTCTCTTCCTAATAATATAGGCTGGCAGTTGATTGCGCTAAGCTGCAGTTTATTATGTCAGTGTACTGTATACTGGGCTCAGTGTGCATGTAAAGCTGACTGCAGACCATCCCTGTTCTCTTTCTAATAATATAGTCTGGCAGTAGATTGAGCTAAGCTGCCGTCTATTAAGTCAGTGTACACATAAAGCTGACTGCAGATCATCCCTGTTCTCTTCCTAATAATATAGGCTGGCAGTTGATTGCGCTAAGCTGCAGTTTATTATGTCAGTGTACTGTATACTGGGCTCAGTGTGCACGTAAAGCTGACTGCAGACCATCCCTGTTCTCTTCCTAATGATACAGGCTGGCAGTTGATTGAGCTAAGATGCAGTTTATTAAGTCAGTGTACTATATGCTGGGCTCAGTGTGCACATATAGCTGACTGCAGACCATCCCTGTTCTCTTTCTAATAATATAGGCTGGCAGTTGATTGAGCAAAGCTGCAGTTTATTAAGTCAGTGTACTGTATACTGGGCTCAGTGTGCACGTAAAGCTGACTGAAGACCATCCCTTTTCTGTTCCTAATAATATAGGCTGGCATTTGATTGAGCTAAGCTGCAGTCCATTAAGTCAGTGTACACGTAAAGCTGACTGCAGACCATCCCTGTTCTATTCCTAATAATATAGGCTGGCAGTTGATTGAGCTAAACTGCAGTTTATTAAGTCAGTGTACTGTATATTGGGCTCAGTGTGCACGTAAAACTGACTAAAGACCATCCCTGTTCTCTTCCTAATAATATAGGCTGGCAGTTGATTGAGCTAAACTGCAGTTTATTAAGTCAGTGTACTGTATACTGGGCTCAGTGTGCACATAAAGCTGACTGCAGACCATGCCTGTTCTCTTCCTAATAATACAGGCTGGCAGTTGATTGAGCTAAGCTGCAATCTATTAAGTCAGTGTACATGTAAAACTGACTGCAGACCATCCCTTTTCTTTTCCTAATAATATAGGCTGGCAGTTGATTGAGCTAAGCTGCGGTTTATTATGTCAGTGTACTATATACTGTGCTCAGTGTGCACATAAAGCTGACTGCAGACCATCCCCGTTCTCTTCCTAATAATATAGGCTGGCAGTTGATTGAGCTAAGCTTCAGTTTATTAAGTCAGTGTACTATATAGTGTGCTCAGTGTGCACGTAAAGCTGACTGCAGACCATCCCTGTTCTCTTCATAATAATATAGGCTGGCAGTTGATTGAGCTAACCTGCAGTTTATTAAGTCAGTGTACTGTATACTGGGCTCAGTGTACACATACAGCTGACTGCAGACCATCTCTGTTCTCTTCCTAATAATATAGGCTAGCAGTTGATTGAGCTAAGCTGCAGTTTATTAAGTCAGTGTACTCTATACTGTGCTCAGTGTGCACGTGAAGCTGTCTGCAGACCATCCCTGTTCTCTTCCTAATAATATAAGCTGGCAGTTGATTGAGCTAAGCTGCAATCCATTAAGTCAATGTACACGTAAAGCTGACTGCAGACCATCCCTGTTCTATTCCTAATAATATAGGCTGGCAGTTGATTGAGCTAAGCTGCAGTTTATTATGTTAGTGTACTGTATACTGGGCTCAGTGTGCACGTATAGCTGACTGCAGACCATCCCTTTTCTCTTCCTAATAATATAGGCTGGCAGTTGATTGAGCTAAGCTGCAGTTTATTAAGTCAGTGTACTATATAGTGTGCTGAGTGTGCACGTAAAGCTGACTGCAGACCATCCCTGTTCTCTTCCTAACAATATAGGCTGGCAGTTGATTGAGCTAAGCTGCAGTTTATTAAGTCAGTGTACTATATACTGTGCTCAATGTGCACATAAAGATGACTGCAGACCATTCCTGTTCTCTCCCTAATAATATAGGCTGGCAGTTGATTGAGCTAAGCAGCAGTTTATTAATCAGTGTACTATATAGTGTGCTGAGTGTGCACGTAAAACTGACTGCAGACCATCCCTGTTCTCTTCCTAATAATATAGGCTGGCAGTTGATTGAGCTAACCTGCAGTTTATTAAGTCAGTGTACTGTATACTGGGCTCAGTGTGCACATAAAGCTGACTGCAGACCATCCCTGTTCTCTTCCTAATAATATAGGCTGGCAGTTGATTGAGCTAAGCTGCAGTTTATTAAGTCAGTGTACTATATACTGTGCTCAGTGTGCACGTAAAGCTGACTGCAGACCATCTCTGTTCTCTTCCTAATAATATAGGCTGACAGTTGATTGAGCTAAGCTGCAGTCCATTAAGTCAGTGTACACGTAAAGCTGACTGCAGACCATCCCTGTTCTATTCCTAATATTATAGGCTGGCAGTTGAATGAGCTAAACTGCAGTTTATTAAGTCAGTGTACTGTATACTGGGCTCAGTGTGCACGTAAAGCTGACTGAAGACCATCCCTGTTCTCGTCCTAATAATATAGGCTGGCAGTTGATTGAGCTAAGCTGCAGTTTATTAAGTCAGTGTACTATATACTGTGCATAGTGTGCACGTAAAGCTGACTGCAGACCATGCCTGTTTTCTTCCGAATAATATAGGCTGGCAGTTAATTGAGCTAAGCTGCAGTCTATTAAGTCAGTTTACACATAAAGCTGACTGCAGACCATCCCTGTTTTCTTCCTAATAATATAGGCTGGCAGTTGATTGAGCTAAGCTGCAGTTTATTAAGTCAGTGTACTGCATACTGGGCTCAGTGTGCATGTATAGCTGACTGCAGACCATCCCTGTTCTCTTCCTAATAATATAGGCTGGCAGTTGATTGAGCTAAGCTGCAGTTTATTAAGTCAGTGTACTATATAGTGTGCTGAGCGTGCACGTAAAGCTGACTGCAGACCATCCCTGTTCTCTTCCTAACAATATAGGCTGGCAGTTGATTGAGCTAAACTGCAGTTTATTAAGTCAGTGTACTATATACTGTGCTCAATGTGCACATAAAGCTGACTGCAGACCATCTCTGTTCTCTCTCTAATAATATAGGCTGGCAGTTGATTGAGCTAAGCTGCAGTTTATTAATCAGTGTACTATATAGTGTGCTGAGTGTGCACGTAAAGCTGACTGCAGACCATCCCTGTTCTCTTCCTAATAATATAGGCTGGCAGTTGATTGAGCTAACCTGCAGTTTATTAAGTCAGTGTACTATATACTGTGCTCAGTGTGCACGTAAAGCTGACTGCAGACCATGCCTGTTCTTTTCCTAATAATATAGGCTGGCAGTTGATTGAGCTAAGCTGCAGTCTACTGAGTCAGTGTACACATAAAGCTGACTGCAGACCATACCTGTTCTCTTCCTAATAATATAGGCTGGCAGTTAATTGAGCTAGGCTGCAGTTTTTTATGTCAGTGTACTGTATACTGGGCTCAATGTACACGTAAAGCTGACTGCAGACCATCCCTGTTCTCTTCCTAATAATATATTCTGGCAGTTGATTGAGCTAAGCTGCAGTTTATTAAGTCAGTGTACTGTATACTGGGCTCTTTGTGCACGTAAAGCTGACTGAAGACCATCTCTGTTCTCTTTCTAATAATATAGGCTGGCAGTTAATTGAGCTAAGCTGCAGTCTATTAAGTCAGTGTACACGTAAAGCTGACTGCAGACCATCCCTGTTCTCTTCCTAATAATATAGGCTGGCAGTTGATTGAGCTAAGCTGCAGTTTATTAAGTCAGTGTACTGCATACTGTGCTCAGTGTGCACATAAAGCTGACTGCAGACCATCCCCGTTCTCTTCCTAATAATATAGGCTGGCAGTTGATTGAGCTAAGCTTCAGTTTATTAAGTCAGTGTACTATATAGTGTGCTCAGTGTGCACGTAAAGCTGACTGCAGACCATCCCTGTTCTCTTCATAATAATATAGGCTGGCAGTTGATTGAGCTAACCTGCAGTTTATTAAGTCAGTGTACTGTATACTGGGCTCAGTGTGCACATACAGCTGACTGCAGACCATCTCTGTTCTCTTCCTAATAATATAGGCTAGCAGTTGATTGAGCTAAGCTGCAGTTTATTAAGTCAGTGTACTATATACTGTGCTCAGTGTGCACGTGAAGCTGTCTGCAGACCATCCCTGTTCTCTTCCTAATAATATAAGCTGGCAGTTGATTGAGCTAAGCTGCAATCCATTAAGTCAATGTAAACGTAAAGCTGACTGCAGACCATCCCTGTTCTCTTCCTAATAATATAGGCTGGCAGTTGATTGAGCTAAGCTGCAGTTTATTAAGTCAGTGTACTATATAGTATGCTCAGTGTGCACGTAAAGCTGACTGCAGACCATCCCTGTTCTCTTCCTTATAGGCTGGCAGTTGATTGAGCTAAGCTTCAGTTTATTAAGTCAGTGTACTATATAGTGTGCTCAGTGTGCACGTAAAGCTGACTGCAGACCATCCCTGTTCTCTTCATAATAATATAGGCTGGCAGTTGATTGAGCTAACCTGCAGTTTATTAAGTCAGCGTACTGTATACTGGGCTCAGTGTGCACATAAAGCTGACTGAAGACCATCTCTGTTCTCTTCCTAATAATATAGGCTAGCAGTTGATTGAGCTAAGCTGCAGTTTATTAAGTCAGTGTACTGTATACTAGGCTCAATGTACACGTAAAGCTGACTGCAGACCATCCCTGTTCTCTTCCTAATAATATAGGCTGGCAGTTGATTGAGCTAAGCTGCAGTTTATTAAGTAAGTGTACTATATACTGTGCTCAGTGTGCACGTGAAGCTGACTGCAGACCATTTATGTTCTCTTCCTAATAATATAAGCTGGCAGTTGATTGAGCTAAGCTCTAGTTTATTAAGTCAGTGTACTGTATACTGGGCTCTTTGTACACATAAAGCTGACTGAAGACCATCTCTGTTCTCTTCCTAATAATATAGTCTGGCAGTTGATTTAGCTAAGCTGCAGTCCATTAAGTAAGTGTACACGTAAAGCTGACTGCAGACCATCCCTGTGCTCTTCCTAATAATATAGGCTGGCAGTTGATTGTGCTAAGCTGCAGTTAATTAGGTCAGTGCACTGTATACTGGGCTCAGTGTGCACGTAAAGCTGACTGCAGACCATCCCTGTTCTCTTCCTAATAATATAGGCTGGCAGTTGATTGAGCTAAGCTGCAGTTTATTAAGTCAGTGTACTACACACTGTGCTCAGTGTGCACGTAAAGCTGACTGCAGACCATCCCTGTTCTCTTCCTAATAATTTAGGCTGGCAGTTGATTGAGCTAAGCTGCAGTCTATTAAGTCAGTGTACATTGAAAGCTGACTGCAGACCATCCCTGTTCTCTTCCTAATAATATAGGCTGGCAGTTGATTGAGCTAAGCTGCAGTTTATTAAGTCAGTGTACTGTATACTGGGCTCAGTGTGCACGTAAAGCTGACTGCAGACCATCCCTATTCTCTTTCTAATAATATAGTCTGGCAGTAGATTGAGCTAAGCTGCAGTCTATTAAGTCAGTGTACACATAAAGCTGACTGCAGATCATCCCTATTCTCTTCCTAATAATATAGGCTGGCAGTTGATTGCGCTAAGCTGCAGTTTATTATGTCAGTGTACTGTATACTGGGCTCAGTGTGCATGTAAAGCTGACTGCAGACCATCCCTGTTCTCTTTCTAATAATATAGTCTGGCAGTAGATTGAGCTAAGCTGCCGTCTATTAAGTCAGTGTACACATAAAGCTGACTGCAGATCATCCCTGTTCTCTTCCTAATAATAAAGGCTGGCAGTTGATTGCGCTAAGCTGCAGTTTATTATGTCAGTGTACTGTATACTGGGCTCAGTGTGCATGTAAAGCTGACTGCAGACCATCCCTGTTCTCTTCCTAATGATACAGGCTGGCAGTTGATTGAGCTAAGATGCAGTTTATTAAGTCAGTGTACTATATACAGGGCTCAGTGTGCACATATAGCTGACTGCAGACCATCCCTGTTCTCTTTCTAATAATATAGGCTGGCAGTTGATTGAGCAAAGCTGCAGTTTATTAAGTCAGTGTACTGTATACTGGGCTCAGTGTGCACGTAAAGCTGACTGCAGACCATCCCTTTTCTGTTCCTAATAATATAGGCTGGCATTTGATTGAGCTAAGCTGCAGTCCATTAAGTCAGTGTACACGTAAAGCTGACTGCAGACCATCCCTGTTCTATTCCTAATAATATAGGCTGGCAGTTGATTGAGCTAAACTGCAGTTTATTAAGTCAGTGTACTATATATTGGGCTCAGTGTGCACGTAAAACTGACTGAAGACCATCCCTGTTCTCTTCCTAATAATATAGGCTGGCAGTTGATTGAGCTAAACTGCAGTTTATTAAGTCAGTGTACTGTATACTGGGCTCAGTGTGCACATAAAGCTGACTGCAGACCATGCCTGTTCTCTTCCTAATAATACAGGCTGGCAGTTGATTGAGCTAAGCTGCAATCTATTAAGTCAGTGTACATGTAAAACTGACTGCAGACCATCCCTTTTCTTTTCCTAATAATATAGGCTGGCAGTTGATTGAGCTAAGCTGCGGTTTATTATGTTAGTGTACTATATACTGTGCTCAGTGTGCACATAAAGCTGACTGCAGACCATCCCTGTTCTCTTCCTAATAATATAGGCTGGCAGTTGATTGAGCTAAGCTGCAGTTTATTAAGTCAGTGTACTATATACTGTGCTCAGTGTGCATGTGAATCTGTCTGCAGACCATCCCTGTTCTCTTCCTAATAATATAAGCTGGCAGTTGATTGAGCTAAGCTGCAATCCATTAAGTCAATGTACACGTAAAGCTGACTGCAGACCATCCCTGTTCTATTCCTAATAATATAGGCTGGCAGTTGATTGAGCTAAGCTGCAGTTTATTATGTTAGTGTACTGTATACTGGGCTCAGTGTGCACGTATAGCTGACTGCAGACCATCCCTTTTCTCTTCCTAATAATATAGGCTGGCAGTTGATTGAGCTAAGCTGCAGTTTATTAAGTCAGTGTACTATATAGTGTGCTGAGTGTGCACGTAAAGCTGACTGCAGACCATCCCTGTTCTCTTCCTAACAATATAGGCTGGCAGTTGATTGAGCTAAGCTGCAGTTTATTAAGTCAGTGTACTATATACTGTGCTCAATGTGCACATAAATCTGACTGCAGACCATCCCTGTTCTCTTCCTAATAATATAGGCTGGCAGTTGATTGAGCTAACCTGCAGTTTATTAAGTCAGTGTACTGTATACTTGGCTCAGTGTGCACATAAAGCTGACTGCAGACCATCCCTGTTCTCTTCCTAATAATATAGGCTGGCAGTTGATTGAGCTAAGCTGCAGTTTATTAAGTCAGTGTACTATATACTGTGCTCAGTGTGCACGTAAAGCTGACTGCAGACCATCTCTGTTCTCTTCCTAATAATATAGGCTGACAGTTGATTGAGCTAAGCTGCAGTCCATTAAGTCAGTGTACACGTAAAGCTGACTGCAGACCATCCCTGTTCTATTCCTAATATTATAGGCTGGCAGTTGAATGAGCTAAACTGCAGTTTATTAAGTCAGTGTACTGTATACTGGGCTCAGTGTGCACGTAAAGCTGACTGAAGACCATCCCTGTTCTCGTCCTAATAATATAGGCTGGCAGTTGATTGAGCTAAGCTGCAGTTTATTAAGTCAGTGTACTATATACTGTGCATAGTGTGCACGTAAAGCTGACTGCAGACCATGCCTGTTTTCTTCCGAATAATATAGGCTGGCAGTTAATTGAGCTAAGCTGCAGTCTATTAAGTCAGTGTACACATAAAGCTGACTGCAGACCATCCCTGTTTTCTTCCTAATAATATAGGCTGGCAGTTGATTGAGCTAAGCTGCAGTTTATTAAGTCAGTGTACTGCATACTGGGCTCAATGTGCACGTATAGCTGACTGCAGACCATCCCTGTTCTCTTCCTAATAATATAGGCTGGCAGTTGATTGAGCTAAGCTGCAGTTTATTAAGTCAGTGTACTATATAGTGTGCTGAGCGTGCACGTAAAGCTGACTGCAGACCATCCCTGTTCTCTTCCTAACAATATAGGCTGGCAGTTGATTGAGCTAAGCTGCAGTTTATTAAGTCAGTGTACTATATACTGTGCTCAATGTGCACATAAAGCTGACTGCAGACCATCTCTGTTCTCTCTCTAATAATATAGGCTGGCAGTTGATTGAGCTAAGCTGCAGTTTATTAATCAGTGTACTATATAGTGTGCTGAGTGTGCACGTAAAGCTGACTGCAGACCATCCCTGTTCTCTTCCTAATAATATAGGCTGGCAGTTGATTGAGCTAACCTGCAGTTTATTAAGTCAGTGTACTATATACTGTGCTCAGTGTGCACGTAAAGCTGACTGCAGACCATGCCTGTTCTTTTCCTAATAATATAGGCTGGCAGTTGATTGAGCTAAGCTGCAGTCTACTGAGTCAGTGTACACATAAAGCTGACTGCAGACCATACCTGTTCTCTTCCTAATAATATAGGCTGGCAGTTAATTGAGCTAGGCTGCAGTTTTTTAAGTCAGTGTACTGTATACTGGGCTCAATGTACACGTAAAGCTGACTGCAGACCATCCCTGTTCTCTTCCTAATAATATATTCTGGCAGTTGATTGAGCTAAGCTGCAGTTTATTAAGTCAGTGTACTGTATACTGGGCTCTTTGTGCACGTAAAGCTGACTGAAGACCATCTCTGTTCTCTTTCTAATAATATAGGCTGGCAGTTACTTGAGCTAAGCTGCAGTCTATTAAGTCAGTGTACACGTAAAGCTGACTGCAGACCATCCCTGTTCTCTTCCTAATAATATAGGCTGGCAGTTGATTGAGCTAAGCTGCAGTTTATTAAGTCAGTGTACTGCATACTGGGCTCAGTGTGCACGTATAGCTGACTGCAGACCATCCCTGTTCTCTTCCTAATAATATAGGCTGGCAATTAATTGAGCTAAGCTGCAGTCTATTAAGTCAGTGTACACGTAAAGCTGACTGCAGACCATCCCTGTTCTCTTTCTAATAATATAGGCTGGCAGTTGATTGATCTAAGCTGTGGTTTATTATGTCAGTTTACTATATACTGTGCTCAGTGTGCACAAAAAGCTGACTGCAGACCATCCCTGTTCTCTTCCTAATAATATAGGCTGGCAGTTGATTGAGCTAAGCTGCAGTTTATTAAGTCAGTGTACTATATAGTGTGCTCAGTGTGCACGTAAAGCTGACTGCAGACCATCCCTGCTCTCTTCCTAATAATATAGGCTGGCAGTTGATTGAGCTAACCTGCAGGTTATTAAGTCAGTGTACTGTATACTGGGCTCAGTGTGCACTTAAAGCTGACTGCAGACCATCCCTTTTCTCTTCCTAATAATATAGGCGGGCAGTTGATTGAGCTAACTTGCAGTTTATTAAGTCAGTGTACTGTATACTGGGCTCAGTGTGCACGTAAAGCTGACTGCAGACCATCCCTGTTCTCTTCCTAATAATATAGGCTGGCAGTTGATTGAGCTAAGCTGCAGTTTATTAAGTCAGTGTACTGTATACTGGGCTCTTTGTGCACGTAAAGCTGAGTGAAGACTATCTCTGTTCTCTTCCTAATAATAAAGGCTGGCGGTTGATTGAGCTAAGCTGCAGTCCATTAAGTCAGTGTACACGTAAAGCTGACTGCAGACCATCCATTTTCTATTCCTAAAAATATAGGCTGGCAGTTGATTGAGCTAAGCTGCAGTTTAATAAGTCAGTGTACTATATACTGTGCTCATTGTGCACGTAAAGCTGACTGCAGACCATGCCTGTTCTCTTGCTAATAATACAGGCTGGCAGTTGATTGAGCTAAACTGCAATCTATTAAGTCAGTGTACATGTAAAACTGACTGCAGACCATCCCTGTTCTCTTCCTAATAATATAGGCTGGCAGTTGATTGAGCTAACCTGCAGTTTTTTAAGTCAGTGTACTGTATACTGGGCTCAGTGTGCACGTAAAGCTGACTGCAGACCATCCCTGTTCTCTTCCTAATAATATAGGCTGGCAGTTGATTGAGCTAACTTGCAGTTTATTAAGTCAGTGTACTATATACTGGGCTCAGTGTGCACATAAAGCTGACTGCAGACCATCCCTGTTCTCTTCCTAATAATATAGGCTGGCACTTAATTGAGCTAAGCTGCAGTTTTTTAGGTCAGTGTACTGTATACTGGGCCCAATGTACACGTAAAGCTGACTGCAGACCATCCCTGCTCTCTTCCTAATAATATAGGCTGGCAGTTGATTGAGCTAAGCTGCAGTTTATTAAGTCAGTGTACTGTATACTGGGCTCTTTGTGCACGTAAAGCCGACTGAAGACCATCTCTGTTCTCTTCCTAATAATATAGGCTGGCAGTTGATTGAGCTAAGCTGCAGTCCATTAAATCAGTGTACACGTAAAGCTGACTGCAGACCATCCCTGTTATATTCCTAATAATATAGGCTGGCAGTTGATTGAGCTAAACTGCAGTTTATTAAGTCAGTGTACTGTATACTGGGCTCAGTGTGCACGTAAAGCTGACTGAAGACCATCCCTGTTCTCTTCCTAATAATATAGGCTGGCAGTTGATTGAGCTAAGCTGCAGTTTATTAAGTCAGTGTATTATATACTGTGCACAGTGTGCACGTAAAGCTGACTGCAGACCATGCCTGTTCTCTTCCTAATAATATAGGCTGGCAGTTTATTGAGCTAAGCTGCAGTCTATTGAGTCAGTGTACACATAAAGCTGACTGCAGACCATCCCTGTTCTCTTCCTAATAATATAGGCTGGCAGTTGATTGAGCTAAGCTGCAGTTTATTAAGTCAGTGTACTGCATACTGGGCTCAGTGTGCACGTATAGCTGACTGCAGACCATCCCTGTTCTCTTCCTAATAATATAGGCTGGCAGTTGATTGAACTAAGCTGCAGGTTATTAAGTCAGTGTACTGTATACTGGGCTCAGTGTGCACATAAAGCTGACTGCAGACCATCCCTGTTCTCTTCCTAATAATATAGGCTGGCAGTTGATTGAGCTAAGCTGCAGTTTATTATGTCAGTGTACTATATACTGTGCTCAGTGTGCACGTAAAGCTGACTGCAGACCATGCCTGTTCTCTTCCTAATAATACAGGCTGGCAGTTGATTGAGCTAAGCTGCAATCTATTAAGTCAGTGTACACGTAAAACTGACTGCAGACCATCCCTGTTCTCTTCCTAATAATATAGGCTGGCAGTTGATTGAGCTAAGCTGCAGTCTATTAAGTCAGTGTACACATAAAGCTGACTGCAGACAATGCCTGTTCTCTTCCTAATAATACAGGCTGGAAGTTGATTGAGCTAAGCTGTGGTTTATTATGTCAGTGTACTATATACTGTGCTCAGTGTGCACATAAAGCTGACTGCAGACCATCCCTGTTCTCTTCCTAATAATATAGGCTGGCGGTTGATTGAGCTAAGCTGCAGTTTATTAAGTCAGTGTACTATATAGTGTGCTCAGTGTGCACGTAAAGCTGACTGCAGACCATCCCTGTTCTCTTCCTAATAATATAGGCTGGCAGTTGATTGAGCTAACCTGCAGTTTATTAAGTCAGTGTACTGTATACTGGGCTCAGTGTGCACGTAAAGCTGACTGCAGACCATCCCATTTCTCTTCCTAATAATATAGGCTGGCAATTAATTGAGCTAAGCTGCAGTCTATTAAGTCAGTGTACACGTAAAGCTGACTGCAGACCATCCCTGTTCTCTTTCTAATAATATAGGCTGGCAGTTGATTGATCTAAGCTGTGGTTTATTATGTCAGTTTACTATATACTGTGCTCAGTGTGCACAAAAAGCTGACTGCAGACCATCCCTGTTCTCTTCCTAATAATATAGGCTGGCAGTTGATTGAGCTAAGCTGCAGTTTATTAAGTCAGTGTACTATATAGTGTGCTCAGTGTGCACGTAAAGCTGACTGCAGACCATCCCTGCTCTCTTCCTAATAATATAGGCTGGCAGTTGATTGAGCTAACCTGCAGGTTATTAAGTCAGTGTACTGTATACTGGGCTCAGTGTGCACTTAAAGCTGACTGCAGACCATCCCTTTTCTCTTCCTAATAATATAGGCGGGCAGTTGATTGAGCTAACTTGCAGTTTATTAAGTCAGTGTACTGTATACTGGGCTCAGTGTGCACGTAAAGCTGACTGCAGACCATCCCTGTTCTCTTCCTAATAATATAGGCTGGCAGTTGATTGAGCTAAGCTGCAGTTTATTAAGTCAGTGTACTGTATACTGGGCTCTTTGTGCACGTAAAGCTGAGTGAAGACTATCTCTGTTCTCTTCCTAATAATAAAGGCTGGCGGTTGATTGAGCTAAGCTGCAGTCCATTAAGTCAGTGTACATGTAAAGCTGACTGCAGACCATCCATTTTCTATTCCTAAAAATATAGGCTGGCAGTTGATTGAGCTAAGCTGCAGTTTAATAAGTCAGTGTACTATATACTGTGCTCATTGTGCACGTAAAGCTGACTGCAGACCATGCCTGTTCTCTTGCTAATAATACAGGCTGGCAGTTGATTGAGCTAAACTGCAATCTATTAAGTCAGTGTACATGTAAAACTGACTGCAGACCATCCCTGTTCTCTTCCTAATAATATAGGCTGGCAGTTGATTGAGCTAACCTGCAGTTTTTTAAGTCAGTGTACTGTATACTGGGCTCAGTGTGCACGTAAAGCTGACTGCAGACCATCCCTGTTCTCTTCCTAATAATATAGGCTGGCAGTTGATTGAGCTAACTTGCAGTTTATTAAGTCAGTGTACTATATACTGGGCTCAGTGTGCACATAAAGCTGACTGCAGACCATCCCTGTTCTCTTCCTAATAATATAGGCTGGCACTTAATTGAGCTAAGCTGCAGTTTTTTAGGTCAGTGTACTGTATACTGGGCCCAATGTACACGTAAAGCTGACTGCAGACCATCCCTGCTCTCTTCCTAATAATATAGGCTGGCAGTTGATTGAGCTAAGCTGCAGTTTATTAAGTCAGTGTACTGTATACTGGGCTCTTTGTGCACGTAAAGCCGACTGAAGACCATCTCTGTTCTCTTCCTAATAATATAGGCTGGCAGTTGATTGAGCTAAGCTGCAGTCCATTAAATCAGTGTACACGTAAAGCTGACTGCAGACCATCCCTGTTATATTCCTAATAATATAGGCTGGCAGTTGATTGAGCTAAACTGCAGTTTATTAAGTCAGTGTACTGTATACTGGGCTCAGTGTGCACGTAAAGCTGACTGAAGACCATCCCTGTTCTCTTCCTAATAATATAGGCTGGCAGTTGATTGAGCTAAGCTGCAGTTTATTAAGTCAGTGTATTATATACTGTGCACAGTGTGCACGTAAAGCTGACTGCAGACCATGCCTGTTCTCTTCCTAATAATATAGGCTGGCAGTTTATTGAGCTAAGCTGCAGTCTATTGAGTCAGTGTACACATAAAGCTGACTGCAGACCATCCCTGTTCTCTTCCTAATAATATAGGCTGGCAGTTGATTGAGCTAAGCTGCAGTTTATTAAGTCAGTGTACTGCATACTGGGCTCAGTGTGCACGTATAGCTGACTGCAGACCATCCCTGTTCTCTTCCTAATAATATAGGCTGGCAGTTGATTGAACTAAGCTGCAGGTTATTAAGTCAGTGTACTGTATACTGGGCTCAGTGTGCACATAAAGCTGACTGCAGACCATCCCTGTTCTCTTCCTAATAATATAGGCTGGCAGTTGATTGAGCTAAGCTGCAGTTTATTATGTCAGTGTACTATATACTGTGCTCAGTGTGCACGTAAAGCTGACTGCAGACCATGCCTGTTCTCTTCCTAATAATACAGGCTGGCAGTTGATTGAGCTAAGCTGCAATCTATTAAGTCAGTGTACACGTAAAACTGACTGCAGACCATCCCTGTTCTCTTCCTAATAATATAGGCTGGCAGTTGATTGAGCTAAGCTGCAGTCTATTAAGTCAGTGTACACATAAAGCTGACTGCAGACAATGCCTGTTCTCTTCCTAATAATACAGGCTGGAAGGTGATTGAGCTAAGCTGTGGTTTATTATGTCAGTGTACTATATACTGTGCTCAGTGTGCACATAAAGCTGACTGCAGACCATCCCTGTTCTCTTCCTAATAATATAGGCTGGCGGTTGATTGAGCTAAGCTGCAGTTTATTAAGTCAGTGTACTATATAGTGTGCTCAGTGTGCACGTAAAGCTGACTGCAGACCATCCCTGTTCTCTTCCTAATAATATAGGCTGGCAGTTGATTGAGCTAACCTGCAGTTTATTAAGTCAGTGTACTGTATACTGGGCTCAGTGTGCACGTAAAGCTGACTGCAGACCATCCCATTTCTCTTCCTAATAATATAGGCTGGCAGTTGATTGAGCTAACTTGCAGTTTTTTAAGTCAGTGTACTGTATACTGGGCTCAGTGTGCACGTAAAGCTGACTGCAGACCATCCCATTTCTCTTCCTAATAATATAGGCTGGCAGTTGATTGAGCTAACTTGCAGTTTTTTAAGTCAGTGTACTGTATACTGGGCTCAATGTACACGTAAAGCTGACTGCAGATCATCCCTGTTCTCTTCCTAATAATATAGGCTGGCAGTTGATTGAGCTAAGCTGCAGTTTATTAAGTCAGTGTTCTGTATACTGGGCTCTTTGTGCACGTATAGCTGACTGCAGACCATGCTTGTTCTCTTCCTAATAATATAGGCTGGCAGTTAATTGAGCTAAGCTGCAGACTATTAAGTCAGTGTACACGTAAAGCTGACTGCAGACCATCCCTGTTCTCTTCCTAATAATATAGGCTGGCAGTTTGATTGAGCTAAGCTGCAGTTTATTAAGTCAGTGTACTGTATACTGGGCTCAGTGTGCACGTAAAGCTGACTGAAGACCATCCCTGTTCTCTTCCTAATAATATAGGCTGGCAGTTGATTGAGCTAAGCTGCAGTTTATTAAGTCAGTGTATTATATACTGTGCACAGTGTGCACGTAAAGCTGACTGCAGACCATGCCTGTTCTCTTCCTAATAATATAGGCTGGCAGTTTATTGAGCTAAGCTGCAGTCTATTAAGTCAGTGTACACATAAAGCTGACTGCAGACCATCCCTGTTCTCTTCCTAATAATATAGGCTGGCAGTTGATTGAGCTAAGCTGCAGTTTATTAAGTCAGTGTACTGCATACTGGGCTCAGTGTGCACGTATAGCTGACTGCAGACCATCCCTGTTCTCTTCCTAATAATATAGGCTGGCAGTTGATTGAACTAAGCTGCAGGTTATTAAGTCAGTGTACTGTATACTGGGCTCAGTGTGCACATAAAGCTGACTGCAGACCATCCCTGTTCTCTTCCTAATAATATAGGCTGGCAGTTGATTGAGCTAAGCTGCAGTTTATTATGTCAGTGTACTATATACTGTGCTCAGTGTGCACGTAAAGCTGACTGCAGACCATGCCTGTTCTCTTCCTAATAATACAGGCTGGCAGTTGATTGAGCTAAGCTGCAATCTATTAAGTCAGTGTACACGTAAAACTGACTGCAGACCATCCCTGTTCTCTTCCTAATAATATAGGCTGGCAGTTGATTGAGCTAAGCTGCGGTTTATTATGTCAGTGTACTATATACTGTGCTCAGTGTGCACATAAAGCTGACTGCAGACCATCCCTGTTCTCTTCCTAATAATATAGGCTAGCAGTTGATTGATCTAAGCTGCAGTTTATTAAGTCAGTGTACTATATACTGTGCTCAGTGTGCACATGAAGCTGTCTGCAGACTATCCCTGTTCTCTTCCTAATAAAATAAGCTGGCAGTTGATTGAGCTAAGCTGCAATCCATTAAGTCAATGTACACGTAAAGCTGACTGCAGACCATCCCTGTTCTCTTTCCAATAATATGGGCTGGCAGTTGATTGAGCTAAGCTGCAGTTTATTATGTTAGTGTACTGTATAATGGGCTCAGTGTGCACGTATAGCTGACTGCAGACCATCCCTGTTCTCTTCCTAATAATATAGGCTGGCAGTTGATTGAGCTAAGCTGCAGTTTATTAAGTCAGTGTACTATATAGTGTGCTGAGTGTGCACGTAAAGCTGACTGCAGACCATCGCTGTTTTCTTCCTAACAATATAGGCTGGCAGTTGATTGAGCTAAGCTGAAGTTTATTAAGTCAGTGTACTATATACTGTGCTCAATGTGCACATAAAGATGACTGCAGACCATCCCTGTTCTCTCCCTAATAATATAGGCTGGCAGTTGATTGAGCTAAGCTGCAGTTTATTAATCAGTGTACGATATAGTGTGCTGAGTGTGCACGTAAAGCTGACTGCAGACCATCCCTGTTCTCTTCCTAATAATATAGGCTGGCAGTTGATTGAGCTAAACTGCAGTTTATTAAGTCAGTGTACTGTTTACTGGGCTCAGTGTGCACGTAAAGCTGACTGAAGACCATCCCTGTTCTCTTTCTAATAATATAGGCTGGCAGTTGATTGAGCTAAGCTGCAGTTTATTAAGTCAGTGTACTATATACTGTGCACAGTGTGCACGTAAAGCTGACTGCAGACCATGCTTGTTCTCTTCCTAATAATATAGGCTGGCAGTTAATTGAGCTAAGCTGCAGTCTATTAAGTCAGTGTACACGTAAAGCTGACTGCAGACCATCCCTGTTCTCTTCCTAATAATATAGGCTGGCAGTTTGATTGAGCTAAGCTGCAGTTTATTAAGTCAGTGTACTATATACTGTGCACAGTGTGTACGTAAAGCTGACTGCAGACCATCCCTGTTCTCTTCCTAATAATATAGGCTGGCAGTTTGATTGAGCTAAGCTGCAGTCTATTAAGTCAGTGTACACATAAAGCTGACTGCAGACAATGCCTGTTCTCTTCCTAATAATACAGGCTGGAAGTTGATTGAGCTAAGCTGTGGTTTATTATGTCAGTGTACTATATACTGTGCTCAGTGTGCACATAAAGCTGACTGCAGACCATCCCTGTTCTCTTCCTAATAATATAGGCTGGCGGTTGATTGAGCTAAGCTGCAGTTTATTAAGTCAGTGTACTATATAGTGTGCTCAGTGTGCACGTAAAGCTGACTGCAGACCATCCCTGTTCTCTTCCTAATAATATAGGCTGGCAGTTGATTGAGCTAACCTGCAGTTTATTAAGTCAGTGTACTGTATACTGGGCTCAGTGTGCACGTAAAGCTGACTGCAGACCATCCCATTTCTCTTCCTAATAATATAGGCTGGCAGTTGATTGAGCTAACTTGCAGTTTTTTAAGTCAGTGTACTGTATACTGGGCTCAATGTACACGTAAAGCTGACTGCAGATCATCCCTGTTCTCTTCCTAATAATATAGGCTGGCAGTTGATTGAGCTAAGCTGCAGTTTATTAAATCAGTGTTCTGTATACTGGGCTCTTTGTGCACGTATAGCTGACTGCAGACCATGCTTGTTCTCTTCCTAATAATATAGGCTGGCAGTTAATTGAGCTAAGCTGCAGACTATTAAGTCAGTGTACACGTAAAGCTGACTGCAGACCATCCCTGTTCTCTTCCTAATAATATAGGCTGGCAGTTTGATTGAGCTAAGCTGCAGTTTATTAAGTCAGTGTACTGCATACTGGGCTCAGTGTGCACGTATAGCTGACTGCAGACCATCCCTGTTCTCTTCCTAATAATATAGGCTGGCAGTTGATTGAGCTAAGCTGCAGTTTATTAAGTCAGTGTACTATATACTGTGCTCAGTGTGCACGTAAAGCTGACTGCAGACCATGCCTGTTCTCTTTCTAATAAAACAGGCTGGCAGTTGATTGAGCTAAACTGCAATCTATTAAGTCAGTGTACACGTAAAACTGACTGCAGACCATCCCTGTTCTCTTCCTAATAATATAGGCTGGCAGTTGATTGAGCTAAGCTGCGGTTTATTATGTCAGTGTACTATATACTGTGATAAGTGTGTACATAAAGCTGACTACAGACCATCCCTGTTCTCTTCCTAATAATATAGGCTGGCTGTTGATTGAGCTAAGCTGCAGTTTATTAAGTCAGTGTACTATATAGTGTGCTCAGTGTGCACGTAAAACTGACTGCAGACCATCCCTGTTCTATTCCTAATAATATAGGCTGGCAGTTGATTGAGCTAAGCTGCAGTTTATTAAGTCAATGTACTGCATACTGGGCTCAGTGTGCACGTATAGCTGACTGCAGACCATCCCTGTTCTCTTCCTAATAATATAGGCTGGCAGTTGATTGAGCTAAGCTGCAGTTTATTAAGTCAGTGTACTATATACTGTGCTCAGTGTGCACGTAAAGCTGACTGCAGACCATGCCTGTTCTCTTCCTAATAATACAGGCTGGAAGTTGATTGAGCTAAGCTGTGGTTTATTATGTCAGTGTACTATATACTGTGCTCAGTGTGCACATAAAGCTGACTGCAGACCATCCCTGTTCTCTTCCTAATAATATAGGCTGGCAGTTGATTGAGCTAAGCTGCAGTTTATTAAGTCAGTGTACTATATAGTGTGCTCAGTGTGCACGTAAAGCTGACTGCAGACCATCCCTGTTCTCTTCCTAATAATATAGGCTGGCAGTTGATTGAGCTAACCTGCAGTTTATTAAGTCAGTGTACTGTATACTGGGCTCAGTGTGCACGTAAAGCTGACTGCAGACCATCCCATTTCTCTTCCTAATAATATAGGCTGGCAGTTGATTGAGCTAACTTGCAGTTTTTTAAGTCAGTTTACTGTATACTGGGCTCAATGTACACGTAAAGCTGACTGCAGACCATCCCTGTTCTCTTCCTAATAATATAGGCTGGCAGTTGATTGAGCTAAGCTGCAGTTTATTAAGTCAGTGTTCTGTATACTGGGCTCTTTGTGCACGTAAAGCTGACTGAAGACCATCTCTGTTCTCTTCCTAATAATATAGGCTGGCAGTTGATTGAGCTAAGCTGCAGTCCATTAAGTCAGTGTACACGTAAAGCTGACTGCAGACCATCCGTGTTCTATTCCTAATAATATAGGCTGGCAGTTGATTGAGCTAAACTGCAGTTTATTAAGTCAGTGTACTGTATACTGGGCTCAGTGTGCACATAAAGCTGACTGCAAAACATCCCTGTTCTCTTCCTAATAATATAGGCTGGCAGTTGATTGAGCTAAGCTGCAGTTTATTAAGTCAGTGTACTATATACTGTGCTCAGTGTGCACGTAAAGCTGACCGCAGACCATGCCTGTTCTCTTCCTAATAATACAGGCTGTCAGTTGATTGAGCTAAACTGCAATCTATTAAGTCAGTGTACACGTAAAACTAACTGCAGACCATCCCTATTCTTTTCCTAATAATATAGGCTGGCAGTTGATTGAGCTAAGCTGCGGTTTATTATGTCAGTGTACTATATAGTGTGCTCAGTGTGCATGTAAAGCTGACTGCAGACCATCCCTGTTCTCTTCCTAATAATATAGGCTGGCAGTTGATTGAGCTAACCTGCAGTTTATTAAGTCAGTGTACTGTATACTGGGCTCAGTGTGCACGTAAAGCTGACTGCAGACCATCCCTGTTCTCTTCCTAATAATATAGGCTGGCAGTTGATTGATCTAACTTGCAGTTTGTTAAGTCAGTGTACTGTATACTGGGCTCAGTGTGCACGTAAAGCTGACTGCAGACCATCCCTGTTCTCTTCCTAATAATATAGGCTGGCGCTTAATTGAGCTAAGCTGCAGTTTTTTAAGTCAGTGTACTGTATACTGGGCTCAATGTACCCGTAAAGCTGACTGCAGACCATCCCTGTTCTCTTCCTAATAATATAGGCTGGCAGTTGATTGAGCTAAGCTGCAATTCATTAAGTCAGTGTACATGTAAAGCTGACTGCAGACTATCCCTGTTCTCTCCCTAATAATATAGGCTGGCAGTTGATTGAGCTAAGCTGCAGTTTATTAAGTCAGTGTACTATACACTGTGCTCAGTGTGCACGTAAAGCTGACTGCAGACCATCCCTGTTCTATTCCTAATAATATAGGCTGGCAGTTGATTGAGCTAAGCTGCAGTCTATTAAGTCAGTGTACAGGAAAAGCTGACAGTAGACCATCCCTGTTCTCTTCCTAATAATATAGGCTGGCAGTTGATTGAGCTAAACTGCAGTTTATTAAGTCAGTGTACTGTATACTGGGCTCAGTGTGCACGTAAAGCTAACTGAAGACCATCCCTGTTCTCTTCCTAATAATATAGGCTGGCAGTTGATTGAGCTAAGCTGCAGTTTTTTAAGTCAGTGTACTGCATACTGGGCTCAGTGTGCACATATAGATGACTGCAGACCTTCCCTGTTCTCTTCCTAATAATATAGGCTGGCAGTTGATTGAGCTAAGCTGCAGTTTATTAAGTCAGTGTACTGTATACTGGGCTCAGTGTGCACATAAAGCTGACTGCAAAACATCCCTGTTCTCTTCCTAATAATATAGGCTGGCAGTTGATTGAGCTAAGCTGCAGTTTATTAAGTCAGTGTACTATATACTGTGCTCAGTGTGCACGTAAAGCTGACCGCAGACCATGCCTGTTCTCTTCCTAATAATACAGGCTGTCAGTTGATTGAGCTAAACTGCAATCTATTAAGTCAGTGTACACGTAAAACTAACTGCAGACCATCCCTATTCTTTTCCTAATAATATAGGCTGGCATTTGATTGAGCTAAGCTGCGGTTTATTATGTCAGTGTACTATATACTGTGCTCAGTGTGCACATAAAGCTGACTGCAGACCATCCCTGTTCTCTTCCTAATAATATAGGCTGGCAGTTGATTGAGCTAAGCTGCAGTTTATTAAGTCAGTGTACTATATAGTGTGCTCAGTGTGCATGTAAAGCTGAGTGCAGACCATCCCTGTTCTCTTCCTAATAATATAGGCTGGCAGTTGATTGAGCTAACCTGCAGTTTATTAAGTCAGTGTACTGTATACTGGGCTCAGTGTGCACGTAAAGCTGACTACAGACCATCCCTGTTCTCTTCCTAATAATATAGGCTGGCAGTTGATTGATCTAACTTGCAGTTTGTTAAGTCAGTGTACTGTATACTGGGCTCAGTGTGCACGTAAAGCTGACTGCAGACCATCCCTGTTCTCTTCCTAATAATATAGGCTGGCGCTTAATTGAGCTAAGCTGCAGTTTTTTAAGTCAGTGTACTGTATACTGGGCTCAATGTACCCGTAAAGCTGACTGCAGACCATCCCTGTTCTCTTCCTAATAATATAGGCTGGCAGTTGATTGAGCTAAGCTGCAATTCATTAAGTCAGTGTACATGTAAAGCTGACTGCAGACTATCCCTGTTCTCTCCCTAATAATATAGGCTGGCAGTTGATTGAGCTAAGCTGCAGTTTATTAAGTCAGTGTACTATACACTGTGCTCAGTGTGCACGTAAAGCTGACTGCAGACCATCCCTGTTCTATTCCTAATAATATAGGCTGGCAGTTGATTGAGCTAAGCTGCAGTCTATTAAGTCAGTGTACAGGAAAAGCTGACAGTAGACCATCCCTGTTCTCTTCCTAATAATATAGGCTGGCAGTTGATTGAGCTAAGCTGCAGTTTATTAAGTCAGTGTACTGCATACTGGGCTCAGTGTGCACGTATAGCTGACTGCAGACCATCCCTGTTCTCTTCCTAATAATATAGGCTGGCAGTTGATTGAGCTAAGCTGCAGTTTATTAAGTCAGTGTACTGTATACTGGGCTCAGTTTGCACGTAAAGCTAACTGAAGACCATCCCTGTTCTCTTCCTAATAATATAGGCTGGCAGTTGATTGAGCTAAGCTGCAGTTTATTAAGTCAGTGTACTGCATACTGGGCTCAGTGTGCACATATAGATGACTGCAGACCTTCCCTGTTCTCTTCCTAATAATATAGGCTGGCAGTTGATTGAGCTAAGCTGCAGTTTATTAAGTCAGTGTACTGTATACTGGGCTCAGTGTGCACATAAAGCTGACTGCAAAACATCCCTGTTCTCTTCCTAATAATATAGGCTGGCAGTTGATTGAGCTAAGCTGCAGTTTATTAAGTCAGTGTACTATATACTGTGCTCAGTGTGCACGTAAAGCTGACCGCAGACCATGCCTGTTCTCTTCCTAATAATACAGGCTGTCAGTTGATTGAGCTAAACTGCAATCTATTAAGTCAGTGTACACGTAAAACTAACTGCAGACCATCCCTATTCTTTTCCTAATAATATAGGCTGGCAGTTGATTGAGCTAAGCTGCGGTTTATCATGTTCTGTGTACTATATACTGTGCTCAGTGTGCACATAAAGCTGACTGCAGACCATCCCTGTTCTCTTCCTAATAATATAGGCTGGCAGTTGATTGAGCTAAGCTGCAGTTTATTAAGTCAGTGTACTATATAGTGTGCTCAGTGTGCATGTAAAGCTGAGTGCAGACCATCCCTGTTCTCTTCCTAATAATATAGGCTGGCAGTTGATTGAGCTAACCTGCAGTTTATTAAGTCAGTGTACTGTATACTGGGCTCAGTGTGCACGTAAAGCTGACTGCAGACCATCCCTGTTCTCTTCCTAATAATATAGGCTGGCAGTTGATTGATCTAACTTGCAGTTTAAGTCAGTGTACTGTATACTGGGCTCAGTGTGCACGTAAAGCTGACTGCAGACCATCCCTGTTCTCTTCCTAATAATATAGGCTGGCGCTTAATTGAGCTAAGCTGCAGTTTTTTAAGTCAGTGTACTGTATACTGGGCTCAATGTACCCGTAAAGCTGACTGCAGACCATCCCTGTTCTCTTCCTAATAATATAGGCTGGCAGTTGATTGAGCTAAGCTGCAATTCATTAAGTCAGTGTACATGTAAAGCTGACTGCAGACTATCCCTGTTCTCTCCCTAATAATATAGGCTGGCAGTTGATTGAGCTAAGCTGCAGTCTATTAAGTCAGTGTACAGGAAAAGCTGACAGTAGACCATCCCTGTTCTCTTCCTAATAATATAGGCTGGCAGTTGATTGAGCTAAGCTGCAGTTTATTAAGTCAGTGTACTGCATACTGGGCTCAGTGTGCACGTATAGCTGACTGCAGACCATCCCTGTTCTCTTGCTAATAATATAGGCTGGCAGTTGATTGAGCTAAGATGCAGTTTATTAAGTCAGTGTACTATATACTGGGCTCAGTGTGCACATAAAGATGACTGCAGACCATCCCTGTTCTCTTCCTAATAATATAGGCTGGCAGTTGATTGAGCTAAGCTGCAGTTTATTAAGACAGTGTACTATATACTGTGCTCAGTGTGCACGTAAAGCTGACTGCAGACCATGCCTGTTCTCTTCCTAATAATATAGGCTGGCAGTTGATTGAGCTAAGCTGCAGTCTCCTGAGTCAGTGTACACATAAAGCTGACTGCAGACCATACCTGTTCTCTTCCTAATTATATAGGCTGGCAGTTGATTTAGCTAAGATGCAGTTTATTAAGTCAGTGTAGTGTATACTGGGCTCAGTGTGCACATAAAGCTGACTGCAGACCATCCATGTTCTCTTCCTAATAATATAGGCTGGCAGTTAAGTCAGTGTACTGTATACTGGGCTCAATGTACACGTAAAGCTGACTGCAGACCATCCCTGTTCTTTTCCTAATAATATAGGCTTGCAGTTGATTGACGTAAGCTGCAGTTTATTAAGTCAGTATACTATAAACTGTGCTCAGTGTGCACGTAAGGCAGACTGCAGACCATCCCTGTTCTCTTCCTAATAATATAGGCTGGCAGTTGATTGAGCTAGGCTGCAATCCATTAAGTCAGTGTACATGTAAAGCTGACTGCAGACCATCCCTGTTCTCTTCCTAATAATATAGGCTGGCAGTTGATTGAGCTAAGCTGCAGTTTATTAAGTCAGTGTACTGTATACTGGGCTCAGTGTGCACGTAAAGCTGACTGCAGACCATCCCTGTTCTATTCCTAATAATATAGGCTGGCAGTTGATTGAGCTAAGCTGCAGTTTATTAAGTCAGTGTACTGTATACTGGGCTCAGTGTGCACGTAACGCTGACTGCAGACCATCCCTTTTCTCTTCCTAATAATATAGGCTGGCAGTTGATTGAGCTAAGCTGCAGTCCATTAAGTCAGTGTACACGTAAAGCTGACTGCAGACCATCCCTGTTCTCTTCCTAATAATATAGGCTGGCAGTTGATTGAGCTAAACTGCAGTTTATTAAGTCAGTGTACTGCATACTGGGCTCAGTGTGAAGGTAAAGCTGACTGAAGACCATCCCTGTTCTCTTCCTAATAATATAGGCTGGCAGTTGATTGAGCTAAGCTGCAGTTTATTAAGTCAGTGTACTGTATACTGGGCTCAGTGTGCACATAAAGCTGACTGCAAAACATCCCTGTTCTCTTCCTAATAATATAGGCTGGCAGTTGATTGAGCTAAGCTGCAGTTTATTAAGTCAGTGTACTATATACTGTGCTCAGTGTGCACGTAAAGCTGACCGCAGACCATGCCTGTTCTCTTCCTAATAATACAGGCTGTCAGTTGATTGAGCTAAACTGCAATCTATTAAGTCAGTGTACACGTAAAACTGACTGCAGACCATCCCTATTCTTTTCCTAATAATATAGGCTGGCAGTTGATTGAGCTAAGCTGCGGTTTATTATGTCAGTGTACTATATACTGTGCTCAGTGTGCACATAAAGCTGACTGCAGACCATCCCTGTTCTCTTCCTAATAATATAGGCTGGCAGTTGATTGAGCTAAGCTGCAGTTTATTAAGTCAGTGTACTATATAGTGTGCTCAGTGTGCATGTAAAGCTGAGTGCAGACCATTCCTGTTCTCTTCCTAATAATATAGGCTGGCAGTTGATTGAGCTAACCTGCAGTTTATTAAGTCAGTGTACTGTATACTGGGCTCAGTGTGCACGTAAAGCTGACTGCAGACCATCCCTGTTCTCTTCCTAATAATATAGGCTGGCAGTTGATTGAGCTAACCTGCAGTTTATTAAGTCAGTGTACTGTATACTGGGCTCAGTGTGCACATAAAGCTGACTGCAGACCATCCCTGTTCTCTTCCTAATAATATAGGCTGGCGCTTAATTGAGCTAAGCTGCAGTTTTTTAAGTCAGTGTACTGTATACTGGGCTCAATGTACCCGTAAAGCTGACTGCAGACCATCCCTGTTCTCTTCCTAATAATATAGGCTGGCAGTTGATTGAGCTAAGCTGCAATTCATTAAGTCAGTGTACATGTAAAGCTGACTGCAGACTATCCCTGTTCTCTCCCTAATAATATAGACTGGCAGTTGATTGAGCTAAGCTGCAGTTTATTAAGTCAGTGTACTATACACTGTGCTCAGTGTGCACGTAAAGCTGACTGCAGACCATCCCTGTTCTATTCCTAATAATATAGGCTGGCAGTTGATTGAGCTAAGCTGCAGTCTATTAAGTCAGTGTACAGGAAAAGCTGACAGTAGACCATCCCTGTTCTCTTCTTAATAATATAGGCTGGCAGTTGATTGAGCTAAGCTGCAGTTTATTAAGTCAGTGTACTGCATACTGGGCTCAGTGTGCACGTATAGCTGACTGCAGACCATCGCTGTTCTCTTCCTAATAATATAGGCTGGCAGTTGATTGAGCTAAGCTGCAGTTTATTAAGTCAGTGTACTATATACTGGGCTCAGTGTGCACATAAAGATGACTGCAGACCATCCCTGTTCTCTTCCTAATAATATAGGCTGGCAGTTGATTGAGCTAAACTGCAGTCTATTAAAGCGGGGGTCCACCTATCTATCGTTTTTTTTTTTTTTTTTGTTCATTCACAAACTTTTCTTCTCAGCATTACATACTCACATATTGTGTGTAATATGTCCGCCTGTGTCAGATTTCGTCGGAAAGAATAAATTATATTATTCACTGCAGGCGGTTTCCATCTTCATTGTGGGCATTTGAAACCCACAAGCATGTATTTCCTGGATGTGGTGAATGCTGTGCTCTAAGCATTCACCGCTCATTCACGCACATGCTCAGTGGCATCTGGGAAGCCTGAGACAAGCTCCCAGGAGTCTGGGAGAGGCTAGAAACACGCCTACTCCCACGGGAGGAGAACCAGGAAGTGCAAAGAAGAATAGAAAAATAAAAGGTAATTACGGCGATTTAAATTTTTTTAAATGGCATGTCAGCATCTAGGCAAGGAGGAGAATACATACAGATATTGTTCAAAATTTAGGTGGAACCCCGCTTTAGGTCAGTGTACTATATACTGTGCTCAGTGTGCACGTAAAGCTGACTGCAGACCATGCCTGTTCTCTACCTAATAATACAGGCTGCCAGTTGATTGAGCTAAGCTGCAGTCTATTAAGTCAGTGTACTATATAGTGTGCTCAGTGTGCACGTAAAGATGACTGCAGACCATCCCTGTTCTCTTCCTAATAATATAGGCTGGCAGTTGAATGAGCTAACCTGCAGTTTATTAAGTCAGTGTACTGTATACTGTGCTCAGTGTGCACATAAAGCTGACTGCAGACCATCCCTGTTCTCTTCCTAATAATATAGGCTGGCAGTTGATTGAGCTAAGCTGCAGTTTATTAAGTCAGTGTACTATATAGTGTGCTCAGTGTGCACGTAAAGGTGACTGCAGACCATCCCTGTTCTCTTTCCAATAATATAGGCTGGCAGTTGATTGAGCTAACCTGCAGTTTATTAAGTCAGTGTACTGTATACTGGGCTCAGTGTGCACGTAAAGCTTACTGCAGACCATCCCTGTTCTCTTTCTAACAATATAGGCTGGCAGTTGATTGAGCTAAGCTGCAGTTTATTAAGTCAGTGTACTGCATACTGGGCTCAGTGTGCACGTATAGCTGACTGCAGACCATCCCTGTTCTCTTCCTAATGATATAGGCTGGCAGTTGATTGAGCTAAGCTGCAGTTTATTAAGTCAGTGTACTGTATACTGGGCTCAGTGTGCACGTAAAGCTTACTGCAGACCATCCCTGTTCTCTTTCTAACAATATAGGCTGGCAGTTGATTGAGCTAAGCTGCAGTTTATTAAGACAGTGTACTATATACTGTGCTCAGTGTGCACGTAAAGCTGACTGCAGACCATGCCTGTTCTCTTCCTAATAATATAGGCTGGCAGTTGATTGAGCTAAGCTGCAGTCTCCTGAGTCAGTGTACACATAAAGCTGACTGCAGACCATACCTGTTCTCTTCCTAATTATATAGGCTGGCAGATGATTTAGCTAAGATGCAGTTTATTTGCATAATTTATATGACTCAGAGGGTTGGCTGTGTCATTGCCATCATCCCTCAAAAGTTTAAAACTACAAAAGTACCTCAAAGAATGGGATTTTAAGGGCAATGTGATGATTGGAAGTATTGAAATATCATTAAAATAGTTTATTTATACAAAAACAAATTAAATATACATAAGCGTACACATTATTCCATAGTTGAAAATATTGAAAATTATCAGACATGTAACAATATATGATGCATCCTACTGCTAATTTGACGAATATCACCCCCGATAGGTGTGAGGCGTCCTGATAGCAGATTCCAACGCGTTTCAACTTGTTGTGAAAATCAAGTCTTCCTCAGGGAGGGACTGCATCACATTCTATAATTTCAAGTAATAACATGATTACTAGTATGTGTTTATATATTCCTTGCATAAATCTACAAATCGCATCTGCATCAAATGGTATATGCGACTTACGTTTGCATCTGGCTGTGAAGAAATTGCTTTCCCAGTGCTGGCCGGGGTCCTAACACATAATTGTCAGTACTGCTCAGATATCCTCTACGGGATGGCCTGGTGTATTTATAAGAAGACCAATATTTGGCAGTCGTGGTATTTAAACAACTGAAAAACATGAGTGGTATGGGAGAAGTATTGGTAAAATTAAATCTCATAAATGTGATGAGAATGGTAATGATGATGGTTCATAGGGGAAATAGAGTTCCCCAGAGCCGTCATCAAAGAAAAAAAAGGCAAAAAGCAATCAATTACCTTAGGTTAATTGTGTCAGATGAAAGGTTCCATGTATCAGGGAGCTTGGTTCCTGTAGTACCTCTCTGTAGCAAAGCCAGTTGTGGAATGCTGCCTGTGGCCATCCCTGGCGTCCTAATATATGAGGTGTGGGCGTGGCTAGGTAGTGGGTGTCACCCTAAATTGGTTAAGATCCCTTATTCATTGGTGGTATGATGAGGGGGGTGTGGCTAGATGGGCCGTCGTTACTGTGGTGTATTGTGGATTAGCAAAGAGCGTCCACGAGCTGTGTTGTTGCCTGGGTAACGGACGCTTATCCACCTCCCCTCTTATCCCCACCCCTTCACGTGAAGCCAATTGCTTACACGTAGCCCGTGAGGTGAGGCAGGGGGAGCGGAGCGTCCGGTCGCCCAGGCAACATGTATATGACGTCGGGGTCACATGGCCCCGGCGTACGCTGCCAGGGAGGAAAGAGGCGCCGTGTGATTCCCCATAGCCCATATGACATGGGCGCGAGGTGGAGCGGGAGCGTCCGGTTGTCTGGGCAACATGTGTATGACGTCGGGGTCACATGGCCCCGACGTGCGTTCCCAGGAAGAGGAAAGGCGCTGTGTGTCTCCACAGCATTGTTTGCCAAATTCCGTCACTGTCTGTGTCAACACAGGAGCGCAATGGCCTCACTGTCAGACAGGTGATGTCAGATAGCTGCGCAGAGTATTGTTTCATGTAGATGTCATGGTTGTCACTGCGACAAACATGACAAGAAGTAACTATTATGTTCTCCCTCGTTTGAGAAAGATTTTTGGGAAATTAAAAAGGTGATGGGGAAATAATTTTTTCTTTTTCAGTATTGCCCAACCTTCCTATAGCAATTGAGCCGCCATTGAAACAATGGCAGGACATCAAGATTAGGGCTTATAACCACCGGCACAGTAAAGAAACCCCGGGGTATCGGAGATAAATCCGATATCTTCGGGGTATTCGGGCCATGATACAACGTCATGGCCCCCCCCTGTGCCGGGTAGGGATAGAGGGCAGGATGACAGGGTGTCACCGGCTCTTGTTTCAACATTGGGGAGCAGATTCATGTGCCACAGCCGCATGAAAACGCATTTGCAGAAAATAGCGACAATTAATAAAATACAGTATACAGAAACAATTTTACTGAAAAAATTGCAGTACTAGCAGTGAATACAATTTGAATTGAAAAACTCTCCTATATAGTTTCTGATTGAGTGAAGTGTATGATCTTGGCAGTTCACAACATAGGACAATCAGGGAATGATTGGCCGGTGATGTTAAGGAGGGGATCCTCTATTGGAATAGAGCTATCATTTATACAGACAAAGGGCAGAAGAAGAGGGAGCAGAGGAGATGAAATGATATTTGCTTAGTCCGTTTTCCCCGAGCTAAAGCCCTCCAGGAAGGGTCTGAAACTTTCGGTTTCGTTTAAACCAGGGGGGGTAGTGGCCCTGAGGTACCCTATCCAGCGCATTTCGCGCTGGAGGAGGACCTTGTTCCAATCTCCCCCCCTGAGTGGCAGATGAATTCTGTCAAGGACTGTAAAGTTGACCGAAGGTAACCGATAATTGTGATATCTGGCAACGTGCCTTCCCAAGGGCAGGTACAGGTTGCCGATTCGCATACTTTGCATATGTTTGTCGACACGTTTTCTAAATTCTTGTCTCGTTTTTCCTACGTAGAAGGCACCACACTGGCACTGCATGAGGTATACCACACCCTGCGTCTTGCAGTTGGCAAAATGACGCAGGGAGAAGCTCTCCCCATTGGGCAGTGCCAGTGTGGTCCTCCTATTTTAATGATATTTCAATACTTCCAATCATCACATTGCCCTTAAAATCCCATTCTTTGAGGTACTTTTGTAGATGCAGTTTATTAAGTCAGTGTAGTGTATACTGGGCTCAGTGTGCACATAAAGCTGACTGCAGACCATCCATGTTCTCTTCCTGATAATATAGGCTGGCAGTTAAGTCAGTGTACTGTATACTGGGCTCAATGTACACGTAAAGCTGACTGCAGACCATCCCTGTTCTTTTCCTAATAATATAGGCTTGCAGTTTATTGACGTAAGCTGCAGTTTATTAAGTCAGTATACTATAAACTGTGCTCAGTGTGCATGTAAGGCAGACTGCAGACCATCCCTGTTCTCTTCCTAATAATATAGGCTGGCAGTTGATTGAGCTAAGCTGCAGTTTATTAAGTCAGTGTACTGTATACTGGGCTCAGTGTGCACGTAAAGCTGACTGCAGACCATCCCTGTTCTATTCCTAATAATATAGGCTGGCAGTTGATTGAGCTAAGCTGCAGTTTATTAAGTCAATGTACTATACACTGTGCTTAGTGTGCACGTAACGCTGACTGCAGACCATCCCTTTTCTCTTCCTAATAATATAGGCTGGCAGTTGATTGAGCTAAGCTGCAGTCCATTAAGTCAGTGTACACGTAAAGCTGACTGCAGACCATCCCTGTTCTATTCCTAATAATATAGGCTGGCAGTTGATTGAGCTAAACTGCAGTTTATTAAGTCAGTGTACTGTATACTGGGCTCAGTGTGAACGTAAAGCTGACTGAAGACCATCCCTGTTCTCTTCCTAATAATATAGGCTGGCAGTTGATTGAGCTAAGCTGCAGTTTATTAAGTCAGTGTACTTTATACTGTGCTCAGTGTGCACGTAAAGCTGACTGCAGACCATTCCTGTTCTCTTCCTAATAATATAGGCTGGCAGTTTATTGAGCTAAGCTGCAGTCTATTAAGTCAGTGTACACGTAAAGCTGACTGCAGACCATCCCTGTTCTATTCCTAATAATAAAGGCTGGCAGTTGATTGCGCTAAGCTGCAGTTTATTAAGTCAGTGTATTGCATACTGGGCTCAGTGTGCACGTATAGCTGACTGCAGACCATCCCTGTTCTCTTCCTAATAATACAGGCTGGCAATTGATTGAGCTAAGCTGCAGTTTATTAAGTCAGTGTACTGTATACTGGGCTCTTTGTGCTTGTAAAGCTGACTGAAGACCATCTCTGTTCTCTTCCTAATAATATAGGCAGGCAGTTGATTGAGCTAAGCTGCAGTTTATTTAGTCAGTGTACTGCATACTGGGCTCAGTGTGCATGTATAGCTGACTGCAGACCATCCCTGTTCTCTTCCTAATAATATAGGCTGGCAGTTGATTGAGCTAAGCTGCAGTTTATTAAGTCAGTGTACTATATACTGTGCTCAGTGTGCACGTAAAGCTGACTGCAGACCATGCCTGTTCTCTTCCTAATAATACAGGCTCACAATTGATTGAGCTATGCTGCAGTCTATAAAGTCAGTGTACAAGTAAATCTGACTGCAGACCATCCCTGTTCTCTTCCTAATAATATAGGCTGGCAGTTGATTGGGCTAAGCTGCGGTTTATTATGTCAGTGTACTGTATACTGGGCTCAGTGTGCACGTAAAGCTGACTGCAAACCATCCCTGTTCTCTTCCTCACAATATAGGCTGGCAGTTGATTGAGCTAAGCTGCAGTTTATTAAGTCAGTGTACTATATACTGTGCTCAGTTTGCACGTAAAATCTGACTGCAGACCATGCCTGTTCTCTTCCTAATAATATAGGCTGGCAGTTGATTGAGCTAAGCAGCAGTCTACTGAGTCAGTGTGCACGTAAAGCTGACTGCAGACCATCCCTGTTCTCTTCCTAATGATAAAGGCTGGCAGTTTATTGAGCTAAGCTGCAGTTTATTAAGTCAGTGTACTATATACTGGGCTCAGTGTGCACGTAAAGTTGACTAAAGACCATCCCTGTTCTCTTCCTTATAATATAGGCTGGCAGTTGATTGAGCTAAACTGCAGTTTATTAAGTCAGTGTACTGTATACTGGGCTCAGTGTGCACGTAAAGCTGACTGCAGACCATCCTAGTTCTCTTCCTATTAATATAGACTGGCAGTTGATTGAGCTAAGCTGCAGTCTATTAAGTCAGTGTACATGTAAAGCTGACTGCAGACCATCCCTGTTCTCTTCCTAATAATATAGGCTGGCAGTTGATTGAGCTAAGCTGCAGTTTATTAAGTCAGTGCACTGTATACTGGGCTCAGTGTGCACATAAAGCTGACTGCAGACCATCCCTGTTCTCTTTCTTAATATAAAATCTGGCAGTTGATTGAGCTAAGCTGCAGTTTATTAAGTCAGTGTACTGTGTACTGGGCTCAGTGTGCACGTAAAGCTGACTGCAGACCATCCCTGTTCTATTCCTAATAATATAGGCTTGCAGTTGATTGAGCTAAGGTGCAGTTTATTAAGTCATTGTACTGTATAGTTGGCTCTGTGTGCATGTAAAGCTGACTGAAGACCATCTCTGTTCTCTTCCTAATAATATAGGCTGGCAGTTGATTGAGCTAAGCTGCAGTTTATTAAGTCAGTGTACTGTATTCTGGGCTCAGTGTGCACGTAAAGCTGACTGCAGACCATCCATGTTCTCTTCCTAATAATATAGGCTGGCATTTGATTGAGCTAAGCTGCAGTTTATTAAGTCAGTGTACTATATACTGTGCTCAGTGTGCACGTAAAGCTGACTGCAGACCATCCCTGTTCTCTTCCTAATAATATAGGCTGGTAGTTGATTGAGCTAAGCTGCAGTTTATTAAGTCAGTGTACTGTATACTGGGCTCAATGTACACGTAAAGCTGACTGCAGACCATCCCTGTTCTCTTCCTAATAATATAGTCTGGCAATTGATTGAGCTAAGCTGCAGTTTATTAAGTCAGTGTACTATATACTGTGCTCAGTGTGCAAGTAAAGCTGTCTGCAGACCATCCCTGTTCTCTTCCTAATAATATAGGCTAGCAGTTGATTGAGCTAAGCTGCAGTCCATTAAGTCTTTGTACACGTAAAGCTGACTGCAGACCATCCCTGTTGCCTTCCTAATAGTATAGACTGGGAGTTGATTGAGCTAAGCTGCAGTTTATTAAGTCAGTGTACTGTATACTGGGCTCAGTGTGCACGTAAAGCTGACTGCAGACCATCCCTGTTCTCTTCCTAATGATAAAGGCTGGCAGTTTATTGAGCTAAGCTGCAGTTTATTAAGTCAGTGTACTATATACTGGGCTCAGTGTGCACGTAAAGTTGACTAAAGACCATCCCTGTTCTCTTCCTTATAATATAGGCTGGCAGTTGATTGAGCTAAACTGCAGTTTATTAAGTCAGTGTACTGTATACTGGGCTCAGTGTGCACGTAAAGCTGACTGCAGACCATCCTAGTTCTCTTCCTATTAATATAGACTGGCAGTTGATTGAGCTAAGCTGCAGTCTATTAAGTCAGTGTACATGTAAAGCTGACTGCAGACCATCCCTGTTCTCTTCCTAATAATATAGGCTGGCAGTTGATTGAGCTAAGCTGCAGTTTATTAAGTCAGTGCACTGTATACTGGGCTCAGTGTGCACATAAAGCTGACTGCAGACCATCCCTGTTCTCTTTCTTAATATAAAATCTGGCAGTTGATTGAGCTAAGCTGCAGTTTATTAAGTCAGTGTACTGTGTACTGGGCTCAGTGTGCACGTAAAGCTGACTGCAGACCATCCCTGTTCTATTCCTAATAATATAGGCTTGCAGTTGATTGAGCTAAGGTGCAGTTTATTAAGTCATTGTACTGTATAGTTGGCTCTGTGTGCATGTAAAGCTGACTGAAGACCATCTCTGTTCTCTTCCTAATAATATAGGCTGGCAGTTGATTGAGCTAAGCTGCAGTTTATTAAGTCAGTGTACTGTATTCTGGGCTCAGTGTGCACGTAAAGCTGACTGCAGACCATCCATGTTCTCTTCCTAATAATATAGGCTGGCATTTGATTGAGCTAAGCTGCAGTTTATTAAGTCAGTGTACTATATACTGTGCTCAGTGTGCACGTAAAGCTGACTGCAGACCATCCCTGTTCTCTTCCTAATAATATAGGCTGGTAGTTGATTGAGCTAAGCTGCAGTTTATTAAGTCAGTGTACTGTATACTGGGCTCAATGTACACGTAAAGCTGACTGCAGACCATCCCTGTTCTCTTCCTAATAATATAGTCTGGCAATTGATTGAGCTAAGCTGCAGTTTATTAAGTCAGTGTACTATATACTGTGCTCAGTGTGCAAGTAAAGCTGTCTGCAGACCATCCCTGTTCTCTTCCTAATAATATAGGCTAGCAGTTGATTGAGCTAAGCTGCGGTCCATTAAGTCTTTGTACACGTAAAGCTGACTGCAGACCATCCCTGTTGCCTTCCTAATAGTATAGACTGGGAGTTGATTGAGCTAAGCTGCAGTTTATTAAGTCAGTGTACTGTATACTGGGCTCAGTGTGCACGTAAAGCTGACTGCAGACCATCCCTGTTCTCTTCCTAATAATATAGGCTGGCAGTTGATTGAGCTAAGCTGCAGTTTATTAAGTCAGTGTACTATATACTGTGCTCAGTGTGCACGTAAAGCTGACTGCAGACCTTTCCTGTTCTCTTCCTAATAAAATAGACTAGGGGGACCCCCCACGTTTTTTTTTTTTTATTTTGGTTCGGGGTTCCCCTGTGGGGAATTCCCAAGCCGTTTTTATCAATTAACTTCTATGTGTATTGTCGGACCGGTGATGCATTAATAGCCGCGAGTAGTTTTAAATGACTTTTTCTCCTTTGAAATGTCATTTTGCTGTCAGACTGTTCTAAACATGGGAAACATGTGCCCCTTTACAGGCATACTATAGACACCCCCCAGGTTTGAAATTTAAATTGATATTACACTTTTATTGTTTCACTTTAAGCATTATTAAAATTACTGCTCCCGAAAAAACGGCCGTTTTTTAAAACTTTTTTTTGCATTGATCCATGTCCCTTGTGGCAGGACCCAGGTCCCCAAACACTTTTTATGACAATAACTTGCATATAAGCCTTAAAATTAGCACTTTTGATTATTCATTTTCGTGTCCCATAGGCTTTAACGGTGTTCGCACGTTCAAAAAAAACTTTTTTCCTGTTCGCATGTTCTGGTGCGAACCGAACAGGGGGTGTTCGGCTCATCCCTACTGCAGACATTTCTTTGTGTACCTATTCCAATACATCAAAGACAGTATGTCTGGAAGGCCAACAAGGAGAGGCAGACACACACAGGCCAATTAAAGAGGGCAAGCAGGCTCTCTGTCTAGAGGCAACAGTGCTGGTCATGGACACGGTGCATCATCATCAGCACGTGGCCGTGGGCACGCTTGTCCTTTTTTTCGGCAGCTGGCTGTGTTGAGCCACAACATGCAGAAGATTTGGTAGAATGGATGACTAAGCCGTCCTCATCCTCCTCATCCTTTCTCACCTAGGCTCAGGGTACGTTGTCTGCCAAAGCAGCTGCCAAAGCCACCTCTTCCCTTGGCTCAATGGCATCAGTCACTCCTTCCCTAGCCCCACCATGTCCTGAGTAGGGATGAGCCAAACACCCCCTGGTTCGGTTCGCACCAGAACCTGTGAATGGACCGAAAGATTGCACGAACTTTAGAACCCCAATGACGTCTTTTGGACTCGAACGTTCAAAATCAAAAGTGCTCATTTTAAAGGCTAATTTGCATGGTATTGTCCTAAAAAGGGTTTGGGGACCCAAGTCCTTCCCCAGGGGACATATATCAATGCAAAAAAAAGTTTTAAAAATGGCCGTTTTTTCTGGAGCAGTGATTTTAATGTTGCTTAAAGTAAAAAAAAGTGAAATATTCCTTTAAATACCATACCTGGGGGGAGTCTATAGTATGCCTGTAAAGTGGCACATGGTTCCCGTGCTTAGAACAGTCCCTGCACAAAATTACATTTTTAAAGGAATAAAAGTGATTTAAAACTGCTTGCGGCTTTAATGTAATAACGGGGCCTGGCAATATGGATGAAAATCAGTGAGACAAACAGCATGGGTACCCCCCAGTCCATTACCAGGCCCTTTGGGTCTTGTATGGATATTAAGGGGAACCCCACACTCAAAGTAAAAAAAGGAAAGGTTTGGGGCCACCAGGCCCTATATACTCTGAACAGCAGTATACAGGTGGTGCAAACAAGACAGGGACTGTAGGTCTGTTGTTAAGTAGAATCTGTTTGTAATTTTGAACTGATACATTTTTAACGTGTTTAGCTCCAGCAAAAAAATCTATTTTAAGCTTTTTGGAAAACATAGGGAAAGGTTATCACCCCTGTGACATTTGTTTTGCTGTCTGTGCTCCTCTTCAGAAGATTTCAAATCACCGTTTGTCCCAATGAAAAATGTTTTTTGAAAATTTGGGGTTTTTAGTGAAACAAGGATTGGTGATAAAGCATCAGTGGAAAGGAGAAACGTTTTTCTCATATTAACTCTTACAGGAGAGAATTTCCCTTCCTAGGGGTAGATTTCATCACACTTCCTGTTGTCTCCTTCCATTTGCAAGTAGGAGTCATTTGTAAGTTGGATGTTTGAAAGTAGGGGCCTGCCCTATATACTCTTTAGAAATTTGGGACTTAGTTGTTGTTGTGGCCACAACACTGTAAGCCCTCACAGGGCCTGCTGTGAAATATTAGATCAAGAATTGTAATTACATGCCTCTGTTGAACAGGGGCAGAAAAATTGGGCCTTTGGTGGTGGTGGTGGTGCTGGTGCCACAACACTGTAAGTCCTCACAGATACTCTAGTTGGAACACAGGAACGAGCCCTGTTGCAAAGAATTGCATCAAAAATTGTAATTACACGCCCCTTTTAAACAGGGGCTAAAAAATTGGGCCTTAGGCACTGGTGTTGGTGCCACAACACTGCAACCCCTCACAGATACTCTAGTTGGAGCGCAGGAACTAGCCCTGCTGCAAAGAATTGCATAAAAAAATGTAATTACATGCGCCTGTTAAACAGGGGCTGAAAAATTAGGCCTTAGGCACTGGTGCTGGTGCCACAACACTGCAACCCCTCACAGATACTCTAGTTGGAGTGCAGGAACTAGCCCTGCTGCAAAGAATTGCATCAAAAATTGTAATTACACGCCCCTGTTAAACAGGGGCTGAAAAATTGGGCCTTAAGCACTGGTGGCGCCACCCAGAACCAAAAATGTTCTTACAAGCTATCCGCATGATCATTGAGGAGGAAGAGGATAATTCTATCAGCATGATCATAGAGGAGGAAGAGGATAATTACTCAGCATAACAGGATAGTCACTCAGCATCAGCATAGGCAATCTTTGAAGGGATCTGACATTTCCAAAAAAATTATTCGTTTACATCAGCATCAGGTGCTTGGTAGCTGATGATGATCCAAGACTGATTCATTTTTATGAAGGTCAGTTGATCAACCGAGTCGGTGGACAGACGCACCCTGTGATCTGTTACAAAGCCTCCAGCTGAATGTGCGTTCCGATCACAGATCTAATAATCTAATAATTTATGAACTTTTCATTTTTAATCCTACAATGTTGTCACCTTATTTTTAAAGGCACATTTATTTGTATTGTGATTGCACTATTTTTAGTTCACTGTTGATATTTATCTGTGTATAATGTATTCATCCTTTTGATGGGTTGCACTTTATCAATTATTCACAGTATAGAAGTATTTTCAATTAAGGATTTTATTCACCAATATTTATTTATGATAATTCATTTATGGTATCTTAGCTTGCTTTCACTTCATGATTGTTTTTGATATTTCAGACACTTGCACGTTTTCACTTTAAACACAGCACCATCACTTCACTGCTAAATAGTGGTAATAGACTTATGTTTTAACACAGAGATCGCAGATCCCAACCACCACTATTACAGATACCACTATCTAAATTACTTTTGTCCCTACCCTATCACATTTCACATCACTTTTGTTAATATTGCGCGAAATCTCTTTTAATTATCAGTTGAGTTGGAATAATTTGGCTACAGGTGTTGTTAGTTGTAATCCTAGGTAGGAAATAGAATCTGTGGACCATGGGTATGGAAAATCTTTTTGCATGGTTGATTTAGTGGTTTTGTCAATTGCAATTCCTAAAATACTGGATTTGGAGGCATTAACTTTATAATATGCTACTTTGCTGAATTGTGTTAGTGTCGCGTGTGCTGCTTTTAATGATTTATACGGGTCAGATAGGGTTAAGATAACATCATCCGCGAATAATGATATTTTGTGTTCTTTATCTTGAGATGGAATGCCTCGGATCATTGTGTTTTCTCTAATTGTTTCTGCCAGTGGTTCCATAATCAATGCAAAGATTAAGGGTGACAGTGGGCACCCCTGCCTCGTCCCATTTGTTATTTGAAAATTTCTGGAGAACATACCTTTAGTGAAAACATATGCAGACGGGGATGAGTATAGAGCCAAAATTGCCTGTTGGATTGGGCCTGTCAAACCAAATTTCTCTAGTACTTTGGTCAGATATCTCCAGTGAACTCTATCAAAGGCCTTCTCCGCATCCAAAGTAAGGAGCAGAGAAGGCCTTTGAGATTCCTCCGCAAGATGAATTATGTTTACCATTCTTCTAGTAGCATCATTTGTTTGCCTGCCTGATACAAAACCTACTTGGTCTTGGTTGACGAGATCTGGTAGTAATGATGACAATCTATTGGCTATAATCTTAGCATACAATTTCACATCCACATTTAACAAAGAGATGGGTCTAAAGTTTTGCGGGACAGAGAAGTCTTTACCGGGTTTTGGCAGCGTTATAATAGTAGCAGTTAGCATTTCTTTTGGGAATGAGGTATTGGACATTGCAGTATCAAAGACCTGCTTTAAGTAAGGGGATAATTCAGTTTTAAACAGTTGATAATATTCGGATGAGTAACCATCTGGTCCTGGTGACTTACCATGAGGCATGTTTTTAATTGTTTTCTCAATTTCATGGGTAGTGAAGGGTAAGTTAAGTTTAGTAAGTGCTGGTTGTGGGACTTTTGGAAGGTTTATAGCTTCCAGGAATTCTGAGATCAGATTGTCTGAGGGTTGGGGTGTATTAGGGTCATCTTTGAGGTTGTATAATGCCTCATAGTAATCACAAAAGGCGTCTGCTATTTCTTTGGGGTTAAAGACTTTTTTTTTAGATTTAGGGTTCTCTATGTGCGGAATTCTTTGTTTTGCCATTTTTTCTTTTAATTGGTTTGCCAGCAGTTTCCCCGCCTTGTTGCTGCAGTGGTAGTTATGTACTTTTAAGGTGCGAAGGCGGTTCTCCTGCTGAGAAACCAGGATAGTTCTTAGTTCTTGTCGCATAGAATAATAGGTCTCTTGTCTTTTGGGTAGAATTCTGTTTGTTGGATGATTCTAGGGACTTTATTTTATTTAGCAGGTCGTTGATCCTCGCTGCCTTTTGTCTCTTGGCCCTAGCACTTAGTTGTATTAATAAACCTCTTATGACCACCTTATGAGTGTTCCACAGCGTAAATGGGTCAGATACCAATGGAGCATTAATTTAAAAAAATTCTTTTAGTGAACTTCTAAGTAATTTAAGATTCTCTGGTTTGGACATAGTCAAAATGTCGTTCCGCCATTTATTCGCTCCTGTCTCGGTTTTCCGCCCTCCCACGCTTATGGAAACTGGAGCATGGTCAGACCAGGATATGATATCAATGTCTGATTTAACAATTCTCTGCAATAAAAATTTGTCTACCAGAAATAGATCTATGCGCGAGTAGGTGTTATGTACATTAGAAAAAAAAGTAAAATCTTTCTCTGAGGAATGTTGGCACCTCCATACGTCGAAAAGTTCTGATGTGTTAATACATTTTTCCAGTGTTGTCCTTCGGTAAGTTACTTGTTTAGGGTTTGTACAGTCAATGGTTTTGTCTGGTACTGCATTGAAATCTCCGCACCAGATTACATGTCCTTGTTTCATGGATTCAACTTTTTTCCATATTTTTTTAAGGAATCGTAATTGGTTGTTGTTTGGCAGGTATATGTTAACCAGAGTGTACTTCACTGCAAAGATCTCGCATACTAGTATGATATACCTGCCTGAGGTGTCCAGATGAGTTGTAATTTCTGAAAATGAGATATTGTCTCCTATAGCAATTGCAACTCCCCCTTTTTTCTTTGGACCGTTTGCCATAAAAACTTGAGGGAATCTGCGATTACTGAATGCTGGGGGTTTGTCTGCTATAAAGTGAGTCTCTTGAAAACATATGATGTCACTTTTTAGCCTTGACGCCTCCTTCCAGGCCATTTGTCGTTTATGAGGGCTATTCAGACCCTTAACGTTTAACGATGTGATAGTAAAGGACATTCTGATGTATTTTGTGCGTCGTACCTTTTAATGGAGTGAGTGATGTAGGAAGACAGTAGGTTGATTTGATGATGTTGATTATCCTCATGGTGGAGATGGTGCGGCAAAGGGCTCTGGCATCCAGGTAGATCTGTTTTATGTGTCCGTACTTCTGCCCCTGTAGATGATATAAAAAAACAAAAAGAAAAAAAAGAGTGCAAGGAGGATAGAGTAACCAAACCAAGAAGCAATAAAAAGAGCGATCCCGTAAGGAATCTGTACGGATATTATTCAGTTTTTAATTCGGGGGTAAAGCAATAATGGCTAAGTGGCTGTTCCTGGGCCAATCGGGGTTCCTTGTCGTTTATTTTGTTGGATTTCAGCCTGTTTCTGTGTCAGAGCTGGCTCGGGTGGAAGAGGGTGATTATGTCTTGTCATTCCCGTTGTTGCATGGATCAATGATTTGCCAATCTCTCAGGAGGCGGATGCTCTCTTTAATATTTGTAACCACGTGTGATTTGCCTTCTTTTGTGATTAGTAGCTTAGCTGGGTACAACCATCTGTACTGGATGTGATGGTTGTTTAGTGGTTTAGTTATTGTTGCAAGTTGTCTACGCTGTTGCATGGTGAATGCTGACAAGTCAGCATAGAAGGAAAGATCCTGTAGCTCTTGTGGAAGGTTTTCTCTATATGGTAAAAGTGGATTCTCACTATTGTATCTCTGGGGAGATGGGCCGGGATATTTCTGGGTCTTGGAAGGCGGTGAATCCGATCAATGATCAGTTCCTCCAGGGGCATTTCTGGAAGCGCAGTTTTCATTATGTTTATGAAGTATTCTTTTAGGTCTGGGGGCTTGATCAATTCGGGTATCCCCCAAATTTTGATGTTGTTACGTCTCGATCTGTCTTCCAAATCTGCTAATTTTGTTTTAATGGCGTGAATTTCATCATCCCTGTCGTTATGTGCATCTACTAGGTCATTGAAGGTAGATGTAAACTCGCCCATCTTTGATTCTATATGAGTTACTCTGGAATCCACTGCTGCCACTTCTGTTTTGAATTGCTGTGTAAATGCTAGCATGTCAGCATGTAGTGTAGAACGCAGGGACACCAGCATGTCCTTGAGCGTTGTGTCCATAACTGGCTGGTTTTGTGTGGGAAAGTCTATAATGGAGTCCTGTAGTTCTCTAGTGTCATCAAGGGAGGACTCAAAGCCACTGATGTCTGCTGTCTCTGCAGAAACTAAGGACATTTTCATCTTGCTTTTTGCAGGGCTAGATGATGCAGATGGGGGTGGTGGGTACTGACCTTGTCCATGAGGAGGGTTGGTGGATGTGTGGCTGGATCCTTGTCTCTCATGCTGGCTTCTCTGTGTGCCGGAGCTGAGGCCGCGTGTATCGCCTGCATGTCTGCCGGCGCCATCTTGGACAGGGAGACGGCGCGGCTGTATGAGAAAATCAGTCATCTTCCCTGGTCTTGTTGTGCCTTTTCTTTTGCGGGAAGGCATCCGGGAATGTTGCCGGTTTGTATCCGGTGTCTGGTGAAGTGAGACGGGGCTTTTAGTCGCTGTATTCCCCGTTAGAGCCCAGGATAGTGCAGAGCTAATCTACCATGCGTCCATCGTCTCCGCCGGCTAGCCACGCCCCCCTTTGACGAAAATTTTTGCAGTTTCCACGGCAGAAGATGTGCCTTTCATGGGTAGAAAATGAGCCATGTTAGACAACCTATCCACAATGACGAAGATGGTGGAAAAACCTTCTGCCAGAGGGAGTTCTACGATGAAGTCCATCGCAATCATCTTCCAGGGTCTTTCTGGGATGGATAAGGGTTTTAGTAAACCCCAGGTCTTTGTCCAACTATTCTTGTTCCGAGCACAGGTGGTGCAGGATTCCACATAGCTTTTGCAATCTTTTACCAATTGGGGCCACCAAAATGTACGTTGCACCAGCTCTGTCGTCTTCAGTACGCCAAAATGTCCAGCCAATTTATGGTCATGGCAGAGTTCCAGTACTGCCACTCTTAGACTCTCTGGGACCATGATCTTGTCTTTGTACCGGAACAAACCATTTTGCAAACTTACGTCGACTCCCGTAGGTGGGGACAGATTCCTGGAGGCTTTTTTAATTTGGGATATGATATCCCCCTGAAGCAGCAGAAAATTTCCAGCAGGAAGGATGATGTCTGAAGGTAAAGGTTCCTCGGAATCCTGGAACATGCGAGATTATGCGTCCGATTTAATATTCCTGGAGCCAGGTCAGTACATGATGTGAAACTGGAATCTAGAGAAGAACAGAGCCCATCTTGCCTGCCGAGGTTTCAGTCTCTTGGCTGTTCTCAAGTTCTCAAGATTTTTGTGGTCTGTATAGACCAAAATGGGATGTGCAGCACCCTCTAAAAGATAACGCCACTCTTCCAATGCGGCCTTAATGGCTAGAAGCTCTCTATCTCCAACGTCATAGTTTCTTTCAGCAGTGGAAAGTTTCCGAGAGAAAAAGGCCACTGGATAGAGTAGGGACTTGGCACCTTGCCGCTGAGAGAGTACTGCCCCTACTGCAACCTCTGAAGCATCCACTTCAAGGATGAAAGGTAAGGCAGGGTTTGGATGTTTCAGGATGGAAGCAGAGGTAAATAACTCTTTAAGTTTGTCAAAAGCAGATTGCGCCTCGGTAGACCAACAAAATCGGTTCCCTTGCTTGGTCAGTTCAGTGATTGGCGTAATAATTGCAGAAAAGTCTTTAATGAATTTGCGGTAAAAGTTGGCGAAGCCAATAAAGCGTTGGACCCCTTTTTTATCAGAGGGAGCGGGCCAGTCAAGGATAGCTGCCACTTTTTGCGGATCCATTTTAGTGCCATCACTAGCAATAAATAGGCCAAGGAACTGGATGCATTGGCGTTCAAATTTACATTTTTCTAATTGGGCATAAAGTCCATGCTGCCTGAGCCGGGTTAGTACATTTCGGACATGCCTGCGATGTTCCATGACTGAGGAGGAGAAGATCAAAATGTCGTCTAGATATACTATAACGTATAAGTCCAGGAGGTCACGGAAAATATCGTTAACGAAGTGTTGAAATACTGCAGGCACGTTGCACAGACCAAAGGGCATGACAAGATATTCAAAGTGCCCGAACCGGGTACGGAAGGCAGTTTTCCATTCATCTCCCTCTCTGATACGGATTAGGTTATAGGCCCCACGGAGATCGAGTTTAGTGAAGATTGTTGCAGAACCTAGTCTTTGGAAGAGTTCGGGTACAAGAGGTAAGGGATAGCAATTCTTGATAGTTATTTTATTCAGTTCTCTATAGTCGATACAAGGCCGAAGAGAGTGGTCCTTCTTCTCCATGAAGAAAATGCCGGCCCCGGCCGGTGAGGTGGATGGACGGATGAATCCTCTCTTTAGGTTCTCATCAATATAGGTTTTGAGAGTACCCAGCTCCTGCTCTGTTAACGGGAAGGTTCGTCCAAAAGGAACTTCAGACCCAGGCAAAAGTTCTATCGGGCAATCATAAGGTCTGTGAGGAGGAAGGGTTTCCGCCCCTTTTTACTGAAGACATCAACAAAATCCCGATATGGTGTGGGAATCGCTTGCTGTGATTCGGTGTCCATGTCCAGACACATAAGTTGGGAGGAATCTGCAGAGGTACTGTGCAAACAGCACTGTTGACAATAGTTGGAGCAGAACTTAATTTCTCCGGAAACCCAATCAATACTAGGATTATGGGCTTGTAGCCACGGCATTCCCAAAATAATAGGAAAAAGTGGAGAAGAGATCGCATCCAAACGAAGGAATTCTCGGTGATGGGTGTTCATAATGGCAAACAGAGGAATAGTTTACTGGGTGACGGGACAAGAGCTAAGGGTGGAACCATCAGCGAGGTGGACAGCAAGTCCCTGTGATTTTGCTTGGAGAGGAATGAGGTGATTAGCGGCAAAGGTTAGGTCTATGAAGCAGCTACAAGCTCCGGAGTCAATTATGACCGAGACTGTAAGATCCTGTCCTGGAAGCTGTAGAACAATGGGAAGAGCAAGATGATTAGCAGGATTACGCAAGGAAGGTGCACACTTAGTAGAGGTTGAAAGAGACTTACGTGTCTTGTTAGGGCAAGATTTCACGTAGTGACCTGACTCCCCGCAGTACATACATAGATTGTTGACCTGTCAACACTGCCGTTCTGCCAAGCTGCATTGGCTCAGGGGAATCAAGGACCGAGGTAGGCGGTACATGAGGGCTTGGGCCGACAGAGCTGGTAGCACTAGGGACCTTTGGGAGGACCCAGGTGGGACGGAACTGATTGGTGTTTTTTTCGGAGAGGCACTCTCTGAGGCACAGTCTATCTGGACGGACAGATTGATAAGGTCCTCCAACGTTTGTGGTACTCCAACCCATGCCAACTCATCTTTAAGTGAATCAGAAAGACCCATGCGAAATTGGTAATGCAGGGCCGCGTCGTTCCAATCCGTGTCTGAACTCCAACGCCTGAATTCCAGGACATAACCTTCTGCGGGTCTACGCCCTTATTGTAGGGCATGCAAGGGGGACTCAGCGGTGATTTTCAACTGGGGGTCCTCATATAGTTGGGACATGGTGGCAAAGAATGCATCCAGGTTGTCTAGAGATGCTGACTTTTGTTCCAGAGGACGGTGGGCCCAGGTCTGTGGTTCACCGGACAGGAGAGAAATCACGAAGCCCACCTTAGTCGCTTCCAAGGAGAAGGATCGTGGTAGCAGAGCAAAGTAAAGTCCACAGACATTGCGGAAGGATCGGTACTTGCTACGCTCACCTGAAAATCTGTCGGGTGTAGGAACCCTTGGCTCAGGAGGAAGCATAACCACGGAGGGAGGAGATGAGTGTCCGGCAGCAGAAGCAGTTTGAGGGTTAGCAGGTGAGGACAGCACCTGGACTCGTTCTTCCAGCCTAGTGTAGCCTTCCTGAAGGCTCTTTACAGCTTGAGAGAGACCCGCCAGGTGTCTGCATAGTTCCTCCATGGTAGAGGATCCCTGCTCAGGCTCGGACATGGCTGTTCGATACTGTCAGACTTGCACGTACCTGACTGACGAACCCGATATAGCAGGGGAAGGCCTCCCGTACGTATCTGGTTCCCGGCCCCTGGTAGTGTAAACAGAAGGCACAGGAGTGCAGAGTGGTAAGAGAGCCTGGCGGGTGACTTGTGGAGGTAAGGCCCAGGATCCTGATGCGAATGGTCTGGAAGTCCTTAGAAGGCAGGGGCCTAGGCAGCCGGTGCAGAGCAGGAGCAGAGAGGGCAGGTCCGGTCACAGGTAGAGTTGGCAACAAACGGTCAGCAAGGTACAGAGGAACAGGCAGGCTCAAAGTCCGGGTCACAGGTAGGGTTGGCAACAGGCAGGCAACATGGTACAAAGGAGCAGGCAGATTCATAGTCAAGGAAAGCCGGGGTCAGGTGCAGGCAGATAACAGAGAGGAGTCCAAAGACAGGCCAGGGTCACAAGGAGATCAGACAGGCAAACAGGAAGCAAACAGGAAACAGGAACTCAGGAACTGGGAGCTGCAGATCGGACAGCACCGAGCAGAAGGTTCCAGCAAGCTAAATAGGGCGATTGGCGCCAAGCGCCGTGCGCGTGCCCACGCCGACGCGCCCAGGTGTGAACCGGCGCACACCAGAGTGCCCAATAGCAGATCCATTCCAAGACCTCCTCTGACAGAAATACTTCAATGAGCCTACACAAGCACCTGGCTGCAGGTAGCTTTACTGTAGGTGAGACTGTGCAAGGTACACAGTACAGTAGCTGAAAATTCTTCAATGAGCCTACACAAGCACCTGGCTGCAGGTTGCTATACTGTAAGTGGCACTGTGCAGGGTACACAGTACAGTAGCTGGAAATTCTTCAATGAGCCTACACAAGCACCTGGCTGCAGGTTGCTATACTGTAGGTGATACTGTGCAAGGTACGCAGTACAGTAGCTGGAAATACTTCAATTAGCCTACATAAGCACCTGGCTGCAGGTTGCTATAATGTAGGTGAGACTGTGCAGGGTACACAGTACAGTAGCTGAAAATACTTCAATGAGCCTACACAAGCACCTGGCTGCAGGTAGCTATACTGTAGGTGAGACTGTGCAGGGTACACAGTACAGTAGCTGGAAATACTTCAATGAGCCTACACAAGCACCTGGCTGCAGGTTGTTATACTGTAGGTGAGACTGTGCAGGGTACACAGTACAGTAGCTGGAAATACTGTAAAAACACCTGCCTGCCTGTCAGTATATTAGGAAGAACAGAATCTAGCTAAACTGAATACAGTATATATATATATATATATATATATATATATATATATATATACAAAACACCTGGGATGCATATATATACACAATACACTGTAACTGCAGATAACTGACTCGACCTGCCTACTCTATCTAACTTAAATCAAATGACGCTGTCTGTCTCTCTCTCTATCTCTCTATCTGAACGCCGGAACACACTACACAGGGCCGCTGTGAAGGCGGCCTTATATAGTGTGGGGAGTGTACCAAACCCCCTGAGCCATAATTGGCCAAAGCCTCCTTGGCTTTGGCCAATTACGTCTCTCTGTTCAGACGGCGCTGTGATTGGCCAAGCATGCGGGTCATAGTGCATGCTTGGCCAATCATCAGCCAGCAATGCACTGCGATGCCGCAGTGAATTATGGGCCGTGACGTGCCACTCGAATTTTGCGCAAACGGCCCATATCGTTCGTAATTCGGCAAACGACCGAACACACGATGTTCAAGACGAACATGGGTTCGACTCGAACATGAAGCTCATCCCTAGTCCTGAGAAGTCCCCCGAACTGTTTGACCACAATGTTGGGTACATGCTGCAGGAGGATGCACAGCGTTTTGAAGGCTCCAATGATGGTACCCAGCTTGAGGAAGGCAGTTACATGAGCCCAGAGAGAGGGGGTGCCCAAGAAGGACAGCAAACTGGCAGTCATGTTCCCCCAGCTGCAGCATACTGCCAGGTTTGCTCCAGTGATGAGAAGGGAAGGGATGATGAGGTCACTGACTCTACATGGGTGCCTGATAGGAGATCTCCAATGAGGCAGGATGCCCTTCAGGGGCCAGCTTAAGGGCAGCCAACTGACTGCATCACATCACAAAGCTCCGCATGTGCAGGGCGCTGCTGTCTCTGCACATTATTCCAAAAGTTCTTTGGTGTGGGCCTTTTTGAGACATGCGCAGTGGATCGCACCGTTGCTATTTGCAACATATGTCTGAAGCATATCTCGCGTGACCAAAACAGCAGCCGCTTGGGCACCACATGCTTGACCAGACATATGTCGACCTGCCATGCAGTCCATTGGCAAGCATACATAAAAGACCCACACCAACAGAACAAAGCGGACCTCTCCTTGCTCCTCATCAGCTGGGATCTCCAACCCCACTATACCTTCAATCCTCTCAGAAACCTGCACTGAGAGGAATGAAGGTGTAGAATTAGGTGTGTCACTGCCAAGTACTTGCGGGCAATCTGCTATCGATACACCAACGTCCGATTGTACCAGGCAAATTTCCCTGCCCCAGCTGCTACACCGCCGAAAGAAGTTCTCTCCCAGCCATCCACATGCCCAGCGGTTGAATGCTAGCTTGGCTAAATTGCTGCCTTTTTAGTTGGTAGACTATGCCCCCTTCTGTGAGTTTGTGGAATGTGTGGTTCCTCTGTGGCAGGTCCCCAAACACTTTTTTTCACGGAAGGCGATTCCGGCTCTCTACCAGCATGTGGAAGGCAATGTCTTGGCCTTGCTGGACAGGGCGGTCAGCGGTAAGGTGCATATTACTGCTGACTCATGGTCCAGCAGGCATGGACAGGGACGTTACCTATCTTTCACGGCCCAATGGGTGACTCTGCTGGCAGCTGGGAAAGATGCAGGACAGGGTGCAGTAGTGTTGAAGGTTCTTCCGCCACCGCGCCTCCAAAATGCTACTAGTGGTGATTCTGACACACCTCTCTCCTCCACCCCCTCCTCTTCTTCTTACTCCATGGCCTCTTCCTGTGCTGATTTGTCCTCGGAACCAGCGGTGCTCCGTAGGCATTCAAGGGGCTATGCAAGTACACAGGCAAAAAGATGCCATGCGGTGCTTGAGCTGGTGTGCTTGGGGGACAGGAGCCACACTAGGGCAGAGATACTGTCAGCTCTGCAGTGGCAGGCTCAGAGGTGGTTGACGCAATGACAGCTTAAGCCAGGAATGGTGGTTTGCGACAATGGCACCAACCTCCTCTCTGCCCTCCTACAGGGACACCTGACCCATGTGCCCTGTTTGGCTCACTCCCTTAACTTGGTGGTGCAGCGGTTCTTGGGCAGGTACCCCAGCTTACAGGATCTCCTGAGGCAGGTCAGGAAAGTGTGTGTGCATTTCCACCAGTCATATAATGCCAGTGCTCATAAAAGGAATTTAACCTGCCCAAGAACTGCCTAAACTCAATGTTGGCCATGCTGCAGCAGCTGCACACACAGCAGAGGGCCATCAATGAGTATCTGTGCGACTATGGTACCAGGACAGGGTGAGGGGAGCTTGTTTTTTTTTCCCCATGCCAGTGGCTCAGGATCAGGGATGCATGCACTGTCCTGTCACCATTTGAGGAGGCCACAAGAATGGTGAGCAGTGACAGTGCAGGCATCAGTGACACTGTCCCTCTTGTCCACCTGTTGGAGCACACGCTGCATGGAATAATGGACAGGGCACTTGAGGCAGAACAGAGGGAAAAGAGGAGGACTTCCTTACCTCTCAAGGCCCCCTTTATCCAGACAGTGTTCCTGCTGACCCGCCGATCCCACAGGAGGAGGAGGAGGAGGATTGTGTCAGCATGGAGGTGGAGCCTAGCACTTAGCATCAGCAGCAGTCTTCAAGGGATCATTTACAGTCCCAAGAAACCCATGGACTTGTACATGGCTGGGAGGAGGTGTCTGAGGATTATGTCGTCCTTAGTGACCCAGAGGACTCTCAGCAAACTTGTATTCGTGGTAACAAGGAGAGGGATCTGGCTGGCAACCCTCCTTGATCCACGTTACAAGGGTAAGGTTGTGGACCTTATCTTGCTGTTGCAGAGGGAGCAGAGGATGAAACATCTTTGGGAGGCCTTGCAGAAAGGTTTGTGCAACGCATTTCCAGAGCCTGGGAGGTTACAAATTCTTGGTCCTGGACAACATGTTGCTGAGGCTTCAGTCAGTCACAGAAGGAGTCGTGGAGAAGGTGGCCATCTGACTGATGCGTTCAGACAATTTTTTAGTCCGCAGCCCCAAGGTATGATCAGTTCCCGGAACCATCGCCATGGTGCATGGTACATGGTGCAGAAATGCCTAGGGGCAAGATCAGACTTGGACACCTTTCCCACTGAAAATCCTCTGGGTTACTGGGTCTTGATGATGTATCACTGGCCAGAGCTTGCATAGTATGCAATTGAGCTACTGGCCTGTCCTGCATCCAGCGTTCTTTTGGAACGCATATTCAGTGCTGCTGGATGCTTTGTAACTGATCACATGGTGTGCCTGTCCACCGAATCGGTCGATCGGCTGACCTTCATAAAAATGAATCTTGGATCACCAGCTACCAAGCACCTGATGTTGATGTAACCAAATTATTTTTTTTTGTTAGATCCTTTCAAGACTGCCTATGCTGATGCTGAGTGACTATCCTGTTATGCTGAGTGGCTATCCTCTTCCTCCTCAATTTTCATGCTGATAGCTTGTAAGAACATTTTTGGTTCTGGGCACTGCCACCAGTGGCTAAGGCCCAATTTTTCTGCCCCTGTTTAACAGGGGCTTGTAATTACAATTTTTGATGCAATGCTTTGCAGCAGGGCTCATTCCTGTACTCCAACTAGAGTATCTGTGAGGGATTGAAGTGTTGTGGGACCAGCACTAGTGCCTAAGGCCCAATTTTTCAGCCCCTGTACAACAGCAGCGTATAATTACGATTTTTGATGCAATACTTTGCAGCAGGGCTCATTTCTGCGCTCCAACTATAGTATCTGTGAGGGGTTGCAGTGTTGTGGCACCAGTGGCTAAGGCCCAATTTTCTGCCCCTGTTTAACAGGGGCGTGTAATTACAATTTTTGCTGCGATAATTTGCAGCAGGGCTCATTCATGCACTTCAACTAGAGTTTCTGCGGGGGGTTGCAGTGTTGTGGTACCAGCGCCTGTGCCTAAGGCGAAATTTTTCTGCCCCTGTTCAACAGGGGCATGTCATCACCATTCTTGATCTAATATTTCACAGCAAGGCCCGTTGCTGTGCCCACCAAGAGTAACTGTGAGGGCTTACACCTAAGGCCCAAATTCTGACCACTGCAGAGTATATAGGGCAGGCCCCTACTTTCAAACATCCAACTTACAAACGACTCCTACTTTCAAACAGAAGGAGACAACAGGAAGTGAGAGGAAATTTACCCCTAGGAAGAGAAATTCTCTCCTGTAAGAGTTCCTTGTTTCACTAAAAACCCGAAATTTTCAAAATCCAATTGTCATTGGGACAGAAAGTGAGGTGAAATCTTCTGAACAGGTGTACAGACAGCAAAACAAATGTTACAGGGGTAATAACCCTTCCCTATGTTTTCCAAAAAGCTTAAAAATAGATTTTTTGGCTGGAGCTACACTTTAAAAATGTAGCAGTTCAAAATTACAAACAGATTCTACTTAAGAACAAACCTACTGTCCCTGTCTTGTTTGGACTGCCTGTATACTGCTGTTCAGAGTATATAGGGCCTGGGGGCCCCACACCTTTCCTTTTATTAATTTCGGTGCGGCGTTCCCCTTAATATCCATATACAAGACCCAAAGGGGCTGTTATAGGGCTGGGGGGGAGGGGTACCCATGCCTTTTTTTCTCAATTATTTTCATCCATAATGCCGGGACCCGACATTACATTAAAGCCGAAAGCAGTTTTAAAAGACTTTTATTTCTTTAGAAATGTCATTTTGTGCGGGGACAGTTTGAAACATGAGAAACACTTGCCACTTTACAGGCATACTATAGACACCCCCAGGCATGATATTTAAAGGAATATTCCACTTTCGGGGGGTGTTCGGCTCATCTCTAATCCCCACTCCTTTTCAACATTGCATTGGAACTCCTGTCCAGATACCTTTCCTACATAGCCCCATTTCATGGCATCAACATCGGCAAACATGAATTACGAACTTCACTCTTCGCTGACGATGTCCTTATTTTCTCAACGAATCCCACCTCTGACATGCTCACTATTAAATCAATTTTTGACCAATTTATACTATGCTCGGGCCTTCACAACAAAAGTGAAATACTCCCTATAGGCACTCATTCCAAACCTCCCTGGACCCACCAATCCATCTTCACTGTCGCAAAATCCCACATTACTTACTTAGGAATAAAAATAGGGAAACTACCCTCCTCTCTCTACCACCTCAACTATCCCCCCCACTCACAAAATTCTCTCAGGAACTAGATAACTGGATTGATCTCCCCCTTTTGCTCCTGGGAAGATGCCATCTGGTGAAAATGGTCAGTTTTGCTCACCTACTCTACCAGCTTCAAACCATTCCTTTGCTTCTGCACCACAAAGACAGGAAATTTCTCAATACTGCCATCTCTAAATTCCTTCAGCGAGACAAAAGACCACGCAAAGGAAGTATAAGCTTCCCAAACACCAGAACCTACAATTTAGCCTGTCTATTGAGGACAGGTCTGGACTGGGTAGCCCAAAAGTCTTGCTACTTCAATTATCACCTGGAAACCGCAATGGTACACCCATACTCCTTGGTAGCCCTCCTCCACTGCAAGTGGAAATCCCTTCCACCGCCACTTCAACACAACCTCCTGCTGTGTGACACAGCAATTCCTTGAAGAGAAGTAAGGAAAAGCCTCAAACTCTCACCCTTCATACCCAGCTATCTTCCAATACAAGGAAACCCAAGCTTCCCTCCAGGTCTGGAACATCAACCCTACGTCACATGGCAGCAAAACTGCCTCACAGAATTTTCATTACTATGTGACTTGGAGACTGGTCGCCCTATCAATTTCCAAATTTTAGCTGACAAATTCTCGCTTCCTCCATCACATGCCTTCCAATATGGACAATGCGTCAGTTTTCTGAAAAATGCCTGCAGAGATGACCGTAAAAGGTTCAAACCATCTTTCACGGATGTCCTCCTCTCAGAGGACTCATACAAAACTTTGGACATTTACCAACCTCTTCTTCTGAAAACCACTCCTCCTCTAACAGCCTCATCAGCGGCCAACTGGGCAAAAGACTTTCCGGATACTGAGCTGGTGGATAAACTCCTACAAGGCCTCAATGCCATCCACAAATTGGTTCCCATTGACTCCAGGAGGGAAAAGCAATTGAAAATTGTACACCTGGCTCATATCCCCTTTCTCTCGACCAAACAAGGCCAAACCGCCTCTATCTGCCCTCTCTGTCAACACCCCAGGCCTTCCCTGACACATCGCTTCTGGTTGTGCACCTTCATCTCCACCTTCTGGGATCAAGTCTTATCCTACATCTTTGAAGTAACCTTGCTGAAACTGCCCAATGACCCCCTGCTCCTTATCTTTGGCCACTGGGACCCCCAGCTACTGCCCTGGTTACTCGACTCTACACCCTCCGGCAAAGACTGGTCCCTGATATGCCTCCTACTCGCCAGAAGATCCATCCTGAAACATTGGACCTCCAACATACGGCCAAACACCTCACAAGTCAAAAGAGACCTCTTACAACTACTATTCAAAGACAAACTCAACACAGACTTATCGCATGAAAAGACCAAAACACATTTCTACAACAAATGGCAACCTTTTATGGTTTCAATACTCACTCCTATGGATCAGGCGAAGCTCGAGGAACTTTCATTCTCATACCATGGGCCTTCCTCAACACTGTAAGTGAGGCTGCTTTCTCCAACTGAAAGACCCACAACCTAAGGTACTCACCTTCCGACGAGACATAAATGATCGTGCAAAATCATCTCTCGCCCACCAACCCCTTCTCCTCCTTCTAGCGACATAACGGAGAATGCTACCCTTGATACCGCAGCCACAACTTCAATGTCTACCCCCAAGTTACCTCTTTAGCAAGAACTTGGTGCTCGCCCCCTTCCCCCTTCCCCTTCCCCCCCTTTCTTTCCTCTCCCCTCCCCACACCTCCTCCTAGATCATTAATTTGTATTCTCTTGGTATTCTAGGAAACTTCTTCTTTAGATCCATCCAGTTACCCCCTTTTTTTAACCTGAAGGTTACTACTTTTGATCTACTACAAGACACATTGTTACTGTTATGTACTTTGCTACTTTCTTCATAACTGCTTTTTCTCTGTACAAAAATACTGATACTGTTGAAATTATACTCTGTATGTAGAATCTTTCAATAAAATCTAAATGAAAAAAAAAACAAGAAAACAAATAAAATTAGACATGCTATCTGCCAATAAAACCAAAAAGTGCATTCTATGCATCCAAAAATATAGAAAATATACCAAATCAAATCATTATTCAACCAAAAAAATAATGTCAAAGCAATAACTCCAAGGCCAATAATAAATAACATGTTATCTCCTCCGATTCCACAACATGTCTGGTTGACGTACGGGCGTGAAAAGAAAAGCATGAAACACCACTCACCAAACTTCTACTAACACAAAATTAGCAGAAGGAGCCCAAAGGGTAAACGTACATCTTCGCCAGCACACCATGGATCAGCAAGAAAAGTTGTCCAAAAAAGGTTCTTTTAATGGAAAAAAGTTACATCACAAGAGAGGAGCAACATTTTGGGGCTGCGCAGGACCCCTTCGTCAGGCAAGTGATGGGGTGCATAGTGCAAAACACAATATATATACAGTGGCCACCAATTGGGAAAAAACAAGTTCAGAATGAGAGAAATAGTACACTCCCCCTCCCTCTGACGTCAGATTGACTTCAGAATCCCGCCTAAATCATTAAAAATCGTTATATGTAAAGACAAAATGCAGGGTTGACAATAATGACAAACAAAAAATCATGGAGTGCGGATTACCATTTACAAGGGCATCTAATGGTCTCTGTCACGGAACGTCCCACACTCCGCTTGAGTGCTTCCATCCGTATACCGCTTCCTAGGTTCTGGAACACGAGTCCAATGGATCTGGCTATAGGAACCCCCAAGAACTAGACAACACCAGTCTTGGAGTATATCAGGACTAACTCTTTATTTGAGATCTCACACAAATTTATACAGCAGGATGACTCAAAGCTATCCTAATTAACATGAGCTAATTTACTAAAAAATTTACCCAGACCAGATGACTCAGAGACATGACCTGTAGGACACAGACTTGTGGGCACCGAGCTTCACACAGTAGTATAAACACAATAGCAGTAGCTAATTACAATTAACAATACACACAACAATCTCCCCCCTCCTCAGCCTAGTCATCAACAGTTCGTCTCCTAGCCAGTCCTGGAGGCTAATGTGATCAGCTCACTCAACTAACAGGTTGCGTTCAGAATCAAACAAACCAATAATAGTCTCTACATACATCCTGGGGGACGGCAATCTTCAGATTTTCCACTGCCGATTCTCTGGCATGCTGCTAAATGTTCTAGCAGTTTCCTGTATGCCCTTTCCAGATGCTGTTCCTTCCATAGCAAATGGTCCAGATCAGGTTTGAGTTTTGTGACCCCTGCAAGACCGAGCATAGCATCTCTATATTCTCGCAGGTCCTCAAGATCAGGCTCCCCTTCATCGCCAAACATAAAATGATCTGTAAGGCTCTCCCACAGCAATCCAGGGCCTCCAAAGTCATATCCCTCCAGAGAGCATTCTGTTGTCTCCCCTAAATATCCCTCCTCTGCGTGCCATTGCAGAGCCCGAAAATGATTGTCCAGCTCTATCTCCTGCTGGACCAGCCTGTCCAACTCAGTCACCCATTGCTCCTGGGGCCGCTCTCCCAGGAATGCCATCCGCAATGCCCGTTGGTCACTGGCCCGTTGCTCTTAGGTTGGAAAGCACTTGCCCTGTTTTATAAAAGCAAGCTGGAGGGCTCCAATCCAGAGCTCCACCCGAATCTGCTGCCTGAGCTCCAGGTATTCATCCTCAGACACAGTCCTGGTGTATGTTGAAAGGATGATCCACAGCAGCCCCAGGAACTCTGATGCCAGGTCCCTATCTCCACTGGGGTGACTGAAGTCTGCTATCCTGATCTTGGATCCAGGTGGAGGTTTAGATTTCCCAGACAGCCGGAAACTTCCCGCTGCTTGCCACCAACGTCACGGAACGTCCCACACTCCGCTTGAGTGCTTCCGTCATTATACCGCTTCCTAAGTTCTGGAACACAAGTCCAATGGATCTGGCTATAGTAACCCCCAATAACTAGACAACACCAGTCTTGGAGTACATCAGGACTAACTCTTTATTTGAGATCTCACACAAATTTATACAGCAGGATGACTCAAAGCTAACCTAATTAACATGAGCTAATTTACTAAAAAATTTACCCAGACCAGATGACTCAGAGACATGACCTGTAGGACACAGACTTGTGGGCACCGAGCTTCACACAGTAGTATAAACACAATAGCAGGAGCTAATTAAGATTAACAGTACACACAACAATCTCCCCCCTCCTCAGCCTAGTCATCAACAGTTCGTCTCCTAGCCAGTCCTGGAGGCTAATGTGATCAGCTCACTCAATTAACAGGTTGAGTTCAGAATCAAACCAATAATAGTCTCTACATACATCCTGGGAGATATTGTGGACAAATATTAAGTAGTCCAAGATATATTTTCTCACTCACCCTGTGCCAGGATAGCACAGGGTGACTTAGATATAAGAGGTATATGGGGAGCTGAAACAAGGACATCCCCTACTTTCTAAGGGATTCTGAGTTCCACGGGCCCTCCCGTCACAGTCTCCGATCGGCTAAGATTGCAGGGCACAATGTTGGCTAGGACCCAGCGACTGCCTGTTAGCTGGAGGTCCAGGGAGCCAATCGCATGGCGCAACATATGTCGCGCACGCGCCCAGCTCAGTAGTAATGATAGATGTGAAGGAAGCCTGGCAGCGGGGCCGCCGTCGTCACAGGAACCCATGACTTATGGCCGGCACCGCGTCAGGTAACCAAGAAGCGTTGGGAGCATACTGGGAGAGGAGAGAGGAAAAGCGACAGAGCGGGGAAAAGCAAAAGGAGGTGAAGTGAACCATGGTGCAAAAGAAGAAAGAGAAAAAGGTAAAGAATAAAGGAGGAACAAAACCCGAGGGAAAAGAAAAGAGGAATTGGTGGCCACTGTATATATATTGTGTTTTGCACTATGTACCCCATCACTTGCCTGACGAAGGGGTCCTGCGCGGCCCCGAAACTTTGCACCTCTCTTGTGATGTAACTTTTTTCCATTAAAAGAACCTTTTTTGGACAACTTTTCTTGCTGATCCATGGTGTGCTGGCGAAGATATACGTTTGTCTGATGCTTCCAGAACCCAACTGGTAATCGCTACAGCACCCATTAATGTTTGTGTCATTTTTTCCGGGAACAGAAAAAGAAGTATGTCTAGTATGTCACTACATTCATAATCGTTGGCCAACATTTGTGTGACCGTGTGTACGCAAGACAACTTTGAGCCAACACCCTTCAGACAAAATTCCATGGTTTTGTTGGTCAACAATCCGATCGTGTGTACGAGGCAATAGAGTGCACCATATTGCTTGTAAGATTTGTATCTGCCTGTGAGTGGTCAGCCAGTTAGATTGGAGTGGAGTTTCCCTCTAGTGGTGGTCAGAACTAGTGTGGGCTGTGAAAAGTGTATCACAGCCTGTCTTATTTGCTCAAAGTAAGCTTCCCCTCATTCCCTCCTACCGTTGTGTGCTTCTATTCTTGGCACTGAAGATCATAGAAAAAGGGCCGTCGGCTCCATTTTGTAAGCATAAAGCAGTAGTTTCCCAACCCACTCTTTTTAAAGGTTAAATAACATTCAACCTGTTGAGGAAGTTGCCTGAGGACATTTGATTCTTCCCTATTCCCACAGAGCAAATCTACCCACAGTTTAATAAATAGCTATACTTTTTTTATAATTACATCCCTTAAACTTTTTCGCTTCTTGATGTTTTAGTTTCCTTTGAGATGTTGATTGTGTGTGCACAATGACATCTTCCCATGTACTAACACAAAAATATAGCACTTTTTTGTGTAGTCACTTATTTTAAATATTACTGCTCATACTGGCTTAGATTTAAACCTTCCAGTCCACCAGCTAGAGATATAATGGACCCCTACAAAGCATTTCCCAAGTTTTAAGGATACTGCATGTAGTGCCTGCCTCTAGTTAGCCTGCTAGCTAAATTTAGTTTTTGGCTTCACTGCAGTCAGTGCAGCAGTAATCTACTGTTTTGTCTGTTCAAGGTTTGCTATCTGGGTGTTTAATTTCTTCCAGAATATAGGGCAGAGATAGTCAAATGTCCAGTATGAATATTTATCATGCCTCAGCCAATCGCTTGAAGGAGACATCCAGCAGGTGTCTGGGGGGTGATAAATGTTTGCAAGACCTTTCCAAAGTGTTCTTCCTTTGCTAGGCGGGTTCCAGTTCCCTAAAGAGTGTGCTGAAGAATGACATTTGGGCCTCAGCAGGTGCTGGGCTGAGGGCTTGGAGAAGATGACTAAAAATGATTTGCTGGAGGGCAGTGTCCTGAAGTCCTTGTCTGGAGAAGGATCTTGTAGCTCCATCACTGAGGAACAATCTGTGGAAGCTGGGTGGCAGCCAGACAGCTCCTGGAACATTGTGAGTAAGACCTCCTGTAGGACTTTCATGTGTGTCTGCAGTTAGAGTGATTTATGCTATTTAGGAGTACCCTGATTCCCTGTAACCCTCTCCTGTTTCTAGTTATTCCATAATACATTCTAAAAATACATTTCCTAGACGGAGCCTGTAGTCAGTGTACATAGTTACATAGTTACATAGTAGGTGAGGTTGAAAAAATACACAGGTCCATCAAGTCCAACCTATGCGTGCGATTATGTGTCAGTATTACATTCTATATCCCTATGTTGCGGTTGTTCAGCTGCTTATCTAATAGTTTTTTCAAACTATTGATGCCCCCCTGCTGAAACCACCACCTGTGGAAGGGAATTCCACATCCTTGCCACTCTTACAGTAAAGAACCCTAAACGCAGTTTAAGGTTAAACCTCTTTTTTTCTAATTTTAGTGAGTGGCCACGTGTCTTATTAAACTCCCTGCCGCGAAAAAGTTTTATCCCTATTGTGGGGTTACCAGTATGGTATTTGTAAATTTAAATCATATCCCCTCTCAAGTGTCTCTTCTTCAGAGAGAATAAGTAGTTTATGAACAAATTAAACAGGATTGGTCACAGCACAGAACCCTCGGGGACCCCACTTCCCACCCCTTACCATTCTAAGTATTCTCCATTTATCACCACCCTCTGAACTCAGTTTTCAGCCTATGTGCTCACTCTATAGTCCATGCCAATGGACCTTACTTTGTACAGTAAACGTTTATGGGGAACTGTGTCAAATGCTTTTGCAAAATCCAGATACACTACGTCTACGGGCCTTCCTTTATCTAGATGACAGCTCACCTCCTTATAGAAGATTAATAGATTGGTTTGGCAAGAACGATTCTTCATGAATCCATGCTGATTACTAGGGATGAGCTTCGAGTTCGAGTCGAACTCATGTTCGACTCGAACATCGGCTGTTCGCCAGTTCGCCGAATAGTGAACAATTCGGGGTGTTTGCGGCAAATTTGAAAAAGAAGAACACCCTTTAAAAGTCTATGGGAGAAATCAAAAGTGCTAATTTTAAAGGCTTATATGCATGGTATTGTCATAAAAAGTGTTTGGGGACCTGGGTCCTGCCCCAGGGGACATGGATCAATGCAAAAAAAAGTTCTTAAAAACGGCCGTTTTTTCAGGAGCAGTGATTTTAATAATGCTTAAAGTGAAACAATAAAAGTGTAATATTCCTTTAAATTTCGTACCTTGGGGGTGTCTATAGTTTGCCTGTAAAGGGGCGCATGTTTCCCGTGTTTAGAACAGTCTGAAAGCGAAATGACATTTCAAAGGAAAAAAGTCATTTAAAACTACTCGCGGCTATAACGAATTGCCGGTCCGACAATACACATAAAAGTTAATTGATAAAAACGGCATGGGATTTCCCCATAGGGGAACCCCGAACCAAAATTTTTAAAAAAATGGCGTGGGGGTCCCCCTCAAAATCCATACCAGGCCCTTCAGGTCTGGTATGGAATTTAAGGGGAACCCTGCGCCAATTTTTTTTTTTAAATGGCGTGGAGTCCCCCAAAAGTCTATACCAGACCCTTTTATATACCACTTCTTATATAATGGAGGGCGGGGCCACCCAGTGACCCCGCCCTCTGATGCACAGGGAATTCACAGGACTTCCCTTAGGCTTTCCCGTGGTCACCAGGTGGCCCCGCCCCCCATTATATAAGAAGTGTCAGAAGAAGCGAAGCATCACACGGCTGAAGACTCCCACTGAGGCGGATTACTTTTTTTCCTTTGAAATGTCATTTTGCTGTCAGACTGTTCTAAGCACGGGAAACATGCGCCCCTTTACAAGCATACTATATATATCAGAAAAAAGAATTCCCCTGAATGGACTTTACCGGCACTTGCTGACACATGGTAGATAGTGAGTACGTCTACCAGAGTATATATAGTAAAAAGATTTTTTATTTAACATAGCATAGATTAAAAACAGATTACAACATATATTCAATTGAACATAGTGTAGAGGTAATGCATAACAACATTGTTGCAAAACAGTAAATTGTACGAGGGCTCTTGTTCACACCCAAAGCGTTTCGGAATCAGTATTATATTTATCCTTCTTCAGGGATGTAGCAAAGAAAGAGCACTTCGTCTAAAGTAATTAAAATACAAGAGAATGAGTGGATTGTCATAACATATAAATGTAAATATGTTGACATCAATCTATGTATATCACTCACTTCAGATATGTTGCGTTGAATTGTTTAAGAAAACTTTCAAATTAAGATGGCATTGGACGTTATTGCTGGTATGGTAGTTCTTAAAGGGGCAGAGTAGTTAATAGTTGGTATTGTGCTTAGCTGGGACTCAGAGTCTCACCAACCCCTGTCCCCGTGCAGACCAGAGCAAAATACTGAGGTGAAATGAGAGAAAGCCCCTACAAGTAAAATAATGTACATACAGTAAATATTTATGGGTGTAATGTGGAAAATAAGGATGAAAATGGAAATAAAAATCAAAAATATATAATAAAATATATAATAAAAATAAAATGGGGAAAGTAATTAGTAAGTAGTGTAATAAGATCTAAATAATGGTTATTGCATGTTATTTACATAAGACATGATGGTATTGGAGGATATTTTTAATGTTGTAAGTAATAACAACATATACATATATGGACCTGTAATAGAGATGTTAATATTTTATTTTGTTAGACTTATAGGACAAAGAATGGGGTTTGAGAGAGAAATCTGAACAGGGACCTCTCCAACTAGGTCCAGTCTCTCTCAAACAACTTTTTTATAGGACTATTACGGTACCAAGGGGAATATAAAGAGACTTTAGTAAAAAAGTAAAGAAATTTATTTGAAATCACAATAAAAAGTCCTACAAGGGACACATCATATACATTGTCATGGTTTAACATACACAAAAGACAGTGATTGTTACAGCATTGTTGACACTTAATTTAGTAAAACTAATGCCCACACAGATGTATGAACAAAGGTTGTATAGTATAATACTTGCAGACGTGACCTCTACAGTTTCGCGGTCACAGCCGCTTCTTCAGGAGGCGTCTGATAGTATATAATCTACAAAGAGAACAATACAGAATCAATATAACAAGGAAATGGAACAATGTCATAAGAAACATACACTTCATGTTGGAGAACATGTTTGAAATTAAAATGTTGCACTCACCAACCTATAACCAAAAAGGTTTTCTGGAGCGATACTGTGAGACGCCCTCTAGAGGCGTTTCCCCCGGGGGCGGGCCAGGGAGGCAAATTTAGGTGAAACTATTGTAAATGGATATAATAAAGACGGAATTTAGAATTTAATACGGCATGTCTTCTATTTAAGAGACCACCCGGGAGTGTGAAGTTAACAAGTGGGGAGGCAAAGAAAAGGGAAAAAAGGAGAAAAAAAGGGAGACAGAAGGGGGGCCCCCCTTCGCTCCAGAAAACCTTTTTGGTTATAGGTTGGTGAGTGCAACTTTTTAATTTCAAACATGTTCTCCAACATGAAGTGTATGTTTCTTATGACATTGTTCCATTTCCTTGTTATGTTGATACTGTATTGTTCTCTTTGTAGATTATATACTATCAGACGCCTCCTGAAGAAGCGGCTGTGACCGCAAAACTGTAGAGGTCATGTCTGCAAGTATTATACTATACAACCTTTGTTCATACATCTGTGTGGGCATTAGTTTTACTAAATTAAGTGTCAACAATGCTGTAACAATCACTGTCTTTTGTGTATGTTAAACCATGACAATGTATATGATGTGTCCCTTGTAGGACTTTTTATTGTGATTTCAAATAAATTTCTTTACTTTTTTACTAAAGTCTCTTTATATTCCCCTTGGTACCGTAATAGTCCTATAAAAAAGTTGTTTGAGAGAGACTGGACCTAGTTGGAGAGGTCCCTGTTCAGATTTCTCTCTCAAACCCCATTCTTTGTCCTATTCATATTCAGGATGATGGTACCGACTAACAATACTATACCTCCTCGTGTAAACTATGTGGCACACATCTGAACTCTTTGTTAGACTTATAATGATTGATATAGTATTACTAATTTTTTAATTTATTAGTTAGGATTAACCATTTACATATCAAATGAAATGTAGTCAAAAAATTATTGAAACCGTCACCTCTAGCATAATGACATGTCAAAGATGTTATATGTTGTTAATAATGATGAGTATTAGTTTCATAGTATGCCCAAATGTTTAATGTTAAAGATGGTGACATCTGTATATATAGGGTTAAATATAGTTTAACACATCGCTAGATGTGAGTGGTATATCACTCAAGATAATTGGAATAGTTGTTTGTATCTGTCAACTTAGAAAAAAGACTGAGTATTTAGGTATAACTTATGGTTAAGTGAGTCATTATTAAGCTCTCAGATGGATGCCTATGAACTAGATACATGAAAAATTGTTTGGGGAAGTTGTTTTGGAAACAAGCAAATACGTCATTATGGACTTGAAGGTGACAGATGGTAAAAGATATAGACAGGGAAAAAGGGGGAGAAGTTTGTTTCTTAAGCAATATTAGTGTGCTAACAAATGTGCCCGATACTCTAAGCAGGAGCTGATTAAACAAAATAGAGAAAACAGCAAGGAGAAAAGAAAGGGAGTATTTTAGATTTGTTTCTGCCTGTATAGGTAAAGAATTGTAGTATGTCAGCCACGCATCCCAGCTTCCAGCGTGTGTAATGCCTGAGCTGGGAATGCGATGGTCTGATAATTTATAGTGGTGAGACTGCAATCAGCTGGCGCTGATAATTGCGCTCAGCTGATCAGTATGGTGACAAGTGAGGGAAGCCTTGCGATCGCCCCCTGAGTGGAAGATACGCGGCGCCGCCCCTACCGCGCACGCGCGAGCGTGCCTACGTTGGAGCGGCGTCACGCACAATACACCCACGGACACGGATAGCCACACCGGCGGACTGAGCATGTCCGCCGGAGTAGCAAGATGGAGGTAGTGGGCGGAGATGGTGTGTGACCAACAAACCTCCCATGACGCCGCCCTGGTGAAGGTCTGGGCGGCTTTCCGTGCCGGGCATCTACTCTGGCTGATCGCGCCAGGGAAAGACCTGGGGGAGAGGGGACTCAATGCTAAAGACATGAAAAAGATATTTGAAATACGGTCTGCATTAAAATCAGCGAATCCCTACAAAAAGGAGAAAACAATAACAGAATGTATTAGCATTTGTATTGAAGTACACAGATGCATAGATGTATGGATATTACCAAAGCTTGTTACAGATTTGTTAATAGTAAAATTATAGAGTGGAGATCAGACAAATATACACTGTATCAATTTGTGTATAGATGTTTGTTCACAACAGGGAGCATAAGGAATATAGCATAATACAATGAGAAATACATTAAGAAATACAGAAAAGTTTTATGTGGGCATTGTCAAACAACATTAGACATAATTCTTTATCAACATTTATGTATATTCAATTTAGATTTAAATAGACATAGAATTTTAGGTATATTCATTCGTAAGCAAAATTGTAGATAGGTTATGTTTAACAATATGATAAAAAGGAATAACAGATGGTAAACAGGAATAACAATCTAGATAAATCTACAGAGACCGTGGCATGCGTGATGTACGAGATCTGGGTATGATTGTATAATTAATGGGAAAAAAAAAAAAAAGAGGTGAAAACCCTCTGTATAATTATTTAATGTGATTATTATCTGGTTGGCAACCAAATACTCATAAATACGCATGCCATGGAAAAATAACAACTTCAAAAAAATCTAAATACATAATAGTTAGATACTAGGATAGAGCACTGTCTAGAAGCAATTGGGGTAGGTTGTAGTATTGAATTGGGGGGTTATTAAGTATAGACCTTACAGGAAGGAAAAAATGTTTTCCTACATCGATAATATACTAAAGTACAAAGGGGGGTTTATTTATTTCTCCATTCCACCAGAGGAGAAACCTTCAAGAAATGGTTTGTAGCAGACAGCCTCATTTAATCCTGGGGGTAGGGTGGCTTTTAACAAATGGATCCATCTTAATTCTCTCTGAAGAAGGATTTTGTTCCAGTCGCCCCCCCTCGGACTGGGATGTATCCGGTCCAGTATCAAAAATTGGACCTTAGGGAAGATCCCTCCGTGTACTAATGATACATGGCAGCCCAGGGGGAGGTCAGGATCAGAAGTTTGCATAGATAATATGTGTCTGTAGTAGGGATGAGCCGAACACCCCCCGGTTTGGTTCTCACCAGAACCTCGAACGGACCGAAAGTTCGCACGAACGTTGGAAACCCCATTGACGTCTATGGGACTCGAACGTTCGAAATCAAAAGTGCTCATTTTAAAGGCTAATTTGCACGGTATTGTCCTAAAAAGGGTTTGGGGACCCGGGTCCTACCCCAGGGGACATGTATCAATGCAAAAAAAACTTTTAAAAACGGCCGTTTTTTCGGGAGCAGTGATTTTAATGATGCTTAAAGTAAAAAAAAAAAAAGTGAAATATTCCTTTAAATATCGTACCTGGGGGGTGTCTATAGTATGCCTGTAAAGTGACGCGTGTTTACCGTGTTTAGAACAGTCCCTGCACCAAATGTCATTTTTAAAGGAAAAAATCTCATTTAAAACTCCTTGCGGGTTTAATGTAATGTCGGGTCATGGCAATATGGATGAAAATCAGTGAGACAAACGGCATGGGTACCCCCCAGTCCATTACCAGGCCCTTTGGGTCTTGTATGGATATTAAGGGGAACCCCGCACCCAAATTAAAATAAGGAAAGGTGTGGGGCCACCAGGCCCTATATACTCTGAACAGCAGTATACAGGCGGTGCAAACAAGACAGGGACTGTAGGTTTGTTGTTAAGTAGAATCTCTTTGTAATTTTGAACGGGTACATTTTTAACGTGTTTAGCTCCAGCCAAAAAATCTTTTTTAAGCTTTTTGGAAAACATAGGGAAGGGTTATCACCCCTGTGACATTTGTTTTGCTGTCTTTCCTCCTCTTCAGAAGATTTCACCTCAGTTTTTGTCCCAATGAAAAATGTTTTTTGAAAATTTGGGTTTTTTTGTGGAACAAGGATTGGAAAGCATCAGTGGAAAGGAGAATTTTTTTTCCCATATTAACTCTTACAGGAGAGAATTTCCCTTCCTAGGGGTAGATTTCATCTCACTTCCTGTTGTCTCCTTCCGTTTGCAAGTAGGAGTCGTTTGTAAGTTAGATGTTTGAAAGTAGGGTCCTGCCCTATATACTCAGCAGAAATTTGGGCCTTAGGTGTTGCTGTGGCCACAACACTGTAAGCCCTCACAGGGCCCTGCTGTGAAATATTAGATCAAGAATTGTAATTACATGCCCCTGTTGAACAGGAGCTGAAAAATTAGGCCTTAGGCACTGGTGCTGGTGCCACAACACTGCAACCCCTTACAGACACTCTAGTTGCAACGCAGGAACGAGCCCTGCTGCAAAGTATTGCATCAAAACTTGTAATTACACGCCCCTGTTAGACAGGAGCAGAAAAATTGGGCCTTGGGCATGGTGCTGGTGCCACAACACTGCAACCCCTCACAGACACTCTAGTTGGAATGCAGGAACGAGCCCTGCTGCAAAGTATTGCATCAAAAATTGTAATTACACACCCCTGTTAGACAGGGGCAGAAAAAATGGGCCTTAGGCACTGGTGCTGGTGCCACAACACTGCAACCCCCCACAGACACTCTAGTTGGAACGCAGGAACGAGCCCTGCTGCAAAGTATTGCATCAAAAATTGTAAATACACGCCCCTGTTAGACAGGAGCAGAAAAATTGGGCCTTGGGCACTGGTGCTGGTGCCACAACACTGCAACCCCTCACAGACACTCTAGTTGGAATGCAGGAACGAGCCCTGCTGCAAAGTATTGCATCAAAAATTGTAATTACACGCCCCTGTTAGACAGGAGCAGAAAAATTGGGCCTTGGGCACTGGTGCTGGTGCCACAACACTGCAACCCCTCACAGACACTCTAGTTGGAATGCAGGAACGAGCCCTGCTGCAAAGTATTACATCAAAAATTGTAATTACACGCCCCTGTTAAACAGGGGCTGAAAAATTGTGCCTTAGGCACTGGTGGTGGCGCCCAGAACCAAAAATGTTCTTACAAGCTATCAGCGTGATGATTGAGGAGGAAGAGGATAATTACTCAGGGATAGTCACTCAGCATCAGCATAGGCAGTCTTTGAAGGGATCTGAGATTTCAAAAAAAATTATTCGGTTACATCAGCATCAGGTGCTTGGTAGCTGGTGGTGATCCAAGACTGATTCATTTTTATGAAGGTCAGTCGATCGACCGAGTCGGTGGACAGGCACACCATGTGATCAGTTACAAAGCCTCCAGCAGCACTGAATATGCGTTCCAAAAGAACGCTAGATGCAGGACAGGCCAGTAGCTCAATTGCATACTATGCAAGCTCTGGCCAGTGATCCATCCTCAAGACCCAGTAACCCAGAGGATTTTCGGTGGGAAAGGTGTCCAAGTCTGATCTTGCCCCTAGGTATTCCTGCACCATGTAAAACAGACGCTGGCGATGGTTGCTGGAACCGATCATACCTTGGGGCTGCGGACCAAAAAATTGTCTGAACGCATCGGTCAGACGGCCACCTTCTCCACCGCTCCTTCTTTGACTGACCGAAGCCTGAGCAACACGTTGTCCAGAAACAGGAGTTTGTAACCTCCCAGTCTCTGGGAACGCGTTGCACAGACCTTTCTGCAAGGCCTCCCGAAGATGTTTCATCCTCTGCTCCCTCTGCGATGGCAAGATAAGGTCCGCAACCTTACCCTTGTAACGTGGATCAAGGAGGGTTGCCAGCCAGTATTGGTCCTTCTCCTTGATACCACGAATACGAGGATCCTTACGCAGGCTTTGCAGGATCAGGGAGGCCATGCAGCGTAGGTTTGCTGAGGCATTCGGTCCGGAGTCCTCTGGGTCACTAAGGACGACATGGTCTGCAGCCACCTCCTCCCAGCCACGTACAAGTCCATGTTTTTCTTGGGACTGATCCCTTAAAGACTGCTGCTGATGCTGAGTGCCAGGCTCCACCTCCATACTGACACAATCTTCCTCCTCCTCCTCCTCCTCCTCCTCCTCCTCGTCCTCTTCCTGTGTGATCGGCGGGCACGCAGGAACACTGTCTGGATAAAGGGGGCCTTGAGAGCTAAGGAAGTCTTCCTCTTCTTGCCTCTGTTCTGCCTCAAGTGCCCTGTCCATTATTCCACGCAGCGTGTGCTCCAACAAGTGGACAAGGGGGACAGTGTCACTGATGCATGCACTGTCACTGCTCACCATCCTCGTGGCCTCCTCAAATGGTGACAGGACAGTGCATGCATCCCTGATCATGGCCCACTGGCGTGGGGAAAAAAAAACAAGCTCCCCTGACCCTGTCCTGGTGCCATAGTCGCACAGGTACTCATTGATGGCCCTCTGCTGCATGTGCAGCCGCTGCAGCATGGCCAACGTTGAGTTCCACCTGGTGGGCATGTCACAGATTAGGTGGTTCTTGGGCAGGTTAAACTCCTTTTGGAGGTCCGTCAGCCGAGCACTGGCATTATATGACCGGCGGAAATGCACACAGACTTTACAGGACATCCTGTAAGCCCGGGTACCTGCCCAAGAACCGCTGCACCACCAAGTTAAGGACGTGAGCCAAACAGGGCACATGGGTCATTTGTCCCTGTCGGAGGGCAGAGAGGAGGTTGGTGCCATTGTCGCAAACCACCATTCCTGCCTTAAGTTGGCGTGGCGTCAACCAACTCTGAACTTGCCCCTGCAGAGCTGACAGAACCTCTGCCCCAGTGTGGCTCCTGTCCCCCAAGCACACCAGCTCAAGCACCGCATGGCATCTTTTGGCCTGCGTACTTGCGTAGCCCCTTGAACGACTACGGAGCACTGCTGGTTCCGAGGTAGAGGCCATGGAGGAAGAAGAAGAGGAGGGGGTGGAGGAGAGAGGTGTGTCACAATCATTAGCATTTTGGAGGCGTGGTGGCGGAACAACCTCCAACACTACTGCACCTTGTCCTGCATCCTTCCCAGCTGCCAGCAGAGTCACCCAATGCGCCGTGAAACTTAGGTAACGTCCCTGTCCATGCCTGCTGGACCATGAGTCAGCGGTAATATGCACCTTACCGCTGACCGCCCTGTCCAGCGAGGCATGGACATTGCCTTCCACATGCCGGTAGAGAGCCGGAATCGCCTTCCTTGAGAAAAAGTGGCGTTTGGGTACCTGCCACTGAGGAACCACACATTCTACAAACTCACGGAAGGGGGCAGAGTCTACCAACTGAAAAGGCAGCAGTTGAAGTGCCAGCAATTTTGCCAAGCTAGCATTCAACCGCTGGGCATGTGGATGGCTGGGAGCAAACTTCTTTCGGCGGTGCAGCAGCTGGGGCAGGGAAATTTGCCTGGTACAATCTGACGTCGGTGTACCAAAAGCAGATTGCCCACAAGTACTTGGCTGTGACACACCTAATTCTACACCTTCATTCCTCTCAGTGCAGGTCTCAGAGAGGACTGAAGGTCTAGTGGGGTTGGAAATCTCAGCTGATGAGGAGCAAGGAGAGGTCCTCTTTGTTCTTTGGTGTGGGTCTTTTAGATGCGCTTGCCAACGAACTGCATGGCAGGTCAACATATGTCTGGTCAAGCATGTGGTACCCAAGCGGGAGATGTTTTGGCCACGTGAGATACGCTTGAGACATATGTTGCAAATAGCAGCGGTGCGATCTGATGCACTCGTCTCAAAAAAGGCCCACACCAAAGAACTTTTTGAATAATGCGCAGAGACTGCAGCACCCTGCACATGTGATGCAGTCAATGTGCTGCCCTTAGGCTGGCCCCTGGAGGGCATCCTGCCTCGTTGGTGATGTGCCGCCTCCTCCTCCTCTCTCCTATCAGGCACCCACGTTGAGTCAGTGACCTCATCATCCCCTCCCTCCTCATCACTGGAGCAAACCTGGCAGTATGCTGCAGCAGGGGGAGCATGACTGCCAGATTGCTGTCCTTCTTGGGCACCCCCTCTGTCCGTGCTCATGTTACTGCCTTCATCAAGCTCAGTATCATCATCAGAGCCTTCCAAACGCTGGGCATCCTCCTGGAGCATGTACCCAATACTGTGGTCAAACAGTTCGAGGGACTCCTCAGGAGGACATGGTGGAGCTAGGGAAGGAGTCACTGATGACATTGAGCCGAGGGAAGAGGCCGCTGCTTTACCAGACAAAACACCCTGGGCATGGGTGAGAGAGGATGAGGAGGATGTGGACGGCTTGGTCATCCACTCGACCAAGTCTTCCGCATGTTGCGGCTCAACACGGCCAGCTGTCGAAAAAAAGGCCAAGCATGTCCCATGGCCACGTGCTGATGAGGATGCACCGTCTCCATGACCAGCACTAGACACAGAGCCTGCTTGCCCTCTCTTATTGGCTTGTGACTGTCTGCCTCTCCTTCTTGGCCTTCCAGACATACTAATGGCCTGTAGCTGCACTAAGCTGGAATATATATATATATATATATATATATATATATATATATATATATATATATATATATACTGCAGCTAGCAAAATCAACTGCCTGCCTGTAGTATGAGAACACCACCAACGTTCTACAGGTAGCTTTAGCTGAACACTGTGAGGTGGACACACCCCACTAACTTGTAGGTTTAGCTGAACACTGTGAGCAGGACGCACTGCACTAACTGTAAAAAGTCTAGCTGCCTGACCGTGGTACTAATAGGATCAAAAGAGCACCAGTAATTTTCTTTAGGTAGCTGTAAATACTTTAACAAGACAAGCCTGCCTGTCAGTAGGAAGATAACAGGAACGGATCTAGCTGAACACTGTGAGCAGGACGCACTGCACTAAATGTAAATAGTCTAGCTGCCTGACCGTGGTACTAATAGGATCAAAAGAACACCAGTAATTTTCTTCAGGTAGCTTTATATACTGTAACAAGACAAGCCTGTCTGTCGGTAGGAAGATAACAGGAACGGATCTAGCTGAACACTGTGAGAAGGACGCACTGTACTAAATGTAAATAATCTAGCTGCCTGACCGTGGTACTAATAGGATCAAAAGAACACCAGTAATTTTCTTTAGGTAGCTGTAAATACTGTAACAAGACAAGCCTGCCTGTCAGTAGGAAGATAACAGGAACGGATCTAGCTGAACACTGTGAGCAGGACGCACTGTACTAAATGTAAATAGTCTAGCTGCCTGACCGTGGTACTAATAGGATCAAAAGAACACCAGTAATTTTCTTCAGGTAGCTTTATATACTGTAACAAGACAAGCCTGCCTGTCAGTAGGAAGATAACAGGAACGGATCTAGCTGAACACTGTGAGCAGGATGCACTGTACTAAATGTAAATAGTCTAGCTGCCTGACCGTGGTACTAATAGGATCAAAATAACACCAGTAATTTTCTTCAGGTAGCTTTATATACTGTAACAAGACAAGCCTGCCTGTCAGTAGGAAGATAACAGGAACGGATCTAGCTGAACACTGTGAGCAGGACGCACTGTACTAAATGTAAATAGTCTAGCTGCCTGACCGTGGTACTAATAGGATCAAAATAACACCAGTAATTTTCTTCAGGTAGCTTTATATACTGTAACAAGACAAGCCTGCCTGTCAGTAGGAAGATAACAGGAACGGATCTAGCTGAACACTGTGAGCAGGACGCACTGTACTAAATGTAAATAGTCTAGCTGCCTGACCGTGGTACTAATAGGATCAAAAGAACACCAGTAATTTTCTTTAGGTAGCTGTAAATACTGTAACAAGACAAGCCTGCCTGTCAGTAGGAAGATAACAGGAACGGATCTAGCTGAACACTGTGAGCAGGACGCACTGCACTAAATGTTAATAGTCTAGCTGCCTGACCGTGGTACTAATAGGATCAAAAGAACACCAGTAATTTTCTTCAGGTAGCTTTATATACTGTAACAAGACAAGCCTGCCTGTCAGTAGGAAGATAACAGGAACGGATCTAGCTGAACACTGTGAGCAGGACGCACTGTACTAAATGTAAATAGTCTAGCTGCCTGACCGTGGTACTAATAGGATCAAAAGAACACCAGTAATTTTCTTCAGGTAGCTTTATATACTGTAACAAGACAAGCCTGCCTGTCAGTAGGAAGATAACAGGAACGGATCTAGCTGAACACTGTGAGCAGGACGCACTGCACCAAATGTTAATAGTCTAGCTGCCTGACCGTGGTACTAATAGGATCAAAAGAACACCAGTAATTTTCTTCAGGTAGCTTTATATACTGTAACAAGACAAGCCTGCCTGTCAGTAGGAAGATAACAGGAACGGATCTAGCTGAACACTGTGAGCAGGACGCACTGTACTAAATGTAAATAGTCTAGCTGCCTGACCGTGGTACTAATAGGATCAAAAGAACACCAGTAATTTTCTTCAGGTAGCTTTATATACTGTAACAAGACAAGCCTGCCTGTCAGTAGGAAGATAACAGGAACGGATCTAGCTGAACACTGTGAGCAGGACGCACTGCACTAAATGTAAATAGTCTAGCTGCCTGACCGTGGTACTAATAGGATCAAAAGAACACCAGTAATTTTCTTTAGGTAGCTGTAAATACTGTAACAAGACAAGCCTGCCTGTCAGTAGGAAGATAACAGGAACGGATCTAGCTGAACACTGTGAGCAGGACGCACTGCACTAAATGTAAATAGTCTAGCTGCCTGACCGTGGTACTAATAGGATCAAAAGAACACCAGTAATTTTCTTCAGGTAGCTTTATATACTGTAACAAGACAAGCCTGCCTGTCAGTAGGAAGATAACAGGAACTGATCTAGCTGAACACTGTGAGCAGGACGCACTGTACTAAATGTAAATAGTCTAGCTGCCTGACCGTGGTACTAATAGGATCAAAAGAACACCAGTAATTTTCTTCAGGTAGCTTTATATACTGTAACAAGACAAGCCTGCCTGTCAGTAGGAAGATAACAGGAACGGATCTAGCTGAACACTGTGAGCAGGACGCACTGCACTAAATGTAAATAGTCTAGCTGCCTGACCGTGGTACTAATAGGATCAAAAGAACACCAGTAATTTTCTTTAGGTAGCTGTAAATACTGTAACAAGACAAGCCTGCCTGTCAGTAGGAAGATAACAGGAACGGATCTAGCTGAACACTGTGAGCAGGACGCACTGCACTAAATGTAAATAGTCTAGCTGCCTGACCGTGGTACTAATAGGATCAAAAGAACACCAGTAATTTTCTTCAGGTAGCTTTATATACTGTAACAAGACAAGCCTGCCTGTCAGTAGGAAGATAACAGGAACTGATCTAGCTGAACACTGTGAGCAGGACGCACTGTACTAAATGTAAATAGTCTAGCTGCCTGACCGTGGTACTAATAGGATCAAAAGAACACCAGTAATTTTCTTTAGGTAGCTGTAAATACTGTAACAAGACAAGCCTGCCTGTCAGTAGGAAGATAACAGGAACGGATCTAGCTGAACACTGTGAGCAGGACGCACTGTACTAAATGTAAATAGTCTAGCTGCCTGCCTGTGGTACTAATAGGATCAAAAGAACACCAGTAATTTTCTTCAGGTAGCTGTAAATACTGTAACAAGACAAGCCTGCCTGTCAGTAGGAAGATAACAGGAACGGATCTAGCTGAACACTGTGAGCAGGACGCACTGCACTAAATGTAAATAGTCTAGCTGCCTGACCGTGGTACTAATAGGATCAAAAGAACACCAGTAATTTTCTTCAGGTAGCTTTATATACTGTAACAAGACAAGCCTGCCTGTCAGTAGGAAGATAACAGGAACGGATCTAGTTGAACACTGTGAGCAGGACGCACTGTACTAAATGTAAATAGTCTAGCTGCCTGGCCGTGGTACTAATAGGATCAAAAGAACACCAGTAATTTTCTTCAGGTAGCTGTAAATACTGTAACAAGACAAGCCTGCCTGTCAGTAGGAAGTTAACAGGAATGGATCTAGCTGAACACTGTGAGCAGGACGCACTGCACTAAATGTAAATAGTCTAGCTGCCTGACCGTGGTACTAATAGGATCAAAATAACACCAGTAATTTTCTTCAGGTAGCTTTATATACTGTAACAAGACAAGCCTGCCTGTCAGTAGGAAGATAACAGGAACGGATCTAGCTGAACACTGTGAGCAGGACGCACTGTACTAAATGTAAATAGTCTAGCTGCCTGACTGTGGTACTAATAGGATCAAAAGAACACCAGTAATTTTCTTCAGGTAGCTGTAAATACTGTAACAAGACAAGCCTGCCTGTCAGTAGGAAGATAACAGGAACTGATCTAGCTGAACACTGTGAGCAGGACGCACTGCACTAAATGTAAATAGTCTAGCTGCCTGACCGTGGTACTAATAGGATCAAAAGAACACCAGTAATTTTCTTCAGGTAGCTTTATATACTGTAACAAGACAAGCCTGCCTGTCAGTAGGAAGATAACAGGAACGGATCTAGCTGAACACTGTGAGCAGGATGCACTGTACTAAATGTAAATAGTCTAGCTGCCTGACCGTGGTACTAATAGGATCAAAATAACACCAGTAATTTTCTTCAGGTAGCTTTATATACTGTAACAAGACAAGCCTGCCTGTCAGTAGGAAGATAACAGGAACGGATCTAGCTGAACACTGTGAGCAGGACGCACTGTACTAAATGTAAATAGTCTAGCTGCCTGCCTGTGGTACTAATAGGATCAAAAGAACACCAGTAATTTTCTTCAGGTAGCTGTAAATACTGTAACAAGACAAGCCTGCCTGTCAGTAGGAAGATAACAGGAACGGATCTAGCTGAACACTGTGAGCAGGACGCACTGCACTAAATGTAAATAGTCTAGCTGCCTGACCATGGTACTAATAGGATCAAAAGAACACCAGTAATTTTCTTCAGGTAGCTTTATATACTGTAACAAGACAAGCCTGCCTGTCAGTAGGAAGATAACAGGAACGGATCTAGCTGAACACTGTGAGCAGGACGCACTGTACTAAATGTAAATAGTCTAGCTGCCTGGCCGTGGTACTAATAGGATCAAAAGAACACCAGTAATTTTCTTCAGGTAGCTGTAAATACTGTAACAAGACAAGCCTGCCTGTCAGTAGGAAGTTAACAGGAACGGATCTAGCTGAACACTGTGAGCAGGACGCACTGCACTAAATGTAAATAGTCTAGCTGCCTGACCGTGGTACTAATAGGATCAAAATAACACCAGTAATTTTCTTCAGGTAGCTTTATATACTGTAACAAGACAAGCCTGCCTGTCAGTAGGAAGATAACAGGAACGGATCTAGCTGAACACTGTGAGCAGGACGCACTGTACTAAATGTAAATAGTCTAGCTGCCTGACTGTGGTACTAATAGGATCAAAAGAACACCAGTAATTTTCTTCATTTAGCTGTAAATACTGTAACAAGACAAGCCTGCCTGTCAGTAGGAAGATAACAGGAACTGATCTAGCTGAACACTGTGAGCAGGACGCACTGCACTAAATGTAAATAGTCTAGCTGCCTGACCGTGGTACTAATAGGATCAAAAGAACACCAGTAATTTTCTTCAGGTAGCTTTATATACTGTAACAAGACAAGCCTGCCTGTCAGTAGGAAGATAACAGGAACGGATCTAGCTGAACACTGTGAGCAGGATGCACTGTACTAAATGTAAATAGTCTAGCTGCCTGACTGTGGTACTAATAGGATCAAAAGAACACCAGTAATTTTCTTCAGGTAGCTGTAAATACTGTAACAAGACAAGCCTGCCTGTCAGTAGGAAGATAACAGGAACGGATCTAGCTGAACACTGTGAGCAGGACGCACTGCACTAAATGTAAATAGTCTAGCTGCCTGACCGTGGTACTAATAGGATCAAAAGAACACCAGTAATTTTCTTCAGGTAGCTTTATATACTGTAACAAGACAAGCCTGCCTGTCAGTAGGAAGATAACAGGAACGGATCTAGCTGAACACTGTGAGCAGGACGACACTGTACTAAATGTAAATAGTCTAGCTGCCTGGCCGTGGTACTAATAGGATCAAAAGAACACCAGTAATTTTCTTCAGGTAGCTGTAAATACTGTAACAAGACAAGCCTGACTGTCAGTAGGAAGTTAACAGGAACGGATCTAGCTGAACACTGTGAGCAGGACGCACTGCACTAAATGTAAATAGTCTAGCTGCCTGACCGTGGTACTAATAGGATCAAAATAACACCAGTAATTTTCTTCAGGCAGCTTTATATACTGTAACAAGACAAGCCTGCCTGTCAGTAGGAAGATAACAGGAACGGATCTAGCTGAACACTGTGAGCAGGACGCACTGTACTAAATGTAAATAGTCTAGCTGCCTGACTGTGGTACTAATAGGATCAAAAGAACACCAGTAATTTTCTTCAGGTAGCTGTAAATACTGTAACAAGACAAGCCTGCCTGTCAGTAGGAAGATAACAGGAACGGATCTAGCTGAACACTGTGAGCAGGACGCACTGCACTAAATGTAAATAGTCTAGCTGCCTGACCGTGGTACTAATAGGATCAAAAGAACACCAGTAATTTTCTTCAGGTAGCTTTATATACTGTAACAAGACAAGCCTGCCTGTCAGTAGGAAGATAACAGGAACGGATCTAGCTGAACACTGTGAGCAGGACGCACTGTACTAAATGTAAATAGTCTAGTTGCCTGACCGTGGTACTAATAGGATCAAAAGAACACCAGTAATTTTCTTCAGGTAGCTGTAAATACTGTAACAAGACAAGCCTGCCTGTCAGTAGGAAGATAAAAGGAACTGATCTAGCTGAACACTGTGAGCAGGACGCACTGCACTAAATGTAAATAGTCTAGCTGCCTGACCGTGGTACTAATAGGATCAAAATAACACCAGTAATTTTCTTCAGGTAGCTTTATATACTGTAACAAGACAAGCCTGCCTGTCAGTAGGAAGATAACAGGAACGGATCTAGCTGAACACTGTGAGCAGGACGCACTGTAGTAAATGTAAATAGTCTAGCTGCCTGACCGTGGTACTAATAGGATCAAAAGAACACCAGTAATTTTCTTTAGGTAGCTGTAAATACTGTAACAAGACAAGCCTGCCTGTCAGTAGGAAGATAACAGGAACGGATCTAGCTGAACACTGTGAGCAGGATGCACTGTACTAAATGTGAATAGTCTAGCTGCCTGACCGTGATACTAATAGGATCAAAATAACACCAGTAATTTTCTTCAGGTAGCTTTATATACTGTAACAAGACAAGCCTGCCTGTCAGTAGGAAGATAACAGGAACGGATCTAGCTGAACACTGTGAGCAGGACGCACTGTACTAAATGTAAATAGTCTAGCTGCCTGACCGTGGTACTAATAGGATCAAAAGAACACCAGTAATTTTCTTCAGGTAGCTGTAAATACTGTAACAAGACAAGCCTGCCTGTCAGTAGGAAGATAACAGGAACGGATCTAGCTGAACACTGTGAGCAGGACGCACTGCACTAAATGTAAATAGTCTAGCTGCCTGACCGTGGTACTAATAGGATCAAAAGAACACCAGTAATTTTCTTCAGGTAGCTTTATATACTGTAACAAGACAAGCCTGCCTGTCAGTAGGAAGATAACAGGAACGGATCTAGCTGAACACTGTGAGCAGGACGCACTGTACTAAATGTAAATAGTCTAGCTGCCTGACCGTGGTACTAATAGGATCAAAAGAACACCAGTAATTTTCTTTAGGTAGCTGTAAATACTGTAACAAGACAAGCCTGCCTGTCAGTAGGAAGTTAACAGGAACGGATATAGCTGAACACTGTGAGCAGGACGCACTGCACTAAATGTAAATAGTCTAGCTGCCTGACCGTGGTACTAATAGGATCAAAAGAACACCAGTAATTTTCTTCAGGTAGCTTTATATACTGTAACAAGACAAGCCTGCCTGTCAGTAGGAAGATAACAGGAACGGATCTAGCTGGACACTGTGAGCAGGATGCACTGTACTAAATGTAAATAGTCTAGCTGCCTGACTGTGGTACTAATAGGATCAAAATAACACCAGTAATTTTCTTCAGGTAGCTTTATATACTGTAACAAGACAAGCCTGCCTGTCAGTAGGAAGATAACAGGAACGGATCTAGCTGAACACTGTGAGCAGGACGCACTGTACTAAATGTAAATAGTCTAGCTGCCTGACTGTGGTACTAATAGGATAAAAAGAACACCAGTAATTTTCTTCAGGTAGCTGTAAATACTGTAACAAGACAAGCCTGCCTGTCAGTAGGAAGATAACAGGAACGGATCTAGCTGAACACTGTGAGCAGGATGCACTGCACTAAATGTAAATAGTCTAGCTGCCTGACCGTGGTACTAATAGGATCAAAAGAACACCAGTAATTTTCTTCAGGTAGCTTTATATACTGTAACAAGACAAGCCTGCCTGTCAGTAGGAAGATAACAGGAACGGATCTAGCTGAACACTGTGAGCAGGACGCACTGTACTAAATGTAAATAGTCTAGCTGCCTGACCGTGGTACTAATAGGATCAAAAGAACACCAGTAATTTTCTTTAGGTAGCTGTAAATACTGTAACAAGACAAGCCTGCCTGTCAGTAGGAAGATAACAGGAACGGATCTAGCTGAACACTGTGAGCAGGACGCACTGTACTAAATGTAAATAGTCTAGCTGCCTGACCGTGGTACTAATAGGATCAAAAGAACACCAGTCATTTTCTTCAGGTAGCTGTAAATACTGTAACAAGACAAGCCTGCCTGTCAGTAGGAAGATAACAGGAACGGATCTAGCTGAACACTGTGAGCAGGACGCATTGCACTAAATGTAAATAGTCTAGCTGCCTGACCGTGGTACTAATAGGATCAAAAGAACACCAGTAATTTTCTTCAGGTAGCTTTATATACTGTAACAAGACAAGCCTGCCTGTCAGTAGGAAGATAACAGGAACGGATCTAGCTGAACACTGTGAGCAGGACGCACTGTACTAAATGTAAATAGTCTAGCTGCCTGACCGTGGTACTAATAGGATCAAAAGAACACCAGTAATTTTCTTTAGGTAGCTGTAAATATTGTAACAAGACAAGCCTGCCTGTCAGTAGGAAGTTAACAGGAACGGATCTAGCTGAACACTGTGAGCAGGACGCACTGCACTAAATGTAAATAGTCTAGCTGCCTGACCGTGGTACTAATAGGATCAAAAGAACACCAGTAATTTTCTTCAGGTAGCTTTATATACTGTAACAAGACAAGCCTGCCTGTCAGTAGGAAGATAACAGGAACGGATCTAGCTGAACACTGTGAGCAGGACGCACTGTACTAAATGTAAATAGTCTAGCTGCCTGACCGTGGTACTAATAGGATCAAAAGAACACCAGTAATTTTCTTCAGGTAGCTTTATATACTGTAACAAGACAAGCCTGCCTGTCAGTAGGAAGATAACAGGAACGGATCTAGCTGAACACTGTGAGCAGGACGCACTGTACTAAATGTAAATAGTCTAGAAGATAACAGGAACGGATCTAGCTGAACAGTGTGAGCAGGACGCACTTTACTAAATGTAAATAGTCTAGCTGCCTGACCGTAGTACTAATAGGATCAAAAGAACACCAGTAATTTTCTTTAGGTAGCTGTTAATACTGTAACAAGACAAGCCTGCCTGTCAGTAGGAAGATAACAGGAACGGATCTAGCTGAACACTGTGAGCAGGACGCACTGCACTAAATGTAAATAGTCTAGAAGATAACAGGAACGGATCTAGCTGAACACTGTGAGCAGGACGCACTGCACTAAATGTAAATAGTCTAGCTGCCTGACCGTGGTACTAATAGGATCAAAAGAACACCAGTAATTTTCTTTAGGTAGCTGTTAATACTGTAACAAGACAAGCCTGCCTGTCAGTAGGAAGATAACAGGAACGGATCTAGCTGAACACTGTGAGCAGGACGCACTGCACTAAATGTAAATAGTCTAGAAGATAACAGGAACGGATCTAGCTGAACACTGTGAGCAGGACGCACTGCACTAAATGTAAATAGTCTAGAAGATAACAGGAACGGATCTAGCTGAACACTGTGAGCAGGACGCACTGCACTAAATGTAAATAGTCTAGAATTTAACAGGAACCGATCTAGCTGAACACTGTGAGCAGGACGCACTGCACTAAATGTAAATAGTCTAGAAGATAACAGGAACGGATCTAGGTGAACACTGTGAGCAGGACGCACTGCACTAAATGTAAATAGTCTAGAAGATAACAGGAACGGATCTAGCTAAACTGAATACAGTGTATATATATATTTGCAACACCTGGGATGCATATATATACACAATACACTGTAAGTGCAGCTGACTGACTGTTCTGCCTAATCTATCTAACTCAAATCAAATGACACTGTCTCTCTGTCTATCTCTTTCAACGCCGGAACACACACTACACAGGGCCGCAGTGCAGGCGGCCTTATATAGTGTGGGGCGTGTACTAAATCCTCTGAGCCATAATTGGCCAAAGCCTCCTTGGCTTTGGCCAATTACGGCTCTCTGTTCAGGCGGCGCTGTGATTGGCCAAGCATGCGGGTCATAGTGCATACTTGGCCAATCATCAGCAAGCAATGCACTGCGATGCCGCAGTGAATTATAGGCCGTGACGCGCCACACGAATTTGGCGCGAACGGCCCATATCGTTCGCAATTCAGGGAACGACCGAACAGCCGATGTTCGAGTCGAACATGGGTTCGACTCGAACACGAAGCTCATCCCTAGTCTGTAGGCTCTTTTCCAAAATTCTTGCTTTGTTTTACCCACATAAAAGCAACCGCAGGAACACCGGAGTCTATTATGCTATTTATGTATTATGCTATATTCCTTATGCTCCCTGTTGTGAACAAACATCTTTACACAAATTGATACAGTGTATATTTGTCTGATCTCCACTCTATAATTTTACCATTAACCAATCTGTAACAAGCTTTGGCAATATCCATACATCTATGCATCTGTGTACTTCAATACAAATGCTAATACATTCTGTTATTGTTTTCTCCTTTTTGTAGGGATTCCCTGATTTTAATGCAGACCATATTTCAAATATCTTTTTCATGTCTTTAGCATTGAGTCCTCTCTTCCCCAGGTCTTTCCCTGGCGCGATCAGCCAGAGTAGATGCCCGGCACAGAAAGCCACCCAGACCTTCACCTGGGCGGCGTCATGGGAGGTTTGTTGGTCACACACCATCTCCGCCCACTACCTCCATCTTGCTACTCCGGTGGACATGCTCAGTCCGCCGGTGTGGCTATCTGTGTCCGTGGGTGTATTGTGCGTGACTCCGCTCCAACGTAGGCACGCTCGCGCGTGCGCGGTAGGGGCGGCTCCGCGCATCTTCCACTCAGGGAGCGATCGCGAGGCTTCCCTCACTCGTCACCATACTGATCAGCTGAGCACAATTATCAGCGCCAGCTGATTGCAGTCTCACCACTATAAATTATCAGACCATCGCATTCCCAGTTCAGGCATTACACACGCTGGAAGCTGGGATGCGTGGCTGACATACAACAATTCTTTACCTATACAGGTAGAAACAAATGTAAAATACTCCCTTTCTTTTCTCCTTGCTGTTTTCTCTATTTTGTTCAATCAGCTCCTGCTTAGAGTATCCGGCACATTTGTTAGCACACTAATATTGCTTGAGAAACAAACTTCTCCCCCTTTTTCCCTGTCTATATCTTTCACCATCTGTCACCTTCAAGTCCATAATGACGTATTTGCTTGTTTCCAAAACAACTTCCCCAAACAATTTTTCATGTATCTAGTTCATAGGCTTCCATCTGAGAGCTTAATAATGACTCACTTAACCATAAGTTATACCTAAATACTCAGTCTTTTTTCTAAGTTGACAGATACAAACAACTATTCCAATTATCTTGATTGATATACCACTCACATCTAGCGATGTGTTAAACTATATTTAACCCTATATATACATATGTCACCATCTTTAACATTAAACATTTGGGCATACTATGAAACCAATACTCATTATTATTAACAACATATAACATCTTTGACATGTCATTATGCTAGAGGTGACTGTTTCAATAATTTTTTGACTACATTTCATTTGATATGTAAATGGTTAATCCTAACTAATAAATTAAAAAATTAGTAATACTATATCAATCATTATAAGTCTAACAAAATAAAATATTAACATCTCTATTATAGGTCCATATATGTATATGTTGTTATTACTTACAACATTAAAAATATCCTCCAATACCATCACGTCTTATGTAAATAACATGCAATAACCATTATTTAGATCTTATTACACTACTTACTAATTACTTTCCCCATTTTATTTTTATTATATATTTTATTATATATTTTTGATTTTTATTTCCATTTTCATCCTTATTTTCCACATTACACCCATAAATATTTACTGTATATACATTATTTTACTTGTAGGGGCTTTCTCTCATTTCGCCTCAGTATTTTGCTCTGGTCTGCACGCGCCCGGGAGGGACAGGGGTTGGTGAGACTCTGAGTCCTAGCTAAGGACAATATCAACTATTAACTACTCTGCCCCTTTAAGAACTACCATACCAGCAATAACGTCCAATGCCATCTTAATTTGAAAGTTTTCTTAAACAATTCAACGCAACATATCTGAAGTGAGTGATATACATAGATTGATGTCAACATATTTACATTTATATGTTATGACAATCCACTCATTCTGTTGTATTTCAATTACTTTAGACAAAGTGCTCTTTCTTTGCTACATCCCTGCCCTGAAGAAGGATAAATATAATACTGATTCCGAAACGCGTTGCGTGTGAACAAGAGCCTTCGTACAATTTACTGTTTTGCAACAATGTTGTTATGCATTACCTCTACACTATGTTCCGTTGAATATATGTTGTAATCTGTTTTTAATCTATGCTATGTTTAAATAAAAAATCTTTTTACTATATATACTCTGGTAGACGTACTCACTATCTATCATGTGTTAGCAAGTGCCGGTAAAGTCCATTTAGGGGAATTCTTTTTTCTGATATATATGCATTTATTGGATGTGGCACTGCTCTTCGTAGGCCTAAGGAAGCTAATTACCCTATTCAGTTTTACAAGCATACTATAGACACCCCCCAGGTACGAAATTTAAAGGAATATTACACTTGTATTGTTTCACTTTAAGCATTATTAAAATCACTGTTCCCAAAAAAACAGCTGTTTTTAAAACTTCTTTTAGCATTGATACATGTCCCCTGGGGCAGGACCCAGGTCCCCAAACACTTTTTATGAAAATAACTTGCATATAAGCCTTTAAAATGAGCACTTTTGATTATTCATGTTCGTGTCCCATAGACTATAACGGTGTTCGCACAAACTTTTTGCCTGTTTGCAAGTTCTGCTGCAAAATGAACCGGGGGCGTTCGGCTCATCCCTACTGATTACTACTAATGATACCGTTTTCATTACTAAAATCTTGTATATAGTCCCTTATCATCCCCTCCAAGAGCTTGCATTCTATTGATTTTAGGCTAATTGGTCTGTAATTCCCAGGGATATATTTTGGCCCTTTTTTAAATATTGGTGCTGCATTGGCTTTTCTCCAGCTGGTACCATTCCAGTCAGTAGACTGTCAGTAAAAACTAGGAACAATGGTCTGGCAATTACTTGACTGAGTTCCCTATGGGTGCAAGCCAACTGGTCCTGGTGATTTATTACTGTTAAGTTTCCCAAGTCTATTTCTAATTCTGTCCTCTGTTAGCCATGAGGGTGGTTCCTGTGATGTGTCATGAGGACAAACACTGTAGTTTTGGTTACTGAAGCCTCCCGATTCCCTCGTGAAGACTGAGGAGAAGAATAAATTCAATACCTTCGCCATTTCCCCATCCTTTGTAACCAGATGTCCATTCTCATTCTTTATTTGGCCAATATGGTCTGTCCTCCCTTTTTTACTGTTTATATACTTAAAGAATTTTTGGGGATTTTTTTTCCTCTCCTCCACTATGTGTCTTTCGTGTTCTATCTTAGCCACCCTAATTGCACCCTTACATATCTTGTTGCATTCTTTGTAAAGTCTGAATGCTGATGATGATCCCTCAGCCTTGTATTTTTGAAGGTCTTCTCCATTGCTTTTATATGCATTTTTACATTAGAGTTAAGCCATCCAGGACTTTTGTTCGCTCTTTTAAATTTATTTCCCAATGGGATGCACTGGCCAATGCCTTTATTTAATATTCTCTTAAAGCAAACCCATCTCTCCTCTGTGTTCTTTGTTTCTAAGATTTTATCCCAATTTATATCTTCTAGCAAGGTTCGTAGTTTTGGGAAGTACGCTCTTTTGAAATTCAGTGTCTTTGTGTTCCCCTTGTGTTTCCTATTTGTGTTACAAGAAAAACAGAAAAGGAGGGCGCGCACACCTAATGCATTACCAAAGATAATTTAATAATTAGATATTTTTATATAAAAGTGGGTACTCACAAAATGCAACTGACGAAAGGCTATAAACACAGTGCATGGACGTGCACAGAACACGGGGTACAGCTAACGCATTTTGGGGGTGCACCCCCTTCCTCAGACCTATGCTCATACTACCTTGGAGGTCCTTTTCCTCAATTTAGCTCCTAAGTCCCTAAAATCGTTCTTTAGGATGCAAACCATCTGCCTCTGACTTTGTCATTGGTGCCAACGTGCACCATGACAGCCGGGTCTTCCCCAGCCCCTCCCAGTAATCTGTCCACCAGATCCGTGATGTACCGAACCCGAGCACCCGGTAGACAGCATACAGTTCGGCCATCTATGTTAAACTGGAATAACTGTCTCTAAACAGGATTGGAAGTCTTTGACACCATGTGTCTACCACACAACTCCATTTTAACACCTTTGTGATTTGACTACATTGCACACCTTCAGCCACTTATTATGATTGATTGACACCTGTCCCAGGGTTCATGACATTATGGTAACTAATTAATAGAATTAGAACAGGGTGGCTTCACAAGTTTTCACACTTCCCATCTTGTTCTGAGAAAATCAACATCTGCCTTAAAATATTTTAAAATGGGGGAGGCTGAGCTGAGCAGCTGACCAAGATGGCTGCATATTAGATCAGCTCCTCTGAGCCTGGGTGTGCAGCCAAAGTAATCACCTGCAGACACCCCACTGACCTCCATGTTCCAATCCCCAACAACCTCCATCTCTCCAGGGACCTGCTGGAGGATCTTGCAGAGTCGGACTGCCAGGCTTTCCAATCACAGCCCAGTGGTGCAGGGCCAGGGAGCCACACTAAGGGAGCATCAGCCATCTTGCTCTACACACCCACAAGCCTGACATGCTGCAGAGCCTACTCGTAGTTTTTTACACTATCCACACTCCCACTCCTCAGACTCGGATTGATCCCTGCACAGTACCTGCCACCCGCTCAATCTCTTGGGACACATCTCAAGCACATGAATAACTGGCTAGCCACCAGCAGTCACTCATCCCTGGTCTTCCAGAAACATGTGTCCTCTTCACAGCACCAGAGACACTACATCCCTCCTGTAGCCCCCAATTCTGGCTGTGAAAGGCTACATGGCTTGAACCCCAGGAAGCATCCCTGCCTCTAGCAATCACTGTTGCCTTTAGACTCTACTCCTGTGGACACTTCTCTCTCTCTCCAGCTGCAACTACCTGCTTTACTTCTGACAATTACCCATCACTTCCTCAGTGGTCATTACAGCAGGGCTCCTTCCTACTGCCCACAGGAACACCCTTAAAGAGGTGAACTTCTGCCTTAACCATTTGCTCTCCAGCTTATGCACCCTGATACCTCATTCACTGACACAACTGTCCCCCCTGTCCTGGAGACTCTATATTGACTTTTTAAAGGGGAAAACAAAGGATCTTCCATGAGCCTCCAGCCGCAAGCTTGTCCTTGCCTCTTTGCCCCTTACCGGTGCATGGCTGCTCACCATCGGCCTCACCAGGTTCATTCCTGGTATCTTTTGTAGCCTTGAATCTCCAGCTGGCAGGGTACCTCTCACAAAAGCATTGAAGGAGCCTAGGCCCTCCTGTCCTCTGTTGCAACCCCTCTGCCTAGATTTATGCTGATACCATGGGGAAAAGCTCCATTGCTGCCCCCTAAATAGAGAAAATTATACACAGACACACTTAATGCCTGCCAAGAAAGCACAAACTAAATGACAACCTCACAATCCTCACCTGAACAACCTCTGCTATCTCAGGAACTGTTATCCAATCTAGATGACTCTTGTAACAGCGTCCCTGCCACTCAACTGGAAGATCCAAAACAAGGTTACTGTTTGTGACGCTGCTCTCCTAGAGAAATTTAAACTCCTCCTCCAGAAATATTTCAAAGTAATTTATTATTGCTGTGGTAGGGTCCACATATGCAATGGAACTGAAGGAAATGCTTTGGTGAGTTGTAAAACACCTTCAAAATTACTGTACAATTCCATATAGGACTACATACTCATAGCTATACAATGACCGGTATAACCAAGAACTTTCCCAGACCTTTTATCTGCCTTAAAGTGATTGTAAAGTCTTGTTTTTTTTCTATAAAAATAACAGACATATTATACTTACCTGCTGGATTTGCACAGAGCAGCCCGGATCCTCCTCTTCTTGGGTCCTTCTTCTGTGTTCCTGGCCCCTCCCTCCTGTTCGGTGCCCCCACAGCAAGCAGTTTGCTAAGGGGCACCCAAGCCAAATCACAGCTCCCTGCATCCTTTCAGACACGGAGCCTGGACTCGACCCCATCCACTATCTCCCCTGATTGGCTAGCTGATTTTGATTGACAGTAGCAGCTCCGCTGCTGTGTCTCAGCCAATCAGGAGGGAAAATCTCAGACAGCTGAAAAACTTGTGGGCATTGCTGGACAGAGAGGGACCTAAGGTAAGTGCTAGGGGGGCTGAGGGGGGCTGCTGCACACAGAAGGCTTTTTATCTTAATGCATAGAATGCATTAAGAAAAAAAAACCTACCTTTACAACCCCTTTAGTGCTCCCACTATACCTTATGACATTACTTCACACCGTGGCCTGCATTTTATGGCTGTGTCATGGAATTAAAGGAGAACTCTGTAATTGGGAGAGAGACTAGTAACATGACTTTAACAAGTTCCGTGTGGTCCATATCCTTACTTACCTTCTAATGCCGCGTACACACGAGCGGAGTGCTCGACCGGACTGGTCCGATGGACCGAGTCTGGCGGACAATTCGACCATGTGTGGGCTTCATCGGACCTGCAGCGGATTTTTTCAATCGAAAACCTGATTGACTTTAGATTTGGAACATTTTTTAAAATCTCGAGTCCGGTCGAAAAGTCCACTCGTCTGTATGCTAGTCCGACGGATGAAAACCGGCGCTAGGGCAGCTTGTGACACGCACACGTCGCTTTCTCTTTGTGTTTGTTCCGGTTTCCAGCTGTGGGCGGTGGAACGCACGCCATATCACGCCGCTCAACAGCTGAGTTCCGGGATCTGGAGCACTGTCAGCTCCGGTATTTTTCAGATTGATTTTATACTTTTTTACCACGTTTGTTAAGGACTTTTAATAAAATTGCATTTTTGTGGAGTTACGCTATGAAGCTTCCTTCTTCCTCACTTTATATGGATGTCTGGAATTGGGGATATCACTAAGGATACTATACCCCTGGACGGAGGAGCGCTCCTTGGACTCGCCACCGCGGGATTTTTCCACACATGCCTTTACCCCTGCAGGGGTGAGGTAGTCCGGTGAGTGCAAGCACGAGTGGGGGTGTAACGGAGGACGGGGACTACACCAGTTAAAACGGAGATCACGTTTTTTTCCACCATAAGGACACATCTTTGGGACTTGGAACTTGAACATTTATGTTTCACCCTTTTTTATATACATTTTATTTTCAATTTTATGCACACTTGTTGGGGACTTTTTCATTTTTCCATGCTATAATTGTCTACTTGATTTGCCAATACCATTTTGATTGCCACAATTGTTCATCCACTTGCGAGCATAACTTATCCCTTTTTTATATACTCATATGGAAGTTGATTTATTTGAGGTTAAGGCACATTTGCATATCTGTCTAGAAGCACTATTGCACTTTATTGCTTTTTCTGCCAGGGATACTGGTTGTATTTTATATACTCTATTTTTGAGGCATATCTCTCCACGTACACATGGGCATTTGATAAATTGATATTAAGGCACATTCTTTATGTTTAGGAGCCCGTTACACTTTATTATTATCCATTAAGGGTATGGTTTGTATTTGGTACACCACAGCCCCTGTTACGTATTGTTCTTTTACAATTATTACGTTTTATTTATCAAAGAAGTTTTATATTCCTCTATGCACATATAGCTGGACAGCGCCAATTCCCCTGCTTAGAATATTATCCATTTTTAGATATCACCTCGGTGATATTTATTCATTAGGGGGGCAGCAGTCTCTTTTTCTTCTTATTCCTAAGCGCGGAATTACTGTCATATATATTGGCTACTGGCTACCAACTTCCTTATTTTAGTCCGGTCATACGTCATCACGTACAAATCCATCGGACTTTGGTGTGATTGTGTGTAGGCAAGTCCGTTTGTCCAGAAAGTCCGTCGGAAGTCCGTCGAAAGTCCGTCGGATAGACAGTCGGACCAGTCCGGTCGAAAAGTCCGCTCGTGTGTACGCGGCATTACTATCAATTCAGAGATCATTGACCAACCAGTGATCAGCCAATATGATTTGATGTCACTCAATTTGCATGTGTTTATTGCAGTCATCAATCACTCTGAAATCAAACTCAAAACTGCAGAGCCATGTACCAGGTACTTTACATATATAAGACTTTCAAATTATTCCTTCTGGCCCTGACCATTTTTCTACATTTTGTCTGTTGAATTGTCTGTTGAACTGTAACTACAGATGTATTGCCTATGTGTTTAAAAAAATATAGATATTAGGATCGCACTGTGTCTAAATCTACCAGCAATGCATACTGCAGCTCAAATCATGCTCACAAGGGAAGTAGAGCATGAACCTGGTTTATTTACATTAAAGCAGACCTAAAAATAAAAAAACATCACACTGTTATTTTTGCTTTAGCACCCTTGCAATGCTACATAGATGTCAGTAGCACAAGGGTTTGGGAGATATACCGGTAAACCAGAAATGGAGAATAGACACAGAATTCACATTGTTATGGGATTGTTCGTATTTTTTTTGTTTAATTAGACTGCATGGAGGTTTCTGGGGTGACAACAGCAGAGTTTGATGTGCTTCTTATGTCCTTCTGGAGAGTTGGCTCGGTTTGAGTTAATTTACTGGTAACTTTCTAATGACTTTAGGCCATATCTATTTGATCTTACTTCACTATCATACCTTATTTTGATTTATATTTCACATATATACTTCACAATAATATATATATAGGTTCACTGGGTATATATATTTTTTATCACGTTTTGTTTCTCACATCATACACACTGTTATGATTGTATGCTGTCTGCACTATTGGGGCAAGCTTCTTTCCCATATAGGCAGATATATTTGGTTACATATATTTTTGTTTGATTTACCCTCACTTGATAGCCAGTAAGGTAGCGCCACTCACCCCTATTTGCCTATTATTTATTCATTATTAGTTCCCTCTTGGGTACTGATTAGGGGAGGCTGCAACCTGACACTATCCTGAGCACGGAGCATATCCCAATTCTGCGATCTTCAATCTTATTTTTATTAGAAAGGATATATATGAGGTTACATAACATCCAGTGTTAATGATAACATTGCATATCTATCGCATCCACTAGATATAGATATCGGTTTGAGTGTCCCTGGGAACATGGATAGAAGGGTTACCTCAGGTGAGGGTGCAATTGACATCGCCATCAGTCTGCAGTACAGATTGAAGACTGCTTGCCAAAAGTTCCTCAGAGGAGGGAAATCCCACCATATGTGGAGCAAGGTGCCCGTGGACTGCAAACATCGCCAACATGTGTCTGGGAGCGTCAGATTGATATGACATATGGTTGAAGGACATCTATACCATCGGGTCACCAGTTTAAACCCTTTTTCTTAATTCCTGGTAGCTAAAGATAGTTTATGTGTCAGAATGAAGCATTTTGCCAATCCATGAGTGAAATGGAGTGACCTAGCTTTACTTCATAGGCCTGTGTGAATGGAGGTAGGTCAGGATTTCAGGCGATGTGTATTAAAGAATAAAGTTGGGAGACCACGTGTGTCGTCAGGGGATCTGTCTTTTGTAACATGTTCTCAAAGTCAGATAAATAAGAGAATATCAGGTAACAATGGAAAGGTAGGGGCGTGGCCTGGACAGTAATGAGATAGGACGTGAGTGACCAGAGCTCCGCTCGTGGTAGATCCTGAATACGATATCCTGCGATCTAAAAACTGAACTTTTTGCCTTACATTTGTGAGACCAAAGTCTAACCACCGCATCATGTCCTGGCCGAAGAGGAACAATACAGCCTCCTCGTCCCTGGATAGATATCGGAGAACAGAGCGGGACCTCGAGGAGCAAGATGGCGCCTCTTCTACAGCACATGCAGCTCCTCATACAGAAGATAAGGCAGCCGACACGGCGAAGGTATTGGAGGCTATATCCTTGTGCCAGTCCACCCTGACGACTAAGCTGGAGGAAGTGAAAGTGGACATTTCTTTAATACGCCAGGACATGACTAAACTCCGGGTGTGGGTCACCGAAGCAGAGACCAGAATCAATCGGGCGGAGGATACACTATATCCTTTACAGCATTCTCAGGAGGATTTAAAATGCTAAATACAGCAGCTGGCACAGAAGCACGATGACCTGGAAAACCACGCCTGCAGGTCCAACTTTCGCTTCATCGGCTTGCCGGAGGGCTCTGAGGGTACGGACCCGGCCACTTTTCTGGAAAAACTCCTGATAGCCACATATGGCAGAGAGGCCTTCCCGGCTACATTCGTGGTGGAACGTGCACACCGTATGCCCGCACGCCGCCCGCCTGAAGGTGCATGGGATTTGTTTTAGCATTCCCGGACTTCTCCGTGGAGGTCCAGAAACAGCGTGCCCGGTTCATGGAGGTCAAACGGCGCCTGAGAGCTCATCACATAAAATACGCCATGTTATTCCCAGCCCGTCTTCGCATAGTGGGAGAGGACCGAGCATATTTTTTTGAAGATCCGGTGCTCGCCTCGGAGTCATTGGATCATCAGGATGTGGAGAAGAACCGACCCACCTGAAGGAGGTTTCTGCACATCGCGCTTTGTAGGTGAGACTCTATGCTCCCATCCATACCTTGACACTCAACCTGCACAATGAACCCTCATTAGCTCCTCCAATCCCCACAAGTACTGCAGGTTAAAAGTTGCCGATTCTGCATCACTTTAGAAATATTGCGAGACTTACTGTGGAGCCTGGTACTTTGTACCGTATATTCTTTTGTGACCAGAGTAATTCACCTATAAACTCTCCGAACAGGGTATATTTCCTGGACTCTAGCACATGGATTGTTATGACCTGCTTAGGGTCACCTCACTACCAGATTTTTTGCAGCTGGAGACTTTATCTATCTAAAAGGGGGTTCAATGCCACCCTGTCTTCTTCCCCACTTCTACATACCCTATGTACGGACACAGCCCAAAAAGGGGGGGGGGAGAGGCAGGTTATCAGTTGGATGCCATTTGATGGTTGGTTTCACTGTTTCCATAGGATGTTTCTAAATGCTATTTACCACACCTGGGCGAACGAATGGGCTTACATAACCAATAAGTGTTGACAAATTATAACGTCTACATATCTCTGTTTCAATGTTTTTATTGAGAATTTTGCAATACAAGTATATCAAGAACAAAATATACCACTTAATACTCCTCGATAACCAAGGCAGTCAAAAGAGGGCGATACATAGCAGAAACAACATAGCACTTACACAGAAGATGTATCAAGGTAGAGCAAAGTACCTGGCTAGTTTACTGTCTTAGAAAAGAATTGTTAATTTCCGTTAGAAGAACGGGCAACCTGAGAAGAAATTTAAGCTAGGGGCTCCCCCCAGGAAGGCCCCGAGATCATCACTCCACCCCCATGGGAGCACACTGTGGAGTGCGAGAGCTTCAGGGTTCCCACCAAAGGGGGCGTCTCCCCACCTCCTGTCAGATCCTCCGGGAAAGTGCTCGCACTGGAAAGGAACCCAGGCGCAGCAGCTCCCCCGGACGGATCTGACAGACACATCGTCCAGGATAGTAACCTAAGAGTAACTGGCTGCCATTTAGGCTGATACATTATGTGAGTAGTTTAGGACAACCTAAAAGAGCAAACGAGGAGGTTTTGGCCTAGAAAGACCGTTATTAGCCAGTAGCTGGTATAAGAGAGATGAGGTTGGAGCAGGAAAAGAAAGAGTAGAGATGAAAGAAGAAGAGGAGAAAGGGAGCCAAAGGTAAAGAGAGGGAGGGAGGGGGGGTGGGGTCGATGGAGAGAGGTGGTAATCTTGCCGGACTCTCCCCTACGTTAGCAGATGACCTGGGTAAAGTGAAATACCGACATACCGAGCCCAAGGTTCCCAAATCCCTTCAAAACGTGGGACTGTGTCACGCAGTTTAGCGACTATTTGTTCCTGTGACATTATCCAAGAGATCTTCCGTTTGGTGGCCGATATGGACACCGAAGGAGTTTTCCAGGCTTTCGCTAGAGTGACTTTGGCTCCCAAGCACATAAAGAATATAAGTTGTTGTGTGTTTTTAGAAGTGTTGGGTATTTTGCAATTAAATAGAATGTATGTGGGGTCCTGTGGAACCACTGCCCCAGATACTTTCCTTATGATATGGAGGAATTTGTTCCAGAAGCTCCGTATGCGGGGGCAGGTCCACCAGATGTGATGCATCGTGCCAACATGACCGCAACCTCTGTAGCATAGGGGGGAGGAGTCTGGGAATATCCTGGCAAGCCTGGCCGGGACGTAGTACCATTTAGTAAAGAGTTTAATGTTAGCTTCAATTAAGGCTATATTTAAGATACCTTTCGATGATCTGCTGAAGGCTTGGAACCACTTCGCAGGGTCCCACTGGATGTCCAGGTCTGATTCCCAGGAACGAGCGTAAGCCGGGGTGTCCGTCCTATCCGCCAGGGACGCATAGATAATGGATATCCCACCCCTTTGGGGGGCAGATGAAGAGCACCATAGCTCATACATCGTGGCCTTAGGAGTGTTCGTCTTATCAGTACAAAGTGAGTGGAGAAAGTGGCGTATTTGTGAGAGTCGAAACTTTTCCGAGGTAGGCATTTCCAGAGAGCTCAAACAATGGCCTAATGAAATAGGGCCATTGGGGGTAAGGAAGTGTCCTATTCGGAAAAGGCCCTTGTTCAGCCACCAATGAAATGCATGAATGTTCATCCCAGGGGGAAAGTCAGGATTGTGAAATAGGTGTGTGAGAGGCCTTAAGGGGGAAATCAAGTTGGCGTGGGTATGCAATTGGTCGCAGAGGGCTAGGGAGTGGGATAAAGTGGGGGCTAAGATGGCCGGCCTGTGTTTGGGAGGTCTCCATGTTAAGAAGTCGAGAGTGAAATGTGGTACCGCTTGTCTCTCAATGGAGATCCAATCTGGTCTGCAGGATTTAGTGTAAATGGCTGAGAATTGTGCTAACTGTGCTGCCTGGTAATATAGCCACAAGTTTGGTAGTCCCAGGCCCCCTTGAGACCGAAGTCTGAATAATATTTCTTTAGCAAAGCGATGACCCCTGTCCCCCCAGACAAACCTAATCACCCCGGACTGAAATTTGGTCAAGACTGATTTTTTAATCGGTATTGGAAGTGATCTGAACAGGTATAGTAGGCGTGGCAGGAGAGTCATTTTGACTGCGTTGAGTCTACCTAACCATGACAGGCCCTCCCCCGACCATTTCCGTAGGTCCTGCTCCAGGGAGCGGAACATGGGGGGGTAGTTAGCGGCATATAGGTCTCCAATGTTTTTCGTCAGCTTGATACCCAAATAGGGGATTGAGTGGCTAGCCCATGTGAAGGGAAAGTGTGGTCGTAGTTGGTCTATGAGAGGTACTGGTACCGAAACATTTAGGGCCACCGATTTGGTCACATTCACCTGAAGACCAGAGATGAGACCGAAGTCTCTCAAAAGTCTGAGGACATTAGGTGTGGATGTGAGAGGAGCAGTGAGGAACAAGAGCATGTCGTCAGCAAATAGGGCGCATTTGTGAACGTCAGGACCACACTTCACTCCCTGGATATTCTCGTTCGATCTGATGGCTATCGCCAGTGTCTCGATTGCAATAGCAAAAATCAAGGGTGAGAGGGGACAGCCCTGTCTAGTTCCCCTACGAATATTGAAGGGTTCCGAGTAATGGCCCATTAGTCGCACCTGTGCTGAGGGTGAAGAATATAACGTGTTAATAATCGTGCGGAAACCGTCGCCAAACCCCCAGCGTTCTAGAATGTCAAAAATGTAGGGCCACGACACGGAGTCGAAGGCCTTCTGCAGGTCCAGCGACAGCAAAAAGCCTTCTTGTGCAGGGCCTCCGTCCCACCGGGACTGCAGAAGTGAAATCAAGTCAATAGCTCTGCGAACCTGGTCCGGTCCCTGTCTCCCCGGGATGAAGCCCACTTGGTCCCTATGTATATAATGAGTGATAAAGTTAGACATCCTGTTTGCCAGGATTTTAGTCATTATTTTGAGATCGTTATTGATTAAAGAAATAGGGCGGTAGTTGCCCACCTCGCCTGGGTCCCTACCCTGTTTAGGTATAACCGAGATAAAAGTCGAGTTTAAGTCGCTAGGGATAGGGGCTCCATCCCGGAGGGAGTTGAAGAACCGAGCCATGTAAGGAGCCAGACGAGGGCCAAACTTCTTGTAATAACATACCGAAAAACCGTCTGGACCCGGGGCAGAGTTTATTTTCAAGGATTTAATCGTTTCCAAGATTTCGTCGGAGGAGAAGGGGGCGTCTAGCAGGTCGCGGTGTGTTTGCTGTAGTTGGGGTAGGTTAATGTCTTGGAGAAACCGCTCTCTGGCCGTGGAATGAGTGTGGGGTACTGTCTCATAAAGCTGTGAGTAATAATCGTGGAATGATTTCATAATGATGGTGGAGTTTTGCGTTAGATTACCCGACGAGGCACGAATCTTGGGAAATACCAAGGTACGAATCCTCGGGCTAAGCTTAGTAGCTAGCTTAGCGCCAATCCTATCCGATTGGTAATAGAAACGCGCGCCGGACCACCGTAAGTGTTTCTCCGCGGAAGTAGTGAGCGAGAGATTGAGTTTCACTCTAGCAGAGTCAAGTTTGGCCAGGTTATCCGGAGTAGGGTGTTGTTTGTGGGCTTTACTCAGCAAGCGGAAATCCGCAGTGAGGCGCGAGACCTCCTCCCTGCTTTCTTTTTTAAGTTGTGAGGAGAGTTGTAGGATCCTGCCCCTCAACACCGCCTTGTGTGCTGCCCAAAGACATCCCGGGGAGACTGATCCTGTGTCATTCTCACTGAAGTAGTCGGAAAGAGCTTTGTCTAGAAGCGTGCAATGGGTTGGGTTGCTTAGAAGAGTTTCATTAAGGCGCCATTGGAAGGAGCCCTTCACCCCCGACCCACCCCTGAGTGACATAGACATTATCGAGTGGTCGGACAGTGGAGTGTCATAAATTTTAGAGGCGGTTACTCTCGGTATTACGTGTGGTGGGACAAATATGTGGTCAATCCTAGAGAAGGTGTGGTGGGGGACCGAGTAGTGCGTGTAATCTCTAGTTTGGGGGTTCATTTCCCTCCAGATATCAATCAGGCCAAAAGATCGGACTATTTGCGCCACCCGAAGGCTACGTTTGGGAGGCCATTTTGATTTGGGCCGCAGGGGGTTTGATTTGTCAGAGGAATAGTCAAATGGGGTATTGGAGTCTCCCCCCAAAATTACTGTGCCCACGAAATGCGGTTTGAGTACCTTTAGCGTGGTGTCAAAAAAGGTGTCTTGGTGTGTGTTGGGCGTGTAGTATGAGACAAACGTGTAAGCCTCACCATTAATCATACCAGAGACTAGTATGTAGCGTCCCTCTGGATCTTTGATAGTGTTTGCATGTACGAATTGAGTTCTGTTGGAGAAGCAGACTGCCACGCCTCTCGTTTTGTTGTCAGCATTAGCTAGGTGGAAGTTCATGAAGCTTTTGTGAAGGAATTTGGGCTGATAGGAGGTGGGAAAATGAGTTTCCTGAAGCAGAACTACGTCAGCCTTCAGAGTGTGAAGCTGTTGCAGTATTTTGCGTCTCTTCACAGGGGAGTTAAGGCCTTGTACGTTGTGGGAGAGGATCTTAAGTGTCCCAATCCGTGTGGTGGAGTCAGTCATGGGGAGGCAAGGTGTGTGGTGCTAAGTGTTTGTGATTCTTACCTGATGTCCCAAATGTCCCTGACAGATAGGAGACATCCCCAGCAGCAAGACGGGCTCGACCTGTGGTACCGCAGACGGGAGATCCAGTGGGAACCTGTAGCTGAGGAGGAGGGGGGAGGAGAGGGGGAGGGAAGGAGAAAGGAGAGAAGAGCAGAGAAAAGAGGTAGAGAGGAGTGAAAAAGAGAACCATTAGATATCGTGACCAAAAGTTTTTACCCATAACCCAACGGACCAGCGAGGGGCCCTCCCCTGGCTGGACCGGCACCCAGAACAAAGCAAAAATTCTGCGACCCAAGGGTCGAGAGAGTCTGGGTCCGATAGGTGAATGAACAAGGGTTCAGCTATCGGAGCCAGAGAGAGGCGCACTACGACCACTCCGGTCAACGCCGCCTCTGATTAAAATCGTGTCAGTACATAAACAATGCAATGCAAGCCCTGCTATCACCTGGTAATAGCGAGCAAAAAGCTTCGGATATTGTGGGAGGGAAAGAGAAATAGAAAAACAAAAAAAAAAGAAAACATTATGAGAAACGGAACAGAACAACCTATTCCCCGGAAAATCTGGACCCATGGGGATCCGAAAGGAAGTCCTGGGGATAACTCAGAAGAGGAAAGTCACCAAAAAGCTGACATCAAGTATATCGTCAGCGTCGACCCCGGGGAGGATCAAGAGCGGAGACTGCTGATGCTGCGGGCCCACTCATGGGGGGAAGGACTCTTTCGATCGCTTGGAGAACTGTTTCTGCCATACCGGCGAGACTGGGCTGGTGGGGGATGTTCTCTTGACTGACGATGCTCCTCGAGATGCAGAAGACTGTGGGACGTCCTGAGTGATCAGACCAGATCAGATGAAGAAGCAGACGTTCCCCTTCTTGAAACGTTGAAAAATTGTATGGTTTGTTGCGGTAAGAGAAGTTTAATCTCAGCGGGAAGGACCATCTGTAGGTGATCTCTTTGTCCGCCAGAACTTGTAGGAGCGGTTTCAGGGCTCTTCTTTTTTGAACGGTATATGGAGATATATCAGCGAAGATTTGGACCTGATGACCTTGGAACATCAGTTTCTCTGCTGACCTGGAGAGCTTCATCACTTCTTCCTTGACTGCATAGAAATGCGGTTTCACGATGATGTCTCGTGGCAGACCGTCTGAGCGAGGTGGTTGCAGCGCCCTGTGGGCTCTGTCGAGCTCCAAGCGATGAGCCGGAATATTGGGGATTAAACTTTTGATGAAGTCCTGAACTGCCGTGTGGGTGTCTTTAATAGATTCGGGGAGCCCCCTGAGGCGAAAATTGTAACGTCTCGACCTGTTCTCGAGGTCATCAATTTTGGAGGTGGCGGATTCCAGTTGATCCTGGAGATCCTGGATTCTGGAAGTGTTTTGGTTAAGTCTCAGTATGGCCTGGTCAGATTTATGTTTGATCGCTTCAATCCTGGCACCAATCTGCTGCAGATCTGCATGTATGGAAGCAGTGATCTGTGTGGCTGTGTGGGATAGGCCTCTAGATAACATCTGGGAGAAAGCAGCTATCATGGAGGGGAAATCAGTAGGGGAGGGAGAGAGATCTCTGGCCTGTAAGTCCCAGGAGTCAGGACTGTGAGGTGAATCCAGCTGGGGGGTGAGGGCTGCCCCTCCAAATGTCCTCCTTAATAAAGAGTCAGTGGATGCTGGAGAGGGGAACCCCGTGAGGGTACTCACTGTGGCATCCGAAGCTTGTGAGGACGGTGGGGCCCCTTCATCCTGATCAGCGATAGATTCTGACAGGCTGTGCTGGCCGTGTGAGGAGACGGCCGCCATTTTGGGATGGCCAGGCCGCTCCAGGGATCCGTTCATGGCGTCCGTGAGATTCCGCCTGGAGGAAGAAAGGAACATCCAGGTGTGGCTGGAGGTGTCCCCCAGCTGCTGGGATAGGAGCCGGGCCGGAACGAGGGCTTGCACCGCCGCTATAGGCGGCGTTAGATCCGAGTGGCGCGGAGCTCCCGGGCTAAGCGGCCATCTTGGACGCTGCCGCGCATGCGCCTCACGTCTACATATCTCATTGATGGGCTCACAACCAGCGGTTGCTCACCCCTGCTAGTAGTATGTTCTACTATCACCGGCGCTGCCCAATAGGCTTCTGCTGGTGATGGTACGATTAGTGCGCACTACTTCTGTTTGCAAAGTTAGCATGTTACTAAGAGGTAGTCACACAGGTTTTGGGTTTAATGCCCCAGCCAAGTTTGGGAGGCTGAGGGCTAGGAGGGGGAAAGGGGAATATTCAAGTTAAGTTCAAAGAACATGAGTTATAATTCACCGAGATGTATTGGTAATAAGTATATGCGATACCACCTGGTGTTGAGATGTAATAATTTACATGTAACTGTACGGATTATGGATGACCCTGCCCTGGGAATTGTTCTCCAGCCGTTTCCCCATAATCATTTACCTGATAAACATGGCTGACATCAAGTTCCTAACCTGGAACGTCAGGGAAACCCGTGACGAAATTAAGCGTACCGCAATATTTGGATGCCTCAAGTCCTATCGTGCAGATATAACTGTACTGGTTGAGACACATATCACAGGTCAGCTCCAACTTGCGTTGAAACGCCCATGGATAGGATGGGCATACCATACCACGTACACTTCATACTCTAAGGGCGTGTCTATATTAATTGCCAAAACTGTCCCATTTGGAATTATCTCAGTGCGGACGGACCCCCAGGGCAGGTTAATTTTTTTGCATTGTACAGACATGTGGCGATACAAATATCCGAACACTCAGGTATTTTCATGCTTTTCAGCGACACACTCACTATGTCCCGAATAGATTTTATATTGATTTCAGATGTGCTGCTTCCCTTGTTATCAGACTCTGGATACCACACTAGATCCCTATCTGATCACGCTCCATGTTGGGCAACCTTGCACCTTGTCCCACAAACAGGACCTCACACGTGGCGTCTCCATCCCTTTTGGCTGTCTGCTCTAAAAGATCAGGAGGACATTCAAAGGGAATGGCAGTTTTATTTTAATATTAACAGGGGTACAGCATCGGCGGGCATGGTTTGGGAGACATTTAAACTACATGTCCGTGCCGTTTTTTCCTCGCGCATAAACAGATTGAAAGCTTTGTCGAAAGCAATACTTCAACTAGCTTCTGAAAAACTAGAATCAGCAATGAGTGGATTTAGACTAGACCCCACGCCGGCCAAAGCATCAGTACTTAAGCTTCAAACTCACATTCTAGACCAATTACACTTTGAAAAGGCTAAACAGAAACTCTTTTTCTCGAGACAACGGGTGTTTGAACAGGGGGAGCGCGCGGGAAAACTCTTAGCGTATCTAGCTCGCCAGGACGCTAGCCCACCGGTGGTGGTCTCCCTAGTAGACTCACAAAACGTACTATTAACAGACTTATCATCGGTAACAACGGCATTACAAACATACTATGCTGATCTTTACTCCACCAAAGTAAGGGTCACTACACAAGAGACTCAGGCCTTCCTTCACAACATACCATTCCCCAGAATTTCAGAATCCCAGATGAATGCTATGGAGGCCCCCCTTATTACGGATGAGATCACGGCTGCAATAGCATCCTTAGCACTAGCAAAAGCCCCTGGTCGATGGTATACCTCTGGACTTCTACGCAGCTTACTCTGAGGTGCTAGTCCCTAAATACTAAACTTATATAATCATATTTTTGAGTCTGGATCCCTTCCTGAATCCCTCCGACAGGCGGTGATCATAGTACTTCCCAAGCCAGGCAAAAATCCCCAATACCCAGACTCATACCGTCCAATCTCACTATTCCAGGCGGATATAAAAATACTAGCAAAAGTATTAGACATCCGCCTCAATCAAATTATTCTTTCCATCATCCACCATGACCAAACGGGGTTGATGCCTGGAAAAAATACAGCCATGAACCTACGTCGTTTATACTTGAACATTCAAGCAGATCATGAGACTATAGGGGACAGAGCGGTAGTGGCTCTAGACGCCGCTAAGGCGTTTGACTCTGTGGAATGGGGATACTTGTGGGAGTGCTTGAAGGGGTTTGGGTTCAGTCCCAGATTCATCAAAAAAAAAAAAATCGCTAATTATGCCCCTTGACATAACATCACCTACACCCTGCTCGGCTTCCCTCCCCTTGCAAAGGGTTGCATCTTTCAAGTATTTAGGTGTACAAATCACTAGAGAGCCCCTAGAATATATTACTAATAACATTGAACCACTTTTTACATACCTGAAATCATGCATACAATCCTGGGCAAGACTCCCGCTGGGGGTGATGGGGAGGATCAACCTTTTTAAAATGATCCTACTTCCAAAATTCCTCTACATACTGTGGAATTCACCAGTGCTTATTCCCCTAAAAATGTTTAAAACGATTGACCAAATTGTTAACTCTTTTATATGGGGACCTAACAGGCACAAGCTGGCTTGGAATACCCTTAAAAATCCTAGCTCCTCTGGAGGGGCAGCCCTCCCAGATCTCCACGCATACTACTTAGCTGCACAGCTCTCACACTTCTATCACCTCCACAAAACAGATAAAATCAGATACCAAACTCTAACATGTAGAAAGCCAAACAACGATACATATTCCCCTTTACAAGTCTTATTTAGAGGCAGGGGTGGCGGGAGGGTAGGGGTCGGCCAGAACCCTCCACTACTTCAACACAAAAGCATCTGGGAGATTGCGCTCAAACTGATCAGGGCTGATTTCTTCCACTCACACACACCCCTGTGGCACAACCCTCAGATGAAAGAGCTGTTGCGCCTACCGAGTGCTACAGCATGGGCTGCCAAAGGAATAACGTTTCTATTTCAAGTAATTACCCCCACGGGTGTAAGAAACTTTTGATCACTCAGTGAAGAGTTTGAATTACCCTCCCACATGTTATTTAGCTATATGCAATTGAGACATGCTCTTCATACCCAATTCGCTGACTGATTCCCTAACCCACAAATGTTACCAATGGTCGATGTGATCATAGGAGCAGACCCAGCTAAATTAATATCCATCCTCTACAGCATATTATGTACACGTTTGGTAGCAAGAATCATAGACACAGCTAAAGTCAGATGGGAGGGGAACATAGGTCCAATAGATGACTCAGACTGGGATGAGATATTAGAAAACGTCAAGAAGGTGTCACCTAGACTCTCCGAACGCCTGACTCAGCTATATGTAATACATAAATCTTACCTTACATCGTGAAGACTAGCTGAATTCTCTCCAAACCAGAACCCAAAATGCGTCAAGGGGGGTTGTGACCAATCCACACTGTATTTGCAGAAAAACACCAACATGCTTCCATCCCAAATATATGCAACAAAATGGGGGGACAGAAACGGGACTTTGTGTGAGGCATGTGGGTGAGTATGTTGGGCCAAATGGTAAAAATTAGGGAGAGAAAAAAAAAATTAAAAAATATAATCTACATAGGTAATGATAAACGAAAATAATGGTAAAAAAGTTTATTGGCATAGGTATTAGAACCAGATACAATCGAAGAGAAAAAGAACACAATTAAGGCCATAGTAAAACATGTTAGCAACGATGTATGGACAAGCAGGGTTCATAAATAGTAGTACAATTACAGGAACGCATTTACATTGTACAATCAATGAATACATAAATAGATCTGAACTCTGAAACATGTTAACAGCGATAAATGGATGAGCAGGGTTCATGAATTGGTGGTACAGTTACAGGAACACACATACATTGTACAGTCAATGAATGCATCAATAGATCTAAACTCAACGCGTTTCTTGGCTTTAAACCAATCGTCAGGAGTCCGATGCGATAAAACTATATCAAAAACAATAGAGTGTCTATTAGTATGTGAATAAGTATTTGTAGAGAAGATATGCTGAAAATGTAGTTTTCTGCATACTCACAAGTATATGCAATGGTTGGTTTATGATGACCTGTGTGTTGCAATGTGATGTTGGTCTGGGTCCATAGAGTCTCCCCCGGGGTTGAGGCAGAGAGCGCACCCCAATATCGTCGGCCACGGTGGCCGAAGTGACACAAGCACCCACAAAAACTGACAGGCAGGGACGTCTGGCGAGGACAGGTAGTGTGGATGAGCTGGGGAGAAAAGGTGAAAATGAGAAAGGTGTGTGAGCTGGTAGATCAGTGGTGTTAAGAATGAGTGGGGTGGGAGCGGCATAGCATGGCCATGAGTGTATGGAAGGGAACTGAAACACAACAGGTGTGAAAGTGATGAGAGAAATAGAAGGCGTGTGCAAAAAACATTGTTGCTGAAATGTGTGAAGTAGAGTGACAAAGTGTGAGAAAAATACCTGAGTGATGAGTGCCCAGCCGAGCCAGATGTCTAGCATGCATGGCGGAATCGTGGGGTGCCCAGCCAGATGGAGCCTCATATAGCCGCAGACATGCGGCGCGCTCACGCCAACGTCATGCGCGGGCGTGATGACGCGGTGAGGGGAGGCCAATCAGTGCGGCCACCTGACGTCCCGTACAGCGCTTGAGCCCAAAGAAGGGAGAACACTAGACATCCCGTATGCGGCGGCAAAGACGCCGCAGGCAGGGTGTAGGAGGCATGACGCCGATGCGCCAAGGCCAGGGCCTGCCCACGTCAATGACAGGAGGGTAATGGGTCCTGGGCTGGGCCCGTCGCAACCCCGGGGAATTGACAGGACAGATCCCAGCATCACTGGTGTGCAAGAATCAAATGGATGACACATGTGTGAAAAAGGAAAACAGCCAGGGCGACTCAATAATGAGTACAGGAGCAATAGCAGAAACGAGCATGTCTTTGCCTTGAATATACTCAATATAGCAAAGAGCATATTAATATATTTTTTTATCATTGCACAGGACTCTTTCTCTGTGCAAGGAAATATAAGATATATAGAGCTTTAGCCCTGAATTAAATCAGTATTTATCTGGCTAAAGAAAAACAAAAAATAAAAAATATCAAAAGATGTCAAGAAATGTAAAGGTAACGAAAAAAGATAAAAAAGGTAGACAAAGGTTAAAAAAGTAAAAAACTTTAGCCCTGAATTGAATCAGTTATTTGCTTAGCTAAAGAAATAAACAAGAGTAAACAAGAAGAGTAAAAACTTTAGCCCTGAATTAAATCAGTGTTTGTTTGACTAAAGAAAAACAAAATAAACAAATAAAACAGGGAATGAGAAAATGGGGAGTTAAAGAAGGCATGAGCAGTTACCATCCACAAGGAGATGAGTATTGATTAAGCTAGGGGGAGATGGCAGAATAGGAGAAGGAGGAAAATGGTTGCAAGGAGTAAACATATGCGTAACAGTATAGAGGAGACTGTATGACATGGGGAACGAATCAAGACCAAATTAGTGTTGTACTGGGTTAAAACAGTAAATAGTGGAACAAAGAAAGGGAAGTTAATGGGACAATGGGTAAAACAAGGAATAAAACTGATGTTTTTTTCTCTCCCTAATTTTTACCATTTGGCCCAACATACTCACCCACATGCCTCACACAAAGTCCCGTTTCTGTCCCCCCATTTTGTTGCATATATTTGGGATGGAGGCATGTTGGTGTTTTTCTGCAAATACAGTGTGGATTGGTCACAACCCCCCTTGACGCATGATAATCAGGGTGGCAAACACCCACTTCTTGTGACCAAAATATTCCACCTATTCATGTCCACACATTTTTGTACAATTCATCCGTCATTCGTGCTTTGTTATCTTGTTCCATTGCTCATCCTACCCCCCATTTGATACACTATTACCCCCTGCCTTTTTCTTTTCTTTCCTTTTTTTCTTTTTCCCTATCTCCTCTATTTTACCCGCCATCTGTATATTACTGTATTGAGACCTTTGGTCCTTCCCCTGTTTATTGACTGACTACATCGCAAGAGTCATCTACATACCATTTTCTGTCAGACACACCCTTATTCTCTGTAAACTGCATCCTCACACCAACTTTATATGGCACTAAACATCAGTTTTATTCCTTGTTTTACCCATTGTCCCATTAACTTCCCTTTCTTTGTTCCACTATTTACTGTTTTAACCCAGTACAACACTAATTTGGTCCTCTATACTGTTACACATATGTTTACTCCTTGCAACCATTTTCCTCCTTCTCCTATTCTGCCATCTCCCCCTAGCTTAATCAATACTCATCTCCTTGTGGATGGTAACTGCTCATGCCTTCTTTAACTCCCCATTTTCTCATTCCCTGTTTTATTTGTTTATTTTGTTTTTCTTTAGTCAAACAAACACTGATTTAATTCAGGGCTAAAGTTTTTACTCTTCTTGTTTACTCTTGTTTATTTCTTTAGCTAAGCAAATAACTGATTCAATTCAGGGCTAAAGTTTTTTACTTTTTTAACCTTTGTCTACCTTTTTTATCTTTATTCGTTACCTTTACATTTCTTGACATCTTTTGATATTTTTTATTTTTTGTTTTTCTTTAGCCAGATAAATACTGATTTAATTCAGGGCTAAAGCTCTATATATCTTATATTTCCTTGCACAGAGAAAGAGTCCTGTGCAATGATAAAAAAATATATTAATATGCTCTTTGCTATATTGAGTATATTCAAGGCAAAGACATGCTCGTTTCTGCTATTGCTCCTGTACTCATTATTGAGTCGCCCTGGCTGTTTTCCTTTTTCACACATGTGTCATCCATTTGATTCTTGCACACCAGTGATGCTGGGATCCGTCCTGTCAATTCCCCGGGGTTGCGACGTGCCCAGCCCAGGACCCATTACCCTCCTGTCATTGACGTGGGCGGGCCCTGGCCTCGGCGCATCGGCGTCATGCCTCCTACACCCCGCCTGCGGCGTCTTTGCCGCCGCATACGGGATGTCTAGTGTTCTCCCTTTTCCGGGCTCAAGCGCTGTACGGGACGTCAGGTGGCCGCACTGATTGGCCTCCCCTCCCCTCACCGCGTCATCACGCCCACGCGTGACGTTGGCGTGAGCGCGCCGCATGTCTGCGGCTATATGAGGCTCCATCTGGCTGGGCACCCCACGATTCCGCCATGCATGCTAGACATCTGGCTCGGCTGGGCACTCATCACTCAGGTATTTTTCTCACACTTTGTCACTCTACTTCACACATTTCAGCAACAATGTTTTTTTGCACACGCCTTCTATTTCTCTCATCACTTTCACACCTGTTGTGTTTCAGTTCCCTTCCATACACTCATGGCCATGCTATGCCGCTCCCACCCCACTCATTCTTAACACCACTGATCTACCAGCTCACACACCTTTCTCATTTTCACCTTTTCTCCCCAGCTCATCCACACTACCTGTCCTCGCCAGACGTCCCTGCCTGTCGGTTTTTGTGGGTGCTTGTGTCACTTCGGCCACCATGGCCGACGATATTGGGGTGCGCTCTCTGCCTCAACCCCGGGGGAGACTCTATGGACCCAGACCAACATCACATTGCAACACACAGGTCATCATAAACCAACCATTGCATATACTTGTGAGTATGCAGAAAACTACATTTTCAGCATATCTTCTCTACAAATACTTATTCACATACTAATAGACACTCTATTGTTTTTGATATAGTTTTATCGCATAGGACTCCTGACGATTGGTTTAAAGCCAAGAAACGCGTTGAGTTTAGATCTATTGATGCATTCATTGACTGTACAATGTATGTGTGTTCCTGTAACTGTACCACCAATTCATGAACCCTGCTCGTCCATTTATCGCTGTTAACATGTTTCAGAGTTCAGATCTATTTATGTATTCATTGATTGTACAATGTAAATGCGTTCCTGTAATTGTACTACTATTTATGAACCCTGCTTGTCCATACATCGTTGCTAACATGTTTTACTATGGCCTTAATTGTGTTCTTTTTCTCTTCGATTGTATCTGGTTCTAATACCTATGCCAATAAACTTTTTTACCATTATTTTCGTTTATCATTACCTATGTAGATTATATTTTTTAATTTTTTTTTTTTCTCTCCCTAATTTTTACCATTTGGCCCAACATACTCACCCACATGCCTCACACAAAGTCCCGTTTCTGTCCCCCCATTTTGTTGCAGAACCCAAAATGTCCAGAGTGTTCGGGTAGCCCATGCTCATTTTTTCATTTGATATGGACATGTCCAGATATTCAAAATTACTGGACACAAATCATTAAATTTTTACATGACCACATGGGTTCGCCCATACAGCTTGATCCCAAACCGTGCATATTAGGATTACTTCCGGACATCAACATTGACAAGTCTTTAGCTACCTTCCTTTACAAAACTCTTTTTTGTGCCAGGAAAGTAATTGCCAAACACTGGATGAGGGCCATTTCTCCCACAATCCAAACCTGGATCGGTGAAATAAATGTGTCACTACCATATAGGAAGGTGTTATACAGACATAGGGGTTGTCCGACCAAGTACAACATGATTTGGGACAGGTGGCTAGATTCCATTGACACTTGTGTAGAATAACTAGTTGTGACTGGAGGTACATGGGGGGGAAACAATGGAAAGGTACGTATATAGGATATCGCTTGCTGTCTCTGGAGGCAGTATGTTGGGTGTAGAGAGGGTACTTGGGAAGGGGTGATTGCCATCAAGGAGGGGTCTGTGCGAAGGACCTGGGCAAGTCTCCAGTAATCCTCTCTTTGCCAGGGTCCAAAATCCCATCTCGTGCATAGCTGGTGGAAAGGCCGGGGTCCCAAACAAGGGGGTCATAGGTCCTATTAGTTTAGATATAGGTCTAGAGGAAATAAGTCGTTGCCATATTTGTATTGTTTGCCAGGTGAGTTTGCTAGACATCCACGGTAAAGCACAGAGATCGATCAGAGTCATATGGCCTTCCAGTTGAACCCAAAGTATAGATGGAGAATGGTGGAACCAGTCCAGTAGGTGCGTAAGTACTACTGCTTTATGATAAATAGAGGAATCCGGAGCTCCAGCTCCACCCTGAGTCTTCGGAAGGTAAAGTCTTTCGTAGCATATACTAGGTCGGTCACCTTTCCAGATAAAATTGGAGAACATTTGGCGGAGTTTCTTAAAGAATGAGGAAGGTAAGTGAAAAGGAATTGTTTGACATAAGTATAAAAACCGAGGAAGAACATCCATTTTCAAAGCATTCACCCTACCCAGCCAGGACAGATGCCTTGTTGCATAGTTAGATAGATCCATCTTGGTTCAAAGGAGGAGGGGAGTGTAGTTACTAGAAAACCACTGGGTTACATCTGTGGGTACGTGGATACCTAGATAGCGGATGGAGGTGGAACCAGTCTTAAAAGGAAATGCGGTTGAGATTTGTTGAAGAACCTCTTTTGGCAGTGATATAAGGAGTATTTCTGATCTGCTGTGATTCACTTTAAAATTACTTAATTCGCCAAACTTTCTAAACTCCTGAAGTATGGGAGGTAGGGATAGACAAGGCTGGGTCACAAACATCAGCAGGTCATCGGCAAAGAGTGCTAGTTTGGCATGCATAGTGCCCACCGAGATACCTGTGATATTAGGGTTACTGCACAGGGCTACGGCCAAGTGTTCCATAACAAGGATGTACAGAAGAGAGGAGATAGAGGACATCCTTGTCATGTCCCATTATGTATAGAAAACGTTGGAGACAAAGAGCCATTTATATGAAGTCTGGCAGATGGAGAGAAATAGAGGGACATGATCCGCGATAACATGCAGTAAGGACAATCAAAAGAATTGCCAGTCGACCTGGTTGAATGCCTTTTCCGCATCACCAGTTAGGAGGCATAGGGGGATGTTGCGGGTATGGGTATATTCAGCTAACAGAAGGGTTTTTTAGATTGTTATCTCTGGCTTTACATCCGTTAACAAACCCAACCTGATCTAGGTGTATCAATCAGGGCATCAATGGTTGCATTCTAGTGGCTATCGCTAATGTCAAGTACACAGGAGAGTGGTCAGACCAAACCATAGAATCTATGTCACATTCTAGTGACCAATCTAAACAGCTATGATGGACCAAGAAGTAATCAATACAACTATAGGACTGGTGCACCTGTGAAAAATGAGTATAGTTACGAGACGTATGGTGTAAAACCCTCCAAATGTCAAGGAGATGAAAATCGTGAGTAACACGTTTCAAGGCTCTCAGTTTAGAAAAGGGTATGGAGGACCACGATGTTGACGAATCCAAGAGTGGTTCTAGAGGGGTATTAATGTCCCCTCCTGGGATGAGCTTACCCTCCATGAACCCGGACAGAATCCTCAAGTACTGCAGAGCAGATGTGGTTTGATTGACATTTGGTAGGTAGATGTTGGTCACTGTGAATATTGTCCCCCAAAACATCACGGACACATCACGGACACATATCTTTCCCTTGGGGTCAGATAGGTGATCAATAAGTTCGATAGGAAGTGTTTTGTGGAAGGCAACAAAGACTCCCTTGGTTTTTTTTCTGCAAAGGATTTGTACTGTGGAACCATCTGTTAAAATACCTGTTGGCACAGGAAGGGGTGGAATCAGAGTGGAAGTGCGTCTCTTGCAAGAGGGACACATTAACCTGGTGTATTTGCATCTGATAAAGGATTTGTCCTAGTTTTGATGCAACGTCGAGGCCGTTTACATTGTATGAGCAGTTTAAGCCGAGGATGGGATATCACCATATGGCCCATGGTGGGGTGTGGAGAAGAGGTGAAGTATGAGAAACGGGGGAGGAACGAGAGAAAGGGAGAATAAGAAGAGGAATGGTAGGAGAGTAAAGAGATATAGTATGAGATAAGTGGTGATCAGAAAGACACCTGGGTATGGGTGCCAGAGGAACACTAAAGAGCCTGTGTAAGCGGGACACTACGAGAAGTGTTCTAGGTGGGAATGTACCTCCTCTATGTACCTCCACCCATAGCTAAGTGAAGCGCCGCTCCAGCTTGGGGGGCTTCGCATAGAGGAGGTACATTCCCACCTAGAACTATAGCATACCCCCTTACACTTAGACTGGACAAAAGTGCTAGTCAATTAAATAGAGGGGGGACAAGCTCTTGTATCTAGCAATAAAAGCATGAGCAGTAAGGCAGGTGGTCTGGAAAAATATGAATAGGGTTATTGAAATCATATACCATTGATAGCCAATATACTGTATTTAGTAAATATAAGGAATTTCTACAGTCCCTTCCAAACCCCAGCTAAACTCAGCACACTGGCAAAGAACAGGGAATGGACCAAAAGTTCTATGAACTGTATGGCCATGAGGTGTCAGAGTAAGTACATTATTGGATTTGCATCAAAAAAGGGGGAACACATCCCATTTGAAAAAGAGGAGAGAAGTGGCAGGAAGATGTTGTTTAATAAAAATGATCTGGATGCCACAATTGTTGTATGTTCTGCACAATTCTCCAGTGTGGATATGCAAGAAGTGGTTCAATAAAATCAAGAGCCTTTTTAGGGAACCGATATGGAAACGGAGACAAGCCAGGATACGTTTACGTGTACTTCAGCTCCTGGTGCAGGATGGTGACTTTGCCCTCCCACACCCGGAGCGCTATTTTTTATCAACCCAACTGCAGCAGTTATTGGGGTGTGGGGTTCCGGATGGAGGTACCCCAAATGGTAGAATTTTATTAATAGGTGCTTTACACAATACAATAATTGAAGCTCTAGAAGCAAACTCGTTTCACTATGATTATCCAACAATTAAAATGTTAACTAAAGTATGTAAAACAGTTAAAAAACAGATGAGATACAATGGGTTTACTGAATATACTCCCATTTGGAATAATCAAAATCTGCAGGAAATTCTTAAGATAGGAAAAGTAAGAGAGTGGGAAGATCAAGGTATTAAAAGGTTAAGACAACTCTATATAGGTAATATACTAAAGAGTTCCTTTTTTGCGTATTTTCAGCTAGAACCATAGTTTAGTGGAATGAAACACCTCTATTTCAAAGTATACTGCAGGTAGACCCCACTAAGGGGTTAATATCTAAGATCTATAGACAATTAAGCAACAAAGTTAATAGTGAGGGTTTATTCCATGCTGTAAGAGCTAGATGGGAAGAGGATGTAGGGGCAATGACACAGGCGCAGTGGAAGAGAATCTTAGAGATGGGACCGTTGTTATCGGTCTCCCCCCACAGAAGATATTGCATCTGATGTTGTTAAATAGAGCCTATTATACACCTAAATATCTCTTTAAGTTTGGAAGAAGATCTAATGATAGTTGCCCTAGATGTCGGGGGACTGGGGATCTCATTCACATGATGTGGAGATGTCCCAAGCTGTTCCGATACTGGGAGGGGGTGATTAATAGCTTGAGAGACACATTTGGTATTATATTGGAGAAGGAGGCCATAGTATGCATTTTGGGGTATAGATGGGTACAGGGGGAGAGGAAGAGTACTACACTGGCAATTTTGAGATGTTTATTCCAAGCTAGGAAAATGATTGCAATAAGATGGCAATCAAAGGAACCCCCTACTGTAAAAGACTGGATCGCTACATTAAATGAAACCCTCTGTAGGGAAAGAATAGAGTACATTAAGAGAGGTATTCTTAAGCAATTTGACAGAATGTGGAGGCCATGGTTGGAGAAGGTGGGCTGCCCTTAATAGGAAGCAAAGAATATAATAGAGTGGGGTACAATAATAAAATTGCCAGTTTGTCAGGGAAATGGATTACCAGACTATAATGGGAGCTATATGGTGTCTGTTTTAATAAGATAAATAATAGCTAATAGAAGCCTACTCTGTTAAAATATTTGGGTTGGAAATCAAATTCTGAGCATTTTGGTAAGGGAGGGGGGTGTTGGAAGGGGGGGGAGAGAGGGAAGGGTGAAAGAATGAAGGAATCACGATATACAGTATATATTAATTTGGATAATACTGGAATTGGTTGTAGGAGTGGGTGTGGGAAGCCCTTTAGCCCCTTTTTTTATTGTTTCCTGTGCTGACATATTGAAACCATACCTTGCTTTTACTTGTCTACAGTAACTGATTGTTAGACAATGTTTAATTGTCTTCTTGCTGTCTGTCTGACTAAGGCCCCTTTCACACGATCAGTTTTGACGGCGGACCTGAACGGCCGCTCCATGTTAGCCTATGGAGCGACGGATGTCAGGGGAGACATGTCCGCTGACATCCGACCCAGTCCGATCCGCTAAAAGCAGACAGATGACCCTACGTCCGGATCCGTCACTGGCGGATCGGGTGAGATCTGACGAAAACGGACATGCTGTCCGTTTTCATCCGATCCCTCCACAGGCAGCAGCGGCGCCTGACAAGCCCCTCCCCGCTCAGTGAGCAGAGAGGGACCTGTCATCCGCCGGCTCAGCGGAGATCAACGAAGAGATCTCCCACTGAGCCGGCGGACCGAGGCGGGCTCCGTGGAAGCGGAGTCCACCTCGTGTGAAAGAGGCCTAAAGCTTAAAAAAGAAAAAAAAGAAAAAGGGGAAAGTATTTGCCACAATGATGTGAAACCGATAAGGAGACAGAAAATGATTGTTAAGTTGAATAAGCCTCCAGACAGTGTTTTCTGAAGTGGTAAAAAAAAAAGAAAAAAAAAAAGAAAAAGAGGAGAGAAAACAAAAACTTTCCCATTGCAAACCTGGCAAAAGATGTAGGCGACGTGTGTGCTCCCTGAATAGAGCTGTAGATATTCGCAGCAGGATCATGTCAGTGATCAGGAGCGAGACACTGGATCAATCTTCTGGTGAAGCAGGCCGATGCGTTCTATGGCCCACAGATGTCGATCTGGACCTTGGACGCCTATGATGTTGTGGGAGAGGGTCACATCTCAGCAGTCTTGAATGGTCATCTGATGGATCCAACCAATTCGGAACATCCACTGGATCTTGTTCCAAAAAGAGGAAGAATTCAGGGAGTTGATCTGGGTGTGGTAGGACAAATTTATTGTTGCCACTGGTCACCTTAATGCTGAAAGGATGGCCCCAGGTGTAGGTTGCTCCGGCTTGATGGATCAGATCCAGCAGGGGATGGACCACTCGACACATGTGTAGAGTGTTGCGAGAAAGGTGCAGGTAGAGATGAATCGAGGCACCATCAAAGTCCACTGGACCCATGCGTCACGCCTTACGTATCAAGTCTTCTTTTAGGGTATAGTAATGTACCCGGCAGAGAACATCTCAAGGGCGACCACTGCTATCCCTCCTCGGCCCTCAAACTCTATGCACTTGATCTAGTTCGATAGGGGATGAGGCCTCCCTGTCAAAAACTCGGTTGAGGATAGTGATGACAGTGGGCTTTAAGTCTGTGCCACATGTTGCTTCTGGTATGCCCTGCAGCCAGACATTATTCCTGTGGCTCCTATTCTCCCTGTTTTCTATGCGGAACTGGTGCTGCCGTATACAGTGCAGATGTTCCTTGGATGCATTTTCCAATGCTGTTAACTGGATTGCATGGTCACCCTGGGTGATGGACAGGGCTGACACCGCAGACTCTGATGCAGAAACCTGCTGTTTGAGGGCATTTAAGCCTCTATGGAAGCAAGGTTTCCATTTTTATTGCCCATAATTCAAACTCTGCTCTAAATGCCGACAGAAGGACTGCAGCTTTTGATCTAGATGAAGCCCGGGGGGGGGGGGAGAGGAGTCAGTGCAGCCTGGTCTGCTGCAATGTATGGGGCTTCAGGGTTCACTAACCTGGATGCATGATCTGGCATATCTAGAGAATATGTTTTTTAAATTCTCAAAATTTCTAAGCTCACTATACATGTTACAACTTGACAGTACAATCTTTGTACAAGATCCTTTAGATTTACCAAAATGAGTGTAATATAAGTACCTACTTAACTGTCCAATCAATTTATATCCAGATCTCTCCACTATATACTATAGCTATTAGTAGGTCTTAATTAGGTGGAACAGTGAAATTGTAACATTCATTATGTGTTTAAGACTTCCAGTGTCAAAATAAATGTATTAACACAATTGTACTTTTGCTATGTACAGTAAGAGACTCATTTTTTTACACAGCAGTAAAGAATCTGTGCAGAAAATTTAGGTTTGGGAGTGATGCACAGATATTTGTCTCCTACAGTCAGTATTTTAGTTTTATTTTCCTTGTCCACTTGAGTGAATCTTTTCACTCTCTACCCACATACCGTTTAAATTGAAAACAAATTGGACATATAAAGTAATTTTTCTTTTTTAGGAATTGTGTTCTCTTGCAGGCCTCAAAATAGTACTTTTTTCTCATAATAATCTTTTTTTCTACTACAGCAGAGGTAATTTTAAAATAAAGTGTACTATGCATTGAATTTGAGAATGCAGCACTGATTCTTGCCTTCTGATTCTGCAAATTGGATTTTTCTAATCAGCTTTAGTAAATTTTATTTAATCATGCACTGTTTGAACTAAAGAGGAGTTAGGCATTTAAAGTAAATTGTCTGTTATTGAGTAATACTGTTTATAATCCACTGAATGGCACTTCATCCTTGTAAGAGAAATATTCTCAATAGCGATGTTTTTCTTATAAAACGATAATATAAGCATGATATATGGTTTGTATAGGTACTAACCCTTAGCCCTCATTCACATTAGGGCTTGAACAAATAAAAAATCATGTGTTGTGCTTGTGGTGCCATTTATATTTATTGTAGCTGCAAATGCACTAAGCCATGTGTAAAGCAGCCTACTGAAATGAATCGGCTATCCTATGCATGAAGTTTACCAAACAAGTGCAAAAAATGTGCATATGCATGGCACCCGATGCCATGCTACAGCAGTGTGAATGGGGGATACTGTGAAACTTTGAGCAAACAGCTAAACTTCAAATAAAATATACCCTGTTTCCCCCAAAAATAAGACCTAGCGTGATTGTCGGTGATGGCTGCAATATAAGCCCTACCCCCCAAATAACCCTACCCTGTTTCCCCGAAAATAAGCCCTACCCTGAAAATAAGACCTACAAGGACTTTAACTAGGGCTTATTTGGGGGGTAGGGCTTATATTGCAGCCATCACCAACAATCACGCTAGGTCTTATTTTCGGGGAAACAGGGTATGTATTTATTTATTTACCTTCCAAAAGATTTGCAATGCTGACAAGCCAATCTTGTAATTTATTTATCTCTTAAACACTGCAAAGCTGGGCAAGTAACACTGATTTTCTGGTCCAGCAATTAGACTGTCTGGTAGTGCTGGACCAATAATTGTGAGAATTCATTTTAAAGGCTATACAGTGGAGCACACTTTCCTTCAAGGAAGCAGATATGAAGTGGAACTAAAGTATATGTGGACCTTGTTCTGGTTCTAGGCTGCTACCTCTCTTATCACAGTAAAGGGATCATTCAGCAGACTAAAACTTTTGGATGAGTACTAAGGAGTGCCAACTGCCAAGTAAATATGTTTGCATCACTTTGAAATATTGGTAAGAGCATCAAATTCTGTCAACATATTTCAGCGTAAAAAACAAACCTCTTTTCAGAGCTAATTTGCAAATCAACAAAAAATGAAACATGCCATAAATAGGTATCTCTTATAAACAACCACTGAACGATGGAATACAATATATATATATATATATATATATATATATATATATATATATATATATATATAAATATATATATATATATATATATATATATATATTATATATATATATTCATATATTCAATCACAGAGGAGAAACACACCCAGCTTGCGACTTAGTGCTAGCAATCAGGTCCTCCCACCGACCTTATATATAAAGAAAAAGTCCAATAGGTTGCTGCACTTAAAAATTTTTGGTTGCTTTATTTCACATAGTCTTGAAGGAAAATGATAAAGCAACATAATCATTCCAGACAAAATAGTGGCAACAAATACCTATACAATTCAGACATTCATATCTGAATTGTATAGGCATTTGTTGCCACTATTTTGTCTGGAATGATTATGTTTGCTTTATAAGTGCAGCAACCTCTTGGACTTTTTCCGTATATATATATATATATATATATATATATATATATATATATATATGCACAATATCGATAAAATACTCACATAAATAAAATAGTGGTACATTATATTGGTGTGCTAATCAACGTTAATTGATATTCATATAAAATATCATATAAACAAATTAGCATTATCTGACACAGGGTTGCTTTACTAAAACTGGAGAGAGAAAAATCTGTTGCAGATCTGCATAGAAACCAATCAGCTTCTAGTTTTTTTTTGTCAAAGCTTAATTGAACGAGCTGAAGATAGAAACTGATTGGCTACCAAACAGAGCTGCACCAGATTTTGCACTTCAGTTTTAGCAGATCAACCCCAGTTTATAATAACTTAGTGAAAAGAAATAGGCATAATATTAGGTAATTGAGTAGATCTGACCTGCAGCAATGGTCTACTGAAACTATAGTAAATATAATCAAAGCAAAAGAAATCACATTTTCATATGATTGGAAATTATGAAATCACAGGGGGCAGGAGGCGGAGTCTAGCGGAGCAGACATGCATTGTTAGAGCTCCGCACCGCTGAGGAGAGAAGAGAAGGACAAAGTGGAGCCTGCAGGCTCAAAAGGTATCCATTTGAACCTTTTTGCCCCAGGGAATAAACTGTGAAAGTTTGGGCAGGAAATATGGTACAGTGAGGAAACCGTGGCAGAAATAAAAATCACCTCACAAAGAGCTCACAGGCACTCACTGCAACTAAAGCAGCTCCAGTCACCTCACAATATACAGCATCAGGGCGCTCTCACAGACAGAAAATGTCACAGCAAGACTCTCCATTTGAGTCAGATACAGAACAAATCCTCTCACAAACTTCTCCACAAGCCTCCTCAGTATCCCCAGTAATATTATTACAATTTGAAAAGATGCTTCATAAGGCTTTAAAACAAACCTCAGACCAAATAACAAAAAGCCTAACCAAAGAAATAAGAGAGCTGGGAAACCGCACCGCAGCCTTAGAAATAAAAATGGATGAAATTGAAATTACAACCCAAGAAAATATAACAGAATTGGAACAATTAAAAAAAGAGAATTTAATACTTTAAACTAAGCTCGAAGATTACGAAAATAGAGCCAGACGTTCAAACTTGCGCATAAGGGGAATACCTGAAACTGTGACAGACCTGTAATCTACTATTACTGCTCTATTACAAGAACTAAAGCCAGATATCCCTATTGAACGTTTAGAACTGGACAGAGTACACAGAGCCCTCACAGCCAAAAAGAAAGATGGACCCCCACGTGATATAATCACAAAATTTCATTATTACAGAACAAAAGAACAAATACTAATTGCTGCAAGAGAAAAAAAGGAACTTATTTTTCAAGGACACAATTATCAAATTTTTGCTGACCTATCCCAACTTACTATTACTAAAAGACGATCCATGAAACCCCAACTAATAGAACTGCAACGCCACAACATTATGTATCAATGGGGCTTCCCCTTTTCAGTCAGATTTAACTACCAAGGTACAATTTACAGAAGCAGATCAGCAGATGAACTACAACAAACCCTTTTAAAATTAAATCTGACAGAACCCACAAGCAGCAACTCTCCCACACGTAGAAGAATGGCATCATCTTCACCTTCAGGCAGCACCCAGAAAATTTCAGAACAAAATGGGAATCATCATTCTCACAAAAGAGGCCGTTATGCCACATCATCCATGGACCAAGAAGATTCAATGGACTGACATCCTAATTCCTGATATCTCTTAATTTATTATACTAAGAGATGGTTCTCTATAAAAAAACTATATTTATAACTGAATGCAACTGCATTCTGATAGTCACACACTGTGTGGGATCATGTTACATTCCAGTTATATTTCTTATTGCTTCTGATTCATATAGCCTTAGAATATATAAGTGAAATAAGGAAATTCTTGTTCAGTTATATATTATCAGGTAATAACAATAGATTTATTACTTTTTAGGACAAATATGTTCAATAATCCAGAAGTAATGGAAGCTTTTTCTTTCTTTTCTTAGAACAAATATATTAATACCTAACTAGTTCCTAGAATTATGTTTTTGTTTATTCTAATCTGAAGCAATACAACCTCAATTTTAGGAGTTAACATATCTAAACAGTTACATATGAATAAAATATGTAATTGTTTACTCTAAAGGGGTTAAAATCCCAAAATAATTCAAACTATCTTCATCAATACCAAAGTTATTAACAGTACCTTTCTAACTGAATTATTTAGCCTAGGGCAAGACTAACCATATACGACCACCCTGGAATAAATAATTTTAACAAAAACTATATTCTGCACTCCAATTAATGAAACATCATTTTGATGTCTTTTGACATAGCACTTCTCTCCTGTAAGCGGAAGATCCGTGTACCCCCATTAGCCCTCCTCATTCTCCCAACCATATTATGTGGGAGTGTGACGAAGGCACTTATTCCCCTGAGAGAGATATTTATTCTCTTTCACGGGTAAATTGTGATTACTTGCAAAAAATAATTTATACAATGTATCATTTAATCTCATATGTATTTTGTTTACTCTTTACTCCAGAATTCACTGGTTTCTTTTCTATCTATTCATCTCTTCAGTCCACACAGGTTGATCTGCGCAGTCAGCTCTGCATAACAAAAAGTAAGTCAAAACTATTTGATCTATTGCCATGGCACCACTGAATATACTTTCCCTGAATGTTCAGGGAATAAATGTCCCTCAAAAAAGGACCAAAGCCTTCCGTACTTTCCATAACAAGAAGGCTCACATAGTATGCCTCCAAGAAACACACTTCACCAAAGATTCTACTCCAAAATATATTTCTCCTTTTTATCAACAAATTTACACGGCTTCTGCCTGTACCAAACAAAGGGGAACTCTAATTGCATTTCACCGATCCACACCATTCACCTTATCATCAGAAATTAAAGACCCAGAAGGTAGATACCTGATACTCATGGGTTATATAATGGATACAGCAATCACAGTGATTTCCTACTACGCTCCTAACAAATAACCTACACCATTACTCTCACATATATTACAAGTGATTAATACACACAAAATAGGAACAGTGATAATGTGTGGAGATTCGAACCAGGTCCTCCTCCCATTTCTAGATAAATCACCTTTTACACCATCCAAAATAACCTCTAGATTACCTTTTTCTCAACTTCTTTCCAAATACAATCTGGTAGACTCATGGAGAGAAAGTAACCCAATGAAAAAGAAATTCACTTATTTCTCGCATCCTCATCAAACCTTCACCAGAATAGATCATATTTTTCTAACAATAGGAATGATACCAGAAATTATTGCATCAGATATAATTCTGATTCCGTGGTCTGACCATAATGCAGTATACACTACTATAGCCTCAGCCATACCAAAAGCGAATGACCCAACGTGGTACTTACCGGACATAATGCTCAAACACCCACTACATCAGATGGCCATTGAACAAGCTTTAAAGGAATACATATCAATTAATAATACAACAGACATCTCCCCAATAACACTGTGGGAAGCTCATAAGCCTGTCTTGCGTGGTACAATACAAAGACAAATGGCACTATTTAAACGGGAACGCAAAAATCTAGCAAAAAAACTAGAACTCAATTTTAATGCAGCCTACATATCATTTCAAGATAATCCATCTCAGAGTACAAAATCTCATCTGGAAAAATCTAGATTGGAATACGATCTATTTCTCACTGAGTCAGTTGATAAATCCCTCAAACGCTCCAAACACAATTTCTACATGAATACAAACAAACCAGGTACATATTTGGCTCGGGCATTAAATTCAACTAACAAATCTTTCAAACCAATACGTTTGAAATTATCAAAAAATGTTTACACTTGTAATCCAGTTAAAATAGTCCATAAATTTCACTCACATCTCGCAACTTTATACAAGACAAACAATGAATTTAATCCTACAGAGGCTGAATCCTTCTTCTCAAAAATAACCTTACCTGAGTTATCTCAGAATCAAAAAAGCAGTTTGGATGAGCCTATAACTATAGATGAAGTTGCTAACGCCATAAAAGACCTAAAACTTAACAAAAGACCAGGCCCAGACGGCTACTCGGCTTTATACTATAAAACATTTTTAGAAATACTCTCTCCCATTCTCACTGAAACTTTTAACAAACTTCTAGCTGGACATTATTTTCGGCAAGAAACACTAATGGCAATTGTTTGTATAATCCCAAAACCCCTTTCTGATGATACTTCCTGTGTGAATTATCGGCCTATCTCTCTGTTAAACCTCAATATTAAATTATTAGCAAAAATAATAGCAAAACGCCTCAATAGCATTATAGGAAAATGAATACATAGAGATCAAGTAGGCTTCATGCCAAATAGACAGGCAGGCGATAATATACGCAGGGCAGTGTTATTGGCACATATTGCTAAAAAACGGAAAATCCCTTTATGTTTTCTATCTCTCGATATTAAGAGGGCATTTGACACAGTATCCTGGCAATATATGCAATATTCATTACAAAAATGGGGTTTTGGACCCCACTTTTTAACATGGATCAAGAATTATATAATAAACCCAAAGCCTATATAAAATATGCTGGATATAAATCTGAAGCCTTTAATATCGAAAGAGGTACCCGACAGGGTTGCCCATTATCTCCCTTATTATTTGCCCTTATACTCGAACCCATGGCCCAATACATCAGAACAAACCAAACTATAACTGGCATTGAAGTAGGAGGTATTACACACAAATTACCGGTATGTATATTTGCAGACGATATATTACTTTTCCTATCATCACCACAGGTCTCTGGTCCTAACTTAATACCAGCTCTTGATGGGTTTGCAGCCCTATCCGGCCTTATGATTAATCCTAAGAAATGCCTAGTGCTTAATATTTCACTCACAAACATGGAATTGATCCCGGCTAGGGCTTCACTCCCATTCACATGGGCAGAAAAATCAATCCCATATCTTGGAATTCATTTAACAGCCTCTCATTCTGACTTATTCTCAACCAATTATCCTCCTGTATTAAGACAGATCACAAATCTAATAAAACAATGGTCGCAACTTCCTTTATCCTGGATAGGGAAGATTAATGCAATCAAAATGACTATTCTACCCAAATTGCTTTATCTATTCAGAGTCCTCCCTATTCCAATTCCTTCCTATTTTTTGAGAATAGTACAAAAAAGAGCAACTTCGTTTATATGGGGCTCTTCTAAACCACGTATACCTATACACACACTGCATCTTCCCAAAAATAAAGGAGGCCTGGGATACCCTAATTTTACTAACTACTACAGAGCAGCACATTTGGCCAGTCTGTCCAAATACCATACAAAACAGGAAATCCCATTATGGGTATTTATAGAGGCTTCAGAAAATGACCCTCTATTAATATCAAATTTATTATGGCTTGATCCTAAAGACCGCTTTAAAATTCATAATCCCATAACTAAACACTTCTTATCTCTCTGGGATAAACTAAAAACCAAATATCAGTTACAATCTCCACACAATCCTCTCCTTTCTTTTATCAGAAATTCGGCCTTTTATCCGGCATGGATCTACCCAAATTCTTTTAAAGCTTGGACAACATCAGGCATTCAGACACTAAATGACTTCATAGCATCTAAATCATTCCTTTCATTCCAATCGCTTAGAGAAAAATATGATCTACCAAACTCTGAGATATTTAGATATCTCCAAATCAAAAATTTCTATACACCATTCCTAAAGGAGGATACACCATTATCCCAATTATCCATTTTTGAATCAATCTGTACAAAAGATCCATTTGCTAAAGGTACAATTTCATCACTTTATAATCAATTATATGGAGTAGCAAATCTTAATAGACCCTCTTACGTTCAGAGGTGGGAGGAGGACCTGGGACGAACGTTAGAAGACACGGACTGGTCTAACATATGGCTCACATCTAAGTCATCTTCACCCAACATCTTAGCACTGGAGACAAATTATAAAGTCCTAACTCGCTGGTACCTTGTACCCGCTAGAGTGGCAAAATATTCACCTAATACCTCAGCTCTTTGTTTTCGAGGATGCCCAGAAATAGGCACACATTTACACATATGGTGGACGTGCCCAGTAATCCAAACCTTCTGGAAGGAAGTCTTCGTGATTGCATCTAAAATATTTAAAAAAATAATACAACCAGATCCATATTTAACTTTACTTAATCTAAAACCGGAATGGTTAACACTCTCTCAATTCAAACTTATGATCCAACTAATAACGGCTGCAAAACAAACAGTGGCCAAGGCATGGAAATCTCCTACATTGGTACTAGCAGAAACAATTCACAGAATGAATAATACAATGTCCCATGCTAAGATGGTAGCCATCGATCAAAATCAAATTCCAAAATTTGAAAAACTTTGGCATCCTTGGATAAAACAACAGTTCCTGTCAAACTTCAATGACTCTGTCCTGTTGCCATGGTAACAGATTAAATGACTTACAGAGACACCCATTCTAAGGCTTCAAAGAGAACTAAAAAGAATAATAAACTGACGAGCGGGACAACCTTGTGGACCATACCTCTACCTTTCAACCCTTTTTCTTCTTTCTCTTTCCTTTTCTCCACCTTACGATTAAAGCTCATTATCAGAATTTATTTGACCTATATATACTCTACCTGTAAACAATATGTATAGTAGGTATAAATCATTTAAATACCTACAAAAGTAACTAAGGAAATTATATATATCTTTAATTTAGGTTTACGTGAACCCAATGTTTAATATTTGAAATTTCATGATATTTACCTATATAAACCCTACTGTAAAACAATGAGCTTACTTTATAGATCCTTGTAAACTTACTTTATGTATCTTTATAACATTGTATACTCAATAAACTTCTTTTGACAAGGAAATTATGAAATCACATTCATGGCTGGAGATGTGGAACTGACTTGAGCAAAGGATGTTAATGGAATTAATGCCCTTATGCTAGAGCTTGATAAACTGTAGATAATAAATAAGGATGAGCCGAACACCCCCTTGTTTGGTTCGCACCAGAACTTGCGAACAGGCAAAAAATTTGTTCGAACGCGCGAATACCATTAAAGTCTATGGGACACGAACATGAATAATCAAAAGTGCTAATTTTAAACTTATATGCAAGTTATTGTCATAAAAAGTGTTTGGGGACCTGGGTCCTGCCCCAGGGGACAAGGATCAATGCAAAAAAAAGTTTTAAAAACGGCCGTTTTTTCAGGAGCAGTGATTTTAAAAATGTTTAAAGTGAAACACTAAAAGTGTAATATCCCTTTAAATTTCGTACCTGGGGGTTGTCTATAGTATGCCTGTAAAGGGGCACATGTTTACCGTGTAGAATAGTTTAGAATAGTCTGACAGCAAAATTACATTTCAAAGGAAAAAAAGTCATTTAAAACTACTCGCAGCTATTAATGAATTGCCGGTCCGACAACACACATAAAAGTTCATTGATAAAAACGTCATGGGAATTCCCCACAGGGGAACCCTGAACCAAAATTTAAAAAAAAATGACGTGGGGGTCCCCCTAAATTCGATACCAGGCCCTTCAGGTCTGGTATGGATATTAAGGGGAACCCCGGCCAAATTTTTTTTTTTAAATGGCGTGGGATCCCCCCTTAAAATCTATACCAGACCCTTCAGGTCTGGTATGGATTTTAAGGGGAACCCCACGCCAAAATTAAAAAATAACGGCGTGGGGTCCCCCCAAAAATCCATACCAGACCCTTATCCAAGCACGCAACCTGGCAGGCCGCAGGAAAAGAGGGGGTGACGAGAGAGCGGTCCCCCCTCCTGAACCGTACCAGGCCACATGCCCTCAACATTGGGAGGGTGCTTTGGGGTAGCCCCCCAAAACACCTTGTCCCCATGTTGATGGGGACAAGGGCCACATCCCCACAACCCTTGCCCGGTGGTTGTGGGGGTCTGCGGGTTGGGGGCTTATTGGAATCTGGAAGCCCCCTCTAACAAGGGGACCCCCAGATCCGGCCCTCCCCCTGTGTGAAATGGTAAGGAGGTACAAAAGTACCCCTACCATTTCACAAAAAAACTGTCAAAAATGTTAAAAATTACAAGAGACAGTTTTTGACAATTCCTTTATTTAAATGCTTCTTTTTTCTTCTATCTTCTTTCTTCTATCCTCTATCTTCCTTCAGTTTCTTCCTCCATCTTCTTCTTCTACTGGTTCTTCTGGTTCTTCCTCCGGTGTTCTCGTCGGGCATCATTTTTAACATTTTTGACAGTTTTTTTGTGAAATGGTGGGGGTACTTTTGTACCCTCTTACCATTTCACACAGGAGGGAGGGCCGGGATCTGGGGGTCCCCTTGTTAAAGGGTGCTTCCAGATTCTGATAAGCCCCCTGCCCGCAGACCCCCACAACCACCGGGCAAAGAGTTGTGGGGATGAGGCCCTTGTCCCCATCAACATGGGGACAAGGTGTTTTGGGGGGCCTATCCAAAGCACCCTCCCAATGTTGAGGGCATGTGGCCTAGTACAGTTCAGGAGGGGGGACCGCTCTCTCATCCCCCCTCTTTTCCTGCGGCCTGCAAGGTTGCGTGCTGGGATAAGGGTCTGGTATGGATTTTTGGGGGGACCCCACGCCGTTTTTTTTTAATTTTGGAGCGGGGTTCCCCTTAAAATTCATACCGAACCTGTAGGATCTGGTATAGATTTTGAGGGGGGACCCCGTGCCATTTTTTTTATAATTTTGGCCGGGGTTCCCCTTAATATCCATACCAGACCTGAAGGGCCTGGTATGGAATTTAGAGGGACCCCCACATCATTTTTTTTTTTGGTTCGGGGTTCCCCTGTGGGGAATTCCCATGCCGTTTTTATCAATGAACTTTTATGTGTATTGTCGGTATGGCAATTCATTAATAGCCGGGAGTAGTTTTAAATGACTTTTTTTCCTTTGAAATGTCATTTTGCTGTCAGACTGTTCAAAACACGGGAAACATGCGCCCCTTTACAGGCATACTATAGACACCCCCCAGGTACGAAATTTAAAGGGATATTACACTTTTATTGTTTCACTTTAAGCATTATTAAAATCACTGCCCCCGAAAAAACGGCCGTTTTTAAAACTTTTTTTTGCATTGATCCATGTCCCCTGGGGCAGGACCCAGGTCCCCAAACACTTTTTTATGACAATAACGTGCATATAAGCCTTTAAAATTATCACTTTTGATTTCTCCCATAGACTTTTAAAGGGTGTTCAGCGGCATTTAAATTTGTCGCGAACACCCGAAATTATTCGCTGTTCGGCGAACTGGCGAACAGTCGATGTTCGACTCGAACATGAGTTTGACTCGAACTCGAAGCTCATCCCTAGTAATAAAATTAGAAATGGAAAATAAAATAACATTGAAGCATTATGCCGCGTACACACGATTGCACATTCCGACAACAAAATTCATGTTTTTTTTTCCGACGGATGTTGGTTCAAACTTGTTTTGCATACACACGGTCACACATATCTTGTCGGAAATTCCGAACGTCAAGAACGCAATGACGTATAACAAGTACGACGAGCAGAGAAAAATGAAGTTCGATAGCCAGTGCGGCTCTTCTGCTTGATTCCGAGCATGCGTGGAACTTTGTGCATCGGAATTGTGTACACACGATTGGAATTTATGACAACTGATTTTGTTGTCAGAAAATTTGAGATCCAGATCTCAAATTTTGTTTGTCATAAATTCCGCTGGAAAATGTCCGATGGAGCCTACACATAGTTGGAACTTCCAACAACACACTCCCATCGAACATTCCTGTCGGAAAATCCGATCGTGTGTACGCAGCATTAAAAGTGGGAACAAGTCACTAAGGGGTGTTCAGTTCTGGAAAAGATTAGCATGAATAGGCTAAAAGTAGTGAAATTATGGATTAGTGAAGAATGCAGTGATGGACTGCAGAAAGTGTGCTGGGCTGTGTGATAATGACAAAAGATACAAAGTACAGTAAACTGGATTGGAAAAGGTGGACTTACAGTACATAAGAGTTTTGCAGAATCTTAGGGAATGCATTAAGCTGAGAAATATGTGAATCGAGATTGGGAAAAAAATCTATGAAGTCTAATGCAGAGAAGTACAAAGGTAGTAAATAGGGGGGAAGATACGATGTAACACAAAGTAACAAGCTGATAGTTACCATTAGTGCAAATCTAGGTAACAGCTGTATAAGTAAGAATAAATATACCCAGTATCTCAGTAAACCAGTGGATGAGATGTGAAATAAGAGAGAGGATAAAATAAGCAAGAGAGTATACAGATAGACTCAAAGGTATTTTGCAGAGAAAAATAGATAGCATAATAAGGCAGGGGGAATGTAACAGGTTGTGTGTGAATGAGAGTTTGTAATGCTACTTAAAGAGGAATAGTGGTGCAGTGACCATTGCAGATTATGTGAAGGTAGGGGAGAGTAGATATAAGAAACAGGAGAAGGGATAATGTAATAGGGAAGAGGGACAGCAGGAATGATATGGACAGCTTAGACTGACTGCATAATTGTGATGGGAAGACAAAGTGATGTGCAGATGGAGAGAAGGGGAATAAAACAGGGGGTAAAATTAGCTGGGCTAAGTGAAAGCAACTAAACAGGGGCCAAAGTTGGAGAGAACAACATAGGAAAGCAAGTTAATGGAGGTGGAGAGAGCTAGTGGGGTAGGGGAGGGGATGTTAAATAGAAGGAGAATTAAGTTAGTTGGGCAAACTGTTATGTGGGTCTTATGGAAACCTATTATTACTTTGTTCAGTGGTTTATTATAAGAGATTTTTATGGTTCATTTCACTTTTAATGTACATTTATAGGTTAGCCTTGAAGAAGGGGGAGCCTTTTCCTGCAAAACACATTGGCTGTATTTGATGCTCTTACCCAATAAACATTTCAAAAAGACCTTTAAGTGAAACAAACAGTTGTACTAGGGAATAGTGTTGGGCGAGCAGTTTGGGCCGAGCACAAGTTCAGCCTGAACAGCGCCCATCTGGCAAACACCCGCATTTGCGGGGCACCCAGTGGGATGTTCACAAACCGAGTGCCCCACAATACACTGCATGCTAAAAAGTGCATTCTAAGCCAATTAGGGCACAGTGAAGGAGCAGGCCAGGAAGCTGGCTGCTGTGTCCTTAACAATGGATGAGTAATAAGCTGTCAACGGGCTTCTCCGCAGAAAGCTGAATGAAAAAAAAAATTGCCAGCAAAAGAAAAAAGGGGGAAAAACAGGATATATATATACCAATATATACCAGGCCCACACCAAAATTTTAAAAAGAAACAATGTGGGGTGCCCCCAAAATCCATACCAGACCCTTATCCAAGAATGCAGCCTGGCAGGTCAGGAAAGGGTGGAATGAGTGAGCACTGAACCCCTGAACTATACAAGGCCACATGCCCTCAACATGCCCTCAACATGGGGGTGCTTTGGGGCAGGGGGTGCCCCCCACCCCAAAGCACCTTGTCCCCATGTTGATGGGTCTCTTTCCCACAACCCTGGGCTGTGGTTGTGGGGGTCTGCAGGCAGGGGACTTTAACAAGGGGGGCCCCGGATTCCACCCCCCCATGTGAATGAGTATGGGGTACATTGTACCCCTAATCATTCACCAAATATGTGTCAAAAAGAAATAAAAACACACACACAGTTTTTGACAATTCCTTTATTAAAAATTAAAAGCAATGTCCCCCAATGTAGATAGATTGTTAATCATGACGCCTGCTAACTGCCTGCTATTTTTAATAAAAAAATTGTCAAAAACTGTGTGTGTTTTTAATTTTTTTTGACACTTTTTTGGTGAATGGGTAGGGGTACCATACTCATTCACAGAGGAGGGCCTGGATCTCGGGACCCTCTTATAAAAGGAGGTTTTCAGATTCCGATAAGCCCCCCACCAGCAAACCCCCACAACCACAGCCCAGAGTTGTTGGGAAGAGGCCCTTGTCCCCATTAACACGGGGACAAGGTGCTTTTGGGTGCTCTGGGGCCTTGTATGGTTCAGGAGGGGGTGCCCGCTCGTCTGCCGGCTGTATGTTTAGAAAAGGGTCTGGTATTAATTTTGAGGGGACCCCACTCTGTTTTTTTTTTTAAGTTTTGGCATGGGGTTCCCCTTAAAGTCCCCAAAGGGCCTGGTATGGATTGGGGGGGACCCCCACACCATTTTTAAAACTTTTTGTTTTGCTGTCAGTTTTCCTGACAGACTCCATGGCAGTCTACGTTTTTTGGAAATAACTATCCAGTCCACACGGGTGGGTATGCTGATCAAAAGAAATTTAATTTGGCCCGTCATTCGACAGGATTCTTAAACAAAAGTTCACAGAAGATAGAGAAGCAGGTTCTATGCAGTAATGTGACATAAAGATATTAATGGAGGCCCATGAGGCCACTTTGCAGATGACGTCTGAAGCCACATGCCGGCTGCTGCCCACGAAGCCACTATACCCCTGGTAGAATGTGCCATCACCTCCTCTGGAGGAGCCAAGCCCTTAGCCCTATAAGCCTGCTTGATGAACTGGAAGATCCAGGCCACAATTGTTCTGGTCGAAGCTCGCTTCCCTCTGTTATTGCCGGAGTACAAGATATACAGGTAGTCTGAGCGTCTAAAGGAGGAAGTAGCTTGCAGGTATTCAGTGTTTGTATTCAGTATTTTGCCTACATCCAGAGGGTGAACTTCAGTGGACCCCGGGGCCCTGAATGCAGGTATGACAAATTCTTGGTTCTCATGGAACACTAAAGTAACTTTCGGGTTTGAGCCGAGCATAGGGATGAGGATCATCCAGTCCGGGAAGAAGGTCAGAAATGGTTCTTCATGACCCAAGGATCCGATCTCAGAAACCCTTTTGGCCGAAGTGATGGCTACTAGGAAGGCGACTTTTGCAGAAAGGTCTTTGATAGAAAGTGGAGCAGATCACGCGGTACTGAGTCCAGATAATGAGTCGAGAACAAGAGGAAGATCCTATTTGGGGAATCTTGGCCTCCTCTGGGGCCTGAATCTTGCCGCCCCACGGAACTGCCGGATTAGAGGGTGAACAGCCCATGATGTTTGGGAGAAGGCCGACAAGGCTGAGACTTGGACCCTAAGAGAGCTGATGGATAGAGACAGATCTAGGCTGGATTGAAGGAAGCTAAGGATATCCTGGATTCCTGGATCTCTGAACGATCTGCCCATAGAGGATAAGAATTCAACTAACTTGGCCCATATTCTCCCATAGACCTTATTCGTGCTTGCCTTTCTCAAGCTCATGAGGGTGGAAATTACTCTTGACCAGCACCTGAGAGTTTCCAGCCTTTTCCTCTCAAAAACCAGACCATGAGTCTCAGTAATGCCGGGCAAGAGTGCAGGACTGCCCCCTGAGAAAGGAGGGCCTGAGAATAAGAGGCATTGGGTCCCGGAGGCTGAGCTGGGTCAGGAGGGAAAACCATGGCCTGTTCGGCCAGTAGGGCACTATCACCACCACCTCGACTGCTTCCGCTTGGAGTCTCCGTAAAAACTTGAGGATGATCAGAAGCGGGGAAAAGCGTAAGCCCTGTTGAAGCTCCACTGATCTGTCAGGGCATCTACTCCGAAGGCCTGGCTGCAACGGCCCCGAGTGTAATACTTCTTGATCTTGAAGTTTTAGGGGGTTACAAATAGATCTACTTCGGGATTGACTTCCAAGGACAGGATCCATTAGAATGTCTGCGCATGAAGGGACCAATCGTTGTCTAACTGTGTGCGAGACAGGAAGTCTGCTTGGACATTCTGGACTCCGGGGATGAAGACCGCTGAAATATTGGCCAGGTTTTTCTTGGAGCAAGGTGGAGCTCCGAGTGCCCCCTTGCCTCTTCACATAGGAAACCGCTATGGTGTTGTCCATTCTCAATAAAACTGATTCCCCTTTCAGGAGATGAGTGAAGATTTGAAGGGCACACCAGGCTCCCCGTAGTTCCAAGACGTTTGAGCCCGGGTTGCCTTGTGCAAGTTCTGACCTGCAGAGGGCTCCCCATCCAGCACCGCTGGCATCGGTCGTGACCGTGATCCATGAGACGGGGCAATGGAGTGACAGGTGAGCAGATTTATTCATTTTTTTTTATTATTCTCTCTTTTATTGTAGAAACAGATGTAGACAGATGTACATAATAAAAGTCACATTCCTATATCTAAATTCCTTATTACATCAATTACATCTATACAATTATTTATATCTATACAATTATTTTTTTAAAAAAAAACCCCTCCCCCCTCCCCCTAAGCCCGTAAACCTCCATCAAATTCCTCCAACCCCTGGATTTTTTAAACTCCATTCATTTTCCCCATATATTCCCAATATATCCTATATAATCTTCTACTGTATGAATTGTTTCCTCTATGGCTCTCACCATTTCCACTCTTAATACCCACTCCTTCATATTCAGCACTTCTTGGGTTCTCCATAAACTCGGTATCAGACCTTTAGCTGAGTTTAAAAGGTATGGGACTAAGGTGAGCACATTTTGTGCTAAAGCCACCAAAAGAGGCTGTTCCTCATCACTGATAATATGTGAATGGATTGATTGCTATCCCCTGAGTTCCATTGCTGGAGAAACCCTGTCTGGAAAGGACTCAACCTTCACAGAGACCAATTTACCATGGGGGTCATAGAGACCATCATGCCAACAGTTTTTAGGCACTGTGAGGCCCTCAGGTGTGAGAAGCTCAAGGCCTGTGAAGTTCTCTCTCGAATGACTGGGATCTTCTCCACTGGAAGAGAGATGGTACTTTCCACCATGTCGAACTGGGCCCCTAAGTATATTGGGCGCTGGACTGGTTCCAGATGGCTTTTCTCCATGTTTAGGAGCCAACCGCATTTGAGTAGTGTGGTGATAACCTGCTCCCTGTGGATCAGCATCTGCTCCCTGTCTTGGGATAGTAGCAGGAGGTTGTCGAGATAGTGGTACAAGCATATTCCTTTTGCTCTGATGAGGGTCACCACAGCCAGAAGAACTTTGGAAAAGACTAGGGGTGAGGTCATCAACCCGAAAGGGAGGCAGGTCAACTGTAGATGTTCCTGCCCAACCCTGAACCAGAGATATTTGCGGACTTCTTCTGCAACAGGCACGTGGAAATAGGCATCTTTTAAGTCGATTGAGATTAGCCAATTGTCTGACTGCACAGCTTGCTGGATGGTAGACAGAGTCTCCATTTGAATCTTTCATATTTTATAAACTTGTTTAGATAAGTTAGGTCTATCACAGGGCGCCATGAACCATTTTTCTTTTGCACCAAGAAGATAGAGGAGTATGCCTCATGGAACTCTTTGCCTTTCGGGATAGGCACCACTGCCCCCTGTGCAATCAGCAAATCCATGTAGGACAGTAACACCTGCTTCTTTTTCTTCTGACCGTGGTAGCAGGGTGGAAGTAAATCTGGAGGGAGGAGTACCGGTAAAGGACCATATGTGGCCTGTGGAGACCGTCTTGATGGTCCAGTAGTCTGAGATTGAGGCCACCCAGACGTCCTGGAAGAGAAGCAGGCACGCCCCCACCTGACCCGCCTGGGCGGGCCCAGTCCAAAAACGACTTAGCCGGCTCATGCCTACTGAATGCCTGGCTTTTAGTGGACTTTTGGAAAGATATCTGACCTCTGCTCCAATTCCTTCTGAAATCTTGGCCTGGCCTGTAAGAGTGTGCTTCCCATAAATGCTCAGTACTGCATCTTCTGTGCTGGGGCCTCTTCTGACCAAACAGCTGCCTATCCTGGATCAAGAAGTCTGACCTCCCCCAGGAAGGCTGCTGCCAGCTTCATATCCTGGACTGCTGAGCCCCTGGCCAGTTCTTTTGAAACCCCTCGAGCACAGAGTCCACGTTCTCTGTCCAGGCTTCCATAGCCTTGGAAATGGTCGCGAGGGCCAAGGCGGGTTTGCAAGCCATACTGGCTAGCCCGTAAATTCTCTTGAGGTCTTGTCTATTCTCCTCTCGAGCTCGTCCTTGAAGGATACAGCGTCCTCTAAGGGAAGAGTGACGTGTTTTGCCAGTTGCATCAGTGCTGCGTATATGAGGGGAACGTTTTCCAGATTCACTTCTTCTGCCTTGAAGGGGTATAATCTGGAGGTTTTGCTTGACATAGAAGCCTTCTTATCCACCTTGCTCCACTCCTCATCAATGATATCCTTTACTTCAGAAAGGAGCAGGAAATTGGAACATTCCTTCCCCAAATGTTTAAAGAACTACCTTTGCTTAGCCAGGGGATTGGAAGTATCTTCCCACTTAAGGGTCTCCTTAACCGCTTTCACTAGCGGGGAAACAAGAGCGAAGTCGAAGCCTCCGTCAAATTCGTCTCCTTCCAACTCGCTGTCTGAAGACCCGGGGGAAGAATCGTAAGGCTGGGATGGGCCTGGATCCTCCTGTGCCTCGTCAGCCAGGGAGCCAGATAGAGTGGTGGACTGGTTCCACGTGCGGGTTGTACCCCACTCCTTTAGGGGTTGCTGCACCACACGCTTAACAAGAGACTCCATCTGTTGGCCTCGTTTTCCCCAACCACCTGAGCACAACATGGGTCACTTAATGACTTACCCTCTGGGACTCGAGTCCCACATCCCCAGCAGGCTCTGCGATCAGAGCGGCTGTCATGGCGGTGGGTGTGGTGTCTGGAGGAGGAATGGGAACATCTCCTCTGCTGGTGGGTCCTGGACGGAGAGTCACGTCTGGATCTGGATGATTAATGGTGATGTTGCGGCCTGGCAAGCTCTCTGTCGTCTCGGACCACGATTTGGCGGTTTGATCTGGAAGGGCCGAAGGAAAAAAGGAAAAAGAAGAAATGCAAAGTCATGGTGTTAACGCATTCTATTCAACCATGAACAATCTCGGCCCCTCCCCCTCATTTGCACATACCTTGTGCGTGAAGGCTGGCTACACTGAGGTGGTGATCTGTCCATAGTATTTTGGACAGAACGTCAATCCAAAAGAAGCAAGGTTTTCCCAAAAGACGGTGGGACTTTAAAGGCATAGATTGTCAACAAAAAATTGATAAAAAATATATTTTATTTAGACAATATGTTAAAAAAGTGTTTACAGAGAAATTTGTTGTTTGAATCACATATCATAGGTACAAAAATATTTTTAATATTGTTGCTAAATATGCATAAAGCTTTTGGAGTGTACGGCGTCTTCAAAGAACTCAAGGAGACAAGATACACCCAAAGTATGATAACATGTAGGCATTTGTTAAATCCTACGCGTTACGGAGTGTTCCACACTCCTTCTTCAGGGATAGTCCGATATGCATGAATTTTGTGCATGTAACCATGTAAAATGTAAAGAAATGTATATATTATCAACAACATAGCTAAATCAGTGCTTGTATCCATCAAAGGCAACAGATGGTGCAAAAGATACATCAGTGGAGCTACTGTACTCACGCGTCCAAAGAGCAACCAGAGCCTAGGCAATAGGGCTTGAATAGATATAGAAAAGAGATAAGTTCCCGTCTGATGAAGTAGGTGGGCATGGAAAACAGCTGGACACAAACTGGGACCGCAAACAGCTGGTGTCTGAGAATAGGAAGGAGTAGAGTATAAAGAGGTCACAAAGAAAAAAGGAATAGGCCAAAACACAAACAAAAAAAGCATTGCCAGAAAAAACATGGCCAAATATCATATATATATATATATATATATATATATATATGGAAAATAAACTGAAAAAGAAAAAAAAGAGAAGATAATATATAGTATATCCAAAATATATATAGAATATATAAAAAGTCTATAAAACATATACCTCAAACAGGATGCTGTGTATACATAAACACAGGCCGTAAATAGTGGAGAGGTGCCAGGTCAAGGGGGACAAAAGTTCATTGTGGTTTTGATGCACTTTAGAGTGTATATATATGTATAGAGCTTGGGAAGTAGGAAGGAGGTCAGAACAGGGATTTAGAGATGTCCCACGGATACACTTATCCACTCAATCCAAAAGAAGGAATAAAACAGCCTTGGGCAATGCCCAAATAACCTAGGATAAGCCAGGGAAACAAGCAAGAAGAAATACATTTTTTTTTAAACTTGTGCCTATCTCTTTAAGACAAGAATGAGATCCCAAGCTGAGGCTTACCCTGTCCAGTGTGATCCTTGGCTCGGGGAAGCTGCCGCTCAGTGCCCGCAGGAGTTCCCAAACTGACGGGGCTGACAGATATTTAAAATTCCCCATCTGGATGACGTCACCGCCTCCCCCACTCTCTACCTGCGCCGTAGAGTGGCCGAACGGCACCTGTGCGGCCACCGGGTGCTCTGTCGAGCTGCGCATGTGCAAACCAAGCCTCGATGTCACCGAGGCAGCGCATACACTCGTTGTGGCCGCAACCCAGAAATACAGCGGCGTCCTGGAACGCAGGTGCATTCCGGGCACCATGAGAGGCCGAAAGGCTAACCCAGAAGGAAGACGGAGCGGTGACATGACAAAAGGGCACATAACATAAACAGCTGCCATAGAGGAAATAAAAAACAGCAGACCTTTCCAGCCGGATTGTATTCGCTAGACGTCCATCTTGGGCATACATAGGCAGCCTCCCCTCCACCACCGGCGAATCCTATGCCTGAAAAGCCACTCACCTGCCCAAGGCTGGGCCCTGGGCTGCATCGCATGTTTGGTATGCCGGATTCAGGAGTCATCCCGATTGGACGTCGTACAGGAAAAACGTGAGTACACGTGATGTAGGTCCATGGATGGGGACAAAAAAGGAATGCAGTCTCTAGCGGTGAGCTCAAATTTATGGGAGTGGGGTCCTATAGCATTGGAGAGGAGGTGGGGTTAACCCACACGTAGACTGGCATGGAGTCTGTCAGGAAAGAGATGTTAACTAAATCTTAACTGTTAGAGAGCTTAACCTTTTTACTAGCTACTAATTTTTCATTAGGCCCTCTAACTAACCCCTAAAAAAGGTGAGTGGCAGTTAAGACAGGGAGTTGTCGAATTAAAAACCAATGGATTAATCAGGAAGACTGACATATATCCAACCACAGATATAAAAAATAGGTGTGGAATTTTTGGTAATTTTTAGAGATGCGCTCATATTCTAAAGTCACCTATCTATCTATCTATCTATCTATCTATCTATCTATCTATCTATCTATCTATCTATCTATCTATCTATCTATCTATCTATCTATCTATCTATCTATCTATCTATCTATCTACAGATGCATCTCCAAATATTAGAATATCATCAAAACGTTAATTTATTTCAGTAATTGATTTAAAAAAGTGAAACTAATATATTTTATATAGATGCGTTACACCACAGAGTGATATATTTCAAGCATTTTTTTTTTTTACTTTTGATGATTATGGCGGCTTACAATTAGTGAAAACCCAATATTCAGTATCTCAGAAAATTAGAATATTACATAAGACCAATAAAAAAAAAGGTTTTTTAATACAGAAATGTTGACTTACTGAAAAGTATGTCCATGTATAGTACAGTATGCACTATACCAATACTTGGTCGGGGCTTCTTGGTTGGGGCTCCAGGGGTATTGTCAAGAGGAAGATGAGAGACACCAGACCGAACAATGCAGATGAGCTGAAAGTCACTATCAAAGCAACCTGGCTTTTCAGAACACCTCGGCAGTGCCACTGGCTGATCGCCTCCATACCATACCGCATTGGTGCAGTAATTCATGTGAAAGGAGCCTCGACCAAGTATTGGTATAGTGCATACTAGACTGTACATGGACATACTTTTCAGTAAGCCAACATTTCTGTATTAAAAATCCTTTTTTTTATTGGTGTTATGCAATATTCTTATTTTCTGAGATACTGATTTTGGGTTTTCACTAGCTGTAAGCCATAATCATCAAAATTTAAAAAAAAAAATGCTGCTCCTGCTGCTATATTTCCGAAAGTATTGGGGTGCCTGCCTTTACATGGAGATGAACTTTATTGGCATCCCAGTCTTAGTCCGCAGGGTTCAATATTAAGTTGGCCCACACTGTGCAACTCTTCTGGGAAGGCTGTCCACAAGGTTTAGGAGTGTGTCTATGGTAATGTTTGACCATTCTTCCAAAAGCACATTTGTGAGATCAGGCACTGATGTTGGATGAGAAGGTCTGGCTTGCAGTCTCCGCTCTAATTTATTCCAAAGGTGTTCTTTCGAGTTGAGGTCAGGACTCTGTGCAGGCTAGTCAAGTTCTTCCACCCCAAACTCGCTCATCCATGTCTTTATGGACCTTGTTTTTTGCACTGGTCCAAATCATTTGGTGGAGGGAGGATTATGGTGTGGGGTTGTTTTTCAGGGGTTGGGCTTGGCCCCTTCGACCCAGTGAAGGGAACTCTTAAGGCATCAGCATAGCAAGACATTATGGACAATTTCATGCTCCCAAGTTTGTGGGAACTTTGTGGGAACAGTTTGAGGATGGGCCCTTCCTGTTCCAACATGACTCTGCACCAGTGCACAAACAAGGTCCATAAAGACATGGATGAGCGAGTTTAGGTGGAGGAACTTGACTGGCCTGCACAGAGTCCTGACCTCAACCCGATAGAACACGTTTGGGATGAATTAGAGCAAAGACCGCAAGTCAGGTCAGGTCTTCTCGTCCACATTAATGCCTGACCTCACAAATACGCTTCTGGAAGTAACACTCCTAAGCCTTGTGAACAGCCTTCCCAGATGAGTTGAAGCTGTGCAAAGCTGGTTATTAATGATAAATTAAAAATAATATACAAGTGTGAAAAAAACGTATATTAAAATAAATGCACGAATGACTTCCTCCCTCCCAAAAAACCCTGCTCTCCGTGAAGTGATTAATTTACATATGAAGGAAACACCTTAATAATAACCTCCCATAGCCCTTCCTCTGTAGTCTTGCAGTAGGCCATTATTCTTTGGCATGCTGCAAGACAGGAATGACAGGAGGAAGTATGACGCATATACACCTTTTACTGCCCACATGAAGGCCCACAAATACCCACAGTAACCCTAGGACCCACCCACATCAACTCCCATAACAGGTACAAGTAACTCCCATAGCCCACCCTGAAACTACAGAGGCTCAAAGGATCGTGGGAGATGTAGTATCAGGACTGGAAAAAGAAAGGAAACAGGAAGTCAGAGAACAGAAATTCAGCCAGGAGGATGAGTGGCACCATAGACATAGAAGTGTACTCCTAAAAAGTTCAGGCGCTCTATGGAGAACCAACATGTGGCAGTCTGTATAATGAATGTTAGTCCTCTGCAGCTAGATGGGAACCAAAACATCAGGGATGCTGTTGTGCAAAAGAATGAACAACAAAAGATTTCTTTTAATCCAGCACTGGGGGATGATAGCTACAGACCACTTGAGGCATACCACAGAGAAGTCATAAAAATGTCTATGCCACAGTTTGTGTAAAAAGATTTATTGTAAAATCATAGTATTCCAAGAATGGAAAAGGTTAAAACATGGCTGACAGACAATCAATGTTAAACATCATGCTTGATATTGAACTTCAATCTCACCCAAACGTTGGCAGGCTGACTTGGGCATATCAAGGCTGGTGCTGGGGGCAACCAAAAGGTGTATCAGTGCCAGATGTCACATGGGCATCCACCCAATGGGAGAGATTACAGACCACTGGTGGAACCCGTAAGGGTCAATTATGTGGGGAGTCCCCCAATAGACCAGACATTGGACTCCAAACCGCCAGGGGATGCAGCTGGTGTAGTCGGGTGGCGCGCTGGATGTGATGTCACTAAACAGAGCAATGTTGAACCGACTCACCACAACAAGGCTTGGGATGGAACAAAGATGCAGTTGTAGAGCACATGGAAAGCTGTCAGCAGGTTGTGATATTGATAACCCGTTTCGGGTGTGGCCCTTTGTCAAATCATGATGATGAAATCAAGCATAATGTTTAACATTGTCTGTCAGCCATGTTTTAACCTTTTCCATTCTTGGAATACTTTAATTTTACAATAAATCTTTTTACACAAACGATGGCTTAGACATTTTTACGACTTCTCTGAGGTATGCCTCAAGTGGTTTGTAGACATCACCCCCCAGCGCTGGATTAAGAGGAACCACAGAAACAGAAATCTGCTATATACAGCTAATGGAGGTAAGTTACACTGACAATGGGTTTGTGATTCATTTACATGCATCTGTTGTTTTCGGGAGTAAAAGCTGGAGTTCTTCTTTAATCTCGTGAAGGGAGCAACACACCACACTCTCAGCTCTGTGTGTGCATGTGTGTCCCATTGTGTGATGTCACCATGCATCAATGCTGCGGGTGCTAAAATATATGAGGTGTCATGAGGACAAATGGGGAGGCAAGATTTTAAAGCAAATTTAATGTTTAGCCTTCCCTTCTACTTTAAATTATTCTAGCTCATGTTTTGGACTGATCAGTAGACATGGTAACAAATACATTTAAGTCACAAACATTTACTGCATTGAATTAATCAAGGGCTGACAAGAAAGGAAACAACTCATGCAGTAGTTTTTCCATTTTCTAGCTAACAACATCTGATAGTCTATAATTTGTAACACAGAAATGTGCCAAAAACACAGTCATAAATGCTTTCCAGAAAAACAAATTTTTGCTCTTCAACAGGAAACCTCTTTTGTAATGTTATTTAAATAACCTCAAAGTGCATGGAAAATGCTACTCCATATTCTAGCTCAACCCTTTACAGCAGCTAGTGGTGTGCTTTCACTTAAATTTGGACAAGAGAAATGCATTCTTACATGTATTAAGTCATTTTGCATGTCAACTCTATAAATCTGGAGACATTCTGAAGGCAGACATGACAAGTTTTACAGTACTATTAAGAAGAAAAATTACTTAAGCAGCACACAGCCTTATTTGCAGACAAATACCAGAGAAAACAACACACACAAAGAAATAAAACAATTCCATATACCAAAGGCAGAAATCAGTTTATTATATTTGATATAAATGTATCCACTATAAACATTCGTGTTTTGTACATTTATGCTAAATTATCCCTTTTTATAGCAAGAGGCATGCAAGTCAAGCTGAAACGCAGGTAGGGATAAGTGGAACATACTTGTGTTTTGTACGCAGGACATTTGCCAAACTTCCCTGCTGTGAAGTTCTGAATGTTAATCCAAACTCCATTTAAGTAAGTGGAAGCCAAATCTTTAAAATTAAATCTATTCATTATCATGGCTAATATGCAAGGGGTTCTCAAAAAAACGGCATGGGTAGTTGGGAACTACCCTGGGGAACATTTACCAATGTAAAAAAAAAAAAAAGAATAAATAACATTTTTTTCAGTGTGGGAAAGCTCCTTTAACAATTCTTAAAGTTAAAAATTAAAAATACAAAATTTATTTCAATAACATGCCTGGGGGAATCCCTAAAACTGCTTATGAAGTGGTACACTTGTACAATAAACACAAGCAAAATTGAAATTTCATAAAGAAAAAAATGTTAATTAAAGTGGAACTCCACCCACTTTTACAACTCTTCAGCATCCCTCACTAAACTGTGCACTGTAAACAAAATTTTATATTTTTTTATTTTTTTTTCTCAGCACATACTGTATATCTGCTGTATTCATTTTTCACTTCCTCCTCCCTGGCTGTGGCCCATGGCATCATTTCCTGTTTGCAATGCCTTCTGGGAAGGGGTGGCAACTTCCTCTGACACTGCCGTTGCTATGGAAACCTGACCTGAAGCCTATTACACTGCTTGTGCTGCACTGAGCATGTGCGAGATCTGCAAGGATGAGATCCTGGAAGAAATACAGTCTGCCTTTAGATGCCCACACTTAAGATGGCCACGGCCTGCTGTAAGTTTATAAAATAACAAACTACTGCTATGAACTAACAAAACAGACCTTAGTTTACAGACTAACTTTACTAGAATTCATTAAGCTTGTGTATTATAGGGGTATTTTTATTTAAAAAGTATAATCTTGGCCGGAACACCACTTTAAATTGCTCTCCGGCCAATGACATTTCCTGGCTCACTTCCTCCTGAAAAGGAGATTCCCTTCACCTATATCAGACCCTAGAAAATAGATCAGATTCTGATATGGATTATAGGGAACACACAAGCAAAAACAAACAAACAAACAAACAAAAAACCATAGGGTCCCCCCAGAATCACCAAGGATAAAGGTCTGGTATGATTTTTATAAGGACCTCACACAAAAAGCAGAAAAACAAGGGTAACCAAATAAGGGCCCCCAGATACCAGGATCTCCGTGACATCAATGACCAAGTATGTCCATGTCCATATTTAGTCAATGACCTCACCTGGAATACCTCATCCTTTTGTTTATATTCTGCAGCTACATTTAGAGGTGTTGTTGGTGCGAGTTTCCATATTCTGTTGGAAGTGGAGATGTCAGTGTGTATCCATGTTTTTGTTTTGGCAGGTCGATGGCCATTGTTCATTGGGAATAATGTAGATCCACATTGCTGGATGACTTGATTGACAATGTAATTATTGTACATCATGACATCTTGGGCCTTTTTTTTTTTAAACAATAGATTTTTATTGAATTTCACATACAGAGCAGAGTACAGTACAGAGCATTCAATGTAGACATTTCTAAGATTATACAAAGTGACTATGCATATGCAACACTTACTACATAAGTAATCAAGAATATTCATCATGTATTCAAGCTACCGATTGGATTGTATGCTTGACCTCTATAGGAGGTACAGCCTGTCACCCACTTTGGGTTCACACTGTGACCAGGCTTATTGCTGGGTACCCGCATAGTAGCTTGCCATGAATCCTATGAAGGATCCATGGGAAGGTAAACTGTGAGCAGTAAGTGCTATAAATTCAGGGTTATAAAACACAAACAGAGATATATAGTTGTCATAAATGCAGAGTGCAGAGTTATCCCCACACACCCAACACACCCCCATTAGTTGCTCATTGGTAAGTATCCATCCTATGCTGGTTGAAAGTTGCTGTTAGCAAACCACCACACCAGAGGCATTCATTGTGCTTTAGTGTATCAGTAATGGGATTTCATGAATGTGAGGAGGCGTATTTAGAGGATTTCCAAATCTCCCACTGTTTATGGAAACTCAGGGATCCTCCTTTAGTGTAGGCAAGAGCTCTTTCCATTGTATATTGGGCGTTTACTCTAGAGATAACTTCTTCTATTTTAGGGGGTGCTAGTGAACTCCATTCTTTTGCTATTGAGATATGGGCCGCAAATAGGATATGGATTACTACTTTCCTCATTAGGGGGGATAGGCTTCAATGCCCAGGCTCAGCAGCGTTAGTGCTGGTTCAAGTTTGTGACGGTATTGGTAACATTGTAGATGAGGGATTGGACCTCCTCCCAGAATGGTTGGATGATTTTACAGCTCCAAAATATATGGAGAAGATTACCTGTGGATAAGCATTCTCTCCAGCATAATGCTGATATGGAGGGGTTCATCTTCTTCAATCGGGAGGGTGTGAGGTACCACCTATGTAGTATTTTTTGCGCGTTATTCCAATGGTCTATGCAAGAGGAAGATTTGCTATTGTATTTTATAGCTATGTGCCATTGGTGCAGAGGGTGTTCCCTTTGTAGGTCCTGCTCCCACTTATACATATTAGGTAATTTAGCATGCAGATAGGTAGGAGAGGCGAATGTGTAAAACAAGGAGATGCCTTTGCGAGTAGACGGGGATTTACTGAGCAGGAATCCTCATAGGATCTGCAGGAGTATTATCGGATGGGTCGGATTGGAGTATGAATAGTGGTTTAGTTGGAACAATTTGTATCTATCAAGTTCATTCGTTGTATCCAGTTCACTAGGGTAGAAGTGTACTCCCTGTTTCTTCCAGCTTTGGGCTGAGAAGTTCGGTATTAGGTACTCATATGCTGCTAGCGGTATTCTTAGTGTGCGGGTTGGAATGTCAGTGAACTTAGAATTCACTAGAGAGGAACAGTAGCTTGTATGGCTGGGTATGAGGGAACAGTGGGTTTGTGATGAAGGTTAGCGGCTATAGCAAGTGCTGGTAGATCGTGACCAGGGGTCACTGTACGTTCAATATCTGACCATCTATTGTCCGTTTGACATGAGAACCAGTAGCGCATCTGGTCTAGTAGAACTGCTTTATAGTATAGTTGAGCATTGGGGAGGCCAGCTCCACCTAGATGTTTGGGTTTATAAAGCTGTGCTAGTGCGATCCTCGTTTTTTTTCCACCCCATATGAATTTTTTAAGTAGTTTATCTATGTGTTTAAAGAATTGCTGGGGAACAGGGATGGGTACGGTCCTGAAAACATAGAGAAGTTTGGGCATTACTTGCATTTGATATGCAGCTATCCTCCCCAACCACATGAGTGGAAGTTTACTTATTTGATTTAGTTCCGCTTCCACTTTAAGCAAGAGTGGAGGGAAATTGCAAGAGTAGATGTTGATAGAGGAGGAGGACAGCTGCACACCCAGATACGTAATTGAAGGCGGGTCCCAGTTGCAGGGAAAAATTTCCTTTAATCTGGGCTGTTTTTTCAGGCATGTTGATGGTTAATGCAAAGCATTTGCTAGTGTTGACCTTGTAGTAGGAAACATTTCCAAACTTGTGTAAGAGGGAGTTAATAGCAGGTAAGGATGCAAGTGGATTAGTTAATGTTAAAATAATGTCATCAGCAAAGAGCCCTATTTTATGGGATTCGTGACCAGTGTCGATGCCCTCTCTCGCAGCATCGCCTCTTACATATTCTGCTAGTGGCTCTATAATCAAAGAGAAGATTATCAGCGAAAGTGGGCATCCCTGCCGGGTACCATTAGATAACCTGAAGGGGTCTGAGAGCAAAGTGGAGGTATAGATTTGTGCTGTGGGGTTCGTATATAAAGACATGATGGCGGAGTGGATCAGGCCCGAGATACCAAACTTGTGCAAGGTCCTAGACAGGTAACCCCAGTGGACCCTGTCAAAGGCCTTTTCCGCATCTAAGGCCAGGAATATGCTAGGTACCTTTTTGGTTTCAGCCAATCTCAGGAGATTCAACATACGTCTGGTTCCATCTGGCGCCTGCCTGCTTTTGACAAAACCGACCTGATCCAATCCGATAAGGGAGGGGGTGATGTCTTTTAATCTGTTCGCTAGGATTTTAGCATAGATTTTGAGGTTCGAATTTAAGAGGGATATGGGCCTAAAGTTTTGGGGGTTTGATGTGTCCTTGCCATTTTTCGGTATTGTGACTATAACAGCTTGTAGCATCTCTCTGGGGAAGCTGCCTGATGTGGCCACTATATTGAAAACTTTAACTAGTGCAGGGGTGAGAGTCTGGGTGAGTCCCTTGTAGTACTCGGCGGAAAAACCATCCGCACCTGGTGATTTATGCATGGGTAGAGATGTGATTACCGCTTCTACTTCTTGGTGGGTGAAGAAACCCACGTCACAAGTGGGTGAAACATGTCGGTGTGTGTGCCTACGCATGCCCTCTGCTGATAGCCAACTTGGGCTTTTCATCACTCCTTAGCCCTCATCCTATCTCCGCAAACTGGAAATCCGCAAACAACTGAAAACTGGAAGTAAATGGCCAGGCGGCCCAATGCTGGTTTTGAGTGGATAACATCCTGTGCGTGTCACCAGGACTAGGAATACAGAGATTTGCATCCTGCACACCTGTGGACCCCTGCAAAGGACTCTGGATTCACCACCTTGTCGCTGCTATTGAGGACCAATTTAATATCATCTAAACAGTGAGTCTCTTTTCAACTGGTATATCCAGCAAGCAATCACAGCCTGAACATTTAAAGAATAGAAAGGGAAGAAGGAAAGGGAAAGAGAATTTAATTTTTTTTTTTTTTTCTCTTTGGAGGCTCTGTATTTTGACTCAGCTGACTATATTTTCCGATCCAATCCATATGCGGTGCTATCTTTAATGTTTCATGGAAACATGGTGCTGAATGACTAACAAGCTTGTTGTGGATCTATTGTTTCTCCTGGACTCAAGTCGCATGCCTGCATCACAGCGTGCTGCATTTTTTATTTTTTTTATTTATATATATATATATATATTATCTCTATGATTGATAGTGCTACATCCAGAAATCAAACCTGTCCTGTTCACTAACTATCAGGAATACTTTCTAGCCAGAATTGCATTTATTTGTCTGAGATAACTAATGCTTTCTTTAACATTGTAAAGACTTAATGCAGCAACTCTATAGGCATATAGGGAGTCTGGAGGTCCATGGTTAAGCACAATACGGGTACCGACTTGTGCTACCAAGGTTTCCCGGAACTCACCTCGCCTAAACATATGTAAGCATTATATATTAAGTCACACTTAATGACTTGAGATGATTGACACGTGTGGATGACTTGGATATGGCTGAGCTCATGGGCATGCGTTTTTAAGTGACAACGTTGTCAGTTTTTACCTTATGCAATCTCCTATTGTTTATGCTTTCCTTTCAATGATTAAAATGTTTTTCTACTAATTGTTCTAATAAAGTTATATCAGGTTAAACCGCAGTTTGTTCCTTTTCCTTCACTGAAGGTAAGGACACCTTGGGTCCTATCCCCAATCCCCTTTTATTTTGACTACTTCTCCTGTTCTGACAAGGAACACCACCCTATTAGGTGAGCCGGTAACCTGTTACCTGATTTGACTAACGATACTGGTCATCAGGACCCCGCCCATTGCGTTTTTTTTTTTTTTTTTACTATGATGGGTAATAGGGGAGTTTAGTTTTTGGAGAGATGCTTTGTCCACCGAAGGTAGGCGAATTCCATTAAGGAACTCGTTTATCTCCGCCTTTGTGGGCTGGTGCATTGCGGGGTCATTGTTTAGATTATACAGGGATTCGTAGTATTCTTTAAATACATTAGCTATGTCCTTGGGGTTTTGAAATACAGTGTTGTTGAGGTGGTGCTTAATGTAAGCGATGTTCGAGCGTGCCTGTTTTTTCTTGAGTTGGGCAGCTAATAATTTCCCCGAGCGGTTATTCTGGGAGTAGTAAGTAAGTTTTAGTTTTTTAAAGTACGTTTCGTAATCTGCTCTTGGTTCCTGTCTCAGTTCCTCCCGGCAGGTTGTAAGCCGGGAGAGGACCTCGTTGGTTTTGGTAATGGGATTTTTGTGTTTCAGCTCTAGTTCTGCTATAGTGTCATGGAGTTGTGACATACATTTCATTTTTTTTTCCTCTCTCTAGAAGCAATCTGAATGAGGACACCCCGAGCAAAGGCCTTATAAGCACACCATATCGTCATTGGGAATCAACAATAAGAAAAGGAGCCAATGTTTGAGCTTTCCCGGGGATCACTGTCACATCCCATGTAAGGAAGAAAAACCAAAAAAGGAGGGTGTGCCCCAGAAGGGTTAATATGGACAGTGTATCACCGGGAAACCAAGTGGCTGGTGCAGAGAATCAGATATACAGTTTTGTTAAAATTAATAACAACGATTTTTATTGGTTACAAAATGTACAAAATATTCTATAATATAAAAGCAAAACAAAAAGAGGTAGAAAAGACAGTAATCAAACATAATCAAACTGCTAAGGTGCTGTCATGCAACAACCCAGGAAATTCAAGAATTTCTTCGCTGGGGTGAAGGTACGGCAACACGTGATACTCTACATGTTTCGGAATATAGAAAGGCTCAATTCCTTCTATACTGTATATTTCCTTCTTCGGGAGTTTCAAAGTAGCAGTTTAGATATAATTCTAGGGAAAAGAAAAACAGGGATATATATGTATATGTGGGTATGTATCACAGAGTATAAGTATGATTAGCACCAGCATGGAGTATAAAACAATTGTAATACCAAGTATAAGAGACTGTTAAACTTTAAGCAAAGCATAAGGATAAAAACAAAAACAAAATCTCAGTCTGAACAGGCATGAACATTTTGGTGTACTCACTAGAAAACTTGTCTCTTCAGCATAAAAATTGCACACACAGGCATCAAGAGATGGACTCCCACCTCCTTCAGTCCAGAGGATTGAGGTTGATTGAGTGGAAAGCCAGCAGTAAGTGTAGCTGTATGGTTGAAACCCAGGAGAGGAAAGGAAAAATCTGGGGTGCTTCGCACATTCCAGACTTGACGTGGATCCCCACAGAGGCAGCCGGCCAGGGCTCACAAGAGCCACTAATGTTAGGCGGTCCAAGCACACATCTATGAAATTGGAATTGAAAAGAGGAAATCAGAGGTATATTTTGCTATTTACAAGCAATGAGTATGTAGAGCAAAATGCAGGGCGCTTAGCTCTCCAAGTTCATGCCTTGGGGTGTAGGGGTATGAAAAAGGAATAATCAATGTGTATAGTAAATGAGGTTGTAATTACATACCTAGTTTCTGGTGTTTCTCAGCATGGGCATACACTTAACAGGGAGAGCAAGATCCTCTTGGCTGTGTAGCAGAGGAAAGTGTGTGTATGAGTGATAATTCCTAACCATATTAAAATCGCCACAGATAATTAAACTACCTTTCTGCATTTTTTTTGCCATTGTGAATACTTTACGGATACATTTTAGAGTTCTCACATTACGTGCATACAGATTTACCAGGGTATAGGTGACATGGTCCATTTCAGCTACTAGGATGATGAAGCGACCGCGGGGGTCAGCATGTACCTGCAAGAGAGAAAAGGTAAATCTGTCCCTGACAGCTATTAGGACTCCATTCTTCTTAGTGTTGTTGTTGGCTGTAAATACTTGCTGAAATTTGGGATGTGAGCATTTCGGTGGTTTTGTGCTTGAAAAGTGAGTCTCTTGTGCACATAGGATGTCGCAGTTCGCTTCTATGGCTGTTTTCCAAAGGGCTCTTCTTTTGTAGGGACTGTTCAGGCCTCTCACATTGAAGGTCATCAGTTTAAGATTTATTCAGGTGGTAGAAGGTGCAGCTATGCCATCTGGTGGTGGAAACGGGCATTGGAGGTGACATAGGTGGTGTGTCCAGTGTGTAGGGAGCTCCCCGCATCCCTGCCCCATGCTGATCAGACAAACTTGTAGTGTCAGGAACCATAAAAACTTGAACTGGTGAGATCTTATAGCGTATAGATCGCATTCAACTCGGAGAACATGTTACGGACAACATCTCGTAACTTGAATTGGGGTACTAGAGTAGAAGGTCAAAAAGAAGAAGAAAAATAAAAAGAAAACAGCCAAACAATGGGCGGTTGATCAGTGAGCATTACACTCGCTATGCAGGGTGAAGGCACATAGATTAGGGTATATCTGGTATACCGAGTACATTAAAAGTAGGTTGGAGGCTTGTGAAAGGTAGTACAGACCCGGATGAGGTGGTTACTTGGTTCTTCTCTGCCGATTGAAGGTGCTGTACCTCCCATGTAGAGGGTCAGGATCTGCTAGCTCTCCATTCTCAGGCAGCAATTTCCATTTGCGGAGGAGCTCCAGGCCCTTATCAAGTGATGTGATTGCATGTGATTTGTTATGCATATCCACGATTAGCTTAGCTGGAAAGCCCCATTTATAGATGACTTTATGATTACGTAGAATCTTAATAATTGGCACCAGGTTGTGCCGTGCTGTGAGAGTCGCTTGTGACAGGTCAGCATACAATGCAATCCCGGTAAAGGGGTCAGGAAGGGCAGGGTGTTGTCTTGCGTACCTCATCAGTTGGTCTTTGATATGGTAGAAGTGGATGCGTCCGATAACATCCCTGGGGATCTGGGCAGGTAGTAAGGATGGCTTCGGAAGTCTGTGGGCCCTGTCAATTGTTAAATCCGCAGGTCCTAGTGCTGGGAGGGCCATTATCATGAGCTTTTGAAGGTAAGCCGTTAGTTCAGCCGGATTCACTGACTCAGGGACACCTCTGAATTTGATGTTGTTCCTGCGGGCCCTGTCTTCGATGTCAGTCATTTTAAGTCGCATAGTTTTGATCTCTTCCTCAACATCAAAGTGTGCATCCACTAGCTCGTTATGTGCCAATGTGAATTCTTCCATTTTTTTCTCCACATATGTCACTCTAGTAGATACTGCTGCCACCTCACTTTTGGTAGCATGCATAAACGCTGCCATATCGCACTGGAGGGCCCCTCTTAGTGTTTGTAACATCTCCTTCATGGTGGTGTCTAAGATGGGCTGCCCTGAGGTGGGGAAGGCATCTAGCTTCTGTGTGTATGCAGAGGATTCCTCCATATCTTCCTCCTCCATCCCTGAGCTATCCCGGGTCTCATTCACTTCCCCAATCCTCCTTTTTTTGCTTTGCAGGGCTACTAAAGGGGGAGGATGGCAGCAGATGGTCTCTGGAGTTTGACTCACCCGAGGATGGCACTGGATGGCTGTGTGGCTGTGCTGTGGAAGCTGTTGAGCGGCTCTCCGCGCCGGCGCCATCTTGGAAATCCCGGGCCGCGCTGAGAGGATAGAAATCCGTCAGTTTTCTCGGTCCTTCTCTCTCCTTTCATTTTGACATTGCTGCCGCTGTGTGCCCCACGTCCTAAGGAGTCGATCGATGTGCTTTTGGGATGTTGTAATGAGCTGTGAGCCGCTTGTGATCGCCCATTGTAGCAGAGCTTAGGTGTCACACAACCATCAGCTCTGGCTGCCAGCTCCGCCCCTTGGGCCTTTTTTTTAATGAATGTCAAATGTGTCAGTGTTTTTTTTTACTTTTCTTTCTTTTTTTGTGAATGAATAATCAGAGTGCTTACTTAATCACGTAGGGAAGACTGGTATCTGGGGGCCCACTTATTTTAAAAGGGACTTCCATATTTTGACAAGTCCAACCCTCCCTGTAGACCCCACAACCACTGGGCCAGGGTTGTGGAGAAGAGGTTCTTGTCCTCATCAGCATGGGGACAAGGTGCTTTGCCAGGAAAGTACCTTCCCCAATTGAGGGTATGTGAACTGGTATGGTTAAGAAGAGAGGGGTGCATGCTCACTGCCCCCCTTTTCTGGCCAACCAGACTAAATGATTGGATAAAGGTATGTGGATTTTGGGAAAGACTCCACTTAGTTTTAGGCTCTATCTTATATGTTAAATATTTTTTTTTCACGTAGGAACTACATAGCACAAAGCACACTCTGATGTCACACTACAAAAACACTAAAAGTAAAACAGCCATTGAGCATTTTTTGCAAGTTGTGGTCATGGCCAGCATGAAAACATGATTTTATAGGCTATTACTTTCTAATGCCTGTTGTAGTGCAACCCCCGCGGGAGTTGCTAGTTTGGTAATCCCTCTGGAGTTATCCTGCTTTCACTGAATTGAGTGGTGTAATACCTTGACCACTCTGACACACCCTTTACACAAATAAGCCACACCATTTTAACACCTTTCCACCCACCCTATAGTGTATTAATAATGGCTGGGTGGTGGCTTTACCATTCTGACTGGACGTCGTATGACGTCCTTAAGATCGAGCCACTCGTGCACACCCCCAGGGGTGAAAAGCGCGATGATTAGTTGTGTGGTGTGTCCCTCAGACACACCGCATCCCTGATCACGGTAAACAGCCTATGATGTAGGCTCTTTACCATGTGATCAGCTGTGTTCAATCAGTTCCATTTCCTCTCCCCACGCTGACAGCAAATGAGGAGAGGAGAGCCGATAAGCCCTGTTTATCAGTGCAGCCCAATCGGTGATGCCCCCCAGTGATGCCCACCAGTGTCCACCAAAGATGCCAAACAGTGCCAATCAGTGATGCCAATCAGTGCCCATCAGTTCAGCCTTTCAGTGCCCATCAGTGATGTCACTTAGGCAGCACTGATGAAGAGGCACTGATGGGCACTAGTGCCCATCTGTGCTGTCTATCAGTGCACAGCAGTGCCGCCTATCATTGCCTATCATTGCCACCTATCACTGCCCATAAATGCCACCTATCAGTGTCCATAAGTGCTGCCCATCAGTGCGCCCTATCAGTGCCCATCAATGCTGCATATCAGTGCCTCCTCATCAGTGCCCATCATTGCCACCTTATCAGTGTCCATTAGTGCCGCCTATCAGTGCCTGGCAGTGCAGCCTCATCAGTGCACATCAGTGAAGGAGAAAAAATAGGATTTTTTTGTCATACTTACCTGGAAAATCCTTTTCTTTGAATACATCACGTTAGGCTATTATTAATTAACTACTGGGTTATACGCCATCTCTAGGCGAATTGTCACTGGTAGACAAAGTCTTAGACAGGAAGTTTGCCTCTATATAACCCCTCCTATACAGGAAGTACTTCAGTTTTGTAGCAAGCACTGAATCCTCAAAAGAGGGGAGGGACTTCTGTGTCCCATGTGTATTCAAAGAAAAGGATTTTACAGGTAAGTATGATGAAACAATCCTATTTTCTTTATCATACTTCACAGAACACAGAGTTAGGCTCTTACTCATTACCTACTGGGACATCCCAGAGCAATAGCCTTGAGGGGAGGGAGACACCCCACCAAACAAAAATAGCCATCAGACTTTAAACGACAGCCTGTAGTACACTACAGCCAAAAGCCGAATCTTTGGCTGCTCTAACAGCTACCCAATAAAATCTTGTGAACATATGCACTGAAGACCAGGTAGCAGCCTTACATATCTGAGGCACAGATACCTGATGGCAAAAAGCCCAGGAGGTTCATACACCCCTGATAGAATGAACCCTCACTCTGAAGGGGGGAGCCCTACATTTCAGACCTTAGGCCTGAATAATAAATTGGTGGACCCAATTGACAATGGAAGTTTTGGAAGCTGCCTGCCCCTTCTTGGGTCCTTCTGGTAAAGCAAAAAAGGAGTCTGATCCTTGGATTAATGCAGATCTAGACAAATAAACTATGACTGCCCAGACAACATCCAAGGAATGCAGTTGTCTCTCTTCCGCCGAACGAGGTTGAGAGAAAAAAAGAAGGCAAAACAATGTCCTGATTTAAATGAAAGACCAACACTACCTTTGGCAAGAAGGATGGAATAGGAAACAATGCCACCTTGTCATTGTAAGGAATTAGCTATGGTTCCCTACTTGAAAGGGCCGCCAATTCCGACACCCTTCTAGTAGAGGTGATGGCTATAAAGAGGGCTAGCTTGCGTGACAGCAAGACTAATGGAATTTTCCTTGATAAGCTCAAATGATTATTCTATAACACAGACAGCACCAAATTTAAGTTCCAAGGACACATAGGTGACCTGATGAGGGGGAAGCAAACGAGTTGCGACAGGGCTAAAATGTGACCTCTGATTGTACTCAAAGCCAATCTGATTTCCACAGCCGACTGTAGAAAAGAGAGAATTCCCCCAATCATGTATTTCCGAGGATGCCATTTTCTGGCTTCACACCAAGCAATATAAGTCTTCCATACCTTATGATAGATCTTCCTAGTGGCCGCTTTCCTAGCATTCACTAGGGTAGACACCACTGGTCCAGAGATGCTATGATCCTTCAGCACCCTGGCTTCAATAACCATGCTGTCAACTATAGAGACTGTAAAATGTGGTGGAATATAGGGCCTCGAGACAGTAGATTGGGGAGGTGCGGAAGCGTCCATGGCACGTCTATTGCCAATCTCACAATCTACGGCAATCAGGGCCTTCTGGGCCAGGCCGGTGCCACCAGAATGACTGGAACCCCCTCTCTCTGAATCCTGCGCAACAAATGTGGAAGGAGAGAGATCGGGGGGAAAGCATAAACCAGGGAGTACTGGCTCCATGGAACTACCAGAGCACCTGCTCCAATTGCCAGGGGAACCCTTGTTCGAGACACAAACTGACGTAGCTTGTTGTTGACCTTGGTTGCCAATAGATCGACAACTGGACATCCCCAATGTTGGCAAATTTCCTGGAACACCCTCGGGTGTAGGAACCATTGCCCCGGGCAGATCTGCTGGCAGCTGAGATAATCTGCCTTCCAGTTCTCTACCCTCAGCATTAGGGATGAGCCAAACACCCCCCCGGTTCGGTTCGCACCAGAACCTGCGAACGGACCGATCGTTCGCGCGTACTTTAGAACCCTATTAAAGTCTATGGGACTCGAACGTTCAAAATCAAAAGTACTAATTTTAAAGGCTAATATGCAAGTTATTGTCCTAAAAAGGGTTTGAGGACCCGGGTCCTGCCCCAGGGGACATGTATCAATGCAAAAAAAAGTTTTAAAAACGGCCGTTTTTTCGGGAGCAGTGATTTTAATGATGCTTAAAGTGAAAAAAAAGTGAAATATTCCTTTAAATATCGTACCTGGGGGGTGTCTATAGTATGCCTGTAAAGTGGCGCATGTTTCCCGTGCTTAGAACAGTCCCTGCACAAAATGACATTTGTAAAGGAATTAAAACTGCTTGCGGCTTTAATGTAGTGTCGGGTCCCGGCATTATGGATGAAAATCAGTGAGACAAACGGCATCGGTACCCCCCCTAGTCCATTACCAGGCCCTTTGGGTCTTGTATGGATATTAAGGGGAACCCCGCACCCCAATTGAAAAACGAAAAGGTGTGGGGCCCCCAGGCTCTATATACTCTGAACAGCAGTATACAGGCGGGTGCAAACAAGACAGGCACTGTAGGTTTGTTGTTAAGTAGAATCTGTTTGTAATTTTGAACTGGTACATTTTTAAAGTGTAGCTCCAGCCAAAAAATCTATTTTTAAGCTTTTTGGAAAACATAGGGAAGGGTTATCACCCCTGTATCATTTGTTTTGCTGTCTGTGCACCTGTTCAGAAGATTTCACCTCACTTTCTGTCCCAGTGACAAATGTTTTTAGAAAATTTGGGGTTTTTATTGAAACAAGGATTGGTGATAAAGCATCAGTGAAGAGGAGACACGTTTTTTCCATATTAACATTTACAGGAGAGAATTTCCCTTCATAGGGGTAGATTTCATCTCACTTCCTGTTGTCTCCTTCCGTTTGCAAGTAGGAGTTGTTTGTAAGTAGGATGTTTGAAAGTAGGAGCCTGCCGTATATACTCTGCAGAAATTGGGGCCTTAGGTGGTGGTGAGGGCTTTAGCCCTCACAGTTACTCTTGGTGGGTGCAGGAACGGGCCCTGCTGTGAAATATTAGATCAAGAATTGTAATTACATGCCATTGTTGAACTGTGGAAGAAAAATTGGGCCTTTGGGGGTGGTGCTGGTGCCACAACCCTGTAAGTCCTCAAAGTTACTCTTGGTGGGCGCTGGAATGGGCCCTGCTGTGAAATATTATATCAAGAATTGTAATTACATGCACCTGTTGAAGAGGGGCAGAAAAATTGGGCTTTAGGCACTGGTGCCACAACACTGCAACCTCTCACAGATACTCTAGTTGGAGCGCAGGAATAAGCCCTGCTGCAAAGTATTGCATCAAAAATTGTAATTACACGCCCCTGTTAAACAGGGGCAGAAAAATTGGGCCATAGGCACTGGTGCCACAACACTGCAACCCCTCATAGATGCTATAGTTGGAGCGCAGAATGAGCCCTGCTGCAAATTATTGCATCAAAAATTGTAATTATACGCCGCCCCTGTTAAACAGGGGCTGAAAATTTGGGCCTTGGGCACTGGTGCTGGTGCCACAACACTGCAACCCCTCACAGATGCTATAGTTGGAGCACAGGAATGAGCCCTGTTGCAAAGTATTGCATCAAAAATTGTAATTACACGCCTCTGTTAAACAGGGGCAGAAAAATTGGGCCTTGGCTACTGGTGAGGTGCCCTGAACCAAAAATGTTCCTACAAACTATCACCATGAAAATTAAGGAGGAAGAGGATTGTCACCGAGCATAATAGGATAGTCACTCAGCATCAGCATAGGCAGTCTTGAAGGGATCTCGCATTAAAAAAAAATCAATCGGTTACATCAGCATCAGGTGCTTGGTAGCTGGTGATCCAAGACTGATTCATTTTTATGAAGGTCAGCCGATCGAGTGATTCGGTGGACAGGCGCACCCTGTGATCGGCTACAAAGCCTCCAGCAGCACTTAATGTGCGTTCCGAAAGAATGCTGGATGCAGGACAGGCCAGTACCTCAATTGCATACTGTGCAAGCTCTGGCCAGTGATCCATCCTCAAGACCCAGTAACCCAGAGGATTTTCGGTGGGAAAAGTGTCCAAGTCTTGCCCCTAGGTAATCCTGCACCATGAGAATCAGACGCTGGCGATGGTTGCTGCAACCAATCAGAACTTGGGGCTGTGGACTAAAAAATTGTCTGAACGCATCGGTCAGACGGTAACCTTCTCCACCGCTGCTTCTGTGACTGACCGAAGCCTCAGCAATATGTTGTCCAGGAGGACCAGGAAATTGTAAACTCCCATGCTCTTGAAACGCGTTGCACAAACCTTTCTGCAAGGCCTCCCGAAGATGTTTCATCTTCTGCTCCCTCTGCGACAGCAAGATAAGGTCCCCAACCTTACCCTTGTAACGTGGATCAAGGAAGGTTGCCAGCCAGTAATGATCCTTCCCCTTAATACCATGAATACGAGGATCCTACTGCAGGCTTTGAAGGATCAGGGAGGCCATACAGAGTAGGTTTGCTAAGGCATTCGGTCCAGAGTTCTCTGGGTCACTAAGGAGGACATGATCTGCAGCCACCTCCTCCCAGCCGCGTACAAGTCCATGGGTTTCTTTGGACTGTAAATGATCCCTTGAAGACTGCTGCTGATGCTGAGTGCCAGGCTCCACCTCCATGCTGATACAATCCTCCTCCTCCTCCTCCTCGCCCTCTTCCTGTGTGATCGGTGGGCATGCAAGAACATTGTCTGGATAAAGGAGGCCTTGAGAGGTAAGGAAGTCCTCCTCTTCCTCCCTCTGTTCTGCCTCAAGTGCCTTGTCCATTATTCCATGTAGCGTGTGCTCCAACAGGTGGACAAGAGGGACAGTGTCACTGATGCATGCACTGTCACTTCTCACCATCCTCAAATGGTGACAGGACAGTGCATGCATCCCTGATCATAGCCCACTGGCATGGGAAAAAAAAAACAAGCTCCCCTGACCCTGTCCTGGTGCCATAGTCGCATAGGTACTCATTGATGGCCCTCTGCTGCGTGTGCAGCTCTGCAGCATGGCCAACGTTGAGTTCCACCTGGCGGGCATGTCACAGATTAGGCGGTTCATGGGCAGGTTAAATTCCTTTTGGAGGTCAGCTAGCCGAGCATTGGCATTATATGTCCTTTGGAAATGCACACAGACTTTCCTGGCCTGCCTCAGAACATGCTGTAAGCCCGGGTACCTGCCCACCTGCCCAAGAACCGCTGCACCACCAAGTTAAGGACGTGAGCCAAACAGGGCACATGGGTCAGTTGTCCCTGTCGGAGGGCGGAGAGGAGGTTGGTGCCATTGTCCCAAACCACCATACGTGGTTTAAGCTGGCATTGTATCAACCACCCCTGAACCTGCCCCTGCAGAGCTGACAGAATCTCTGCCCCAGTGTGGCTCCTGTCCCCCTCCTGTACCCCTGCTCTGTACCCGAGCACCAAGATTTCCTGGGCCCTTAAAAGACCCAGTACTGGTGCTAGGACCTGTGTGAACACCCAGGGTGCTGTGGCAAGCCCGAAGGGAAGAGCCACAAACTGGAAATGACATTCCTCTACTGCAAGTCGCAGGAACCTCTGATAAGGTTGAAAGATAGGTACGTGTAAATATATGTCCTTGATATTGATGGAGGCCAAAAAGTCTCCCATCTGGAGTGAGGCTACTACCGAGCAAGAACATATTTGGAGGGGCACACCCTACAATGCGTTTAAATACAAGATGGTGCTGCTATAAGACCTACAAACAGTACAAAATATTTTACAGCGCACACATACAAGAATGATCTTCCATTCTATTACTAGAGTAGGACCCACTCATTCGGGGTACTTTGTCGCAGTAAGTGGGCTTAAGCACTATATGACCATATAGTGTGACCAAACCCCCGTATTTTTTGAATATGTTCAGGTGTTTTAACTAGCCCTGCAGGAAATGTCATTCTTGTATGTGTGCACTGTAAAATATTTTGTACTGTTTGTAGGTCTTATGGCAGCACCATCTTGAATTTAAACGCATTGTAGGGTGTGCCCCCAAATATGTTCTTGTATTTTGTAGTAGACCCTGACCAGGTTTTTTGGGCTGGAGCACCCCTCCCCCTCCTCATTACCTCTTATTTAGTGGCCACCAGTGCATAGGATGTATCCCCTTCAGTTCTCCCACATAGAGGAGTTGAGCTCCCATGGTTGAGGCAAAGGATCTTCCATTCTATTACTAGAGTAGGACCCACTAATTCGGGGTACTTTGTCGCAGTAAGTGGGCTTAAGCACTATATGACCATATAGTGTGACCAAACCCCCGTATTTTTTTAATATGTTCAGGTGTTTTTAACTAGCCCTGCAGGAAATGTCATTCTTGTATGTGTGCGTGTCAGGTCACCTAGAGGCTGGGTGACAGATGCACACCGGCTGGAACAACAAGGAAAGTAAGGGACAAGCCAAGGTTGGGGCCACAAGCAGACAAGGACAACAGAGTACACGCCAAGGTTCAGGGTTACAGGCAAACAGGGATGGTCGGGAACACGCCAAAGGTCAGGGTCATGAGCAGACAGGAATAGTTAAGAACAGGCCAAAGTTGGTAACAGGAATCAGATGTAGAAAACACAGCAAGTACACACAGAGGCTAACACACAATGGTTGATCAGCACTGCTGGCTTGTAGTGCACAGGTTAATATAAGGTTCCCTGATAGGGCCTGGGGTGGGGCCATGCTTAGAGGAGAGGTTACAAAAGCAGTCAGGTGAGGGTCAGCTGGTCTCTAGAGATGAACACATGGAGACAGGTATGCTGATCGACAGACTCTATTGCATAACCATGACAGTGCGCTGTAAAATATTTTGTACTGTTTGTAGGTCTTATAGCAGCACCATCTTGAATTTAAAAGCATTGTAGGGTGTACCCCCCAAATATGTTCTTGTATTTTGTAGTAGACCCTGACCAGGTTTTTTGGGCTAGAGCACCCCTCCCCCTCCTCATTACCTCTTATTTAGTGGCCACCAGTGCATAGGATGTATCCCCTTCAGTTCTCCCACCTAGAGTAGTTCAGCTCCCATTGTTGAGACAAAGGATCTTCCATTCTATTACTAGTGTAGGACCCACTAATTCAGGGTACTTTGTCACAGTAAGTGGGCTTAAGCACTATATGACCATATAGTGTGACCAAACCCCCGTATTTTTTGAATATGTTCAGGTGTTTTTAACTAGCTCTGCAGGAAATGTCATTCTTGTATGTGTGCGCTGTAAAATATTTTGTACTGTTTGAAAGTCTTATATCAACACCATCTTGAATTTAAACGCATTGTAGGGTGTGCCCCCCAAATATGTTCTTGTATATTGTAGTAGACCCTGACCAGGTTTTTTGGGCTGGAGCACCCCTCCCCCTCCTCATTACCTCTTGTTTAGTGGCCACCAGTGCATAGGATGTATCCCCTTCTGTTCTCCCACATAGAGGAGTTCAGCTCCCATGGTTGAGACAAAGGATCTTCCATTCTATTACTAGAGTAGGACCCACTAATTTGGGGTACTTTGTCGCAGTAAGTGGGCTTAAGCACTATATGACCATATATTGTGACCAAACCCCCGTATTTTTTTAATATGTTCAGGTGTTTTTAACTAGCCCTGCAGGAAATGTCATTGTATGTGTGCACTGTAAAATATTTGTGCTACTACCAAGCAGACTGACTCCATCTGAAAGAACTGGATTCATAGATGCTGGTTCAGGGATCTTAGATCCAAAATGGGCCTTGTGTCCCTGTTTTTTTTCACGGTTTTTGAACCGTGAACAGGTACGAATAAAACCCAGTGCCCCTTTCGGATACAGGAACCTGTATAATCACTCCCTGATGCACTAAATGATCCAGTGCCTGAAACAATAAGTTTCTCTTTGGAGGATCCGAGGGAACACTGGATCTTAGAAACCTCTGAGGGGGAGCCCCCCCGCAATTTCAGCTTGTAACCACAGGATACTGTCAATGTGACGGGAGTCACTAATAGGGGCACAGGGTGAATGAGGACCCCTTTATGATCTGTGCTAGTCAGACTCAATGCCGTATATATGTATATATAATGTGTGCTGTCTCATCCTGTTGTGGACTCTTTGCTGTGATGGTTGGGGTGTGACTGTATTGTCTATTGTGGCTGTCTGCCTCAACTATTATGGTCTCGCTGTGAGGAAAGAGGGAGAGGGGATTCCTCCAGCAGCCCCCCTGTTAAGACCATTTACTGATGAGAAGTTAAGCACACCTGGCTTGTGTGTCCATTGTTATTGGACAGTTTAACCCTCCGTGTTTTCCAAGGGTGGGGGGGAAATGTTTCGAAGTGGGAACTGTATAACATGTGTTTGAATAAAGATTCATTCCTGCTTGAACCTGAAGCCAGAGCATCTTGTCTTGTACTTGGGGGGAGAATTATTTGTAGGGGTTCCTTGTTCGGCTGATTGGAGTGTTCGGTAGCTGCCTTGGTGTTCGGGAAGGGAATGTCCTAAACGACTTTAACCCCTTTTGTACTCGGGGTGTCGTCACAGTCAAGGTGACCCACTCGTCCCGAACCACTGTTCTGCAAATGTCTGCAAAGTGCAATAGCCTTCCCCCCACCTGATAGAGTGGGGGCGTCCCCTCAAAAGGAGGGCTTGGTGCTTGGTTTAGAAGAGTTTTGGACCCAGGGTTTTTTCTGGCTCTGGTCCTGCGGCTTGCCTCAGGCTCTAGAGCCCTGTTGGCAGCGGAACTGCCTTGGCGCTGAGACACCCGAGGAAGCGGTCCCTGAGGTTTTATACAAAGGATGCCTGGTCCTTCTCTTCACAGGAAATAGAGAGCTCTTCCCTCCAGAAATCCTTTGGATATACGTATCCAAGTCATCACCAAACAAACACTCCCCATGGAAGGGGAACCCTGCCAATAAATTCTTACAAGGAAGTTCAGCTGACCAGTTCTTAAGCCAAAGAAGCCATAGAAGTCTGCGAATGTATACAAACAGGAGAGCCTTACAAGAGACTTGCTGTATCTCGTCCTTTAAGGCATCTACAGTAAAACACATGGCTCAAGGTATATCTGCCCTGCTTTCAGCAGGATCTTCCTCTTGGTTAGACCTGTCAGGCAGTCTGACCTGATCCTTTAAGGACTGGCAGACTCCAATTGCAATGAGAGCTGGCTAAATAGCTGAACTTCCCAAAGAAAAGGAAGCCCTTAATAGTGACTCCAGTTTCTTGTCAACAGGGTCCTTCATGCCCTGTGCGTTATCCACCCGACAAGTTAAGTTCTTGTTTAAGGAAGAGACTGCCGCATCTATGGCTGGCATGCTCCACTTCTTAACAAACTTTTCCTCCATGGGATATAAAAGAGAAAACCTCTTAGGAGGAATGAAAATCCTGTCAGAATGTTCCCAATCAGCATACACCGCCTGTTCCAAGGGCAAAGCCTGTGCGGCCTAAGGAGGCCTCAGGGACCCCAAAGAGGACCAGGGGGCTCAGGAACCTATTTGAGAGGTAACTTAAAGGCAGAACGAACCATCTCGGTAAGAGTCTAGATCAAAAGCCTATGCGACTGAGAGGCAGATACCAACTGGACATCTTCTGGCCCAGATTGCTCAGAAGCAGACTCATCTGCCAGGCCCTCCACAGATTCCTTGGCATTTAGCTCTCTCCCTTCATCAACCCATTCCTGCTCTAAGTTAGGAGGATCAAGGGAGGGGTATCTCTCACGCTTTTTGCCACTCTTCAAGATGGAGAAAATCATGCCAGAAATTCTGTCCTCTAACCCCGCTAGAGCCGAGGACAGATCATCCTTGGTGATAAAGGCTGAAGCAGCAGTATTGAGAGTAGGCACCATACCAGACAGGCGCAGAGGCTCAGATTGCCTGGAAGCCTTTAGTCTTTCAGGGGATACAACACTAGGGTTTCGAATAGGCTCCTCAGGAGCTACTGACAACACAAATATGCCCTTCCCTGTAGTGTTAGTCCCACTCCTCTTTTTTGAAGACATTGCAAGCCAAAAAAAGAGAGTACCTGGGTTTAGTATTTACTGTACACATCCCAGAAGGGAGACCCTTTAATAGGGCTTACCAAGCCCCTATATATCAATCCTGTTTAGCACCTTAGCCTGCCAACCAACACCTGGTGACTCACGTGACCTGGGTAAGGAGAAATGAACTGCTGAAAAAGACTAGTTCAGAGCCTGCTCTGTGTCCCACAGCTGTCCACTGGAAGCACCGCATGTCTGCCATACTCAGCTTAGATAAGCTTGCTGTGCGCTCGGATGTTCCGCACATGTGTGCGCATGCATGTACGCTGTCCCGGCGAACGCGCGGCTGTATTCACATATGACGCAAATCTTTGCACTCCAAGATTAGGCTGCGGCGCATGCACTGCTCCCTGTGCACACAACATGCGCCATGGCAAACCAATATGCACAATGGCACACCCTCATGTGCAGACCATCCACAAGAAAAAACAGCCACGACAACAAGAAAAATGCTGTTCTGTACTTGCGCAACTAAAAACGTAGTTTACCTCATCACCTGCCCGTGCGGAAAGCACTATATGGGCCGTACCACTAGGGCATTTTCCACCCGGGTCGGTAAACATGTGGCAAAAATTTTAGGGGGAGACACCAAACATACTGTCCCTAGACACTACAGACAGTACCACAGCCGAGACCCCTCCGGATCACAATTTCTCATTATTGACCGATACGTCCCCCCTTGGCGAGGAGGGGCTTCTATCAGCGGTGTATCCCGATTAGAGACGTATTGGATATACGAAATCCAGTCCCACACGCCATTGGGGCTCAATGTCGAGTGGGACATTAATGTCTTTATTAACCAATCCTAAACCGCTGTGCCTTCCTTTTACTGTCCCTCCCTTCCCTATCATTAAAGAATTTTTCCTCCTCTGTTGAGAGATAATATACATCAGATTGAGTTATGTATTAGCCATCACACTAGCCACCTTATTTCTGTTTAGATTGAGATAAGTACTAGTTTTATACTTTATTGATTTTTGTGGCTTTAGACCCCCATGCGAGACTGTGGCTCCTTATTTCTTTTTTCTTTTTTTTTTATGAACTCCTCTTTAGTTACCGTTTTTTGTACTTTGAATTTATGTATTTATTTATATATTGTGCGGTCAGGCCACAAATAGTCTAACTTATGCCCACATTCACATTGTGTATTTGTATACATGGGCGAAATCTCATTCGATTATACTTAGTGTTTTCTAATAGATGATCACTTCCTTTCTTCATGGTGTTTTTCGCTATGCATCTGGATCCGCAACACCTCTGATCTGATAGCGATGTAATCTCTATTCTGGTATCCACTACATGGTCCAATAGACTGTGATCTATCATAATGTAGTCCAGTTCTACCCAGAACGAGGTTCGACACGCGGCGCTGTGACGTCATTACGTCTTGGGTTGGTGCCGCACTGTCGCTCCACACTGATGGCTTTGGACGTACGTGTTTGAAGTGAGTGCGGTATGTTGCTAGGGCGACGCGCACGCTTGCGCTCCATTATACCCATCTAAGAGAGGCGTGCAACGCACGCGGTCGGCGCCATTTTCCATTTACCCGGAAGTAGCCTCTAATTAACAGTACCACCGATTGGATCCACATTTTTACAAGGGGGTCATTTATCATATATAAGGGGCAGTGTACAGAGTAGTGAGGCACCCCAGATGATGTCCGGTAGGACGAAACACGTCGGGACGGATTGCTGACACCACAGACACTGTCATATTTTATCAATACTCAGAGCTGTTTTTTATCTTCATAAGGCCTCTTTCACACGAGGCATCCGTATGTCCGTTTTTCATCCTTCCGTTTTCGGATGAAAAACGGACATACATGTATCCCTATGGAGCGGCGGATGTCAGCGGTGACATGTCCGCTGACATCCGCCCCGCTCCGATCCGAAAAGTGTAACGGAGGAAAAACCTACTTTTTCCTCCGTTTTCGGATCGGATCGGATGACGACGGACACTACGGTCCGTCATCATCCGATCCCCCCATAGGGGAGAGCGGCGCTCTGACAGGTCCGTCGCTGCACAGCGTGCAGCGATGCACCTGTCATCTTCCTGCTCAGCGGGGATCGGCGGAGCTATCCCCGCTGAGCAAGCGGATGTTCACGGGGCGGATCATGACTGATCTGCCCCGTGTGAAAGAGGCCTAAATGTGAGTGTTTTACCTTCAATAAATAGGCTTTAAAGCTTTTTATACAGTATCACGCTATGTGCTCTCACATTTTTTCCACATATGCTTTGGATATCTGATTGGATTTGCCCTTTCTTGCCATATACACTATATACAAGTATCCTGGTCACCTTTATTACATCTTCAGGGATCTTCATCTTTACAAGCCTAACTGACACAGTGGGTGTACACCCATCTGTGTCCAATCGTTCTGGTAAGCCCCTCATTTTTACAAACGGTGGTGGATCTTCTATCAACACTATACTACCTTTCCACACTTCTTGGTGTTAGATATATACACACCTCAACGGATGTTTCATGGACTCATTTTTCCACACTAGTTTGTGTTAAATATATACACATTTCAGTGGATATTTCCTGGACTCAATTTTCAATAGTGTTTAGAATATCTGAAAATTATGTTCACATTGTATATTTATCAGTCAAACTTATGCACACTTTTGGGATATATGTATTTACATTGTATGTTATGAATCAATGTCATTTACCACTTACTTTCTAGCGCTGCACTTTTTCTTTACAACAAGAAAAATGCTACTCTTTGCAAACACCCACAGCTAGCCCATACTCCCCCTCTGTGGTCACCGCACACAGGTGTCCAGCCTCTAGATAGCTTAACTGATTGAAACATGAAAAACAACAACAGCGCTAAGGGGTTTTCTAAAGTGAAGCACAACAGGGACATTGGTATCCCAAGACTGGGTGGATGCTGCCTTCCTCAGATGGGGTATTCTACAAACTACAAAAAAGACATTATGAAACAAAAAAAAAGACAAAATGATAGGCGCGCACACCTAGTGCATTACCAATGACAATTTAATGAATGATAAACGCATAACGAGAGAGAGAGAGAAGAGACATTAGAAATGGTAAATCACCCTCACCCTCATACATGCAGCTAGCAGCAGCAAAAATGATCCCTGAAGGCATCCATGTGTCACGTGTGTTGTGGAGCCTGTGATGGGCGCACCACAGTGGGAGGGTCTCTGTCGGCGTGGGGCTTTTTAAATTTTTTTTTTATATTTTTCATTTTATATAAAGCTCTTGACTATGGTGGTCCTAATTAGCCTAGCTCTGAGGAAGGGGATGCACCCCTGAAACGCATCAGCTATACCCTGTGATGTGGTCTTGCACATGTCCATACACTGTGTGATTTTTATGGCTCAGTTGAGCGTTGCCTTTTGTGAGTACCCACTTTTTATGATTTTATCATTCATTAAATTGTCATTGGTAATGCACTAGGTGTGCGCACCTTCCATTTTGTTTTTTTTTGTAGCTTGACTGATTGTTACAATCACTGGGGCACCCCTCAATAAGTAAATAAGGGGGTCTCACTTACCCATCCAGGAGCAGGGCAGCCTTTTAAACTAAGAGTCCAATCTTCACCCATCATGGTGGGTTCCATCACTTGGGAACTGGACCCTTTCAGTTTTAGGGTCCACTCCCTTGGACCTGTGCAGTACCCTGCGGGAATGCCTTAGCTCTGTGGTGTCCAAGATTCCACTACGCAGGGTCAAGCGCCCGAAGGTTACCTTATAGGCAAAATCTCACAGGATCCTTGCATCTTCTTTGCGAGGCTCAGGTACCACTTATTTAAGCATAAAAGCTTTTCTTCAAGTGGATCTGATTGTTCAATGCCTTGATTCATTATAAGGACCGTTTTGGGACTCAAGACCTGGAGCTCTAGAGAGCTCAACAAACATGCCCATGCACCTTGCAGACACTGGTAAAAAAAGCGGAAGTACTTCCTGTATGGGAGGGGTTATATAGGGGCAGGCTTCCTGTTTAAAACTTTGTCTACCAGTGTCCATTCACCTAGAGATGGCGTATAACCCAGTAGGTTATGAATAATAGCCTAACTCTGTGTCCCGTGATGTATAATAAGGACATTTCTTATTTACAAAATTTTTTTGTATTTTTTCATTTTTTTAGCAAAAAATAAAAAACCCAGTGGTGATTAAATACCATCAAAAGAAAGCTCTATCTGTCTTTAAAAAAATGATAAAAATGTTTTTGGGATACATTGTTACATGACCGTGCAATTGTCATTCAGAGTGTGACAGTGCGGAAAGCTTAAAATTGGCCTGGGCAGGAAGTGGGTAAAAGTGCTTTGTATTGAAGTTGTTATAATGACCTAAAGTAAATTGAAGGTAAGTGAGTCAACAAAGACAATGTTATACCACTATAATCACAACCTTATAATACTTTACTACTTTACAATGCTGTAATAAAATAGACTTAAATATGGAGATTTTTCAGTAAAGTGACTGGGTCTAGATTCCACCACATTATATATCACTTGACTTGTAACAGGACCACCAGACCCCAAACAAAATACCGTAGCTACAAGAATTTTATAACTTTAGGGAGCTAAGCTACCTCTGAGAGTCAGGGATGGCCCTACTAAATCAAAGTTGCTTACAGGCTTTAATATATAACAAAATGATCGTTAATTAAATAAATAGTGAGACAAGTGCTAATAATTAAGACAAAAGGAGGTTATCCCCAAACTGTATTTTTCTTTTTTTTTTCTTTTTCCAGCTTAGTTGGGGTCCTTCTTTGATGGTGCAAAAGTGGTTAGGTCTGTCAATCTTTCTAGAGGTGTTTGTAAATTGATACTTTAGAAAATAAATGAAACCACTCACAGATAAAGATAGTTTGGAACAAGCTCCAACAGGAAATGAGGGTAGGTAAAAAAAAACTATTTCTTTTGAATGTCCTAGGACATAGCAATATCTGTTTGTTTCTGTAATTTGTGTAAAATGGGTTTGACAACCCTCTCTCAGCAATCTTTGTTCACTGGTCTTAATGGTGGCGGGGCCCCTTTCAGTTTAACAGCTCAAACTCCAGATAGATTGACCTGATGTATGAGATATGCTGAGGGACCAACTGGTACGAAATTAGACTGCAAGAGATGATTGGAAAAATTTGCCTTGATACAAGAAGAAAGTCACAATAATTGGCTGGAGTCCTCATCCTAAATTACTGAAACATAATATCAAACACCTTTCAAGAAATGATCACCAACTACACCTTGTTGTAATGGTAGCCACTGGTGAGCCAGACAACCTACTCTGGGATTGTTACTGACTGTTAAAGATGGCTGCCGTCTTCTCTCTGAGGTAATGGTGACCCTAGGTGAAACTGACAGCATTGTTGACTGTTAAAGATGGCTGACATTCTCTCTCCGAGGTAATGGGAATTGCAGGTGAAACTGACAGATTTTTTACTACAACTCCTCTTAACCTGAATTTTAGATAGATCCTCTACCTTGTCATGGTTGCATCTACCTAATAATCTGGTGATTCTCCATGCTGCTTTGTGTTTTGTTTTGTGCTATCTCGTGTATTCCACTACCCAGTTTGTTTTTTGGCCACTTGCCTTGGGTAGCCTAATACAATGTTACAATACTATATTTTACTTTAATACAATATTCTACAACATAATGCTTGTAAAGTTTGTTTGCATGCTTTTAGTTGTCTTTGGTTCAGAAGTAGTTGGGTCCTCGCCCTCTTTTTATGCTACTGATTGACAAGAATAGGAGGGAGCCCTGTGTTGTTCCTCTTGTTATTACTGTTGCACTATGTCTCAGTACACGTGTTGCTTTTTTTTTATCTCTGGCCAACTGTGCTTTGCCTTGCCTCCACCCAGCAGGCGCTTAAAGCCTCTACTGAACTCTCTGGAAAACTTTCTTCTCCTCCCAGACAGGCCAGTGAGTCTGAGTCTGTCTCTGGCTTTGATCTTTTTCTAATCTTCACCTTTCTCTTTCTTTTTCTTTCTCTCATCCTCCCTTAGTACCCACCTCCCTTTTTTTTACCCAATACCTTACCCCCCTTCTCTCCCTCCAACGTTAGGAGTTTCCTGAGTAACCAAGGCTGTCAGTGCTATCAAATTTACCCTCTCCTCACATTATGTCTAATCCAGTGTCCACCTCTCTACCCACTGCTAAACGGTTTATCTCTGTGAATACTAAAAGGCTGAATATCCCTGAAAAACGCTCTCAATTTTTGGCCAAATTCCATAGATTAAAAGCACAAGTGGTTCTGATTCAGGAAACACATTTTAAGACAGGTCATGTGTCAAAAATTAAGTAATAAACATTTTTCAGTGGTGTTCCATGCTATATCTGCTGAAGTATATATCTTCTATATCCTCTTGTGTCTAAAAATGCTCAGTTCCACCTCCTAAGCACCAAAGTGGATCCCGAGGGTCAATGCTTGTTCATTAAGGGCCAGTTTGGGTCATGTCCTCTCACAATAGCAAACATTAATGGTCCAAATAGTGGCCAGATGACCTTTATATAACGTGTGGGTCATGAGCTTTCGGAATTCTCTTCTGGTATTCTAGTTCTGGGTGGGGATTTAAATGCACCTTAATCCACTCCTGGATAAGTCTATGGCATTCCCTATATGCCCCGTACACACGAGCGGAATGTCCAACAGAAAAAGTCAGACGGGAGCTTTTCATCGTATGTTCTGATCATGTGTATGCCTCATCTGACTGTTTACATAGAAAATTCTGACGGACCTAGAAAGAGAACATGTTCTAAATATTTCCGACGGGAAAACTGCTCGTCTGTATGCTGTTCCGATGTACCAAAAACGATGCATGCTCTGAAGCAAGTACGAGACGGAAGCTATTGGCTACTGGCTATTGAACTTCCTTTTTCTAGTCCCGTTGTACCTCACTGCGTTCTTGATGGACGAACTTTGGTGTGATCGTGTACGCAAGACAGTTTCAGCGTAATTCCGTCGGAACTCTGTCGAAAAAACCTTTAGAGTTTATTCCGACGGGAAAACTGGTCATGTGTACAGGGCATTAGCTTCAAAACCTCTGACTACATGACTCCTGGAGGGTACTAAATCCTAGTGAACAGGAATGCACTTTTTACACTTCCACACATAGAAAGTTTTTGACTGATTACTTTTCCTCTCCCAGACTTATCTTCAATATCTATCTTCGGCTACCATTGAACCTATGGTCTTGTCGGACCATTACCCTATAACTTTAACACTGACTTTTCCAGAACGAGTAACGAGGTGTACGATTTGGAGATAAAACTCATCCCTGCTTAAAGATGCGAACGTCGTCTCCCAACTAGCCACTAAGTTAAAGGCTTTCTTTATAATTAACGACACTCCTGATGTGAACCCCTTAAAGTGGTTGTAAACCCTCCAAAACAACTTTATCTCTTAGTAATCTACATAGCACAGGCAGCTTATCGCTGCCTGTGAAAGTGTACTCACTGTGTTTGTTTGCATAGAAAACGCCATACAATCAAAAGTGACATCAGGCGCAATTGCGCAGTAGGTATTTTCATTAACGGCACCCTATCTATCTCCCCTGCATGCCATGACATTAGGATTGACAATCTTCCTCTCAGAACGGCACAGAAGGAACTCTCGCGATGCTGCTCTGAATATCTCATTCCTGCTTCTGGAAGCCCACATTACGGTGATCCCAAAAGAGGGAAAAGACAGTTCTTTAGTGACAAATTACCATCCTATATCTCTCCTCAACATTGATGTAAAACTATATGTGAAAATTCTGGCCAATAGGTTACTCCCCTTTCTTTCTACTCTTGTTTCTCTTGATCAAGTGGGCTTCATTCCTGCATGTGAAGCACGCAATATTACAGGTAAGGCTTTGAATATCCATCATTGGCTAACTTTGCAAAACAGAAGGGGTTTCTTTCTCTCGTTGGACGCCGAGAAGGCGTTCGATAGGGCAGCCTGGGACTATCTGGAAGCAACTCTTAGGGCTACTGGTTTGTTGCCGCAGATGTGTGGTAGTATTATTGCCCTATATTCCATCCCTCAAGCTAAAGTCTGAGTTAATGGCCCTCTGTCAGATGCCTTCCATCTGTCTAACGGAACAAGGCAGGTATGCCCCCTATTCATACTTCTTTTTGTTCTCTCGCTGGAACCCTTTTTCAAAATAAACTACGATCTAACCCCGATATTCAGGGAGTATCGGTTCACAATACAACTTTTAAGGTGGCGGCCTTCGCCGATGATCTGTTGAGCAATGCCAGGCTAATTTCACCTTTCACTGGAGCCAAGACGTGATAACATACCTAAGAATTAAAATTCCCCGTAACTTGCCTGACCTATATCAGATAAACCACCTATATGTCTTTGAGGGGATCTGCAAAGATATGCATTTGTGACAATCTCTCAATATCTCTTGGTTTGGCAGAGCCACGCTTGTTAAAATGTTGCTCCTCCCTCGCATCCTTTACATTCTAGAGACTGTTCCTATTCGACTCCCTCCTGCATTCTTTTCTCTATACAAGGAGTGTATGCATTTTATCTGGTGTAAGAAACCTCCCAGAATTAAATATGCATGCCTAGTTGCTCCAAAATGTGTGGGAGGACTAGGTTTTCTGGACCTTCAGGGGTATTACACTGCTTGTTTCCTAACCAGGCTAGTAGACTGGAATACGCACAACTCCACCACAGATCTGGTAGCTCGGGAGCACTTCCAAATTCCATTACCTATACATCTACTACCTATACCAATGGAAGCTAAATTACATCCACTTATCGGGCCACCAATTCAGGTCTATCATCATTGGTGCTGTTAACATCTTTATGCCTCAACCCTGCGTTCCTTCCTGGTATGTCACCTTCCTTTCTACGGTTAGGATGGCCTTACCACAATGTTCTGGACGAATACTTCTTTCAGGAAGGGAAATTACTCTCACAGGAAGCTATCAGTGACTTGATGTGCCGCATCTGATTCCTTTTTGGTCATACCTCCAGATTAGGCACTTTCTGACTTCGCAAGGCTCATCTGTTAGGTGGGGGAGACCTCTAAATTCAGTTGAAGCCATTTGCAATCACTCCCAGCCACAACAACACGTGGTTTCCTCTATCTATAAGTCGCTTTTAGATCCAGCTCTTATCTACTCTACTGCTTTTTGCCAGGCATGGGCCCAGGAACTGACTTTGACTTTCTCGGATACCGATTGGGAGAACATGTGCACCCTTACTCATAAAAGCTTGCTCAATGTGAAAAAAACAAGAAAACGGATATAAAGTTTTTACCCGGTGGTATCGGACCCCATCCAGACTACACAAGTTTTACCTCACTGTCTTCAATCTTTGTTGGAGATGTGGAGTGGAAGTTGGCACTATGCTTCATGTGTGGTGGTCATGCTCTAGGCTTCAGCCCTTCTGGAAACAAGTCCGCAGTATCATTTACAACATTACCTCTTACAATTTGGACTACTCACCGGTGCAATTTCTATTGCACCACACTTCTCTTCTGCAACATGTATATAACAAATCACTAGCAATGTGCATGATCAACGCTGCTAAATTATGTATACTGTGTCATTGGAGTTCTCCAATAGTTCCATTGATTTGTGAATGGTTTCACAGGATTACTCATATAGAGGAGATGGAATGGAAGAACTAATCCATACATCCCAGGACAAGATGTCCAAATTTACAAACACGTGGTACTGTTGGATTAAGTATAATAAATCTTTAGATTTCCAAACATTTTATGGTTGGTCTGGGTAAGCCTGATTTAGTATACTAGGTATTTTGAATGGCTCCTTTTCCATCCTCCTGCGCTTTATTTGGTCCATTTTTCAATTCCCTAAACCCCCCCACATTTTTTTTCTCTCTTTCTCTCTTCTATTCCTCATTTTCCACCATTTTCATTCTATCTCATTCTTTTTCTCTGTCCACTTTTGTTCTAGGGGCACCCACCCCTTTCATTTAGTATGACACTCCAATCTCAAAATCAGGATTCCAGTTGTCTAGGCTTTATGCTTCCATTTGTTATCTTAATGGTTGGTGGTCGAGTCAAGCATTTTCGGCCTTGTAGACACGCTATACCAATTTCTAGTATATGTTTTTTTTTATGCCTCCTACATTGATCTCCTTGATGTATCTCATCAGTTTAAAGTGGTTATGTTCTTGTTGGACCTATTTGTTTGGAAGTCTTCATAAATAAATAAAATACTGCGCCAACTGGTGAAGGTGTGAGCAGCCAGCACAACAATAAGACTGATTGTAGTGCAAATGGAAATACAAAGTGTGGCTCTAAGAGAAAATTAGAAGGGTATGCGTGAGAAAAGATTACAGGTATAAGGACTATACTGTTATGTATGTTATGTATGTTAAGTGCCATCACATGTCTTTTTTGATGCGTCCTTCAGACGCATGATATAAACAGCTCAGGTACTTTTGTTTGCTTTGCAATATGTTTTGCTGTTTGATATATGCCTTATGTTTTTATTCATAGGTTTTTGCTTATGTCCCCTTTTTTTGATAACAGTATAGTCCTTATACCTGTAATCTTTTCTCACGCATACCCTTCTAATTTTCTCTTAGCGCCACACTTTGTATTTCCATTTGCACTACAATCAGTCTTATTGTTGTGTTGGCTGCTCACACCTTCACCACTTGGCGCAGTATTTTATTTATTCACATTTGCATTTCTGACCACCAATACTACAACCTCCCCCTTCCCCTCTCCCTTTCCCCCCACATATATTTGCCACTCCTTTCCATTTCATATGAATGTTTTTGATTATTGCTCCAGTCGTTCATTTAATACTGATGGTGTATTTGTGGTTTTGAACACTGACTCTGAAATAGGGGGTCTATTCTTGAGATTAAAAAAATCTCATGGTTTCAGAAATACATTTACACTGGGATATAGCGTTTCTGGAGCAATACTGTAAAGAACATATGGTCCCCAGAGGTTTAAGGTGGGATGTACATCCCCAACAAGGAGATGTCGAGTTGGAAGCATGGTTCCGCTACTTTAACGAGGCAGGTATTTCTTTATTACAATTCCTGACCGAAAAAAAGTGCACCAGGGCTAACAACATCGACATAGAAATCAAAGACATAAAAGATAAATTACTACCCCATAAATCCACGTCTGAATATATCACACTTTCTACCAACCTAAAGAATCATTTAGAGAAAGAGGAAGGAGAACAAAAAAACAAAAAACAAAAAAAATATACTAGAGACGTTAACGATTATAAGAATGATTGTGTCTTTAGATGGCAAAAAAAGGACAGCACATCAGATCCTGGGGAAAATGAACCCAGACATATGGATACGTCAATTCCACCCCTTATGGAATTAAGACCACCTCCATATCAAGCCCCTCCTCCCAAACCCAGGATAGTGTAACCTCCACATGACCCCAGAGAATATAATTATCGTACTGCTGGTCCCCACACTCCGACTACCCATTATAAGGGCCCATTCCCAAATGGTAGAGGTAGAGGTAGGGGATCACAGGGTAAAGGTAGGGGCAACAGGGATAATTCCTATGACTCTTATGCACAAGATTACTCACCACGTGGAAGGAGAATGGGTTTGAGTGATTATTACCACCACCCACCACAATGGACACCTATATGTACCTATAACAGATTTTCACCATTGAGAGAAGAACAACCACGGAGGGTAGGCAATTCACAGTACACCTACATGGACAGAGATGAGAATCAATACAATAGGTCTCCATACAATTATAATCAAACTTACCCCGAAACATCCCATTCAGGGGGTTTTCCCAGGGACAGGAAGAACATCACAGAGGTTCAGAACCAAGCGCGGCTCCAGAGGGGGGCGGCGCACCAGGAAAAAGAAAGCGAACCTAAATGATGATGGTATTTTTAACTTGAGTACCGCCACTCTTTCCCACGCAGAGAGAATTGTTTTGAATAAAGGTCACAAATATGTCCTCCCCAAACCGTTAAATAAATTTGCCACATTTATCGACATTTATCATTGTACACAAATACGTACGCAAATTGAACATTCAGAGATACCTTATCACTAATCCCATTAGACCAGCCTTACCAGAAATTACCACGTATGCGGTTCACACTGGTTTTTCCAATCCCTCTCTTTTCAACCCACTGTGTCCCACTGCACCACTGTTCTCTGGGCTCGGTACATAAACGACATCCTCCTCCTCTGAAAGGCAGATCATAATTCTTTAGATGACTTCATGTCCACTCTCAACGCCAATGACGTTGGAATTAGGTTATCATATGAAGCTAGTTACACCAGCATACATTTTTTTGACTTGGAAATTTTTGTGTCAGATAATCAATTATCTACTAAAACCTTCTTTAAAACCACCGACCAGAATGGTTACATTCTGGTCGACAGTTGCCGTCATACGGCCTGGCTGAAGTCAGTACCATGAAGCCAGCTTTTGCAAATTCAACGCAACTGTACTGACCTCAGTGATTTCTATAGCTATGCAGATTTATTGAAATTCAGATTTCTAGACGGATTATCAGTCTTCAGATATCGATGAAGAAATCCATTGAATATCATTAGTAGATAAAAACACACTTACATCCGAACAACCCAAATCTAACCAAAACTCTTTTCATAAATGGTCCTTTCTCACCACATATTCCGTTCAACATAGACATATTAAAAATATAATTCGTAAACATTGGAAGATTTTCAAAAATGACCATCTATTGGGTCCCTTACTTCCGGAGAATGCTGGGATTATTTACAGGGGAGCTCTGCCTTTGAGTGGCCAAATTGCTCCTAATGTGACTGATCCGCCCTCCATTCCGGCTTTCTTTCATTATTTGAAAGGTTATTACCCATGCCGGAGGTGTAAGGTATGCATCCATAACACTTGTGGACACACAAAAACGGTAACTTTCAGATCCACTTCTACTTTATTGGAATACGAAATGAAACATTTCACCACCTGTACTACTAGATATATTGTTTACCTTATTACTTGCCCATGTGGAAAACAGTATGTGGGACGCACCACACGTACCTTTTCCACTAGGGTAGGTGAACATATTTCTAGCATTAAAAAGGGTCGCACGAATCATAGTGTGCCCAGACACTATTTACACTCCCATAATAGGAACCCTGCAGGTACGAGCTTCCAGATAATAGATAAATTCATCCCACATTGGAGGAGTGAATCTACTCTGAGGGGCGTGTCCAAGCTTGAAACCTATTGGATACACCAACTAAAAAGTTATAGACCGTATGGGTTAAATATAGATTGGGACATCCACACCTTTATTAATAAGGCTTGATTCCCATCTTCTACCTATCCATACTGTTGTCTATCTCCTATCATTTCATACCATACGCATGCCATATATTTGTTTTTGTCTATAAATACCTAATGTCTATATATAGTTCTTCTCTCTCTTCTATAAGCTTACCACTGACCATACCACGTCCAGACTCATCACTTATATTTTGTTTGTATGGGTTTTCTCTTCACTATCAAGGTTTTATGTCTATAGATACTTTCAGAGTTAGTATTCTATTCATATTGATAATTCTGTGTCCACCCATCCCCCTGCCCGTTTCAATTTTAATTGTATTACTTTTCATTTGTATTACAAAATTCATGTATTCCACGTACAGATCTACACCACACCCAGATTGTTAATATCTTTAAGAGATTCCAATCTATAGTATTAATATATTGTAGGGAGACTCCAGTCTACCTTTTAGATTTGGAGTCCCTCCTAGTGCCCATGAGTTTTGTATGCACTTCTTTTGTACCTTTGAGTTCACCTAAAAGGAATCTGTACGATATCTCTAGAATATTACTAACCTCAAATACCACTATGTTCACTACACATGCAAATTTGTGCGGCCAACATCTCCTTACTTTTACCATCTGTCCTCTGTAAATTACTTTGTTTTTTTTTTTTTTAAATCAATAATATGGTACATGGCTTGAATGAGTCTTTAAAATATATATTTTTTGATTTTTATATATCAAACAATTTATTCATTATTGTGATTATTTCATAATTATACATTCCGCCACACATGTACCAATCTAGCGGTTGTTTGTGTTAATCTGTGACCTGTTTACAATCGGCCACCATCATATTCCCTGTGATGAGCGTCGCTTTTTGTCCACACATTTTATCAGCACTATCGGGGATTTTTGTAGCTTGTAGCATATTCCCGTAAGCTTTGCTGCGCAGTGTGAGACTGGCGACCGTGACGCGGGTCGCATGGTGGGAGACTTGGATAGGATTGGTCTCCTAGATGGAGGCTTGGTCACAGACACACCATGACTGCACCTCCCTTCCTATTAATCATAAAGCGCCTGCACAGCTTACGTCATGACGTTCTATACGTTCGATGACGTTGCGGCGCCGTGATGCCTGGAACGCAATTGCGACACCGGAAATTCCAATTCCGGCTGGGCCACACAGGTTTGTCATTTAGTTTGTCCACATCTTATATAAGCGCAGTACGTGGGAAGCCGGCGTATACCCCAGTTGAAGTCTCTTAAGACAAAACACGTAGGGTAAATACACCGGCCCTGGCCACCAGTTACTGTGCTATTCTTTTATTCAACTTTTATTCAATTAATGGTTTGATGATTTCATTATTTTTTTGAATATCCGTTTTTTATCTGTATTGCCAATAAATCCTACCATACGGATTTACACCATGTGGAGATTCTTCCTTTCCTACATATGTTTTAAACCACATGTCTGAGTTGGATGAGAAGTTTTTGGTTCGTTAGTCTGGGATTGGCGTGGAGGACTACCACTCATTTGACGCCCTTGATGCTTACCTGAGTCATCGCCACGGACTCCTTCTCTGAAGTTTGGCTCCAGGTCTCTATTTACATGCCCCAATGACCCATAACCGTATGGTGAGCTGGGTCCAACTTTTCTGGTAAGGGTATCTCTTCCTTTACTTCTCCCCTGTTTGAAGGTGAAGGCACTCCCGGGTGTTCGTCTACCATCGAAACCTCTCATCCCAGAGACTGTTTTGAATTTCTGCTGATATTTCCTCCCACAGATGCATCATCCATTTTATATCTTACTTTTGGGACTTATATCTATATATTTTTTGGCCTGTCCCCAGAGGCAGTAATATATCTAGTCAAGATCAGCCTTTGAGTCACTCTGCTATAGGTTTGACCAACAGCTATTATATTTTATTCACCTTTATATACACGTTTGTTTGCACTTATATCATCACCTGTGCCATCACATGTCTTTTTTGATGTGTCCTTCAGACGCATGATATAAACAGCTCAGATACTTTTGTTTGCTTTGCAATATGTTTTGCTGTTTGATATATGCCTTATGTTTTTATCCATAGGTTTTTGCTTATGTCCCCTTTTTTGATAACAGTATAGTCCTTATACCTGTAATCTTTTCTCAGGCATACCCTTCTAATTTTCTCTTAGCGCCACACTTTGTATTTCCATCATCAGTGTTTTCACATATGAACACTCGTCCATCTTTTGAGCACCATACCGGACAGGATACATTGGAAAAATTGAAAAAATGAGGAACAGAATTTTTCACACGGTGGTGATAATTTTTCACAAGTTTCACAAATGGCAAAATTAGCAAGCACTTCTAAGATCTCTTTGGTGGAGGGCACTAATGATACTTCCACTTCTTTTGTTTATCATAAGGTAAGCACAGAAAAGGCAGGAGCAGTGCTTAAAATAATGACCAACCAGTTAGATGATTTTTTAGAGCTGGAGACAACACACTCCACCCCAAAATAGAGGAAGGGGAAGATACCCTCAAGATTAATAATTTGTAGGCTCATGCTCTTACTCTGGAGGAAGAACAGACCATAGGCTTTGGCCTGGGATTCTGCCCTAGTAAAAATATGGATTTTTTCGAAGTAGTTAAAGACCTTAATCTTTTTGCTCATAAGCTTAAGTCCATCTTTGACGGTCCAAAAATCAGGAAGCGCAATGCTCTTCTGGGCAGTGCCTTAAGCCACTGCCCGGAATATAGTAGAAAAGAATACAAGGCTCTCAAAAGCTAATTGAGTTAGTAAAAAGAATCGCAACCTGATATAATTTTTTACCTTTCCAGCCAGAGCCAGACACAACCCAGCAGCATGTGAACCTTGAAACGTGGAAATTCAAGAAGAAGTCCAGGAAATTCCCAAACCAGAATAACACTAAAATTGATCTATTTGTAAAGCTGATAACACAAGATGTAGAGGCATTATCCTTAACCACTTCAGCCCCGGACCATTTGGCTGGCAAAAGACCAGAGCACTTTTTGCGATTCGGCACTGCGTCGCTTTAACTGACAATTGCGCGTGTGACTTGGCTCCCAAACAAAATTGATGTCCTTTTTTTTCCCACAAATAGAGCTTTCTTTTGGTGGTATTTGATCATCTCTGCGTTTTTTTTTTTTTGCGCTATAAACAAAAAAATAGGGACAATTTTGAAAAAACAAATTTTTTACTTTTTGCTATAATAAATATCCCCCAAAAATATACAAAAAAACTATTTTTCCTCAGTTTAGGCCAATACGTATTCTTCTACATATTTTTGGTAAATAAAATCGCAATAAGCTTTTATTGATTGGTTTCCACAAAAGTTATAGCAGATACAAAATAGGGAATAGTTTTATGGCATTTTTATTAATAATTTTTTTTTCTTATTTAATTGACACAATGCATGTCCTCACCCTGTTGGAGGAAAACCCTAGTATAACATCCATTGATGTAGAATCCCTATATTCTAACATCCTACATGAGAGAGGTTTAACTGTCTTTGATTATTTTCTGAAGAAACACGGAATAGATCAGTATAGCTATAACACTTTAATTTTGTGGCTTTTGCAATTTATCCTCAAACATAATGTTTTTGTGCTCCCACTACCTTCAGGAGCAGGGGGTGGCAATGGGGACTAAGTGTGCCCCATCTTATGCCAACCTGTTCCTGGGGGGTGGGAGCCATGGCTTTATTCTAATGAGGAAGCGTCGGTGTATCTCCGCCATTCTGATCTATAGCAGTGGTAAATAGATGACATTTTGATTTTTTGGACAGGTTCTGTGGTAGAGCTGCAGGGGTTCATTGATTTTATTAATATGAATTCCTTCAATTTGTTTTTTACCTTAACACGGAACCAAAGTCTTCCTTTTTTGTATCTCTATATTGAGAAAAATGCGGAAAGTCAGATTGTTACCTGCTTATATGCCCAGAGTGTGCACCCATGGCATGTAATAAAGGGCATTCTCATGGGGAAATATGCTCATATCCACAGAAACTGTTCTGACCACACAGCCTTTGAAGAAGAGGCTGGAAAATTACAAAGATTTTTGGCCAGAGGTTATGGCAAAAAATGTCTAAAGTGAGCTTACAAGCAAGCTAAAGGAAGTCCAAGGGACCTTCTTCTGTTTCAAGGTGAAGTGATCCTGACCATCATCACCTGTGATTCATCACTACATTCAATAATCAATATAAAGAGATTAAACAAAGTAATACAGAAACATTGGCATATTTTAACTGATGAAGAAATTCTTAGAGAATTGGTAGATGTGACTCCTAAAGTCACCTACCATAAAAACAAATCTATCAAGGACATGATTGTCAGGAGACACTACGATACAAGACATGGTGGTGACCCATGTTTGGGTCAACCACTAGGCACTTTCCAATGTGGAGATTGTAAATTTTGTGAATTTGTGGGAAAATGCTCAGAAGTAACTTTGCCAAACATTTTGTGTCATGCATTGTGTTTTACGTGGGGAAAACAAACCAAAAATTCTGGGAGTGTATCGGCGACCATGTTATAGATGTGAAGGGAGGTGATTTGTTAAGCCCTGTTAGATACTTTTCCATGAAACATGAATACAGTTTGAATGGAATGTGCTTTGTATCCCTGGATAGAATTCATCCTCACCCTCGGGGAAGAGATTTTAATAACCTGATTCTACAGAAGAAATGTAGATATATACATTGCAAGCCGGTAAGGCACCTGACCTGAATGAAAAATTCAGTTATGCCCCATTTCTTTAAAATGTATCAAGGTTAGTCGCCTGGATGTTCTATAAGCCTCATCTCTCACATACAGTATTTCACAAAAGTGAGTACACCCCTCACATTTTTGCCAATATTTTATTATATCTTTTCATATGACAACACTGAAGAAATGACAATTTGCTACAATGTAAAGTAGTGAGTGTACAGCTTGTAAAACAGTGTAAATTTTCTGTTCCCTCAAAATAACTCAACACACAACCATTAATGTCTAAGCCACTGGCAACAAAAGTGAGTACACAAGTGAAAATATCCAAAATGGGCCCAAAGTGTCAATATTTTGTGTGGTCACCATAATTTTCTAGCACTGCCTTAAGCCTCTTGGGCATGGAGTTCACCAGAGCTTCACAGGTTGCCACTAGGGATAAGCTTCGAGTTCGAGTCGAACCTATGTTCGACTCGAACATCGCCTGTTCGACCATTCGTCGAATTGCGAACGTTATGGGCCGTTCACGCCAAATTCGAGTGGCGCGTCACGGCCCATAATTCACTGCAGCATCGCAGTGCATTGCTGGCTAATGATTGGCCAAGCAGGCACTATGACCCGCATGCTTGGCCAATCACAGCGCGTCTGTACAGAGAGCCTTAATTGGCCAAAGCCAGGGTGGCTTTGGCCAATTATGGCTCAGGGGTTTTAGTACATGATCCACACTATATAAGGCTGCCTGCATGGCGGCCTTGTGTAGTGTGTTGCGGCGGCAGAGAGATAGACAGAGAGACAGTGTCATTTGATTTAAGTTAGATAGAGTAGGCAGGCGAGTCAGTTAGTTGCACTTAAAGTGTATTGTGTATATATATATATATATGCATCCTAGGTGTTGTGTGTGTGTGTATATGTATATGTATGTATGTATATATATATATATATATATATATATATATATATATATATATATATATATATATATATATATACACTGTATTCAGTTTAGCTAGATCCGTTCCTGTTATTCTCTTCCTACTGACAGGCAGGCAGGTGTTTTTACAGTATTTACAGCTACCTGAAGAAAATTGTTGGTGTTCTTCTGATCCTATTAGTACCACAGGCAGGCCGCTACAGTATTTACAGTTAGTGTAGTGCATCCTCTGCACAGTGTGCACCTAAAGCTACCTGAAGACAATTGCTGTTGTTCTGATCCTATTAATACCACAGGCAGGCAGCTGCAGTATTTACAGTTAGTGTACTGTGTCCTCTGCACAGTGTGCATGTTAAGCTACCTGAAGACAATTGCTGTTGTTCTGATCCTATTAGTACCACAGGCAGGAAGCTGCAGTATTTACAGTTAGTGTAGTGCGTCCTCTGCACAGTGTGCACCTAAAGCTACCTGAAGAAAATTGCTGTTGTTCTGATCCTATTAATACCACAGGCAGGCACCTGCAGTATTTACAGTTAGTGTACTGTGTCCTCTGCACAGTGTGCACCTAAAGCTACCTGAAGAAAATTGGTGGTGTTCTTCTGATCCTATTAGTACCACAGGCAGGCAACTGCAGTATTTACAGTTAGTGTACTGTGTCCTCTGCATAGTGTGCACCTTAAGCTACCTGAAGACAATTGCTGTTGTTCTGATCCTATAAATACCACAGGCAGGCAGCTGCAGTATTTACAGTTAGTGTACTGTGTCCTCTGCACAGTGTGCATGTTAAGCTACCTGAAGACAATTGCTGTTGTTCTGATCCTATTAGTACCACAGGCAGGAAGCTGCAGTATTTACAGTTAGTGTAGTGCGTCCTCTGCACAGTGTGCACCTAAAGCTACCTGAAGAAAATTGCTGTTGTTCTGATCCTATTAATACCACAGGCAGGCACCTGCAGTATTTACAGTTAGTGTACTGTGTCCTCTGCACAGTGTGCACCTAAAGCTACCTGAAGAAAATTGGTGGTGTTCTTCTGATCCTATTAGTACCACAGGCAGGCAACTGCAGTATTTACAGTTAGTGTACTGTGTCCTCTGCATAGTGTGCACCTTAAGCTACCTGAAGAAAATTGCTGTTGTTCTGATTCTATTAGTACCACAGGCAGGCAGCTGCAGTATTTACAGTTAGTGTGCTTTGTCCTCGGCACAGTGTGCACCTAAAGCTACCTGAAGAGAATTGCTGTTGTTCTGATCCTAGTAATATCACAGGCTGGCAGCTGCAGTATTTACAGTTTGTTGCACTGTGTCCTCTGCACAGTGTGCACCTAAAGCTACCTGAAGACAATTGCTGGTGTTCTCATACTAATAATACTACAGGCAGGCAGTTGATTCTGCTGGCTGCAGTATCAGTATATATATATATATATATATATATATATATATATATATATATATATATATATATATATATATATACATCCCAGCTTTGTGCAGCTACATTTCACTGCAGGCCATTAGTATGTCTGGAAGAGAGGCAGACAGTCACAAGCCAATAAAAGAGGGCAAGCAGGCTCTGTGTCTAGAGGCAACAGTGCTGGTCATGGAGACGGTGCATCCTCATCAGCACGTGGCCGTGGGACACACTTATCCTTTTTTTCGGCAGCTGGCCGTGTTGAGCCGCAACATGTGGAAGACTTGGTAGAGTGGATGACCAAGCCGTCCTCATCCTCCTCATCCTCTCTCACCCAGGCTCAGGGTACTTTCTCTGGCAAAGCAGCTGCCAATGCGGCCTCTTCCCTCAGCTCAATGGCATCAGTTACTCCTTCCCTAGCCCCACCATGTCCTCCTGAGGAGTCCCCCAAACTGTTTGACCTTAGTGTTGGTACATGCTCCAGGAGGATGCCCAGCATTTTGAAGGCTCCGATGATGGTACCCAGCTACAGGAAGGCAGTAACGTGAGCCCAGAGAGAGGGGGTGCCCAAGAAGGACAGCAATCTGGCAGTCATGTTCCCCCAGCTGCAGCATACTACCAGGTTTGCTCCAGTGATGAGGAGGGAGGGGATGATGAGGTCACTGACTCCACGTGGGTGCCTGATAGGAGAGGAGGAGGAGGAGGAGGAGGCACATCTCTAATGAGGCAGGATGCCCTTCAGGGGCCAGCTTAAGGGCAGCACACCGACTGCATCACACCACAGAGCTCCGCATGTGCAGGGCGCTGCTGTCTCTGCGCATTATTCCAAAAGTTCTTTGGTGTGGGCCTTTTTTGAGATCCCACCGCTTTTCAGATCCCACTGCTATTTGCAACATATGTCTCAAGCGTATCAAGCGTATCTCGCGTGGCCAAAACATCACCCACTTGGGCACCACATGCCTGACCAGACATATGTCGACCTGCCATGCAGTTCGCTGGCAAACGTACCTAAAAGATCCACACCAAAGAAAAAAGCGGACCTCTCCTTGCTCCTCATCAGCTGGGATCTGCAACCCCACTATACCTTCAGTCCTCTCTGAAACCTGCACTGAGAGGAATGAAGGTGTAGAATTAGGTGTGTCACTGCCTAGTACTTGTGGGCAATCTGCTATCGGTACACCAACGTCAGATTGTACCAGGCAAATTTTCTGCCCCAGCTGCTGCACCGCCGAAAGAAGTTCGCTCCCAGCCATCCACATGCCCAGCGGTTGAATGCTAGCTTGGCTAAATTGCTAGAACTTCAACTGCTGCCTTTTCATTTCTTTTTTTTTTTTAAAGTTATTTTTATTGTAATTTCAAGGTAAATATAACAACAAAACAGAGCCTATTGGGCATACCCAGGCTCAGTCATAAGAACTACACACTGATACAAAAAAACACAAAAGAAAAAAAAAAAGAAGAAAACCCCCCCACATATACATATATAAAATATATATATATTCTAACTAAACTACTGTACGCTCAACCACCTGCACAGAATATTCAAAGTAGTACCTCTAAATCCATGTATATCCTGTATTGCCCACTTTAGTCAATCATGAAATAAGATGTACATTGTAGTAAACATATTCCTATTCCCCCCTCCCCATAACTATCGATTGAGCAGCCTAGTGACGTTCATGAGATCAGGGATGTCACTTGTGCCATTCCCGGTGCTAATAGAGTGGACTAGTCATCAATTGAATCTGCATTAGTGGACAGGGATTCCATCCAAATATCCCATATTTTGTGGAATTTTTTGCCACAGCCACGTGACAGGTAAGTAGCTTTGTACAGGGGTAGAGCCGCATTCACTAACTTCTTCCAGAAATTTAATGAAGGTGCAGATGAGGCCTTCCATCTGAGTACTATAGATTTACGGGCGTAGTAAAGTAGTAATCCTAGCAGGGTTCTGAGTGCCCGGCGTGGGGCCAGTGGTTCCACCAGTCCCAGCAGACATAACTCTATAGACAATGGCACGGGGACAGTGGTGACAGTCAAAATAAACTTGGTTACCTCAACCCAAAAAGATTCAATATAAGGACAGTTCCAAAAAATATGAGTTAAATCCGCTGATGCTGAGTTGCATCTCAAACAAGAGGCAGAGGTAGATGGATAGATTCTATGTAAGCGCACAGGTGTGTAATATACCTTATGTACTATTTTAAATTGTACTAGTTTATCTCTAGCTGATACTAGTTGTGAAAAGGGGTATTCCCATATTTCTTCCCAACCTTCTGTGTCTAGTGTAGGGAAATCTACCTCCCACTGTGCCCTAAGGTTTTCTAGACCCGCGTGTATGTTGGGGAGTAGTGCTTTATATATGGTAGATAAGGGCTTAGATAGAGCTTCATCTCTGAGCAGAGTCTCCAGATTCGAGGTGTAAAAGGCCACTTGGGCATTTTCAAACTGGGTGTTGAAGGCATGCCTAAGCTGCAGGAATCTAAACAGGTGTGAGTTAGGTAAATCATACTGTTGCTTCAACCTGTCAAAAGTTTGTATTCTGCCCTCAAGACAAATTTGATTAATATATTTGATGCCTTTGCATGCCCATACCCCAGGGTCGGGAATGGACCCGAATTCTGGCAATTTCAGGTTAAACCAAAGAGGGCTATAGGGGGAAATGTGCCCGGAAGGTATAGGGCGTATTGAATTTGCCACTGACCATGCCCGTATGACCGCCCTCATTGCTACTGTAAGAGGAAAGGGAGCTCTAGGGCCCCGGTAAAGTAGATTCCATAGCGCCTCATAAGACCCCAAACATGCTGCTTCCAGGACCACCGCTGCGTTGGACTCATCAGAGACCAGCCAGTTGTGGGCATGGGATAACATAGCCGCCACAAAGTAGGAGTGAAGGTCAGGGCAAGCCAAGCCTCCCTCTCCCCACGGTCTCTGCAGCACTGTCAGCTTAAATCTCGGCTGACCGGATCCCCAGAGAAAAGATATTAAAATGGTGTTTATTAGGCGAAAAACCTTTTTTGGGATCCAGACAGGTGCATGTCTGAGAGCATAGAGAAAGGCAGGCAAAAGCTTCATCTTAAATAAATTTATCCTCCCGATTAAAGAGAGGGGGAGATGTGCCCACGCCTTCAGTCTCATTCTCATCCTTTGTATCAGGGGTTCCAAGTTAAGGGTATGATAGTCAGAGGTAGATGTGGAGATGTGGATACCTAGATATTTAATTTTGTCTGTCCATAGTAAGGGTAAGTTGGGATCTGCTACCTCCTTTGCGGTCTTATCTATGGGCAAAATTTGGGATTTATCCCAATTGACTTTGAGTCCCGAACAGTTAGTGAAGTTAGAAAGAATGGACAACGTCTCTCGAAGAGACTGGGCAGGGTCACCCAAGAAGAGGATAAGATCATCCGCGTACAGAGCAACTTTTTCGTGTATGGATCCCACCTGTATGCCCCTAACCCCGTCTGCTTGTCTGAGGGCCGAGGCAAGTGGCTCCATCACCAAGGCAAAAAGAGCCGGCGACAGTGGACAACCCTGCTTTGTACCTCTTCCAACAGAGAAAGGCGCCGACAGAGCACCACCAAGCTTGATCCGCGCCATCGGCTCCTTATATAAAATATCAATCCATCTGCGGAATACTTCTCCAAAACCCATAACCTCTAGGACCGAGGACATAAAAGGCCATGCCACCGAATCGAAAGCCTTTTCAATGTCTAGTGTCACCATTACCCTCGTGGAGGACTCAGTGGGAGGTAGCTGAAGATGGGTAAACACTCTGCGTAAATTTATGTCTGTTGATTTCCCTGGCATGAAACCAGTTTGGTCTATATTAATCAGAGATGGTAAAATCGTCCGCAGTCTGGTCGCTAATATTTTTGTCAAGATCTTGAGGTCATAATTTAGTAGGGAGATAGGCCTATAAGAAGCACACAGGGATGTGTCTTTGCCGGGCTTAGGGATGAGGACTATGTGTGCTTGATACATTGAAAGGGGTAAGGACATTTGTTTTTTACTTTCAGAGAAGACTTTTAACAATTTTGGTGCAATTAATGATGCATACGTTCTGTACCATTCACCAGGTAGGCCATCAGGTCCCGGTGTTTTACCACTAGGAAATGAGCAAATAGCCTCCTCTATCTCCTCAGTGGTAAAATCTTTGTCTAAGAATTCAAGATCCTTCTGTGAAAGAGTGGGTAGATGCAAAGAATGTAGAAATTCCCTACGCCGATCTTCAGGCCAGCCAGGGACCGCCTTGTATAAGTTTTCATAGAAGGATTTGAATTCATCTAGAATTAGTTCAGGGGTAGAGATCATCTGACCATCTAAACCACAGATTTCTGATACCACCGTCTGCGATTTAGAGTCCGCGACTAAATTCGCTAGGAGTTTGCTATTTTTGTCTCCGGATTCAAAGATCTTGCCCGCCAGGGAATTTAAATCTAAATGTGTGGCCGAGGTAAGATGTAGAGACAATGCTCTTTTCGCGTCAGCTAGTTGGTTAAAGTGATTCAGAGTCGGGGAGCCAGAAAAAGCCTCCGCCGCCCTAGCCTCTTTTTCCTCAAGTACCTGGACCTGAGTAGACATCTCAACACGGACTGCTTTAATAGCTGAAATGTATTCTCCTCTGGTGTTGGCCTTAAAGGCGTCCCAGACTACTTGCGCTTAGAGGTAGAGGTAGAATCCTCATTGATCTCCCAGTATTGTTGTAATCTGGGAGAGACCTCCTCCTCCACCCTCGAGTCCTGCAACCACTTGGGTGCTAAACGCCAACAATCTCGACTCCTGATGTTCGACAACTCCAAGGTGACCTCCAGGGGTGCATGATCAGAGAGGCCCGCAGGTAAGTACGAGACCCCCCTCACCACCGCCAGGGTACAGGTGTTGCCAAATACCAGATCGATCCTAGATCCTGATTTATAAGTGGAGTGAAAGGAGTAAGCCCTAGTGGTTTGATGCTTCCATCTCCAGATCTCGGTATAATTAAATGCTTGTGCCCATTGAAGGAGATCTGGTGAAAACACTCTATTTGGATTGGACGAGTCTAGGGACAGATCCAAAGTAGAATTAAAGTCCCCAGCTATGTATAGTCTGGAGAATTGTAATGTGGCTAAAAGCTCATATAGCTTGTAGAGGATCCGTTGGTTAAAGGGAGGGGGTATATATATATTCACGAAAGCGTAGACCACTGCTCTAATCTCCAGTAGTAGGATTATGAAACGGCCCTCCTGATCAGTATGTAGATGCATGACCTTATACGCAAGGGATTTGTTCAATAAAATGGCAACTCCCCTTGCGTAACTGGAGTACGTCGCGTGAAATGCTTGCCGTACCCAGGGCCTGCGTAGCGCCAGGATCTTGTTCCCCAGAAGATGAGTCTCCTGCAGGAACAAGATATGAGGTCTGTGATTATTCAGATATTTAAACATTAATGCCCTTTTTACCTTGTTATTGAGACCCCGTATATTCCATGATACCAGTTTTAACTCCATAAATGTAATGACAGATTATGGTACAACATAATGATACCCATGTATGGAGGGGGCTAGCCCCCATGGAACCAAGGGAAATGTCAGAAGTCTAACAACTTTTGCATTGGACGTAGTGAGCGTTACTAGAACACCTGAAATATAAAGATTAGTCAGTGGATATAGAGCGTACAAAAAAGAAAGAAAAAAAAAAATAACCTGTAAACTCCCTACTGACCATGAAGTACCCCTAAAAGAGAAAATAGAACAAAGAAAACAATAACTATGGTCAGTTTGATACCCAAAACCGGAACACAAACGTTTAGATCTTCAGACTTCTGAAAAAAAAAAAGTTCCAAAGTACGGCAACTCAGTGTCGCCGACGCCTCTTCAATTGGCGGGGAGTATATGTAGCTGAGGGTTTGATACTTCTGTGAGTTACTTTTTCAAGGTAGCTCCGGGGTAGAAGAATGTATAAGAAAAGTACATCTAGTTTAGGACTAGAAGAATCTTTAGTGATCAATGGGTCTAGGAAAATAAGAAAAAATGACAATCGCAGTCAGTGGGAAGTCAAACACACCAGCTTCCGGGGATAGGATGTTCTCCCACCCAAGATAACATTTAAATTCTGCATGAGGGGCAAAGGAGTCATCTAGCAACAATATTTGATGATGATGTCCAAGTAGCTATACACCAGAAACCGACGGTTGGATAAAAACAACCCCCCCCGAGCATGGATCCGGAAGGGAAATGAAAACTGTATGCTAACTTTCAGATATCGACTTGTAGTGAGGAAAAACATCATGCGTTTACCGTAGGTTGTTCAGCCAGTCGTCCGCATCAGCCGGAGAGTCGAAGAATCTGACCGAGCCATTATGAGGGACCCGGAGACGGCTGGGATATAGCATGCTGTATTTTATGTCCTTTTCCCGTAGATGCTTACGGACATCATTAAAGGACTTCCTCTTGCGCTGCAGGTCAGCCGAGAAATCCGGAAACAGCAGGATTGAGGAGTTACTGTATGGAAGCGAGGGTTGTTTGCGGGCTGCGGAGAGGATTCTGTCACAATCCCTGAAGTTGAGGCAACGGACCAAGAAGGGTCGGGGATTTGCACCAGGAATACTGCGTCCCGTGGGTACACGGTGGGCACGCTCGACAACATAAGTTGGGGAGGTATCCGTGAGACCCAACAGTGTTTTGAAGAATTCTTCTGCAAACTCTGCCGGTCGGTCACCCTCCTCCACCTCCGGGAGACCCAAGACTCGGACATTGTTGCGTCTCGCTCTGTTTTCTGCGTCATCGGATTTAGCGACTAGCTGTTGTACGGTCTTGTAATTCCGCTATGGTGTTGTTGTGGGTAGCTGTAAGATCTTCAGTAGCAGAGATTCTAGATTCTGATTCAGTCAGTCTACCCCTGATCTTATCCAGGTCATTTCTAATGAGATTGCATTCTTCTGCGAGGCGGTCTATTCTCACCAGCATGGAGGTTTTACTTTGTTCAATGGCGGCCAGGATCACTGCAGTGCTGTCCTGGGATGGTGGGGCAGAGAGAGACGCACTCGGAGAAGCTGGAGGCTCCATGGCTAATTCTGTCAACAGGGTCTGTATTCTCCCTATAAGAGAAGGATCTGATTGTGCAGCCGGTGCAGGCCCCAGGCGGCCTGGCGTGGACGAGTTCTTGGGCCGACCCTTAGGGCCCATGAAGGAAAGGTGGGCAATAAAACGTCAGCAATCCTCCGCTGACCTGTAGGCAGTAGTTGTCTAGCGAGGGGGGCCAGCCAAGGGGACCATGTAGGAGAGACCCAGGGAGCCGGATGGGTATAGGAGGGTGAAGAGGATGCTGGATCCCAGGGCTCCTCAGCCTGCCCTCACAGTTCGTTCACCCTGACTGACTCCCTGTAGCTGTGTGGGGCAGCCAGGTGCAGGGTTGACAGGATGGCCATGAGCGTCAGCGTCCGCGCTCCCGGGCTGAGGCCAGGCCGGCCGCGGTGCTCCCCCGCCGGCCGGCGGCGTAGGAAAGTGCGGTCGGCGGCAGGCTGCACTAGGCCGCACTAGGCCGGAGTAGGCCGCGACCCCGCCGAGCAATGTCAGCGACCCCACGGACAACCAGACCTCACCAGGCACACAGAAGGGCAAGCTGAGGGGTGAAAGGAGCCCCCTACCTTGTCAAACAGTCCAGGGATGGCTTTTTTAGGAGATCAGAGGCCCTGGAAGATGGCGGCGGCCGCGGGTGTGAAGGATCCGTCGTGTCCCGGCTGATCACGGGCCGGATCTCTGCAATTTCCTCCCTGACTGCAGCAGGCAGAGTGTGGATGTCCTCAGACAGGTATTTGGGCTTTTTTTAGCGCATGTAGAGTGAGGATGGCACAGGATTATAACACGGATGCTCGGAGCTCCTCTCTAACACAGCTGCCTGCGTTCACATCCGGACACGCAGCAACTGCTGCCTTTTCAGTTGGTAGACTCTTCCCCCTTCCGTGAGTTTGTGGAATGTGCGGTTCCTCAGTGGCAGGTTCCCAAACGCCAATTTCCTGGTCCTCCTGGACAACGTGTTGCTGAGGCTTCAGTCAGTCACAGAAGGAGCGGCGGAGAAGGTGGCCATCTGACCGATGCGTTCAGACAACTTTTTAGTCCGCAGACCCAAGGTCTGATCGGTTCCAGCAACCATCGCCAGTGTCTGATTCACGTGGTGGAGGATTACCTAGGTGCAAGATCAGACTTGGACACCTTTCCCACCGAAAATATTCTGGGTTACTGGGTCTTGAGGATGGATCACTGGCCAGAGCTTGCACAGTATGCAATTGAGCTACTGGCCTGTCCTGCATCCATCGTTCTTTCGGAACGCACATTCAGTGCTGCTGGAGGCTTTGTAACCGATCACAGGGTGCGCATTTCCACCGAATCGGTCGATCGACCTTCATAAAAATGAATCAGTCTTGGATCACCAGCTACCAAGCACCTGATGCTGATGTAACCGATTGATTTTTTTTTTAATGTGAGACCACTTCAAGACTGCCTATGTTGATGCTGAGTGACTATCCTGTTATGCTGAGTGACAATCCTCTTCCTCCTCAATTTTCATGCTGATAGCTTGTAAGAACATTTTTGGTTCTGGGCATGGCCCAATTTTTCTGCCCCTGTTTAACAGGGGCATGTAATTACAATTTTTGATGCAATACTTTGCAGCAGGGCTTATTCCTGTGCTCCAACTATAGTATCTGTGAGGGGTTGCAGTGTTGTGGCACCAGTGCCCAAGGCCCAATTTTTCAGCCCCTGTTTAACAGGGGCATATCATTACAATTTTTGATGCAATACTTTGCAGCAGGGCTCACTCCTGTGCTCCAACTATAGCATCTGAGAGGGGTTGCAGTGTTGTGGCAGCAGTGACTAAGGCCCAATTTTTCTGCCCCTGTTTAACAATGGCATGTAATTACAATTCTTGATATAATATTTTACAGCACAGCCCGTTCCTGCGCCCACCAAGAGTAACTGTGAGGGCTTAGCAACACCAACACCTAAGGCCCCAATTTCTGCAGAGTATATAGGGCAGGCCCCTACTTTCAAACATCCAACTTACAAACGACTCCGACTTGCAAAGGGAAGGAGACAACAGGAAGTGGGATGAAATCTACCCCTAGGAAGGGAAATTCTCTCCTGTAAGAGTTAATCGGGGAAAACATGTCTCCTCTTCACTGATGCTTTATCACCAATCCTTGTTTCATTAAAAAACCCAAATTTTCAAAAAACATTTGTCATTGGGACAGAAAGTGAGGTGAAATCTTCTGAAGAGGTGCACAGACAGCAAAACAAATGTTACAGGGGTGATAACCCTTCCCTATGTTTTCCAAAAAGCTTAAAAATAGATTTTTTGGCTGGAGCTACACTTTAAAAATGTACCAGTTCAAAATTACAAACAGATTCTACTTAACAAGAAACCTACAGTGCCTGTCTTGTTTGCACCACCTGTATACTGCTGTTCAGAGTATATTTGGTCTGGGGGCCCCACGGCTTTCCTTTTTTAAATTTGTGTGCGGGGTTCCCCTTAATATCCATACAAGACCCAAAGGGCCTGGTAATGGACTGGGGGGGTACCCATGCCGTTTGTCTCACTGATTTTCAGCTATATTGCCGGGACCTGACATTACAATAAAGACGCAAGCAGTTTTTAATGACTTTTATTCCTTTAAAAATTTCATTTTGTGCAGGGACTGTTATAAACACGGGAAACACGCACCACTTTACAGGCATACTATAGACACCCCCCAGGTACGATTTTTTTTCACTTTAAGAATCATTAAAATCACTGCTCCCGAAAAAACGGACGTTTTTAAAACTTTTTTTTGCATTGCTACATGTCCCCTGGGGCAGGACCCGGGTCCCCAAACCCTTTTTAGGACAATAACTTGCATAGTAGCCTTTAAAATTAGCACTTTTGATTTTGAACGTTCAAGTCCCATAGACTTTAATGGGGTTCTAAAGTTCACGCAAACCGGGGGGTGTTCGGCTCATCCCTAGTTGCCACTGGAGTCCTCTTCCACTCCTTCATGATGATATCACGGAGCTGGTGGATGTTAGATACCTTGCGCTCCCCCACCTTCCGCTTGAGGATGCCCCACAGATGCTCAACAGGGTTTATGTCTGTAGACTTGCTTGGCCAGTCCATCACCTCTACCCTCAGCTTCTTTAGCAAAGCAGTGGTCGTCTTGGAGGTGTGTTTGGGGTCGTTATCATGTTGGAATACTGCCCTGCGGCCCAGTCTCCGAAGGGAGGGAATCATGCTCTGCTTCAGTATGTCACAGTACATGTTGCTATTCATGGTTCCCTCAATAAACTGTAGCTCCTTAGTGCCTGGCAGCACTCATGCAGCCCCAGACCATGACACTCCCACCACCATGCTTGACTGTAGGCAAGACACATTTGTCCTCATCTAGTTGCCGCCACACACACTTGACACCATCTGAACAAATATGTTTATCTTGGTCTCATCAGACCACAGGACATGGTTCCAGTAATCCATGTCCTTAGTCTGCTTGTCTTCAGCAAACTGTTTGCGGGCTTTCTTGTGATCATCTATAGAAGAGGCTTCCTTCTGGGATGACAGCAATGCAGACCAATTTGATGCAGTGTGCAGCGTATGGTCTGAGCACTGACAGGCTGACCCCCCACCCCTTCAACCTCTGCAGCAATGCTGGCAGCACTCATAAGTCTATTTCCCAAAGACAATCTCTGGATATGGCGCTGAGCACATGCACTCAACTTCTTTGGTCGACCATGGCGAGGCCTGTTCTGAGTGGCAACTGTCCTGTTAAACCACTGTATGGTCTTGGCCACCATGCTGCAGCTCAGTTTTAGGGTCTTGGCAATCTTTTTATAGCCTAGGCCAACTTTATGTAGAGCAACAATTCTTTTTTTCAGATCTCAGCGAGTTCTTTGCCATGAGATGCCATGTTGAACTTCCAGTGACCAGTATGAGAGAGTGAGAGCGATAACACCAAATTTAACACACCTGCTCCCCATTCACACCTGAGACCTTGTAACACTGAGTCACATGACACCGGGGAGGAAAAATGGCTAATTGGGCCCAATTTGGACATTTTCACTTAGGGGTGTACTCACTTTTGTTACCAGCAGTTTAGACATCAATGACTGTGTGTTGAGCTATTTTGAGGGAACAGCAAATTATCCAAGCTGTACACTCACTACTTTACATTGTAGCAAAGTGTAATTTCTTCAGTGTTGTCACATGAAAAGATATAATAAAATATTTACAAAAATGTGAGGGGTGTACTAACTTTTGTGAGATCCTGTACATTGAACACATTTATATATGATAAATATAATTTATGTTTTTTTCTGTGTGTATCTATTTGTAGGCCATGTCAATTTTATTTAAGTATTATTATACTGGATATGGAAAACCACTGAGGATTAATCCCCTTTCCCCTTCTTTTCCTTTTTTACCTTTACTACATTATTTTATTATTATAATTAACAAAACTAATAATAATAATATGCACCTCGGATGGAGGCCACTGTTTCTTATGTATCTATACACTGGGTATGCCAGAAGGGCAATCACAAACCTTTGTTGTGTATTTTCATGTACTAATATGGCACCTCTCACTGGCTTTCCTATTATGGGTGTTCTAAGATGGCGGCTATAACACCTTGCTGCATTTCCCTATATGGAAGGTGCACTAGGATGGCACCTTTCATGCCGTCAACATGGGTGTTCCAAGATGGCGGCTTCAGGCCCCTCATTGTGTATTTTTACATTGGGTGTATTAATATGGTGACCACAACCTCTTGCTGTGTATGAATATGGCACCTTTCTTTTTGTTATGCCATTATGGGTATTTCAAGATGGCGGCCGCAAATCGTCATTGTATATATATTTCAGAAACCATGAATTAGACTGAGACAGAAGTACAGGTACAGTAAATCTCACTTGTTAACAGTAAAGCTTAAATAAATAAAACATTTTGATAATAGATTAAAAGGATTAAGTGGCAACAAATTAAAATACAGGAATCTGGTGGGAGAGAAAAAAGAGGGAAATCAAGGCTAAAAAGAAAGATTTTAAACCATGGTGCTGGTTTACATTACCTCATTGAGCCCTATTGAGACAAGTTGTTCAAGGAAAATATCCAAAAGTCTCATGCTCACAGAGCTTTTTGAATCTTCCAGCTTTTTAACAGGTATTGGGGATATGATCAATCACCCACGTGTGTAACACTTTTGTAGATTGCCCGTGTACTTCCTTAAAATTCCTTGGTATACTACACTTTGTGCTACCGTGTTTAATGGCACAACAATATTACAAAAATCTTGCTCTTAATGTCCTAATGGTCCTGCCCTGATTCAGCAGGCCACATGGATGTACAAGAGAATAAAAGAATAAATAACAAATTCTGTGGAACAATTATAGAACAAGGAGATGGGGTGGGCCTCGCCATTACCTAGAACACACTTAAGACCATGTGGGACAAACTGGCAGGTGAGGCATTTTTTCTTGAAGCATTGGAACATGTCTATCAGGTTCCCAAAAATATTTTCCAATGCTGAGTGGATATTAACTTGTTTTTTTGAGTTTACTGGGAGCTATCTGGCTTTATATGTTTCTGGCTCATTGATATGTAAACCTAGGTTTTGGAGTCAATACCGGTCCCAACTGCAGGTCTTGTAACAAAATTCCCCATGTTTAGTAATGATTTTCTGTATTCATTATGGAGAAATAATAAAAAAAAAAAAAAAAAGCACCCCTGTCCCCCCCCCTGCTCTCATGCAAAGGCTAACGCAAGCGTCAGTCTGGTGTCATATGTAAACAGCAATTGCACCATGCATGTGAGGTATTACCGCGAAGGTCAGATCGAGGGCAGTAATTTTAGCAGTAGACCTCCTCTGTAAATCTAAAGTGGCAACCTGTAAACCTGTAAACGTATGTAGTTTGTCGCCGCTCCACGTTAGTGCGCAATTTTAAAGCATGTCGTGTTTGGTATCCAAGATCATTTATTTCATCAAACATTTGGGTAATATAGTGTGTTTTAGTGCATTAAAATTAAAGTGTGTTTTTTTTTGTTTTTTTTTTAAATGCTTATGAAAAATCACTGCGCAAATACTGTGTGAAAAAAATAAACATCCACCATTTTAATCTGTAGGGCCTTTGCTTTAAAAAAATATATAATGTTTGGGGGTTCAAAGTAATTTTCTTGCAAAAAAAATATTTTTTTTTGTAAACAAAAAGTGTCAGAAAGGGCTTTGTCTTCAGTGGTTAGAAGAGTGGGTGATGTATGACATAAGCTTCTAAACGTTGCGCATAAAATGCCAGGACAGTTCTTTTTGGGAGCCTGGCCGAGTACGGGACCCCGAAAACCAATCACCGCCTTCAGGCTTTCTAAGGGGGTAAAATTGTGATTTCACTCCTCACTACCTATCACAGTTTTAAAGGCCATTAAATGCCAAGATAGCACAAAACCCTACCAAATGACCCCATTTTGGAAAGTAGACACCCAAAACTATTTGCTGAGAGGCATTTTTATTTTCTTCATTTTCAAAAACAAATGAGAGCTGCAAAATACTCACCATGCCTTTCAGAAAATAGCTTGGGGTGTCTACTTTCCAAAATGGGGTCATTTGGGGGGGTTTTGTGCTATCTTGGCATTTTATGACCCCATGGGACCCCAAAAACCAAGTGAAATCAAAAATTTACACCCTTAGAAACTCTGAAGGCGGTGCTTGATTTTTGGGGTCCCGTATGCGGCTAGGCTCCCATGGGGTCATTTGGGGGGTTTTGAACTGTCCTGGCATTTTATGCACAACATTTAGAAGCTTATGTCACACATCACCCACTCTTCTAACCACTTGAAGACAAAGCCCTTTCTGACACTATTTGTTTACATGAAAATATATTTTCTTTTGCAAGAAAATTACTTTGATCCCCCAAACATTACATATTTTTTTAAAGCAAAGGCCCTACAGATTGAAATGATGGGTGTTTTATTTTTTTTTCACACAGTATTTGCGCAGCGATTTTTCAAAAGCATTTTTTGGGGAAAAAACACACTTTTTTTTAATTTTAATGCGCTAAAACACACTGTATTGCCCAAATGTTTGATGAAATAAAAAAGATGATCTTAGGTTGAGTACATGGATACCAAACATGACATACTTTAAAATTGCGCACAAACCTGCAGTGGCAACAAACTACATACATTTTTAAAAGCCTTTAAAAGCCTTTACAGGTTACCACTTTAGATTTACAGAGGAGGTCTACTGCTAAAATTACTGCACTTGATCTGGCCTTTGCGGTGATACCTCACATGCATGGTGCAATTGCTGTTTACATTTGACGCCAGTTCAACGCTTGTGCTCGCCTTTGCGAGAGAGCAGGGGGGACAGGGGTGCTTTTTTTTCTTTATTATTTTTTTTTTGCTTTTTTATCTTATTTTTAAACTGTTCCTTTCATTTTTTTTTAATCATTTTTATTGTTATGTCAGGGAATGTAAATATCCCCTATGATAGCAATAGGTAGTGACAGGTACTCTTTTTTGAAAAAAATGGGGTCTATTAGACCCTAGATCTCTCCTCTGCCCTCAAAGCATCTGACCACACCAAGATCAGTGTGATAAAATGCTTTCCTACCTTCCCAATGGCACTGTTTACATCCGGCGAAATATAAGTCATGAAATGCTCATAGCTTCCGGTTTCTTAGGCCATAGAGATGATTGGAGCCATTCTGGTCTCTGATCAGCTCTATCGTTAGCTGGCGGAATCACCGGCTGCATTCTGAGGTTCCCTGTTGGGACAGGAGAGCCAGAGAAAAGCATGGAAGACGGTGGGGGGGACATTCCCTCCCACTGCTTGTAAAGGCAGTCTAGAGGCTTATTAGCCACTAGGATTGCTTTTACATGAAAGCTGACCGCTGGCTGAAAAGAATGATACCAAGATGATACCTAAACCCGCAGGCATCATTCTGGTATAACCACTCAAAGTCCAGCAACATACCAGTACATTGCTGGTCCTTGTTGGGCATATATTGTAATCTTTTTTTTTCATGCAGCCTGTGGGCTGAACGAAAAAAAGAGATTGATTGGTGGGTATGCCCACCATTAGAATACCTCCCTTCATCCACCCACTTCTAATGATGGGCAGACATGCACCATTTGTATATGCCGAAGCATGGGGGCATCCGCCCCAAAAGTTAGGAGCAAATCGCTCCTCCGCCCCTGCTGCTCCCATGCTTCGGCATATATCACCTCCGCTGGAGTCACTGCTTTATATATTGTGGGAGCAAATGCTGTTGCTGTCAAGATAACTAAATCCACGCTGCAGCTGAATGGCGTACCTGAAAACAAAAAAATGGTTAACAATAAAACACAGTAAACAGTAAAGTATATAAAATTGCATACCTGAAAAGCAAACATGATAAAACATAACAACAATAAAACATTGCAGAAAAGAATACAGTATAGAAGAGCAGAACAATAGAGAGAGAATAGAGAGAGAGAGAACAATAAAACAACAACTATTTTTTTTTTTTATTATTTATTTATTTATTACCCTTTTTTTTTGTAACTAACTTTTTTAACTGTAACCGGTTCCAGGTTCGGGTCTCCTAAAATGCGATGGCATCTTGGGAGACCCTGTGAAAGTGTGCCTAGTCTGTGCAATGCTGTACCCTACGCTAATACTCAACTAGTGTATGGTAGCGTTCAAAACATTCACCAATGCAAAGACCAGGATTGTCAGGACAGGAGGGACAATAATAGCGGGTGTCACGCCTATATCCGCGCTTGCTGCAGACACAACATCTTTTTTGGGGGGGTTCATTGGGTAGGGGTACTCAGGAGGACATAAAGAAAATGCCTCTCATGCAGCCGACTGCATTTGGTTGGGGATGTGAATGGGGGAAGTACGGGTGCTGCAGAAGTGGTGGGTTCCCAATTAGGATTGGTGAATGCAGCAGGAAGGGCATTATGGGCACGACGGGCCTGTGTTTGTCTTCTTCTTGGTGGCAGCGGGACACTACTTGTGCTTGCCACCTCACCAGCTTGAACTGCACCTATGGGGCTCACCACATCACCAAGTGTTACTGCAGTGCTGGTTTGACTACGACTGGGGTGTACCAGGCCACTGGTGCTTGCCAGGTCACCAAAATGCTACCAAAAAAACTATTAGCGATCACAGGGATCAGGCCTGACTCTGCGAACGCTGCAGTTATGCGTTTAGTGTTTTGTAAGTGACAGTGATCGATCGATACTGTACTTGGGTGGGCTGGGCTGGGCCGGGCGGAGGGGCAAAACGCAGGTGCTAGCAGGTATCTGGGCTGATCCTGCTAACACTGCGTTTTTGGGAACCCTAAACTGCTGGGGACGCTAGTATAAATCTAATCGGATCAGATATTGATCCGTTCAGATACTATACCACTAAGGGTGGTGTATGGTGCGTGCGTGGGCTTTATTGCTACTGGCACTAACCTGGCGCTTCCTGGGGCTGGTGCTTGCCAGTTCACCAAAACGCTACCCAAAAAATGTTAGCGATCGCAGGGATCAGGCCTGACTCTGCGAACGCTGCAGCTATGCGTTTAGTGCTTTGTAAGTGACAGTGATCGATTGATACTGCACTTGGGTGGGCTGGGCTGGGCCGGGTGGAGGGGCAAAACGCAGGTGCTAGCGGGTATCTGGGCTGATCCCGCTAACACTGTGTTTTTGGGAACCCTAAACTGCTGGGGACGCTAGTATAGATCTGATCGGATCAGATATTGATCCGTTCAAATACTATACCACTAAGGGAGGTGTATGCAGCGTGCGTGGGTGTTAGCGGTACTGGTGCTAACCTGATGCTGCCTGGAGCGACTCAGACCCTATCTGACCCTAAAAACTAAGTTATATAACCGCCGGGCGATCAGGGGGCTAAACCTTTATTAGGTAATAAACAGCGGGTGCCCTGACACTATAAAAAATAAATTAACTAACCAACGTCACCTGTAACTGGTATACAGTGATCACCGGTGAAAGGGTTAACTAGGGGGGAATTAAGGGGTTAAAAGCTTTATTAGGCAGTATATGTGGGGTCCCTGACGCTATAAAAAGCTGACGGCGATCCTATATATTTACCTCCCTAACTAGCGTCAACGGTGACACGAATACAGCGATCAGAAAAATGATTGCTTAATGACACTGGCGATGGAGGTGATCACTGGGTTAAAACTTTATTGGGGGGGTTAGGGGGGTACCCTAGACCTAAAGGGTCTACTGTCAAAAACTGACACCAATGCAGTAATTAGAAAAAAAAAACTGCTTGGTGTCACTGTGACGGGGGGGGGGGAGGTGTGATCGGGGGGTGATGGGGGGTGAAATGTGTGCCCGGTGTGTTTTACTGTGTGTGTACCGAGCCAAGGAGAGATGACATTACTTCCTCTGCCGCTGTTTACTATACAGCAGCAGAGGAAGATTCTCATTTGTAGGGAGCGATCGCGAGGGGGTGGCCACGAATGAGTGGTCTCCCCCTCAGCCTTTATCGCTCCCACAACGAAGTGGTTAAATTCTGCCACTGTGCCCCAAATGTTGCCACTGTGCCCCAAGTGCTGCCACTGTGTTGCCAAAGTGCAATGCATGAATCTATCTATGGTAATTAGAGCGGTGCATGAGAGGGGGGCGGTGCTCCTGCGCCCTTTATGGATGCACCGCCACTGATCCAGAGACAACCAGCAATAAGAAGGTTCCCAAGAGTAATTTTGTAAGTGTCTTGAATGTAAGAGGGCAACTTTTTAACAAAGGACTGTAGAAAAAGATCTACATACTGAGATAGCTTATATCCTGGGGGGTTTGAAGGTTTTTATGTACCTTAGCAAGATAGTAGAAGTAAGGTACCTCTTTCTTATTGAGAAATAGCCTTTTGGTTCTCATCAATAACAAGTCTTAGTTCACCTACATAATCTAGAGGATCTTCCTGTAATTTCTGATAAGTGTTGGAATCTGATAATGGTCTATGGGCCTCACACATATAATCATATACTGTATCATACAATCATATAAATATCAGTGTAAAAAGCTTCAGTAACAGCCCCCTTACAGTGTGAGTGGGGTAAAAAATGGATTTTGGTCTAAAAAAAGAAGGGGGGATGGAGAAATTATGATTGACAGAGTGCTCTAGGTTTATATCTAAATTTTCCCATAGAAAATCTTCAAGCACATCCAGGGTACAACAATCGTGGGACTCAAATAAAACATCAACTATATCGATATCGTTATCCCCCATGTTGTTGTTTTTCCTTTGTAAGTTGGCATAACATTTTTTACCGTTAGACTCCTATTAAACATGTTTAAATCTTTAAATAAAAGAAAACAGATTTGGTCCTACTGTAGGGGCAAGTTAAAGTGATACTAAAGCTACTTGTTGGAACAATAATAAACATGTTATACTTGTTAAAGTACATATGCTCAGTCCTGCCCCCCTCCCTCCCTGCAGCGGGAGCCAATGGGTAAATTCATTTTAACCACTTGAGCCCCGGACCATTATGCTGCCTAAGGACCAGAGGTCTTTTTCCAATTTGGCACTGCGTCGCTTTAACTGCTAATTGCGCAGTCATGCAATGCTGTACCCAAACGAAATTTGCGTCCTTTTCTTCCCACAAATAGAGCTTTCTTTTGATGGTATTTGATCACCTCTGCGGTTTTTATTTTTTGCGCTATAAACGGAAAAAGACCGAAAATTTTGAAAAAAAATTATATTTTCTACTTTTTGTTATAAAAAAAATCAAATAAACTCAATTTTAGTCATACATTTAGGCCAAAATGTATTCTGCCACATGTCTTTGGTAAAAAAAATGTCAATAAGCGTATGTTTATTGGTTTGCGCAAAAGTTATAGCGTCTACAAACTAGGGTACATTTTCTGGAATTTACAAAGCTTTTAGTTTATGACTGTCTATGTCATTTCTTGAGGTGCTAAAATGGCAGGGCAGTACAAACCCCCCCCAAATGACCCCATTTTGGAAAGTAGACACCCCAAGGAAATTGCTGAGAGGCATGTTGAACCCATTGAATATTTATTTTTTTTGTCCCAAGTGATTGAATGACAAAAAAAAAAAAATATTTACAAAAAGTTGTCACTAAATGATATATTGCTCACACAGGCCATGGGCCTATGTGGAATTGCACCCCAAAATACATTCAGCTGCTTCTCCTGAGTATGGGGATACCACATGTGTGGGACTTTTTGGGAGCCTAGCCGCGTACGGGGCCCCAAAAACCAATCACCGCCTTCAGGATTTCCAAGGGTGTAAATTTTTGATTTCACTCTTCACTGTCTATCAGTTTCGGAGGCCATGGAATGCCCAGGTGGCACAACCCCCCCCCCAAATGACCCCATTTTGGAAAGTAGACACCCCAAGCTATTTGCTGAGAGGCATATTGAGTCCATGGAATATTTTATATTTTGACACAAGTTGCGGGAAAGTGACACATTTTTTTTTTTGTTGCAAGTAGACACCCCAAGCTATTTGCTGAGAGGCATGGTGAGTATTTTGCAGCTCTCATTTGTTTTTGAAAATGAAGAAAGACAAGAAAAAACTTTTTTTTTTTTCTTTTTTCAATTTTCAAAACTTTGTGACAAAAAGTGAGGTCTGCAAAATACTCACTATACCTCTCAGCAAATAGCTTTGGGTGTCTACTTTCCAAAATGGGGTCATTTGGGGGAGGGGGGGGGTTGTACCACCTGGGCATTCCATGGCCTCCAAAACTGTGATAGGCAGTGAAGAGTGAAATCAAAAATTCACGCCCTTAGAAAGCCTGAAGGCGGTGCTTGGTTTTCGGGGTCCCGTACGCGGCTAGGCTCCCAAAAAGTCTCATACATGTGGTATCCCCGTACTCAGGAGAAGCAGCAGAATGTATTTTGGGGTGTAATTTCACATATTCCCATGGCATGTTTGAGCAATATATCATTTAGTGACAACTTTGTGCAAAAAAAAAAAAATTTGTCTCTTTCCCGCAACTTGTGTCGCAATATAAAATATTCCATGGACTCGACATGCCTCTCAGCAAATAGCTTGGGGTGTCTACTTTCCAAAATGGGGTCATTTGGGGGGGTTTTGAACTGTCCTGGCATTTTATGCACAACATTTAGAAGCTTATGTCACACATCACCCACTCTTCTAACCACTTGAAGACAAAGCCCTTTCTATAAAACATTATATATTTTTTTAAAGCAAATGCCCTACAGATTAAAATGGTGGGTGTTTCATTTTTTTTTTTCACACAGTATTTGCGCAGCGATTTTTCAAACGCATTTTTTGGGGAAAAAACACACTTTTTAAAATTTTAATGCACTAAAACACACTATATTGCCCAAATGTTTGATGAAATAAAAAAGATGATCTTAGGCCGAGTACATGGATACCAAACATGACATGCTTTACAATTGCGCACAAACGTGCAGTGGCAACAAAATAAATACATTCTTAAAAGCCTTTAAAAGCCTTTACAGGTTGATCACACTTCCAGGGGAGTGTAGCCTGAGCATGACGGAGTGAGGGGCGGTGTGATGCAGTAGCGCGCGCTTGCAGGAGAACGTGAGCGGTCATACCAGGGAACGCCGTGGACTCATGCCGGGTTGAGGCAAAGGCTCTGGAGCGTTGGTTTCACTTAGTCACTCACCTATTACAAGGTATCTCACAGCGAATAGAGAGACCGTTATGCCAGCGGAGGTCAGCACAGTTTCACAGCGAGCTGCACGGGCCGCTCAAAGGCAGTTAACGGGGATGGAGGAGTCAACTACCTCAAGCAGATCCGTGAGTAACACTCAAGTGGAACTGACAGAATCAGTGGAAATAAGCGCCCCGATTCTTCCGCAGACCATATCCACCGTTGAGGCTCAGGTATGCCCACTTAACATAGGGGGGCTGACCGCTCAGGGAAGTGGAAGTGGTAGCGAGCCAGATATTAGACAGCTCATATGGGCTCTTCCGACTAAAGATGACATACAATCCTTGTTAAATGACTTGAAAGCTACTGTAAGGGAGGAAATGAGTGAAGTGTGCTCCAAGGTAGAGCTAATGGATAAGAGACTGTTTAGCTGTGAGACACTTCAGTCTACGGCCGACACTCGTATTGATTTTCTTGAGAGAAAGTTAGAGAAACAGCATAAAAAATTGATAGCATTACAACTGTCTGCTGAAGATTCCGAGAACAGAAGCAGAAGAAATAATGTGCGTATAAAGGGGATCTCAGAAGTTATAAAGTCACTTGACCTAAGAGAGACAGTAATTGCTATTTTTAACAAATATTTGGAGAACCCCCCAGATGCTCATATTGAGCTGGACCGAGTGCACAGGAGCCCGGCAGGGTACATTTCAGAACAGGGGGCACCCAGGGATGTTTTATGCCGTGTGCACTTCTTTAAAATAAAAGTGGACATAATGAGACAGCATGGCAGAAAGGGGCAATGGAATTCGAGGAGCAGGAGGTACAGGTGTTCCCCGACCTTTGCTGGCAGACGAAGGCCAGGCGACGATTATTGAGGCCGCTATTGGAACAAATACGAGCAAAGGGAGCTACATATAGATTGGGGCCCCCGTTATCCCTAGCTATAAAGAAAGAACGGGTCTTCAACTTAAAAATAGTGGAAATATTGCGCCAATCCCAAAGAAATATATATGAACAGCTGCCAACACAACAATTAGACAAATTGTGAATCAAAAAAACAAAGAATACAGTGTGGCGCTAAAACAGACTTGTTCCTCATTCAGGCCAGGCCCACTAAAAAATCAATCAGGGGGCCAGACTTACCCAATGAGGTATTTAATTGAAATTAGGATTTTTAACAAATCCTCTAATGTAAAAAGAAAATCAGCAGAAAAAATCAAGTGTTCCCTATAATTTGTCTTGTGGAAATAAGTATATATATTGTTAGAGCATAGGAAAAATAATAAAATAATGAACGTGATGCTAATATTATGGTGCCGTGAACCAACAACCAATATATTAAATCATAACTCAAGTAACAAGTGACGTGCTAAGTACGTATATAAAATGGTAAGTACAAAATGTAAGACTCCATATAAATGTACTCATAGACAAACAGTGTTCATAAACAAACTGAGTGAAATGGAATGTGAGTCCCAAATGCTGGACCGATGAAGGTACACCCAAATACTTGATCACTTGGGCTTCCTTTGGACCGCCAAGATGGTTCCCGTATATTCAAATGGTAGGCATGATGTTGGAGATATAGGTGTGTAAAAAATACTCTTACCAAGAGTGGTGGACTCCCCAGCCAGCGGCTTGGGAGTCAGAGCAGGCTTGTGATGGAACGAACGGCAATGAGTAGAATGTAGCTTCGTCCGTCATTAAAGGTACAGGAAGGTGAGGGTCTCCACAGGATTATCCCCCACATTAAGATACTCCATTCACCATACAGCTCCTCCGGTGGAAAAATCAAAGGAGAAACTCCACATAGCGTAAAACTGCTTTGAGACGAACTTTAATAAAAAGCTTTGCAGTGAAAGGATGTACACTGGCTCATGGACTAAGTAAAAGTATATTGGCCCATAGACAACAACAAAAGTCAAGGTGCCAAAACATAAAAAATCAGTTAAAAAAGCGCTTGTTCAGTCGTGGCATAGCAGGCATATCGAACCCGACGCGTTTCATCCGCTAGGACTTCAACTGGGGTGTGTCTTCAACTTGCACTATCCAGAACAACTGCCAGACGTATTTACGTTCCTGGGTTCAGAAGTAGTTGAGGTTCCCGACTGGGTCGATATTCCAATTGAGACTATGGGGGTGTATAACCAACAGAAGAAGCGGCAGAGAAGAAGCAACTGAGAGGAAATTGTAGAATAACAGTGGCCTCTAAGAACTGGGTCTTTTGTTTTTTTGTTTTTTCCTCAGATTTATCCCTCTCCCCACCCCCTCCCGTTTTTTTTTTTTTTGTCCTCCTTAAATTTGGGCCCCCATGAGGGGCGGAAAAAAGAAAAATTCCGGACACAGGGACATGTGTTGCTGTTATTATGGGCCCCTCTATGGTTGATGTTTATGTTATCTCTCTCCCTTTTTTTTTTTTTTTTGGGGAACTTGAGAGGGTTTCTGTGTGCGGTGTTTTTTTTTGGGGGGGGGGCTTTTTTTTTTTTTGTGTGTGTATTGGAGAGGGTCTCTATGTATGTGGTTAATTTTTTTTTTCCTCCCCCCCCCCTTTTTTTTTTCCTCCCCTTCCCTTCCTTTTTTTTTTTTTCTGGAGGATAGGGAAACAAATGTGTTTTCTTCCTCTCTTTTTTTTTTTTTTTAAGAGAGGTCTGAATGCGCTTTGAATATGCTTTAGGAATATGTTGGAGGGTGGGGTGGGTGGGTATACTGAGGATGGGGGGGGAGATGGGAGGAGGAGGTTTGTGGGGTGTGGTGTTTTTTTCTTTTATAATACACTTCTAATTCACTTATAATGCATTAAAGGTATTTAAATATACCATTATTTACACTAATATATTATTTGTATGACACGATGACAACTACACTAACTTTTTTTTTTTTTATATAAAATATATATTTATATATATTGTGGGAGAGATGTTTGATATTTGAGATATATAGTGTGTGGGAGATGTTTGGTGAACAGGGCCAAGTATGACACTAAGAGGATAGGGAAGGGGGAGAGAGGGGGGAGGAGGGGGGAGAGAAGGGGGAGGGGGAGGGGAGGAGAGGGGGAGGGGGGAGAAGGAGGGAAAGGGGAAATGGGGGAATTTTTTTCTTTTTTTTTTTTTTTTTCTTTTTTGTGTGAGAAAATTTTTTTTGTTCAAATAGAATAGGGATAGGGTGTTCACGTTATGGGGTGAGGGGGAGTACTTTGAGGGATTTTTTTTCTTTTTTTTCTTTTGGGGATAATAAGGCAATAGGGAACACATAGGAGGGGGAGTGGGAGAAGGGAGAGGGAGAAGGGCAATCTATAAAAGCGTAGAGGGTAGAGTCAGCGGTCCGGTTTGAAGGGGTGGTTGCGGTTGCGGGGGGGGGAGAATTAGATCACGTGGTTGTAATTGCTAAATGTAAATGTATATAAGAATATAAAAGGGAGGTGTACCCATTGTGGAGTGATATATGGTGTTGCTTAGGATATAGGATATGCCTCTGTCTTACAATTTAAAATACGGTGCTACCGCTTTTTCTCTGACTTACAATTTAAAATACGGTGCTACCGCTTTTTATTTATTTATGTATAATTTTGTGCGCGCTGCTGCTGACAATCCTGCGCTGAACTTCCCGTGCTCGGGGACATCCCCCCACAATAAGCGTCTCTCCTCCGGGTGGAGGTTAGGTCGGAGGCGTTTCGTTTTTTTTGTTTTTTTTTTTTACACGGCAAGTTAACGGCATCAAGGAGTCGCGCCGGCTGGCCTATATTTTTTTTTTTTTTAGAGTAGGATAAGGGAATCAGGGTTTGTTTCTTTTTTTTTCCTTTTTTTTTTCCTTTTTTTCCCCTTCTTTTTGGGGCTCCCCCTCCCATAACCACAGACGATCAGAAGACATGACCAGAATAAAGTTTACCTCGTATAATGTTAAGGGTCTAAACATCCCAGAGAAATGGATTAGGCTGCTTGCTGAACTGGGAAGGTTAAAGACGCAAATTGCTTTTCTGCAGGAGACACACTTTAGAAGGGACAGAATACCTAGGCTGATAAACCACAAATTCACAGTTGTATACCATAGTGCATCCTTGACCTCTAAATCAAATGGGGTTTCCATTATTGTGTCAAAACAGATTCCATGGAAAGAGACTAAAGTAATTACAGATGAGGAGGGTCGTCTCTTAATTGTAAAGGGATTACTAGGTCTACAAAAGGTTACACTAGTGAATATATATCTCCCAAATGTAGACCAGGTTGGTTGCCTGGAGACCTGTCTCCAATTGGTACATCAGCACAAGGAGGGTATTTTGATGATAGGGGGAGATTTAAACCTGGCCTTGGATCCTTCTATAGATACATCCAGGGGAGCCTCTTACCTATCATCTACTAAATTACGTAGAGTAAAAAAATTATTAAGTGACCTGCAGGTGGTAGATACATGGAGGACATTATATGTTCAAGATAGAGACTATACATTCTTCTCGGCAAAACATAAATTTTATACTCGAATCGATTATATTTTGGTTTCACAGATAGGAATAACGTCGCTGGTGAGTGCTGATATAGGCTCATTTACCCTGTCTGACCATGCCCCGACCAACTGTGTTTTGGACCTAGGAGAGGGAGATCGTCGTGAGTGGCAATAGACGATTAATGAGACCCTGTTAAAGGACAAGGATTATAAACAAAAATTAAATCAGGAACTGGATTCCTTTTTTTTAATAAATGATACAGAGGAAGTTACCCCATTCTGTCTATGGGAAACACACAAATGCGTGATGAGAGGGGTCTTTATATCTTTAGGGGCGCACAGGAAAAAGAAGCTTAACAAACAGATTGATGTATTACTTAAAAGAATTCGGGAAATGGAGCTGATACATAAAAAATCGCAGACACAAGAAATCGAGGAGAAACTATGTGGTTTACGGGAGGATTTAAACTCATTGCTTATTGAACAGGCAAAAGCTAAGCTGAAACGGGGAAGAAGGACACTCTATGAATTTGGGAACAAACCGAGCAGGATGTTAGCCAAGTCCCTTAAGGATACCACTACTCAGAGGCACATGCTAGGTATTAAAACACAGAAGGATGTGATGGTTAGCTCCTCACAGGAAATGGCACAGATTTTCAAGGAGTACTACGAAGGGCTTTATCAATTGGAAGGAAAATTATCTCCAGAGAGGAACAAGAGTAAATGGGAGCTGGCAAGGGAATATCTACAAACTTCAGGAATGCCTAAGCTGACAGAGGAGATAGCACGAGAGTTAGATGTACCAATTACAGTAGAAGAATTTAAGAGAGCATTAAATCTTTTAAAATTGGGGAAAGCCCCGGGCCCAGATGGGTACACCCTGGCATACTACAGATTTTTTGCAGAGAAATTGGCTCCGAGATTTACAGCTGCCTTTAATTCAATGCACAAGGGTCAGAAGATACCCAATGAGACATTGCTGGCACATATAGCAGTAATTCTGAAGGAGGGCAAGGACCCATCTCAGTGTTCCAGCTACCGGCCGATAGCTTTGTTAAATGCGGATCTAAAAATATTCTCAAAGATTCTAGCAATCAGAATTGATGAACACATCCCCTCACTGATACACCCAGAACAAGTGGGGTTTATTGCTGGGAGGAAGGGGAGGGAAAATACGCAGAGAGTAATAAACGCCATCCATATTGCTCAAAGTCAACAGAAACCCCTAACATTGTTTTCAGCGGATGCTGAAAAAGCATTTGACAGAGTTGATTGGATATTCCCTGGGGCTACACTGCAACATATCGGCTTGGGGGATGGAATGCTGAGATGGTTTTCAAATCTATACTCTGTCCCGAGTGCGAGGGTTAAGGTAAATGATAGACTCTCTGATCCATTTTGTATTCGAAACCGAACGCGCCAGGGCTGCCCATTGTCGCCCATTATTTTTATTCTCACATTGGAGCCTTTCCTGAGGAAGATAGGAGCCAACCCCAATATTAGAGGTATTAATACAGAAATAGAGGAGCACAAATTAGCAGCATACGCGGACGATCTGATCTTTTTCATAACCTCCCCAATAATATCCCTCCCATCTCTCCTAATGGAGATATGTCAATATGGGAAGATAGCAAATTACAAGGTGAATTACATTAAATCAGAGGCAATGGGGATGGGAATGAAGGCACCTCTACTGCAACTGATACAGACGCAATTTAACTTTAGGTGGACAGAATCCCATATAAGTTACTTGGGAACTAAAATACCATAGAAGCTTAGCAGGATATTTGAATTAAATTATGTCCCGATGTTAAGACGAATTAAATTAGACTTACAGAGATGGGATAGAGAGATCTTTACATGGTTTGGAAGGACAAATATCATAAAGATGAACGTTATGCCTAGGTTTCTTTACTTGTTGCAAACCGTGCCAATAAAGATTCCTCCAAACTTTCTGAAGGACCTTAGATCGAGGTTTCTGAGGTTTATCTGGGCTGGGAAACCAGTGAGAGTACGGAGAACCATTCTAGTGCTCCCGAAAGAAAAAGGAGGCATTGCCTTCCCAGACCCAGTGAGATATCAGGAAGCCTCACAGTTAGCCAGAGTAATGGAATGGTGTGCCTCTGAGAGGAAACCATATGTACAATTAGAACAAGCGATGGTTAATATTCCCCTGGAGGCATTGGGGTGGATAGCAAGATTGGATATACCAACAATAGTGAAAAAACATCCACTGGCAATTGCAACTCTTCGTACAATTAATACGATCTTTAAAAAGACAAATCTGTCTCCATTTCCGAGTGCCATGACGCCGGTGCTGGGTACGCCAGACTTTCAGCCTGGCATGACAGACCGGGGATATGAGGTTATAAAACGAATGGGGAAAAATAGGATCATACATTTTTCAAGGGATAACCGCCTGTTGACAAGAGGGGAGATAGAAGGAGAAGTAATACCAGACTTGGACTTTTTTAGGGTGATGCAGTTGGGAGCTTACATCCACTCGAAAGCAAACATCTACTAGAGATACAGGGTCTAACGGGCTTCGAACAGAAATGCTTAGATGGAGAGAGTATGAGACATTCCCTGTCATACTTCTACGAAGTATTAACAAGCTTGGAAGCACCCCAAGAGCTTAACTTTATTCAAGCCTGGGAGAGGGAAATGGGGATAATGTTCTCCCAAAGACAGAAGGATACAATTTTAAAATCTATCCATAAAACATCCGTTGCAAGCAGATATCAGGAGGGAGGATATAAAATCCTTATCAGATGGTATAGAACACCATCCATGCTTCATAAAATATTCCCACAGGTTCCAAATGTATGTTGGCGATGTGGAAAGTCAGAGGGCACGATGTTGCACATTTTCTGGGAATGTGAGAAGATCAGGGAATTTTGGAAAATGGTTGAGGAAACGGTTAAGGACATTACAGGTGTGTCTCTTGGAGAAAACCCGGCAGCTTTCTTACTAAATGACGTCCCCATGTCGGTGGAAAAATATAAAAACTCACTGCTTAAACACCTTCTCACGGCAGCGAGGTCCTGTATTCCGGCTTTGTGGAAAAGTATAGTTCCGCCGTCTAGAGTACAGTGGTGGGCTAGAATAACAGAAATCCAACAAATGGAGAATCTGACCTTGATGTTGAAAGAACAGGATGAAAAATACTGGAAGATATGGGCTCCCTACTTAGCTTTCAGAAGAAGAGAATATGAGAGGTAGGTCATGTACGATCAGATGGGAGGGGGTACCCCTTTACCCTTCTTTTTTTTTTTTTCTTTTTTGGGTTTTGGTGGGTGGGGGTGGGGGTAAGGGAGAAGAAAGGAGAAAAGCGAATTATAAGTGCTTATTGAGTAGATACGACGGAGCTGCATTGATTATGAAATGAATAATGTTGTAGTGATTTGGGAATATGGGGATGTGACAAGTTGTAAGTGAAGAGATGAAGAATATGTTGAAAGCTCATTGTGGATTGTAACATATGATATGTAAAAATAAAGAATTTAAAAAAAAATAAAATAAAAGCCTTTACAGGGTACCACTTTAGATTTACAAAGGAGGTCTACTGCAAAAATTACTGCCCTCAATCTGACCTTTGCGGTGATACCTCACATGCATGGTGCAATTGCTGTTTACGTTTGACGTCAGACCGCCGCTTGCGTTCGCCTTAGTGTGAGAGCAGGGGGCGACAGGGGTGCTTTTTTTTTTTCTTTATTATTTTTTTGCTTTTTTATCTTATTTTTAAACTGTTCCTTTCATTTTTTTTTAATCATTTTTATTGTTATCTCGGGAAATGTAAATATCCCCTATAATAGCAATAGGTAGTGACAGGTACTCTTTTTTGAAAAAATTGGGGTCTATTAGACCCTAGATCTCTCCTCTGCCCTCAAAGCATCTGACCACACCAAGATTGGTGTGATAAAATGCTTCCCCAATTTCCCAATGGCGCTATTTACATCCGGCGAAATCTAAGTCATAAAATGCTAGTAGCTTCCGGTTTCTTAGGCCATAGAGATGTTTGGAGCCACTCTGGTCTATGATCAGCTCTATGGTCAGCTGGCTGAATCACCGGCTGCATTCTCAGGTTCCCTGTTGAGACAGGAGAGCCAGAGAAAAACACGGAAGACGGTGGGGGGAGCATCCCCTCCCATGGCTTGTAAAAGCAGTCTAGAGGCTAATTAGCCACTAGGATTGCTTTTACATGAAAGCCGACCGCTGGCTGAAAAGAATGATACCAAGATGATACCTAAAACTGCAGGCATCATTCTGGTATAACCACTCAAAGTCGTGAATGGCGTACCTGAAGATGAAAAAATGGTTAACAATAAAGCACAGAAAACGGTAAAGTATAAAAAATTGCATACCTGAAAAACAAACATGATAAAACATAATAACAATAAAACATTGCAGAATAGAATACAGTAAAAAAGAACAGAACAATAGAGAGAGAGAATAGAGAGAGAGAGAACAATAAAACGACAACTATTTTTTTTTATTTTATATATATATATATATATATATATATATATATATATATATATATATATATATATATATTTTTTTTTTTTACACTTTTTTTGTAACTAACTTTTATAACTGTAACCGGTTCCAGTTTCGGGTCTCTCAAAATGCGATGGCATCTTGGGAGACCCTGTGAAAGTGTGTCCTAGTCTGTGCAATGCTGTACACTACGCTAATACTCAACTAGTGAATGGTAGCGTTCAAAACACCAATGCAAAGACCAGGATTGTCAGGACAGGAGGGACAATAATAGCGGGTGTCACGCCTATATCCGCGCTTGCTGCAGACACAACATCTTTTTTGGGGGGGTTCGTTGCGTAGGGGTACTCGGGAGGACATAAAGAAAATGCCTCTCATGCAGCCGACTGCATTTGGTTGGGGATGTGAATGGGGGAAGTACGGGCGCTGCAGAAGTGGTGGGTTCCCAATTAGGATTGGCGAATGCAGCAGGAAGGGCACTATGGGCACGACGGGCCTGTGTTTGTCTTTTTGGTGGCAGCGGGACACTACTTGTGCTTGCCACCTCACCAGCTTGAACTGCACTTATGGGACTCGCCACATCACCAAGTGTTACTGCAGTGCGGGTTTGACTACGACCGGGGTGTACTAGGCCACTGGTGCTTGCCAGTTCAATAAAAAGCTACCAAAAAAACTGTTAGCGATCGCAGGGATCAGACCTGACTCTGCAAACGCTGCAGTTATGCGTTTAGTGTTTTGTAAGTGACAGTGATCGATCGATACTGCACTTGGGTGGGCTGGGCTGGGCCGGGCGGAGGGGCAAAACGCAGGTGCTAGCAGGTGTCTGGGCTGATCTCACTAACACTGCGTTTTTGGGAACCCTAAACTGCTGGGGACGCTAGTATAGATCTGATCGGATCAGATATTGATCCGTTCAGATACTATACCACTAAGGTAGGTGTATGCTGCGTGCGTGGATGTTAGTGCTACTGGCGCTAACCTGACGCTGCTTGGGGCTGGTGCTTGCCAGTTCACCAAAATGCTACCAAAAAAACTGTTAGCGATCGCAGGGATCAAGCCTGACTCTGCGAACGCTGCAGTTATGCATTTAGTGTTTTGTAAGTGTCAGTGATCGATCGATACTGCACTTGGGTGGGCTGGGCTGGGCCGGGAGGAGGGGCAAAATGCAGGTGCTAGCAGGTATCTGGGCTGATCCCGCTAACCCTGCATTTTTGGGAACCCTAAACTGCTGGGGATGATAGTATAGATCTGATCGGATCAGATATTGATCCGTTCAGATACTATACCACTAAGGGAGGCGTATGCTGCGTGCGTGGGTGTTAGCGGTACTGGCGCTAATCTGACGCTGCCTGGGGCGACGCATATCACTGCCGGGTGATCAGGGGGCTAAACCTTTATTCGGTGATAAACGGCGGGTGCCCTGACACTATAAAAAATAAACGACCTAACCAGCGTCACCCGTAACACTTATACAGGGATCAGTGGTGAAAGGGTTAACTAGGGGGCAATCAAGGGGTTAAAACCTTTATTAGGTAGTATATGGGGGTCCCTGACGCTATAAAACGCTGACGGTGAACCTAAATATTTACCTCCCTAACTAGCGTCACCAATACAGCGATCAGAAAAATGATCGCTTAGTGACACTGGTGACGGGGGGTGATCAAGGGGTTAAAACTTTATTAGGGGGGTTAGGGGGTCCCCTAGACCTAAAGGGTGCTAACCCTAACTGTCCTAACACTGTAACTGTCACAAACTGACACCATGCAGTAATCAGAAAAAAAAACTGCTTGGTGTCAGTTTGTGACGGGGAGGGGGGTGATTTGGGGGTGATCGGGGGGCGATCAGGGGGGGTCGGGGTGTTTTGTGTGCCTGGAATGTTCTACTGTGTGTGTAGTGTTTGTGCACTCACATTTCAGTCTTCTCTCCTCGGCGCCGGAACGGAAAATACCGAGCCGAGGAGAGATGACATCATTTCCTTTGCTGCTGTTTAGCATACAGCAGCAAAGGAATGTTCCCATTGGCCGGCGGTGATTGCGAGGGGGGGCCACGAACGGATGGCCTCCCCCTCACCTCCGATCGCCGGGGGACAAAAGAGGACTGCCTCGGGCACCGGGGGGGTCCAATCGGACCCCCCACCCGCGGGAGGAAAATCACGTGTATGTATGTGATTTTGCCTGCCCATGCCGCCTTGCCGACGTACATCGGCGTGAGGCGGTCCTTAAGTGGTTAATGCAAAAAACATAATATACAGTGCATTGAAAAAGTATTCATTCCCCTTGCAGATTTCCACATTTTGTCATGTTACAACCAAAAACATAAATGTATTTTATTGGGATTTTATGTTTAGACCAACACAAATTGGCACATAATCGTGAAGTGGAGGGAAAAAGATAAATGGTTTTCAAAATTTTTTACAAATAAATATCTGAAAAGCGTGGCGTGCATTTGTATTCAGCCCCCTTTACTCTCATACCCCTAACTAAAATCTGGTGAGACCAATTGGAACCAACCTCAGAGGTCGCCTAATTAGTAAATAGAGTCCACTTGTATGTAATTTAATCTCAGCATAAATACAGCTGTTCTGTGAAGCCCTCGGAGGTTTGTTAGATAACCTTAGTAAACAAACAGTATCATGAAGGCCAAAGAACACACCAGACAGGCTAGGGATAAAGTTGTGGAGAAGTTTAAAGCAGGGTTAGGTTATAAAGAAATATCCCAAGCTTTGAACAGCTCACGGAACATTGTTCAATCCGTCATCCGAAAATGCAGAGTATGGGACTACTGCAAACCTACTAAGACATGGCTGTCCACCTAAACTGACAAGCTGGGCAAGGAGAGCATTAATCAGAGAAGCAGCCAAGAGGCCCATGGTAACTCTTGAGGAGCTGTAGAGATCCAGAGCTCAGGTAGGAGAACCTGTCCACAGGACAACTATTAGCCGTGCACTCCACAAATCTGGCCTTTATGGAAAAGTGCCAAGAAGAAAGCCATTGTTGAAAGAAAGCCATAAGAAGTCCCATTTGCAGTTTGCGAGAAGCCACGTGGGGGACAGAGCAAACGTGTGGAAGAAGGTGCTCTTGTCAGATGAGACCAAAATTATATTTTTGGGTCTAAAAACACAGTGGAAAACTAACAATGCACATCACCCTGAACACACCATTCCCACCATGAAACATGGAGGAAACATGTTGTGGGAATGCTTTTCTTCTGCAGGGACAGGGAAGCTGATCAGAGTTGATAGGAAGATGGATGGAGCCAAATACAGGGCAATCTTAGAAGAAAACTTGTTAGAGTCTGCAAAAGACTTGAGACTGAGGCAGAGGTTCACCTTCCAGCAGGAAAAAACCCTAAAGAAACAGCCAGAGCTACAATGGAATGGTTTAGATCAAAGCATATTCATGTGTTACGTAGCGTACACATGACCGGACTTTCTGGGAAACGTTCTTCCCGCCGGACTTCCGGCACACTTCCAACGGACTTTCTGAACAGACGGACTTGCCTACACACGACCGGACTTTCCACAGACTAGGTCTGCTGGTCTTCCCGACGGACTTTCGCCGGAGTTACGGCGGACTTTCAGAATGAATGGACTTGCCCACACACGGACAAGTCCATTCATTTTGAACGTGACTCGGGTACGATGGGACTAGAAAAGGAAGTCAATCTCGCTGCTTTTATCGGCGAGATTGACACCTTGCGAGCCCCGTCGCGGGGCATACCCTTAGGTCTGGTATGGATTGTCAGGGGAAGCCCCTACACCGAAAAAACGGCATGGGGTCCCCCCCAAAATCCATACCAGACCCCTCTCCTGAACCGTACCAGGCCGCATGCCCTCAACATGGGGGTGGGTGCTTTGGGGGAGGGGGGCACCCTGCGGCCCCCGCCACCCTAAAGCACCTTCACCCCATGTTGATGAGGACAAGGGCCTCTTCCGATAAGCCCCCCGCCCGCAGACCCCGACAACCAGCGGCCAGGGTTGTCGGGGTCTGCGGGCAGGGGGCTTATCAGAATCCGGGAGCCCCCTTTAATAAGGGGGCCCCCAGATCCCGGCCCCCCACCCTATGTGAATGAGTATGGGGTACATGGTACCCCTACCCATTCACCTGGGGGAAAAAGTGTCAATAAAAAAAACACTACACAGGTTTTTAAAGTAATTTATTAGACCGCTCCGGGGGTCTTCTTCCGACTTCAGGGGTCCCTCCGGCCTCTTCTCCCGGCGTCCGGTTGGTTCTTCTCCGCTCTCTCTGGCCTCTTCTCCCGGTGTTCCACCTCTTCTCCCGGTATTCCAGTTCTTCTGCCAGCTCCTCCGCTATCTTCTGCCGCTCTTTTCCTAGTGGTGGCCCGGACTTCTGCCTTCTTGTCTTTTTCCCTCTTCTCTTCTTCCGATGTTGAAACAACACTCTCTCCAGCTGCAATGCTCTCTGAGTGCTCCGCTATGGCTTATACAAGCAGGGACCCCGCCCCCTTAAGACATCATTCCCTGGGCATGCTGGGACTGTGACGTTTTAAGGGGGCATGGTCAACATCACCTGGTGACCACGCCCCCTTAAAACGTCAGTCCCAACATGCCCAGGGACTGTGACGTCTTAAGGGGGTGGGGTCACTGCTTATATAAGCCATAACGGAGTGCTCAGAGAGCATTGCAGCCAGAGAGAGCGTCGTGTCAACATCGGAAGAAGAGATGCAGCATGGGCATGCGGCCTGGTATGGTTCAGGAGGGGGGGGCGCTCGCTCGTCCCCACCCCCTTTCCTGACCGGCCAGGCTGCCTGCTCGGTTCGGGTTCTGGTATGGATTTTGGGGGGACTCCACGCCGTTTTTTCAGCAATCCATACCAGACCTAAGGGCATGTTATGCCCTGCGCTCGCCGCAATAGGAAAATTTGGTTTCCCTATTGCAGCGAGCGCGAGATGCAGTACCCTGCCCTTGCGTCGTATCTGGTCTGTTGGACAAGCATACAGACGAACGGGCTTTCCGTCAGGAACTGAGTTCGGCGGAGTTACGATGTAAAGATTTGAAACAGGCTTCAAATCTAAAGTACGTTGGATTTCCGACCGCAACGGCCTGTCGGAAGTCCGATGCAGACCACACACGGTCGGATTGTCCGCCGGATTTGGTCTGTCAGCGTCCATCGGACCAGTCCGGTTGAAAAGTCCGACCGTGTGGAATGGCCCAGTCAAAGTCCTGACCTATATCCAATTGAGAATTTGTGGCAAGACGTGAAAATTGCTGTTCACAGATGCTCTCCACCCAAAGTGACAGAGCTTGAGCTATTTTTCAAAGAAGAATGGACAAAAATTTCACTCTCTAGATGTGCAAAGCTTGTAGAGACATACCCAAAAAGACTTACAGTACTGCTGAAAATTCCAGCAAAAGGTGGTTCTACAAAGTATTAACTCAGGGGGCCTGAATGCAAATGCACACCACACTTTTCACATATTTATTTGTAAAAAAAAAATTGAAAACCATTTATGATTTTCCTTCCACTTCACAAATATGTGCAACTTTGTGTTGGTCTATCACATAAAATCCCAATAAAATACATTTATGTTTTTGGTTGTAACATGACAAAATGTGGAAATTTGCAAGGGGTGTGAATATATTTTTTCAAGACACTGTAATACCCACTTTTTGGTGCAATATAGAAGAAGGTGTTATACCAAGTAAATAGATACCAAACATGTCGCACTGTATAATTGCATCCGCCCGTGGAACAGCACCATACTGCAGTTCCCTAAAAATCCCCATAGGCAACATTTTAAAAGTCTTTAGAGGTCACCAGTTTAGGGTTGCATAGGCGGTCTGGAGCAAACATTATTGTCCTCGCGCTGACATTAGCGGCAATACCTGCTAATACCTTAGGTCTGCCAGGGGTCTGTGAGTGCACGTAGGTCTGTGAGTGCACATAGGTCTGCGAGTGCACGTAGTTCTGCGCGTGGTCTGCGTGTGCACATAGGTCTGCGAGTGCCTGTGTATTGTCTTGTTGAGTACCTGTGTATTGTCTTGTTGAGTACCTGTGTATTATCTTGATGAGTATTAGTGTCAGGAAGCTAGTTGTTAGGTAATTTGGACAGGGTATAATCCCCAATCCTCATTAAATTTAATAGGTACGATGCCCGTCGGGTATGGAGAGGCGACTCATTGTACATCTTGTGGCATGTATGCATTCCATGATCATCTGATCGAGGGTGAATACTGCTGTGCAAAATGTAAGCGCATTGTTTCCCTGGAAGCCCAGGTTCTGAATCTGGGGAAGCAACTGTCAACACTGAGAAGTCCCTCCATACTAAAGGAGAGCCAGGAATGTACACGGCAGGTGCCAACTGGGATCAGCACAGAGGCGGGTGGAGACAAAGAGGTGCAGGCACTAGCAAAGAGTAGATGGGTGACAGTCAGGAAGGGTAGAGGGGGAAGTGCCAGGGAAGCCGATCCAGGGCTGAAGCATCCCAATAAGTACGCTCCATTGAGTGACATTGATGAAACCAGTCAGGGACCAGCACTGCTGGAGCTGAGGGACTCTCCTAGCTGCTGGGGGAAGAACTCCTCCAGTGAGAGTGGGGGGGAAGCGAAGGGAAAGGAAAGACAGATTCTGGTGGTAGGGGACTCAATTCTTAGAAGGACAGAGAGGCCAATCTATAAGAAAGACCTGAATCGCCGAACAGTATGTTGTCTACCGGGTGCTCGGGTTTGGCACATCATGGATCTGGTGGACAGATTACTGGGAGGGACTTGGGAATATCCAGCTGTCATGGTGCACGTTGGCACCAATGACAAAGTCAGAGGCAGATGGAGTGCCCTAAAGAACAATTTTAGGGACTTAGGAGCTAAATTGAGGAAAAGGACCTCCAAGGTAGTATTCTCAGGAATACTACTGTTACATCGAGCCACACCAGAAAGGCAGAGGGAAATTAGGGAAGTAAACAAGTGGCTGAAGAGCTGGTGTAGTAAGGAGGGGTTTGGGTTCCTGGAGGACTGGGCCGACTTCTCAGTCGATAACCGGTACTATAGAAGGGACGGACTGCACCTCGATGAGGTGGGTGCAGATCAGCTAGGAATGAAGATGGCCAAAAAGTTAGAGGGGTTTTTAAACTAGGCGATGGGGGGGAGGGTCCAGAGGTAGAGATAGTCAGCACAGAACATATTCCAGAGGGTAGTATTGGGGGCATAAGTGGTAGGTTGACCAAAGCACATAAACCCAAGGTAAGTATAGTAGCAAGTCCTAGTTGTAATCTCGAAACACCCAATAAGAGGATAATATGCGACTGGTCCAAACTGCGTGGCATGTTTACCAATGCCAGAAGCCTGGCGGACAAGATGGTGAACTACGTACTGTTGTACAAGGAGGATTTGGATTTTGTGGGAATTTCAAAGATCTGGTTCAACTGCTCTCATAATTGGCTGGCAAACATTCAAGGGTATACCCTTTATCGCAAGGATAGAGAGGGTAAAAAAGGGGGAGGGGTATGCCTATATATCAAGATTAATGTACAAGTGAATGTGAGAGATGACATCACTAAGGGCGCTAGGGAGGAGGTGGAATCCTTATGGGTGGAGCTCCAAAGGCATGAAGCTAAGGGGAAAATAATACTGGGAGTATGCTTTAGCCCCCCTAACCTGAGGGAGGAAGGGGAAACAGATCTCCTATCACAATTTGGATTACCAGCAAGGATGGGAAGTGTTATCATAATGGGGGATTTTAACTATCCAGACATAGACTGGGCGGATGGAACCGCGCATTCATCTAATGCTGCGTACACATGAGCGGACTTTACGGCAGACTTGGTCCCGAGGACCGGAGTCCGTCGGATAATTTGATCGTGTGTGGGCTCCAGTGGACTTTTTTTCCCAAAAGTTCGACGGACCTAGATATGAAACACATTTCAAATCTTTCCAATGGACTCGAGTCCGGTCGAAAAGTCCTCTCGTCTGTATGCTAGTCCGACGGACAAAAACCAACGCTAGGGCAGCTATTGGCTACTGGCTATCAACTTCCTTGTTTTAGTCCGGTCGTACGTCATCACGTACGAATCCGTCAGACTTTGGTTGATTGTGTGTAGGCAAGTCCATTCATTGGGAAAGTCCGCCAGACCTAGTCCGTTGAAAAGTCCTCCCGTGTGTACGCGGCATAAGGCTCGCCAGTTCCTAAATGTCTTGCAGAACAATTTTATGGGTCAAATGGTAGACGCACCAACTAGAAATAAAGCATTACTGGATCTACTGATTACCAACAATACAGACCTGATCACGGATGTGGAAATACGGGCAATTTAGGTAACAGCGATCACAGGCCAATTGGCTTCAGTATAAATCACACAAATAGGAAACATAAGGGGAATACAAAGACACTGAATTTCAAAAGAGCCAACTTCCCTAAACTACGAGCCTTGCTAGAAGGCATAAATTGGGATAAAATCTTAAGAACAAAGAACATGGAGGAGAGATGGGTTTGCTTTAAGCGCATATTAAATAAAGGCATTAGCCAATGCATCCCATTGGGAAATACATTTAAAAGAACGAACAAAAGTCCTGGATAGCTTAACTTCATTGTAAAAATGCATATAAAAGCAAAGGAGAAGGCCTTCAAAAAATACCAATCAAACCAATCTATTAACCTTCTATGAGGAGGTGAGTTGCCATCTAGATAAAGGAAAGCCCGTAGACGTGGTGTATCTGGATTTTGCAAAAGCATTTGACACAGTTCCACTTAGACGTTTACTGTACAAAATAAGGTCCGTTGGCATGGAACATAGGTGAGTACATGGATTGAAAACTGGCTACAAGGGCAAGTTCAGAGGGTGGTGATAAATGGGGAGTACTCAGAATGGTCAGGGGTGGGTAGGGGGGTCCCTCAGCATTCTGTGCTGGGACCTAGAGCCGATCTGCCCTATACACTCACTACACAAGCTGTGTAGGGCCCCCACCGCTGTGGGGGGGCCCCCAAGACCCAGCATCCCCCCCTGCAGGGGCGGGCTGGGCCGGGGAGCAGGGTGGAAATTTCCCCCCAGGCTGCCTACATTATCTCTAAAACGGCCGCGGGCCAGGGCGCTGGCTGTCTGTTATTTTATATTTTTTTTGCTAGATGTTGGCTAGCAGGCTGCTGCTGTGCAGGCTGCACTGCATTGTGGGAGTTGTAGTCCGGCCAGACCTTAAGGACCTTAACAGCGCAGCAAACTACAACTCCCACCTCCCAGGAGTCTCAGAGGTAGGTCACGTAGCACGTCAGGGGAGGGTACGAGCAGTGTCAAGAACGTCCTGTACCATGTGACTTGCTGAGCTTGTGGGCTGGGGCTGGGAGCTGGCTGCAGAGAAGAGAAGAGACTTGACATGACAGGACAGAGTCATCACCTCCCCGAAGAGGGGCAAGGACCTGGCTCTCCACTGAAACACACAGCCCTCCTCAGCCTGAAGTAAGGTGTGATGACCTTTGTTGTGATAAAACTTATTTACTGTATCCCCTTCAGTAGTAAATTTAAGAAATGATGCAGTGGCGGCTCAAGGGCAATCAACCAACCCCCCCACCGATGGGCACTGATCAGGCTGCATTGATGGGCGCTGTCTGCACTGGTGAGGCTGCATTAAGGGCACTAATCAGGCTGCGTTGATAGGCACTGATGAGGCTGCATTGATGAGCACTGATCAGGCTGCACTGATGGGCACTGTCTGAACTAATCAGGCTGCACTGATGGGCACTGATCAGGCTGCACTGATGCCTGGGCACTCTCTGCACTGGGGAGGCTGCACTTATGGGCACTGCCTGCACTGGTGAGGCTGCACTGATGGGCACTGATCAGGCTGCACTGGTGAGGCTGCACTGATGGGCAAGTGTAAGTGGGGCTCTCTGGGGACCCTGATGTAAGGGGAGGCTTTCTAGGGACCCTGATGTAGGGGGAGACTCTCTGGGGACCCTGATGTAAGTAGGGAGGCTCTCTGGGGACACTGATGTACGGAGGGGCTCTCTGGGAACCGTGATGTAAGGAGGGGCTTTCTGGGGACCCTGATGTAAGGGGAGGCTCTCTGGGGACCCTGATGTAAGGGGAGGCTCTCTGAGGACCCTAATGTAGAGGGAGGCTCTCTGGGGACCCTGATGTAGGGGGAGGCTCTCTGGGAACACTGATTTAAGTGGGCTCTCTGGGAACCCTGATGTAAGGGGAGGCTCTCTGGGGACCCTAATGTAGGGGGAGGCTCTCTAGGGACCCTGATGTAAGGGGGGCTCTCTGGGGACCCTAATGTAGGGGGAGGCTCTCTGGGGACCCTGATGTAATATATATATTGTTGTACTTATTCTTTGACTTTTTTTTAAAGGAGGGAGGATTGTATTGGGAGCACTGAAGTGTCAGGTGTGATTGTGTGGCAATGGAAAATGGTTTACATACCTCACGGCATCAAGGGTCAGGTAGAGGGCCCCTTAGCAGAATTTTGTTTAAGGCCCCAGGGAGGTCAGGATCGGCACTGCTGGGCCAAATCCTATTTAATTTGTTCATAAACGACCTGGAGGATGGGGTAAACAATTCAATCTCTGTATTTGCGGACGATACTAAGCTAAGCAGGGCAATAACTTCTCCGCAGGATGTGGAAACCTTGCAAAAAGATCTGAACAAATTAATGGGGTGGGCAACTACATGGTAAATGAGGTTCAATGTAGAAAAATGTAAAATAATGCATTTGGATGCCAAACATATGAATGCAATCTATACACTGGGGGGAGAACCTCTAGGGGAATCTAAGATGGAAAAGGACCTGGGGGTGCTAGTAGATGATAGGCTCAGCAATGGCATGCAATGCCAAGCTGCTGCTAACAAAGCAAACAGAATATTGGCATGCATTAAAAAGGGGATCAACTCCAGAGATAAAACGATAATTCTCCCACTCTACAAGACTCTGGTCCGGCCGCACCTAGAGTATGCTGTCTAGTTCTGGGCACCATTCCTCAGGAAGGATGTACTGAAAATGGAGCGAGTACAAAGAAGGGCAAAAAAGCTAATAAAGGGTCTGGAGGATATTAGTTATGAGGAAAGGTTGCGAGCACTGAACTTATTCTCTCTGGAGAAGAAACGCTTGAGATGGGATATGATTTCAATATACAAATACCATACTGGCGACTCCACAATAGGGATAACACTTTTTTGCAGAAGAGAGTTTAACAAGACTCGTGGCCACTCATTAAAATTAGAAGAAAAGAGGTTTAACCTTAAACTACATAGAGGGTTCTTTACTGTAAGAGCGGCAAGGATGTGGAATTCCCTTCCACAGACGGTGGTCTTAGCGGGGAGCATGGATAGTTTCAAGGAACTATTAGATAAGCACCTGATCAACTGCAACATACAGGGATATACAATGTAATACTGGACTTGATGGACGTGTGTCATTTTTTAACCTCATCTACTACGTAATACCTTACATGTGTGGTGCTATTGCCATTTATACATGTGTGCAGGACTATTTGTGTATTGCATTTTTGCGTGAGCATGGGCGGACAAGGGCACTTTAATTTTGTTTTTTATGTTATTATTTCTTTTATTTAAAAACAATTACTCTCTTTAATATATTTATTAGCTTTGTTTTACACAGTATTATTTAATAATATGTATATGCACTATTGAGACAATGGGGCAGGGGTGGGAGGGGTTTGGGTAATTTAGACACAACACAGGTAGGAGATTTTTGTCCCCTTACGGAGTTCTTTCAATATAATTTATTTAAAAAAATGTTCTTTTTTTTGTATTAACACACACATGAGAAGGAAAATTGGGTGGTTCACACTGAAATTGGGAATCAGGACTATTTACACTAATATTTTCACATGAATGGTGATTATTATACACATGATAAATAGAGTTGTTTGCCCTATATGGCAAGGGTGCCTTTTATTTAAAATATTATCATTCTCGCATGTATGGTGTTTATTTTACACACCAGAAATAGAGCTGATATACATACCTTATATGGCAAGGGTGCAATAATAAAGGTTCCCCTTTTTTTTCTTCCCCCTGTGGCAATTTTGAAGTGTTGCCACAGATTCTCAACCTGATTTGGGCTCAGACCTCGACTGGGCTATTCTGACATATGAGTGTGTCTAGATCAGACATAAGCAATTAGCGGACCTCCAGCTGTTGCAAAACTACAAGTCCCATCATGCCCCTGTCTCTGCCTCTGGGTGTCATGCTTGTGGCTGTCAGAGTCTTGCTATGCCTCATGGGACTTGTAGTTCTGCAACAGCTGGAGGTCCGCTAATTGCATATCACTGGTCTAGATTAAACCACTCTACAGTATGTGTGGATGTATGTTTAAGGCCGTTATATTGCCGGAAGATGAACTTCTGCTCCAGTCTTAATTTTTCAGTTGATTGTAACGGAGTTCTTGTTGAGATTGCTTTGTATCTGGGCCTTATTATTTTTTTCATCAATTTTGAATGAGTTTCTTGTCCCCCTATCCCCTCCCTATTCTCCGTCTCTTCTAGTAAGAGACCAAGATGGGAGTCTCCTTACTTAAAATCATTTAGAAGCCTTGGGTAGAAGATAGAAGAATACATGTTTAACCTCTATGTATATATAGATAGTACAGCATACTAAACTACGATGTGGTAGCGATGACTCTGAACCCTCCCCTATAGGGATCTTACTATTGTAAGTTATGGCAGGAGGCAAGAGACAACACAATAAAGACATTTACATTGATGGAATATGCCCAGAAGCATTCCCTCTCATCATGTCTTTTATCAATAGATGCCAAAAAAGTATTTGATAGGGTCGGATGGTGCTTCCTTGAAGAAGCTCTGAAACAGTTGGGGGTGGGACCCCAAATTTTGCAGTGGGGTATGGCCTTGTATTCCAATTCAAAAGCAAAAATATGTACAAATGGAATGCTTTCGAATTCTTTAAAGATATCAAAGCTGGGTTTCCCTTGTCTCCTCTTTTATATATAGTAGTAATGGAACATCTAACCACAGTTATTTGCAATAAGTTGGATATTCAAGGGATTTGAATCAAAGGAAAAGAATATAAAATGTCAGTATATGTAGATGATTTATTAATATATATTACCAACCCGATAGTGACACTACCAAATCTTAAGCCCCATACACACTATTAGATTTTCTGCAGATTTTTGTCTTCAGATTTACCAAAACCATATAATATGAAGACAAACATCTGCAGACAATCTAATAGTGTGTATGGGGTTTTATACATGAATTTAAACACTTTGCTGTAGTGAGTCATTTTAAAGTTAATTATGATAAGTCAGAGGTGTTAAATATATCCTTATCAAATAAAGTTAAAAAACTCCTTCAAGAAAACTTTTCTTTCAAATGGCAAGAAATAACAATTAAATACTTGGGGATATAAATGCCATGGGACATGGCCAAATTACAATTAAAGTTAAATTATTCTCTGATAATCCATAATGTTATAAGATTAGACATGTGCATTTCGTTTCGTTGCGAATCGAAATTCGGACAAATTTTTCATTATTTGGAAATTCGGATGCATCCGAATTTCCAAATTACAAAAGTAACAAATTTAAACGAATCCGAAAAAAAACGATCAAATTCGAAATAAAGTTTGAAAAGAATAGAAAACGATTTTCTAAAAAATACAATAAAGTAGAATATAAAACAATAAAGCAATAGAATATGTATATATATATAATATTTTTTAATTATTCTGTTCTATTGTTTTTCTTTTTTTTTTTTTTTTTTCCATAAAAATTTTTACACAGTTTTTACAAACAATAGGTGGATAGACAACATGAATCATATTAACATGACTTATTTCACTACAGTAAAGCGAATCAGATATATGTTCAACTGTAAATCAAACAGACGTATAAAAGGGTAAGAAAGCCTCGAATTTGAGGCTTACCTCATCATCTGAGATCAGGAACCATCTTGAGCAGGAGTATCACCTTGAGTATGGTTTCAGAAATTAGGGGCTAATTGGAGAAATGGTCGAGTGTAGTTAACTATGAGTCCGCATGTTTGTTCCTGATCATGTGTGGAAGTGTCGGGCTTGTAAAGTGGGGTCTGTCTGTATGGTGAGTTAGTCTCGTCGGTTTTTGAATGTGAGGATTAGATGGCGAATTATACACCAAAGTTAGGGTAGTCATGGGAGTAAGTAGATGGTTATCGTCGTCAGTTCAGTTGGGGTAGGGGTATAGAAAGGGGGATAGACATAGACGTGAATGGGATTGAGGGATAAACTGAAAGATAGAAGTAAGTGGGGGAGGGAGGGAACTGGGGCATCCCCTCCCCAGTCTCCACCGGGCCTCAAGAGCATGGATGTTTTCGTGGGCGGATCCCTGTCTGAAGGGGGATTCCCCCCGGGATCCGCATTAAAGCGGGAGTGATCGGATCAGCGAATTTTGATGAATAGGTGTGTGCCTCAAAGGTGTTATTTGGCTTGTTTCAGTCAGTCGTTATGGGAGGATTCGGGACGAATTGGCCTCATAATGGAGGTATATCTCTCTGTAGTGCAGAAGTGGGTCCAACATGCCCACGTTCGGGAGTATTTAGAAGGCGTATCTTTTGCAGTGTGGATTAATTCCTCCATTTCAGCCACTTTGCCCACACGGGAGAACCATTCAGACATAGTTGGGATACAGGGGGATCTCCAGTGGGCTGAGATGAATAATTTAGCTGTGTTGATCATATGTATTCCCAGAGACTTTCTGTATGTGTGGACTGAAGTGGAGGAATGGTGGAGAATGAATCTGGCAGGAGTATAGTCCAGGGGGTATGTGGTTACCTGGGAAGTGATGTCATGAACCTGTTTCCAGAAGGTCTGGAGAAGAGGGCAGGACCACCAGATGTGTAAAAATGTGCCTATATCATTGAGGCATCTCCAACATTTGTTTGACGTGTCAGAAATAATTTTGTTTAGTAATTCAGGTGTACGGTACCATCGGGCTAGGGTTTTGTAATTATTCTCTTGTATCGTGACATTAAGGGAGCCCTTGTGTGCTATTGTGAAAATTCGTTCCCAGTTTTCTTCCGTTAGGTCTATTTGAAGTTCTCTTTCCCAAGCCTGGCAAGCTTTGGTATCTTTGGGGGGGAAGTCATGGCAAAGAGCATGGAGTGGGTATTTGCAATCAAGTGTTGTTGCGGTGTCTTTTGGGAGCATAAATATTCAAATGGGGTTAAGTTTCTAGATACAGAGGCGTTTCGGCGTGTTGTTGTAAGAAAATGGCGAATCTGGAAGTAAGTCCATAGCGGGAGGGGTTCGCCTCCTGAATTTGTGGGAAGTGCATCACGGTTTATGAAATTACCATCTCTAAAGAAGTGTTGGGCTAGTATGTCTTTGTGTGGCCAAGTATCTTTAAGGAAGGTGTTGGACATCCCCGGGACAAAGGCTGGGTTAAGACGGATAGGCGTAAGGGGTCCAGGGTTAGAGGAGATTTTGAATTTTTTACATACTTCCCTAAAGCTCCTGAGGGTAGCCTCTATTAGGGGATGTTCTTTTAGGGTTTTGGGAATGTGGCATTGGAGAATCCAAGGGGTGCTTCTAATGGGCAAGTGTGAGAAAGAGCCTTCTAGTCTCACCCAGTCCTTAAATCCTCCGTGTACTGCCCAGTCTACAATTCTTCCCAGATGGCAAGCTCTGGAATAGTTCTGCAAATTTAGTAGCCCAATACCCCTTTGTTTTTGGGTTTCGAGAGTTGGGTGTAGCTTATCCTAGGACGCTTGTGTTTCCAGAGAAACTTTAGAGATTGTTGTTTGATTGTGTGAAAGAAAGCTGCAGGGAGTTTGATGGGTATTGTTTGTAGCAGATATAGGACACGCGGGAGCACATTCATCTTTAGGATGGCCGCTCGGCCGAACCAAGAAAAATGGGGTTTGTCCCATCTGTGTAGGTCCTCGGAGATTGTGCGAATCAGCGGGGTGTGTGGTCAATTGGATTCCCAGATAGGTGATGGCATTTTATTTCCAGACAAAGGGAAAATTATGTTGGCATTGGAAGACTAGGTCTTTCGGGAGGGATATGTTGAGGGCATGGGATTTTGAGAAGTTAATCTTCAGGTTGGATATTTGTCGAAATAGGTCAAAATCTCTGAGGAGGTTTGGGATCGAGGTAAGTGGGTCACTTAGAATTAGCAGAATGTAATCGGCAAACGCCGCTATTTTATACGTATGTCCTGCAATGGGAATGCCCTTGATATTCTCGTTCGATCGCAGGCAGCATAATAGGGGTTCTAGAGTTAAAATAAAAAGAATAGGGGACAATGGACATCCTTGTCTCGTTCCATTCCGGATGGAGAAGGCGTCTGACAGGTGGCCGTTGACTTTGACTTTTGCTGTTGGTGTGGTGTATAGGGACATAATTAAGTTGAACATTCGGTTCTGTAAACCTAGGTGGCGTAAAACCGCCCCCAGGTAGTCCCAGGCCAGCCTGTCAAACGCCTTCTCAGCATCCAGGGATAGAAAGAAGCCTCTTTGTTTTTGGGAAGTTAGCCAATGGTTTAGGTTAATTGCCTTGATGGTATTGTCCCTGGCCTCTCTGCCAGGGACAAATCCAACCTGGTCTTTTCCTATTATTGTAGGAAGGAGGGGAAGGAGTCGGTTTGCTAAAATTTTAGCAAATAATTTAAGATCTACGTTGAGTAGGGAGATTGGTCTGTAACTAGTGACTGAAGTGGCATCCTTCCCCTCCTTCGGGATGACCGTGATATGCGCTTCAAGTAGTCTGTGAAAAGGTAACTTTGATGAGGTTAAGGAGTTGAATGTCTTCAGAAACGGGGCTGAGAGTATGTCCATAAAGGTCTTATAATAAGGTGCTGAAAAGCCGTCTGGGCCTGGGCTTTTGCCCGTTTTTAGTTGTTTAATCGCTCTCTTAAGTTCCTCTTCAGATATGGGGTTGTCTAAATCGCAAGCTTCTTCTCGGGGTATGGGTTTGGGGCTGAATTTTTTGAGGAAGTCTGTGATAATGGCTTTTCTCGAGGTTTGGCCTACAGTTGTTTCGGGTTGCTGAGGTATGTTATAAAGTTCTGTGTAGTAGCGTTCAAATTGAGATGCTATGTCTGCGGAGTTTGAGCTTGAGTTACCTAAAGGGTCTTTTATGGTGTGGATGTTGGTGCTAGCTTTTTTAGATTGTATCGCTCTGGCTAGTAGCTTCCCACACTTGTTCCCCTGTTCGTAAAACAGCTTTTGATTTAATATAAATTTGCGTCGGGTTTTGCGGTTGAGAACTTCCAGCAGAAGTTTCCTGGTTTGAGTAAGTTCTAGGTATGTGTCTTGTGGTTGAGATTGCTTGTGAAGTATTTCTAGTCTCTTTATTTTGTTAGTTAGTTCCCGTAAAGTTATTTGTTGTGTCTTTTTCCGGTTGGCCTGAAGTGTGAGAAATTCCCCTCGGATGACGCACTTATGTGCCTCCCAGAGGGACAGGGGTGCTGTTTCGGAGTTATCATTTTCCCTGAAGTAATTGCTTAGGCTGGTGCGGATATGATTAGTGTCAATTTCTGAAGTAAGGAGAGATGGGTCAAGACGCCATATCTTTGTGACCAAGTTTCTTTCCGGGAAGGAAAGGGAGAGGGTGATCGGGTGGTGATCTGAGATGAGTAGGGGTTCAATGGTAGCAGATTTTAGGAAGGGGAGATCTTTTTGGGAGAGGAACAGGTAATCTAGCCTAGAGTACCGATTGTGAGGTGCGGAGAAAAAGGAGTAATCTTTCCCATTCGGGTGTAGGGTACGCCATGTGTCGTGTAAAAGGAGTTCTTGTATTTGTATCTTAATTTGTCTCAGTGCTCTGTAAGGTAGGGTGGAAGACCCCGATGAGGAATCTAGGATGGGCTGAAGTGTCACATTAAAATCGCCTCCAAGGATTGTAATCCCAGCTTGAAAGCCTGCAAGGGTAGTTGCGATAGAACGGAAGAAGCTGACCTGGGCAGTATTGGGGCTGTATATGTTTGCTAAAGTGAATGTCCGATTATGGATGGTTCCCTTTAGGAATATATAGCGGCCCTCTGGGTCTACTAGGGAATCTATCAGTTACCATGGAAGATTTTTAGAGAGCAAGATTGAGACCCCTTTTGTTTTGGCTAGAGGGTTTGTAGCATGGAAGGAGGTAGGGAACCTGCGGCTTGCTAGTTTAGGGGTATTGTTCGTGCGAAAGTGGGTTTCTTGCAGAAATACTACATCTGCTTTTAATTTACTCATCATACTGAGGATTTGGCTACGCTTCTCAGGGATATTTAGTCCTTTGACATTTTGAGAGACTACTTTGAGCGTGTTGTGTTGCGTAGTAGAATGTAGGGAGTCCATGGTAGTTGGGTATAGTCTAGTTGGTGTATTAGGTACGGGGAGGGGGTGCAATTTGCCGATGTGGCCGATGTGGGTGAGTGTAATCCGTGGAGAGTGGTACGCTCTTTAAAAGTATTTAAGCGTTACAGTGGGAGATGCTACGGTGGAGACTAGGGAGGGGGAGAAGCCCAGATATATAAAGGGGGGAGGGGGAGGGGGGAAAGAGAGCGTATAGAAAGGGGGGAGAGTTGGGAGAGAGGAGGGGAGAAATTATTCAAATGGGATTTAGTATCGGGGAGTAAGATGTACTTACCGGAGGTAAACGTAGTCCGGCTACCTTACCCTGTTATGGGTTGGAACGTCCGGTGTGGGTCAACTAGGATAGTCACTGTCCTGTTGTGTGGAGGGGTGGAAGGTGCTCGAAGAAAGGTTCGAAGGACGTTCTGTCCGTGGGAGGTCGTCCTGGGTCTATTCGACTTGTATGGAGGGAGCCTGCTTATGTATCAAGGGGAGAATGTGTGGTTAAAGATCTCAGATTGATGATGTAATAATAATAACAATCAGTAATATAGACAATCGAAACTTTGAACTTTAAACTTTAAACTATATTCCTAGAAATATTCTCGCTACGTTAGGAAACATGGGGAGGTCGCCACCTAAACAGCAAGTGCCATGGCACAGGAAGAATGGCGTTGCTAAACCATCTATAGATATATCTTAGAAATAATACTGATACTAGTAGCAGCAATAATCTTAAGGATAGGTTGGGTTTAGTGCAAAGTATGATCCCGTGATAAATATGGAGGCTATATGGGGGCGTGAGGTGGCGCAGCCTCAAGAGGCTAGCTCACTATAATTTGGGGGGTATTTGGCTATGGGGGGGAAAATAGATAAGGATCCATTGATGTTTAAGTGTAGGGATTAGTCTAGGTGTGGTCTCGTGACCGGGTTAGGATAGAGCTGTACCTCGGGCAGTTGCTCATTTCCAAAGTGGTCTATAATTGATCCTGGCAAAATTTAGCAGTATATTAGATATGAAGTGGTCTTTAGTAGGTATTAAATTTACGGTACAAAACTCAGCGGCTATGGCCCTAGAGTGGTTAGTTTAGTACAACCCGCCCATCATTAGGAAGCTCATCCCCCATGGACGCCCCTGGCAAGTGTAAAGCTAGTAGGAGTGTGGTAAGGAAAGAGCCCTTTTCCATGCGGGATGAGTCCCCCTTCTTCCCAATAAATATATCAAGACATTCAGCATAAATATGTTCAAAGGCAAAAAATAAAGTTGATGGAAAACACAAGGGGGAAAAAAGAAAAAAAAAAAAGGTGGGTCAAAAAAAAAAAAAAAAGGAAGAGAGAACTCTAAATGTATCTCGGAGCATGGTGGAATATCGTGAGTTGAGCATCTAACTTGTATTGGTTTCAGAAGTTCAGTTCGTCTCTTTGTTGCGTCGTTTTCAATCTGGAGAAGGTACCTGAAAATAGGGGGGGGTTGGGGTGGGTAGGGAAGTGGGAGGAAGGGGAGAGGGGGAAATGGCGAGGGGAGACCCAAGTAGTGTTGAGAGCTGTGGTGGATGACACCATATTGAAGGGGGGGGTCCATCTCGAGCATCCAGTCCTGGGCTCAGTAAAGGCTGGCAGTTGAGTAAGGGTGTTGGTAGCTTGTGCAGTGGCCTGTTGTTCAGCCAGACAATATTCCACTGGTGCTGTATGCGGCTTGAGTTCTGGTACTTAGGAGGGTGGATTGAGTTCTGTTGTGGTCTGTGGAAGAGGGATATTTCCCCGGGAAGGATGTCTTGGAGTTGAATTGATGTGGAGGTATATAGCGCGGGATCTTCATGGGTTTCTAAACTTGTAGGAATGTGTCATTGTCTATCTGTATCTGGTGGATTCAGTTCGGGTCAGGTTTGAAATAGGCCGCTGTCGGGTGGATTTCAAGTATCGGTCGGTTTGCTGTTCTGTCTTAATTCTATGGCCCTGGAACTTGGGTTGGGGTGGCGACCTGAGAAAGACTGCAACTCTGAACATGAGTTGTACTGTTTTCAAGCATTTGGACAGGATTGATTAAGGCTGATCTGGCCTAGCCCGCCTGTGAGCTGGAGACGCTGTTGGACTTTGTCGGTCTCTGTCCAGCTGATCCCTCTGAGGAAATGGTCTTGGAGAGGATGATCTGCGCCTTCTAATGTGGAATTCATCCCTTACCGGGATAGCTTCCATGGAGTTGGTTCTTTGGAGCTGGGGGGAGCGAAAAGCTCTATACCAGTCCGGGAGTTCGATGAATGGTATCTGGAGAGTGTTGCAGAACCCCCTGAGATCTTCCGGGACTTTCAGATTGGCAGTGTGTCCAGCATTGGTGCAGACAGGCAGAAGGGAAATTTCCAGCGATATTGGATCCCTTTTTGGCGTAGTAGGTCGAGCAGCGGGCGCAGGTCTCTTCTGTTTTGTAGGGTTATAGGGGATAGATCTTGAAAATTTTTTATTTCTGCACCCTGGTACATTAAGCTGCGGCGCTCTCTGGCTCTTCTCAGTATGTCTTCCTTCAGTCTGAAATTTATTAGGCAACATATCACGTCTCTGGGAGGGTCTGAATCTCTGCCTCTGGGTTTAAGAGCTCTGTGTAGACGCTCATACTCAATGGGGGTCTCAGGGGGTCTTCCCAGTAAATCATTGAAGATCTGGATTGTGGCCTGTATGATGTGATTCTGCTCAACGGACTCAGGTATGCCTCTTACCCTTACATTATGGCGGCGTCCGCGATTGTCCAGATCCTCCATATGTCTGTGTAAATCTATGAGCTGGCTGTTGTATATCTGAGATGAATGCTGTAGCTGTTGTAAGGCAGCATCATGGTGGGTGGTGGTTGTTTCTAGGTCATCAATTCGCATGTGCATCGATTGAATATCCCTCCTGAGATCTGTAAAGGCAGCAGCAAAGGAGTCTTTTATATCTGTTGCC